>OY288253.1:53074479-54282693 GCA_958450325.1 Agrostemma githago
GTAATTTACTTACATTAACTTTAAAGAGTCTAGTTAATGTTTCTAATTGGATTTGTTTTAAAATAAAATTTTAAACATCTTCTATTAAAGAAATACTATCGGGTGTTGGATTTTGACAGTTTTTAAAACTACGAATAAAACCCCCTGTTAAGTTAGGAATTTCGATTTTCTCTAGAAACAAAAGTTTTTGTTAAGCTTTTATCATTTTCAACCACACTGATCTTATATCGTTTTGATTTTTAATGATTTAATTATGAATTTTATAGTAAGACAGTGCAAATCTGAAAAATCTGTAAATTTCTAATTTATTACTTTTAATTACTTAAACTCCAACCATTTTTAGAAATAATTATGATTTTGACTTTTATTGACTTTTAATCATTAATTATATATTTATCTAATAAATATAATGTTTATGTCTCAAGGCCTAATCTTAAATATTTTATATAACGTTAAACGATTTTTAATTATAATAATACCTATTTTGGAAAGTTACCATTTGAAGAATGTTTCTATCTTTGGAAAGTTGCATTTTTGGAAATATTTAAGATATCTTTGGATAAAATAAGTTTCTATCTTTGGAAAGTTACTATTTTGGAAATATTTAAGATATCTTCGGATAAAATATTTATTGGTTTGAATATGAAATAATGTTGGAAATAAGAATGTACAGTATATAAGTCTATGATATGTTGGTTGTTATCATCAGCTATATGGTCAGTGTATTTGCGTCAGGGATACATTGATTGTCGAACTGGGTATCGTTTATGCTCAGGAGTCATGCGCATGTACTTAGGGTAGGACCTCGCTGAACGCAGTCCTATTATAGTTTGAGTTGTCTGGTGAGTGGGCTTAGGAGTTGCTTCGTGGGCACTGAGTTCCTTAACCAGTGAGGCTTAGGGGTCGCTTCGTGGGCACTAAGTTACACTTCGGTGTTGTTTTCACATATCGCTAGTAGTAAAAGTTGTACTGATCATCGGTTTTAAATTCCATTATTCGTTTTGACGCCGTCAGGCTGCTGAATTATTTTCCAGTTTTGAATCTATTTTGATACATATAATGTTTTGAGTTTTAATCTATTTTCTTATATTATGCTTCTATTGCCTATGTATTATGTAATATGGCTGGGAGAACTGCCCGAGTTGCTCTCACTTAATTGTGGTTGTTATGTTTATAACATGACATGTATTCTTTGTTCCGGGGTTGGTGTGCGCTAGCGAGTGGCATGGATCTTACTCTGCTTTAATTATGTTTTTATGGCTGGTTAAACCCATTTGAAGGATTTTTATTTTTAGCCCTTTTGTAAAAAGTGGCTTTTGTATTGACTGACCGTTCTTTTTGTAATATATAGAACATCAGTGTGTATTAATCCCAAATCTACAGTGTTTCCTGTAGGGTTACAACCCTTAAACCCAAGGACCTGTTACGAGTATTAACCGAAAAGACAAAAGTAGAGGGATAACAATTATACCTTATTTGCAGCGGAACGGCGTATTAATAAGAAGAATAATAAACCCAGAAATATATATAATCTCCACGGACTTGAATAAATAATCTTCACAGACAAGAATAAATAATCTCCACGGACAGAATAAAGCACCCCAAACGTGATGCCTCCTTTGGTATCCACACGGGTACGGAACTGCGACGTATATGCTAGTATAAGGGTTTTGTGAGACGGTCTCACAAAATTCTCTCTCTAATAATATATGAATCAATACTCACAATTGTCTATCTGGTTCATCATATGAACCTCCTTATATAGGAGAGCTAGAGAGCTAGGTTACTTAACCTAGAAGTCATTCCATAACTCAAATTGGTATAATTAGATTATCAGAATAATTCTAGTTACCATATAAAAGTTATTTCACAACTAATATTGGTATAATTAGATTATCACAATAACTCTAGTTACCATAACTAGATTATTATTATAACTCTAATTACCATAACCCGACAACACAGTTGAGTCGTATTACTACTGACCCGATATATTAATATACCGATATATTAATAATATCCCGCACACATTGTGTGTGACCCAATGGGCCCACTTAAGACTACCAGACATATAACTCATTTATATGTCAACCCGACATCGACCTCTAGCAAGGCATATCGGATACATAGACTTAAGCGGGTTAATCCGTAGGACAGTGGACATAACTCCTTCAGTCTCCCACTTGTACATGTCCTCTCAAGAACGGCGTTAAGTCTCTTTGCTACTATTGTCTCCAATTGAGAATGAGGTAAGAAGAAGTGTCATCCTCACATATCTCAATCTTTTACTCGAATCTTTGAGTTGACTTGTTAAAAGAGCAGATAGATGACAATCATCCTATCTGAGCGCGGCCACGAATTTGCACAAGTCACACTCTTCGAGTGGCCAAGAAACAATAAATTCCTTTCAACAAAGGAAGAGCAAATCCCCTCTTGTCTAACCACATCCTATCACATGATCCATGCATGCCCAATAACCATCCATAGCCCCCTTTCACAGCTGACGAAGAATAGTATCAAAGCATACACATCACATGTACAGAATAGTCAAAGACTCAGGTCTAAAGACCGTACAAGTTCATAACTTGCAAAGAACTTTACTGACACTAAGCGAAATCTTAGTAAAATCCTTTTCGGCGGGTCTGTCTAATGCATGTTCTTAACATACACCCGTGTGCCTGGTTTAGTATCTCAATACCTATGACTCAAGGAACTTAGTCATCAACCAACTCACACACTAGTCATTTAAGGGTATTCAAATGTCCCAACATAATACCCTGACTAGAGACAAAATAATTACATCATCCAAATAGAGTTCCAAGACTAAGTCACGTACTTAGTGATCTATTTCATCAATGTAAATTATTTAGGAACAAAACTCGGTTACATTAACCAAATGACAATATGTCATACATATATCAATTATCGAAATAACTCCCACTAAACCAAACATCTCTAAAAGTACTAAGACCACTCGCCCATGCGTCTTATACCGATCATAACTAGTATGATCTTTATGTAGAGGAGGTTTCGGGACATACAACATTTGTATAGGTTATTTACAAGCATATGACCAATCTACCTTCTCTCGATTAAGGCAAACTGTTAGTTTCATAAGCAACAATTGCTTCATAAACTTTAAAGTTGAGTGTGTGCTTAATTCGTAATCAAACGTCTATCTGCTTCAAAAGTAATAGAACACTAACTTTAGTTATAATATTAGTCATAAAGTTGTCCTTTGGAACCGTTCCAACACACAACTTCTTATCCAAAACAAAATTTACTGAGATTACAATCTCACGTCATCTTTGTCTATTTGGAAATATGAATCGTTGTAACTTGCTTGTTTACAATAATTCGCTTATCACATCATGCACATCTCTTAAATAATTCCTCTTTTGCTTCTTAAGCGCAAAGGAACAATTCTTAGATGGAAATTTAGTGACACTCACTAGATTAGTATCTACTCGTCATACGAGCACACAATAAATACATTTCTTGCAAAGTCTCATAGACGAAAGCAATCAAATGTCGTTTAGCTAGAGAAGTATGTCACTTACATACCAAATCGTAACGATAAATGCACTCCCACTAGTCTCTTGTACACACTTTGTCTCTCTTCATCTCAAAGGAAAACAAACATCTTTGAATTTCCACATTGAGAATGAAGATACTTGCTCCAGGCTCCAATCAAATCGAAATATTCACATTTGTCTAGCAATTTTAATAATATGAAATTTATACGATGTGTCGCACACACATCATATTGCATCCCTTTCAAGAAATGTATTTCATATATATATGTCCAAAACGCATCATAATGAGCGATGACATTCAAACTGCTAAATCAATCATAATAGACTTAAGCATAATATTGTAAAAAGGTTTTTCCATAGTCATTACTATGAGATCAATCCTTAACTACCAACTATGCTTCATAGATACTCTTATATCAATCTACATCGTCTTTATATTGAAGACTATTCTTCACTATAAGACTCATTTAACCATAGTCTATACTTGATAGTTATGGTATGTAGAATCTATTAGATTTTATGTGACTTTTGGAGTCTTTGCCCATTATTGTTTCATAATAGGTCAAACCTATGTAGGGTAATACTTTACAGGTAAGATGATCATGACTTTTCATGGATGCATCAATATCCTCTTCAACAGTTGTAGAGAATTCCTGTTAATCTTGAACAATTCAAGGTCGATTCTACTCTCACTGTTTCCATTAGAAATCACATATTTTTAAAAGAAACGTATCACTTCATGCAACAAAACAGTTTTGTTCTTTGGATGGTTTGTAGAATTAACATAATACCTCTAATAAAACACATGTCATTATTGAGTCTAAGTTCTAGAAAACGATTTTTTTCTAAACTTTAAGACTTGATAATTAAGAAAAGACTTTTAAGAACATTTTCAATCGATATCTCATATGGTGTCTATTCTCCGACTTACATGGACAATCTCATCAACATTTGTACAAAGACTTTTTATAGTGCATAGCTTTCTGAAGAGTCAATAAAATCTGCAAATAACTCATCATAGACCAAATCATATCAAATATGGTTCGATGTAGTTTGAAACACTTTTCACTACTTCTAAGATGATCACAATCTTTTAGTTCAATTCCTCCCTGTTTCAATCATATCGAACAAAACCATACGTGTTACCCATTTTGCAACATCACTAATTAAACTCACACATATCTGTATGTGCGTGGTCTAACAAGTCTAAGTACCCTCCCACTACAATTAATAGGAGTCACTTGTAATGTCATTTATCCATCTAAACAAGATTCATTTACCTCAGTTGATCCTTATCAATAAGGTTTATAATTTCATCATTATGAAACTTATTCTTATGTCTCTTGTCTCATGGATTAAGGACAATGCCATAATAGGTAAAACTTGAGTCGTAGGACTTGAATCCTTTTTGGTTGTTATGTTATAAATAAAAACATTCACTACTAGGAATGAAGAGCTCAACAATCATGTTAGCTTTATTGTACCTCATATTCTTGCAAGGTATAGAGCAACAATTGTTCTACTTTTATTAAAACTTTTCATGCCCATACACGAAACAAAATTAATATTCTTGCTTATGACTAGTACAAGAATAACAATTATTCAATTCCAGTATTCAGCTTTATGGTAAAATTAAGTGATTTTCCATTTATATGAAACAACAACGTTTGTTCATTTCATCATAAAACACTTCACTTATATACCGTTATTCCACCCTCTTTGAGCCATCACATCCACAATGTAATAGTTGCATTTGGTATCTTATACCAAAACAGTAGAATGAAAGTAACAATTACTCTAGTAACATACACCAGAAGTCATACTTCAATAATTGATTTGCAGATTTTCTAGACATTTCTAGAAACTATCTACCAATGTCATATATATTTGTCATTACATTAATGACTAATAAAATCGTACCTAATCTAAATTTGGCAACAAGTTTGGGTATGATAACAATTATTCTTCCCTTACTTTAACCAACATCTTAGATTCATTAATCATTATCTCAAGCAATTTTCTTAATGAACTCATAGAACATTAGTATTATTTGCCTTCTTGATATAATGTTCAATCTTCTTTTAACATCTCATGCTAAAAGGTGAGAAACCTTATTAAGTCACATGTTTATTCATAATAAAGTGACTTAAACTTAGGACTAATTGAAACGATTTCAATTCCTAATTGTTTAGAAAGAAGCATCCAAAATTTCCTGATTATCAATATAATCACGTCATCTTATGACATGGATTAATTAGATCATCTTCAACATTTTCTCACTTAATGGGACCGGTTCCCTTTATTGAAACAATTGATTTTGGTACTTATAACCATCTTCATGACTCTAATTATACAGTTCATACTGTACATTAACATTGGTAATCATTTGTCGAAATTATCCTTCATAAGGACAAAATCCGTATCTCTAATTTTGAGAACAATTCTCAAGATACCAATCAACGAGGTTGAACAATTCAAACTCATCTTTAATAAATGTGATAACGGTAACTAAATTATAACTACATGTATATGCAAAGTAAAACGATAATTAATATGAACAATCTTAAACAATTTTAAGATAAGATCATGCAAACTACCCTCAAGTTTGCATAATATTCCAAGATCCTAAACCTTTTGTCGCTCAAGTGAACTTGGGCTCACTGCTCAAGCTCCAAAAGTAAAGGTAGACAACAACATTGTCAATTACATCAATATGTAATTCTTGGTTCGTCGGAATTAGTCATCATATGACACCAACTATTTGCCTCAAAGCCCAAGTCCGACTTGATAGCAATGTTAAGCAAACCAGACTGAACCTGTGGGTAACCGTTACCCACCTACTCAGTCCACACACATCGACAAAGCACCGCTTAGGCAGTCACTTCAACCAATGGTATGAAATTGTTGTAGTGGTCAATTTTGGAAAGGCAATACTTAATATTTGTGCGAGGGATTAGATGCATATGGGTCCTAACCATGTCACTAGGTCAACTTACAAGGCGACCTATTAGTTCTAAGCACACAAATCACAAGTCTAAACAATAAAATTTATGCATTGTATGACATAATTATTCAATTATTATTGTGATTTGCGCATAAAACAAGTTAAAAGATCCCATATTTTGATTCATAATTCATAATTGCTATTTGGTTTGAACAATTTCACCAATATCTTTCATTTTTCCAACTATGAGAAACAATTCTCCACCCGGAAAAATTGAACGGATATACAAAACTCGATTCACAATCGATCTGCAACTTATAATTGTCATATAGATGAACAATTCATCAAAATCAAATAAGACTCGAGAAACTCCTTTCCCGATCTATCTATGATAACATGATAATTAAAATGCATAAAATTATTTAGCCGATTTAGAAAACCAATTTTTCATTGATTCGAAAAAATAAAAGTATAATCCATGTTTGATTCATAATCAACACACAAACGCAAGAAAACGACTTTTCTTAAAAGCGTCACCCGACCCGACACAATGTCGTCCGAGTAAATATTGTGTCGTCTTGGTCAAACCTTTGTCGCCCGAGTCATCCCGTTCCGACCAGGACACACCCGTGCCTACCGAGTCATACTCGTGCCAACCGAGTAACACTTGTGCCAACCGGGTTGGTCTCTTTTCGTTCCGTCTCTACCATAATTAAAATGAGTCTTGTCCTAATCTTATTAGGACTCATCGTTAACAATAAATTCTAATAATTTTATCCAATTTCAATCGAATCTTGACCTAATCTAATTAGTCTCATCGTCAACAAAGAAGTTTGGAATTATAGTAGATCAATTTAGGACAAAATTAAATTAAAAAATAATCAATATTAGATCTTAAAATAATTTTAACAATTACAATCAATTTCATAATTTAACAATTTAAATTCGTAAATTGAGATACCCTAAATATAATATAACCTCATATGTCGGCATCATAACCAAGATGAATGAATATAAATATACATGTACAACTTGCAACTAGACAATTGCCTAATACTAATACTAATCATATTAGAAGTTAGTCATTGCGGCAATCTATGTCAAATATTTTCAAGTTACAGCAATACAATGAAACATTATAAGTATATTCTAGTCATTACACTCATTATAATAATCAAATAACCACTACACAATCATAAGGTCATCAACTCATCATCATTGCATAAACTATACAAGGTAAATTTTGTGCGTGATCACATATACATATAAGGCGACGGACGCAATAAAATAACTGAGAGAACAATTCTCGCGAGTAAAAATAAAATCAAATTAATACGTGGTAGAATCCCTCATAACCAATTATGAGACATAGATTCTCGTCAATTAAATTAATACTACGTAACAAAGGCTCTGATACCACTGTAGGGTTACAACCCTTAAACCCAAGGACCTGTTACGAGTATTAACCGAAAAGACAAAAGTAGAGGGATAACAATTATACCTTATTTGCAGCGGAACGGCGTATTAATAAGAAGAATAATAAACCCAGAAATATATATAATCTCCACGGACTTGAATAAATAATCTTCACAGACAAGAATAAATAATCTCCACGGACAGAATAAAGCACCCCAAACGTGATGCCTCCTTTGGTATCCACACGGGTACGGAACTGCGACGTATATGCTAGTATAAGGGTTTTGTGAGACGGTCTCACAAAATTCTCTCTCTAATAATATATGAATCAATACTCACAATTGTCTATCTGGTTCATCATATGAACCTCCTTATATAGGAGAGCTAGAGAGCTAGGTTACTTAACCTAGAAGTCATTCCATAACTCAAATTGGTATAATTAGATTATCAGAATAATTCTAGTTACCATATAAAAGTTATTTCACAACTAATATTGGTATAATTAGATTATCACAATAACTCTAGTTACCATAACTAGATTATTATTATAACTCTAATTACCATAACCCGACAACACAGTTGAGTCGTATTACTACTGACCCGATATATTAATATATACCGATATATTAATAATATCCCGCACACATTGTGTGTGACCCAATGGGCCCACTTAAGACTACCAGACATATAACTCATTTATATGTCAACCCGACATCGACCTCTAGCAAGGCATATCGGATACATAGACTTAAGCGGGTTAATCCGTAGGACAGTGGACATAACTCCTTCATTTCCGCCACTGTATTGCGTTAGAATTTATAGGGGATTACAGCTGATGTATTGCGGACACAGTTGAAAGTCATCAAATTGATAGTTATGATGTGTAATGTGTTTTGATTATTTCAGGTAAATTTATTATTGGATAAATTCCAACATGTGGAGAGGAGTATTACCTGGCTTGTGCGTGTGAAGAATTGTATGCACCTCCAAGTGCTTATTTTCGGCTCTACGGTCTGGCGGTTCAAGGATCATTTCTAGGAGGTATCTGTTGTTTTTATTGTCGTTGTACTGACGTGTTAGTTGTGTTATCCATCATCGCCTGGTGCCACCAGTGAAGCTCCCTCTCTATGAATTGTTGTTTTTTTTGGTTTGTATGAATTGTTATTTTACATTGATACTTTCTCCAATGAAACTAACTTGTAGATAAAGTCTGTCTTCTGGTGTTTTTGAGAAAGTTGGGATTGAGCCACAGGTTGAGAGGATAGGAAAGTATAAAAGCGCTGGTGACCAGCTTACTCGTAAATCTATCTCTGAAGAAAATCAGGAGATGTTGACCAGACTGCTCGACAACATCTATGGAAATTGGCTTGAGAACATTTCAGTTGTAAAAGGTGATTTGATGTTGTATGCTTGCGCATGATTGACAACGCATCTTTTGCCTGATCCGACGCGACAATAAATGCTTTACAGTTTTGTCTACTGCAACTTCTCTACAGGCAAAACCAAAGATGATGTTAAGAAGTTCATCAATGAAGGAGTGTACCAAACTAAGGCGCTCAAAGATGAGGGATGGATAACTAATATAAATTACAACGACGAGGTTTGTAAAGATCTCTTAATTCCATTTGCAGCACTCAAACATGTTGATAAGCAAGTTGGCAGAATAGACTTACCGCCCTTTTGATCTTTTTTTTATCATTATTCATCTTTTTTCTATTTGTACAAACTGTGATATGCAAGTGTAACATTGCTTACTCATATTCCGGCAGGTGATTTCCATGCTAAAGGAGAGATTAGGAGTCGAGATTGAAAAGAAACTTCCAACTGTTGACTATAGGTTGTTAACTTGTTGTTATACATATTTCTCACTGTCAGAGTACGCATTTTCACCCTTGCAAGGGAAACTGAGATCTGCGGCAGAGCAAGACAACTTTCACTATTTCTAGAAACTGTTTCTTAGTTAAGACAACTTTATGCGTAGGCGGTACTCTGCTGTGAAAAAATGGACCCTTGGATTATCCGGCGGTAAAGATCATATAGCTGTCATCAGAGCTTCAGGAAGCATAAGTCGTGTTCGCGGCCCTTTAAGTACGTCCTCATCAGGAATAATTGCATTAACAGTTGATTGAGAAAATCTGCAGTGTTAGAGATTTGTCTTTTTTGGTAGTTATTTTGTTTTTCTTTGCACATTTTAGAATATCATGAATGGGTTATAAGTTTATGCTTATTTCCTTATTTCTGGATTTACATCTCGTGGTGGTAGATTACTGTGGTAGACCCATTTGAAAAAAAAAAATTAACATTTTCAATGCTCTGCTTACGTGTTATCTGTTTAATTAATTCTGATCTGACGGACTTTTTCCAGAATCAAAAAAATATAAAGCTGCAATAATCTGTATTGACAGCCCTGGAGGTGATGCTCTTGCTTCAGACTTTTAAGTATTGTTGTACTCATACTTAAGATATATAACCACATATAGTCGATTGTGGAAGTAGTGTACTCAGATAAAAAAAATGTTTTTTTGCTCTAATCTTGTTACACGACAATAAATTGTTATACTCTCTCTCATTCACTGGAAAAGCACACTTTTTTATTCAAATGGGTGATATATTTTATTCAAAGTGTGCTTTTCCAAAGAATGTGAGGGAGTAACGTTTAGTACTCCGTGTTATTTATATACTCATGAGGTATTAAGCTTTGAACATATATAATCTAGGATGTGGAGGGACTAAGTTCAGTCCATTTTGGTCTGAAAAGTTCCAGTTTATGTCAGTAGTGAGCTTGAATTCAGTTGCTACTAGTGTGAATGTGTTGCCCTTTAGAGATTATGAGGGGATTAATAAGTATATTGCGGTAGGGGATGACAATTCATGGAGTAGAAACCTCTGCGATATCGAAAATAATATTAATAATAATAATATTAATAATAATCTAGCTGTTGATAATGTTAATGGTGTTTCTTCATCTTCTTTCAAAACAATGCTTGAAGTTGAGAATGAGTGGTGCCACATCACTAATAACTCAATTACTGAAAATTTGCACTACTACATTTCATCGTCGACATTTCAGCCACGTCGTCGGCGCTTTATACGTGAATTTTACTCTTTTACCCTTCCCCTAATTATGATTAATGATATTAATTAAGTTTGTTAATTAATGTAATTAATATTTCCGAGTAAATTAAAATTACGATTTTTGTACTCTTGAACGGTTTTTGAGGCACGTGTCTCAACGTAACTCTTTTACCCTTATGTAATATATTCTAATGAATTTAATTAAGTTTCTTAACTAACGTAACAAATATATTCCCGACTAATATGAAATGTCGGTTTTTGGACTATTGAACGGTCTCCGAGACACGTGTCTCAATGTATCCCGGGAATAAGTTTAGGAAATTTATATTTCGCAGAAATCGATCCCACCATCAGCCAAATCGATACCAAAATCGAATATAGAAAACAATAACTACTCAATTAGGGTATATATCACATACAAATTAGCTATGGGGAACCTAAACTATCAATCTAATAGTATTAATTATAATAGAAATGGGGCTCGATTTTTCGCAAACTGGGTCTGGAAACAGACCTCGACGCCGGAAAACCGCGTCTGGGGGGTCCCCTAGACGCATGAATTTCGCGTCTAAGAGGCCCCTCAGACGCGAAATTCATGCGTCTGAGGGGCCTCCTAGACGCAAAATTCATGCGTCTGAGGGGCCCCCCAAACGCATGAATTTCGCGTCTAGGAGGCCCCTCAGACGCATGAATTTCGCGTCTAGGGGGTCCCCTGGACGCTGGAAATCCGCGTCTGGGGGTCGATTTTTCGCGAACTGGGTCTGGAAACAGACCTCGACGCCGGAAAACCGCGTCTGGGGGGTCCCCTAGACGCATGAATTTCGCGTCTAAGAGGCCTCTCAGACGCGAAATTCATGCGTCTGAGGGGCCTCCTAGACGCGAAATTCATGCGTCTGAGGGGCCCCCCAAACGCATGAATTTCGCGTCTAGGGGGTCCCCTGGACGCTGGAAATCCGCGTCTGGGGGGTCCCTTGGACGCCAAAAAAATTACAAAAATTTGTAATTAGTAAGGCTCGAACCCACAACCTCTCGAACACAAATGAGCCTCCTCACCACTAAACCAACTGAACATTGTTGATAAACCTTACTAAACTATTATCTATATTTGATTCTAAAACCTCCTAAAATCGCCTATTAATACAATTTTAATATTATTAATAATATTAGTGTTGTTGTGGATGGGGGAGGATATATAATATAACATAATCCGTAACATAATAAAATGACGATTTTCAAAAAAAAAAAAAACGTTTTATTATCGAGTTTCATTAACATGATTAAACTTTTTAATTTCATTAACAAAGTTAGTGAATGTAATTAGGGAAGGACGTTGTTGTCTTTTCACATTAAAAATCGCCGACAACCTAATTTCTAGAAAAGTCGGGTTTCTAGAAAAGTCGGGTTTCTCTAAAGAAAAGACGCTTTTTTTAAGTGAGAGAAAATTAAATTAAATATGGTGAGTGGAGTTTGAGTGGATATATAATAAGGACAAGATAATAACGGAACGGTTTGAAAAATTAAAAACCGCTTCATTAACGAGTTTCAATAACTAATCTAACTTCTAAAATTACATAACATTAGTTAACTAATCTAATTAAGGCAAGGGCAAGGCAAGGGCAAGATCGTCTTTTACTTTAAAAAGCGCCGACGACGTGGCTGAAATGTCGACGACGAAAAACAGCACTCAAAATTTGTTGTTAAACCCTCCAATTATTGATTCATCTTCCTCGTGTTCAACCTCCCCCCTTGTTCTTAAGCAATCAACTACTTTGGACACATCTCACATTCCTTACTTGTTCCCTCCTTCAAAACCCCACTTCTTTACCAAACCTATGCCTCCATCTTTAAACAATTTTGGAAATGCTGACTTTTTTCAGGACCTTCATCAAATTTCGAGGAATGCTGGGCTTTCTCATTTTGGTACTGAAATGGGTAGTCCCAATGTTGGAGGAAATTCACATTTTACAAATACCCATTTGATTCATTTGGGTGATAACCCGGGATTCGGGCTTACTTCTGCTTCCAAATTTCGAGATTTCCAGGAGGGATTTCAAAATTCTTCAGTTTTTTTGAATCAAACTTCGAAACTGTTGAAACCCCTTGATAAATCTACCCCAGTGGGTGCACGACCCACTCTCTTTTAGAAAAGAGCTGCACTTAGGAAAAATTTCGGTGGTACTAGTTCAGGAAATTTTGACGATTCCTGGGTCTGATTCGGAGCTGATTTCAAATGGAGGGGATTAATAAGTATATTGAGGAATTAAACTCGTTCAAATAGAAAAGCTAGCCCCCTTGGATCTTATATAAAATGTTTTTATATAGAATGTATGGTATGCCCACGAAAAACTTATTTTTTCATTTGTACGACTCTTACACTTTGTTATACTTGTTGTAACATAGTCGGCTCCTCATGCTCGGAAAACAGAGTGCGGTTATCACGTGATAAGATATATGATTAAAATTATCACTCGTTCCGATTTGAAGAGAACCGTCAATGAGGTAAGACTTGGGTTTTCACACTTTCTCTTGTTTCAATCATTTGTTTTATGCACATAATTGAAACAAAATAATTAGTTCATTTATATTATTGATTTTGTAGCATTTCAACGATATGATGCCATATTTTCAAGAAGATATTGACGAGGTTCGTGGATTATGGGGGGATTATTTTCTTAATAATTAGTCGTATATGATGCATCAGATTACCTTATGTGGACAAGAAGTTAGTTGGATTATGGTTTTAGGTACTTTTGGACATTGGATAATGATTTTATGTGTACCTTTTCGATTTTGGATGTTGGATAATGATTTTATGTATCTTTTAGATTTTGGATGTTGGATTTTATAAAAATATAACTTCTTTTGTTCAATTATTCGCTATGGTATTCCTTTTTTATGGTTCGTTAATATGTACGTATTTCGGAATTATTAAAAAACATAAAAAATGTATACGTATATAAGCACATATCTATATGTACGTATTTCAGAAAACGGTTGTCTATTATATATATAGACAATTATTGTTTTAGAAAAACAGTTGTTTATATACGTAATAGACAACAGTTGTTATACAAAAAACAGTTGTCTATATACATAATAGACAACTGTTGTTCTAGAAAAACAGTTGTCTATTAACCAATAGACAACTGTTTTAAAACAGATGTCTATGCTCAGAGTAATATACAACTCCAAACTACTCAACTGTTGTAAGTCATTTGTCTACTGCAAAAAAAAAAAAACAGTTGTCTATTTGATGTTTTGTAGTAGTGTGAGTTGCTTCTAGGGCTTCGAATTCAAAATGAAGCAAAATTCACTTTCCTCAGCGCAAGTCAGTCTATAGATGCTAACTGAATTTCCTGTATGCTATCTTGCTATCTGCTATATTTGCTATTTCTACCTATATATCTAACATTTCAGGTACCAACTTGGTTTCCCAACGGAACATCAAGTTTTTATTCCCCAGTGTGAGTCGTGTTTTACCTAAATGTTACATGCAAAGTTTTGTGTAATCGTGTAACACCCGCTATTTTTCCTATCGTTTTTGTCTTTACCGTTATGACTCTGTCATAACTCTGTCACATTTCGGCCTTGCATTTCATCATTTTACTAAGCTCTATTTTCATTGTTGAGTTTAATGATTTTTACTTTTAATTTTAAAGATTTTAGTTCTTTCAAATCTATTTATTTGATTTTCTTCGTAAACTAATTTGTTTTCCGCGAGGAATTCTATTTCTCTTTGAATTGACATTTTTAAGCTCGGATTTAAGTTATTCTTCTTCCAAAAAAATGTTTAAATACATTTGTATAATATTTTCAACTAAGAAATATTTTTGTTTACTAAAGAGTAGCCATTTATGATTTTAATACGAAGTTTCGCGAATAATTATTTTCTTACGCGAGATTTACTCGAATTACCTTGAAATGCCTTTAACTATTTTACGATTATACTTTTTATCAACTTATAAATTATTTGAGACCATTTCCTCACACTTTGGACCGACTAAGCTTCTGTTCACAAATTTTACTACGTATTATTAATTCGTTTCATTTTATCACGTTAAAACGTAAACGTAAGATTATCTTCTTCCATTTATTCCTTGTATTATTGTCAAAACTTTTCATTCTCTTGCTATTTATGTTGGCCGGCCACTTTGGTGATAAGGGAGCCTTGTTTTCATCAATCTTTAATCCCATTTAAAACTAGGAAACCATCCATTTCCTTACATCATTTTATTCATTTATCAAAAGTTAAAAAAATCCTACTTTCTTCCTCTTTTGGCCGTGGCACTCCCTCTCTCTCTAGAATTAATTTTGCTTCAATTCTAGTCTTAATCAACTCAAATTCATCGTCAATTAATCCTCTTTCCGGTCCCTTCGTTAAGGTAATAATCGATGTTGTTTTCGATCGTTATTCTCCTTGATTTTCTTAGTTTTTCTCATGGTATTTTTCTTCCATGATTTTCGTGTATTAAGGGTTTGTGGACGATCCCGAGGCCGACGAGTATATTATCGTTTCCGATTTGGACTTGAGGTAACGTCGATGTTACTCGGTATTGCATGATTTTATTTGTGTAATTGCATGTATATAATTATAATTTTATTTTGACAATATATGTATGTCATATAATCTGGAAAATTGTTTAAAAGTTAAAAATTTGCATGTTTCGGTAATTTTTATCGTATTTACGGGATTAACGATTAATTCGTCATATTAATTTGCAAAATCATAATATTTGGCCTAAACGTGTAATATATGTTTATATTCTGTAAAAATGATGTTTTTGATGATTTTTAATAATTTGGTATTTTTCTGATATTTTTGATATCGATTATTGAATTATTACCGTTATCGGACAAAAACGATTAAAAGCCGATTTTTAGTTCTAGTACCTAAACATTTTATTTTAATCTGATTTTTGACGTTGTGAAACTTTCTGATGAAATATAATTTTCTGATTTATTTTATAATTTTTCGAATTTGTTAAGTGGATGAATTAATTAATCACTTTAAATCATCGTTTATCGTTAAAACCGTGTTTGTCGTTTAAATTCTCGATTTCTGGTCTTTGGTTTAAATCTGGAAAAATTATAATTATGATAATTTCATAATAAAATGTAATTTTGTGATTTTTAGTGCTTTAATAAAATGTTAGGAACGATAAGTTTTGTTAATGGAGTCGTTAATTGTGAAAATGGCTTTTTAAGACGGTTTTGACGGGAATTATTAAATCTGGAATTTTTGGAAATCTGGAAAAAAAAAGGTATTTTCTGGAAAATCATGATTTTTAAGTTTAATAATAATTTTTGGATATTAATACTTAAATCGTTTTGTAATTACTGTTTTTATTTATCGTTATTGTCGAGATTAGACGATTAACGAGAAAACGCTTTAAAAACCGAGTTTTAGGATTCTAGAAAATTTTCTTTTTTGGACAGAATGTTCATAAGTACATTTTAACTATTTTACGTAATTTTTGTACTAGTTATTAAAGTCTTTAATTAATAAGTATTGATTTTCGGACAAATTGTGATTTATCGTTAAAATGTTTCGTCTTACCTAAAAGAATTATTTTTCCAGCAATTTTGAAAGTATTTAAATCTGAAACTTTAAGAGTTAAATCATCCTTTAACATATTCTAAATATATTCAATGGTTTAATTAAATAAAAGAAGTTAAGGGATTTAATTGGACGTTTGTCGTGAAATCCTATTTATAATCGTATGGTCGAAACTAATAATAATTAGGGGATTTTAACTTTATAACTTTTGAAAACACCCTAATTAGTAATATTAAAATGTTGACATTTTTTATCATTTTATAACGCTTATACGATATTTTAATAATTTCATAAAATTAAATGTTCACTTTGGTAATTAATATCGTTAAGGCCGAAAGTACTAGTTTTATAAATCTATATCTTTTACTAAAATGTTGAATTAGTATAAACTAATATTTTCGCTATTTTGATATGATTCTATTTTTGTAAAGTTTCTAAAAATAGAAAGTTTTCTCTTTTAGAATATAATGGTTACTCCTTTTCTCTCCATATTATTTATAATGTTTATATCTTTTGAATATCGATAATGGCTTTGTTTTGGAGTTATGGAATAAGGACAAGTGTGAGGTTAGAGTAATATATTCTAGGGTTTACGGTTTCGCCATCAACTATAACGCTAGTGTATCAGGAATCGGTACATTGGTTGTTGAACCGGGTGACAGGTATCCCGGGAGTTTTGTACATTTTGACCTTAAGCTTAGGCCTCGCAGTAAGTCGCCGTCATAAGTTGAACTGGGTGACAGGTAATCCCAGGAAGGGTGTGCATTATCTTATCGTTAAGTGGATGAATTAATTAATCACTTTAAATCATCGTTTATCGTTAAAACCGTGTTTGTTGTTTAAATTCTCGATTTCTGGTCTTTGGTTTAAATATGGAAAAATTATAATTATGATGATTTCATAATAAAATGTAATTTTTTGATTTTTAGTGCTTTAATAAAATGTTAGGAACGATAAGTTTTGTTAATGGAGTCGTTAATTGTGAAAACGGGTTTTTAAGACGGTTTTGACGGGAATTATTAAATCTGGAATTTTTGGAAATCTGGAAAAAAAAGTGTTTTCTGGAAAATCATGATTTTTAAGTTTAATAATAATTTTTGGATATTAATACTTAAATCATTTTGTAATTACTATTTTTATTAATCGTTATTGTCGAGATTAGACGATTAACGAGAAAACGCTTTAAAAACCGAGTTTGATTCTGGAAAATTTTCTTTTCTGGACAGAATGTCCATAAGTACATTTTAACTATTTTACGTAATTTTTGTACTAGTTTTTAAAGTTTTTAATTAAAAAGTATTGATTTTCGGACAAATTGTGATTTATCGTTAAAATGCTTCGTCTTACCTAAAAGAATTATTTTTCCAGCAATTTTGAAAGTATTTAAATCTGAAACTTTAAGAGTTAAATCATCCCTTAACATATTCTAAATATATTCAATGGTTTAATTAAATAAAAGACGTTAAGGGATTTAATTGGACGTTTGCCGTGAAATCCTATTTATAATCGTATGGTCGAAACTAATAATAATTAGGGAAATTTAGCTTTATAACTTTTGAAAACACCCTAATTAGTAATATTAAAATGTTTAAGACATTTTTAATCATTTTATAACGCTTATACGATATTTTAATAATTTCATAAAATTAAATGTTCACTTTGGTAATTAATACCGTTAAGGCCGAAAGTTCTAGTTTTATAAATCTATATCGTTTACTAAAATGTTGAATTAGTATAAACTAATATTTTCGCTATTTTGATATGATTCTATTTTTGTAAAGTTTCTAAAAATAGAAAGTTTTCTCTTTTAGAATATAATGGTTACTCCTTTGCTCTCCATATTATTTATAATGTTTATATCTTTTGAATATCGATAATGGCTTTGTTTTGGAGTTATGGAATAAGGACAAGTATGAGGTTAGAGTAATATATTCTAGGATTTACGGTTTTGCCATCAACTATATGGCTAGTGTATCAGGAATCGGTACATTGGTTGTTGAACCGGGTGACAGGTATCCCGGGAGTTTTGTACATTTTGACCTTAAGCATAGGCCTCGCAGTAAGTCGCCGTCATAAGTTGAACTGGGTGACAGGTAATCCCAGGAAGAGTGTGCATTATCTTAAACTAGGGCCACGCATTTATAAGTCGGCGCTCTATTATGGTTGAGTAGCCTAGTTAGAGACCGAAGTTTGATTTGTTTGAACTAAGTTCTCGAAGCTAGTTTTTAGTATTCTCCTAGTGAAAGTCTAGCATTCATCACTACTCCTATCCATAACGTCATTTTGAATATTTTTATTATTATCGATATAATTTCGATTTGCAGGTTGGCAAATGTTTTACGTTTTCTTCGGAAAAATCATTTTTATTATATTGTTTCGTTACATGAAGTTTTTCACTGAAAACTTATTTTCATTATAATGTTTTACTGTTTTCCGTTTTTACTATTTTTCCTATAATAGTAATTACACTTTTAAAATCCTGTTATGCGGCTGGGAGAACGTTGACGTTGCTCCCCACTGATTGTGGCTGTTATGTTTTAACATGGCAGGTGTATGTGTTTCCCTTCGGGTGGGCTAGCGAGCAGTTATGGATCCTACTTGCTTTAATAAGATCACTGTATTATGGATTGTTAAAAACCCTTTTTATGGATTTTTTTTATTTTATTTTGTAGCCATTTTTATTTTATGGCTTCTGTATTGACTTACCATTTTTATTTAATCAAGACATAGCTACAGTGTCTTATAATCTCACTTCTACAGTGTTTCCGCCACTGTATTGCGTTAGAATTCCTAGGGGATTACAGTTGGTATCAGAGCATCACTGCTCCCAACGCTTACACCTGAAATTAGGGAAAATACCAGTAAATGATTCAAACAGTAAATAAAAATATTATTAGAAATGGGTAGAAACAAATAAGGACTTAACTGTTAGGATTATTTGTTCTTGTAACTCAATGACTAACATTGAATATTTGTTTCTTTTATCGAGAAGAAGATGAAAGAACAAGATGCTGATATGCTGCTCCAGATCGGGACAAGACTTGCTTAGCACTCTCAACGCCTGCTGAATCGAGTGGACAACTTTGTGCCCCAAGAAGGAGGTCGATGGTGACTTTTCAGCTCCGGTTTAGTTTGCTCAAACTACAGGTTAGATGATTAAGAATAGATCCCTGTTCCGTGAGGTTGCAGTAGTAGATCTAGATGGAGCGACCCAAGACTTGTGTGCTCGTTCCTCTACAAGAAGATGAAGTAATTCTTTTTGTTCCCTCGTGAACTTTGGAGGATTGAAGATTCTCCTCTGGTTCAAGAACTTAGTAATATAGGATCATTGATTCTTTTCTTCCTTCCTCTATTTCTTCCAATTCTTCTCTTATATATTCTCATCTTCCTTCTCTTGGTGAATCCTTGTTCTATTCTTCTATTCTACCATCTTTCTCTTGAGATTCTTTGGTTAGACCAGATTCTGTCATAGTGAACCCTTGTTATAGATGTTTGAGGTTTAGTAAACCCTTGTTACCTGGTTTGAGGATTTTGAGTCTGCCCTACTTTCTAAGCAAGTAAGAAATTCTTGAGGATTAATTTGAATAGCAAAATGTTGCTTGATGGAATTAAGATGATACTTTAGACACAGAACCTTGGGTTATAGGTTACCTTGATTATTTTGGGGTACTTAGAGTTGGATATATTTGGGAGTAGTAAGAGAGTATGTCATATTTGATGGATACCTAGGACCTAACCTAGAACCAAACTAAGGGTAACTGATAATATTACTTTGGATTCTTTACCTAATGTTTATTTAATGGATGCATCGCGAATATTTGGGATCATAGAGTATT
This sequence comes from Agrostemma githago, assembly GCA_958450325.1. Taxonomy (NCBI): domain Eukaryota; kingdom Viridiplantae; phylum Streptophyta; class Magnoliopsida; order Caryophyllales; family Caryophyllaceae; genus Agrostemma; species Agrostemma githago. The sequence goes on from OY288253.1 coordinate 53,094,844, forward strand.
GTTTAAGGTGTTAGACTGAGTGTTGTGGTACCATTGAAGGTTTTCATTAATGTCGTTAGAAATTTTGGTTGACATAGATTACCCGTATTTCTTAAGGATTAGATCGTTGATCGTCGTTTAAGGTTGTAACCTATGAACTTTGGGGTTGAGTGATCTAACTTGGGATAAATTGTTGTTGTCCCTAGAGAAGAGAACTATCTTGCACAATCACAGTTTGGTTTTATTGTGCTGTTTTGAGGAATATTATAATACGGATCATCTTATTGGGACTGTTATAACCTTAGACCAACGAGATTGTGGCTTCGTTGATTTAATAAATATTTTGGTGGTTTCGCTGATACAATATGAAATTTGGTGGAATTTTTAGAAACCTTAGCCCAATGACGTGTTTGAAGATAATGTGAGTGTTTACGCCATTACCTATAGGTTTGAGCGTATTTGAGGATTTGTTATACTTTCCCCAACTTCTTTACTTGTGGCATTATAAACATGTTGGTAATCATTTTAAGGATTCTGTGCCCAAGCATTGTTATATTGGTGGACCTTGTTTAATGTTCCTTACTCGAGAAATTTGGAGCATACCTCGAGTTCAAACCTTATGAGTTTTGAAATTAGGAGCCTTATCGATCAAGGGTTTGGGTATGTTTTGTTAACCGTTGGAATCTTAATTGTGGATTTGATTCTATAGCATTTGTGGATTAGTATCGTGTCGCTTGAACGATTGGATAGTCACGTAAGACATTTTTGGAGATAGTGGCCGAGTAGTACCACCTAGTGCCTAATATTGGACTTAACGTGATTTGATGGAAATTAGGGACCCGGGTTGTGGGAGTCGTACCGGGAATCTCGAGATGGTTAATTTAATTCTTCAATCCTTGAGAGTTCTATTTGACTCTCAAATTCGTCCTCCCCTTAGCTTCTCTTGAATCCCGCTTCTTCTTCTTCAGCCAATCCCTTTCGACTTCTTTATCGGGTTTGAAAACTTTTGTTTCGATTTGTCGTTGACTTTGACTCTATTTATCCTTTTATTATCTTCCCCAGACTTGTGGTATGAAAAGTTTGACTAATCTACAAATTTTTGATTTTCATGAAATTTTAACATTTTGAAGCATAATTTCAAATTTTAAAACTCCCCATTTTGTAAAAACATTGAACAATTTAGCATTTTGGGTTTTCGTGAAATTTTAACACCTTGAGTTATAAATTTCATAACCGTATACTTCGTTTTTGTTTTATTTTTGGTTGATAACACATGTTTAGACCTGTTTCGAAATGCCTTAACAAATTATTTCAAAGTATTTTGAAATTGATTCAAATTTTGATTTTTTTAAGCGAACGAAATTTATGAAGACTTTCACATTTCCAAAAACTTCGATTTCTATATGATTATGACATAAAACGTTTTAACATTGTCGAAATTATTTTGAATGTTCGGGTTTGATAACATTTTTGAAAACTTTCATAATTACTTTGATAATATTTTCGAAATTTTAACATTTTGAAATTAGTTTTCGTTTTATTGTCGGTGAACTTTTGAATCTGCTATTCAAAATGTTTGATGAGTGCTTCGATTTTTACTAACAACAAAATTTGATTTCTCCAAACTAAATTTTGTTTTGTCATAAAACGAAATATTATCGAATTATTCTTAATCAAATTGTTTTACTTTTATTTTGAAAATGTTTTGGTTACCCTGTTTCCTTCGAGTTTGTTTACTAATGTTATTTGACGTTGTTATTTTATCAAATAACTTTACTTTACGATTTCATTAATTAAAAGATTTTAAACTTCGGGTAGCTTAGCCCAATTTCTCTTGGAATAAATATTTGCATTCGATTTCGTATCACTTTGAAAGTTGTAAAGTTTTCTTTTAAAGTAAAATTTTTATCCGAACTTTGTATCCTCATCTTTTCGAGTGAGGTAATTTCTATTACTTTCTACTTATCCTTAGTTTCGAGGACGAAACTTTCTTTTAGTGGGGAGGATTGTAACACCCGCTATTTTTCCTAGCGTTTTTGTCTTTACCGTTATGACTCTGTCATAACTCTGTCACATTTCGGCCTTGCATTTCATCATTTTACTAAGCTCTATTTTCATTGTTGAGTTTAATGATTTTTACTTTTAATTTTAAAGATTTTAGTTCTTTCAAATCTATTTATTTGATTTTCTTCGTAAACTAATTTGTTTTCCGCGAGGAATTCTATTTCTCTTCGAATTGACATTTTTAAGCTCGGATTTAAGTTATTCTTCTTCCAAAAAAATGTTTAAATACATTTGTATAATATTTTCAACTAAGAAATATTTTTGTTTACTAAAGAGTAGCCATTTATGATTTTAATACGAAGTTTCGCGAATAATTATTTTTTTACGCGAGGTTTACTCGAATTACCTTGAAATGCCTTTAACTATTTTACGATTATACTTTTTATCAACTTATAAATTATTTGAGACCATTTCCTCACACTTTGGACCGACTAAGCTTCTGGTCACAAATTTTACTACGTATTATTAATTCGTTTCATTTTATAACGTTAAAACGTAAACGTAAGATTATTTTCTTCCATTTATTCCTTGCATTATTGTCAAAACTTTTCATTCTCTTGCTCTTTATGTTGGCCGGCCACTTTGGTGATAAGGGAGCCTTGTTTTCATCAATCTTTAATCCCATTTAAAACTAGGAAACCATCCATTTCCTTACATCATTTTATTCATTTATCAAAAGTTAAAAAAATCCTACTTTCTTCCTCTTTTGGCCGTGGCACTCCCTCTCTCTCTAGGATTATTTTTGCTTCAATTCTAGTCTTAATCAACTCAAATTCATCGTCAATTAATCCTATTTCCGATCCCTTCGTTAAGGTAATAATCGATGTTGTTTTCGATCGTTATTCTCCTTGATTTTCTTAGTTTTTCTCATGGTATTTTTCTTCCATGATTTTTGTGTATTAAGGGTTTGTGGACGATCCCGAGGCCGACGAATATATTATCGTTTCCGATTTGGACTTGAGGTAACGTCGATGTTACTCGGTATTGCATGATTTTATTTGTGTAATTGCATGTATATTATTATAATTTTATTTTGACAATATATGAATGTCATATAATCTGGAAAATTGTTTAAAAGTTAAAAATTTGCATGTTTCGGTAATTTTTATCGCATTTACGAGATTAACGATTAATTCGTCATATTAATTTGCAAAATCATAATATTCGGTCTAAACGTGTAATATATGTTTATATTCTGTAAAAATGATGTTTTTGATGATTTTTAATAATTTGGTGTTTTTCTGATAGTTTTGATATCGATTATTGAATTATTACCGTTATCGGACAAAAACGATTAAAAGCCGATTTTTAGTTCTAGTACCTAAACATCTCTTATATATTAAAGCAAATTCCATTTGCATTGATGTGGCACAAGGAGGATCCTCCATTTTGAATTAAGTCCTACTTTTTTATACAATTTTTTCCCCCACAAGTGTGAACGCGTTTGCAAGTCTGTACAAAATTTCTCTCCAGGTGTTTTTCAAAAAGAGTGAGGCAGGTTTCGAACCCGCGACCTCCGGGACATATCCCATGTACACAAACCACTGATCCAAGGAATCACTTTGTAACTAATGTGCAGTAAAAACGTGTAGTATGTTACTTACACGAAATTGATTCCAGGTCATTGAATATCATCATCAGTTCACGAGGCAAAAACAGTCACCTACACTACCAAATCAATCTTCCGATCATCCATCTTCTTCCATCAATTTTGCAAAATCATTGATGCTGTTCACCATTTCACGAGGAATTGTTGCAAATGTCCATTTTTCCTTCTCGAGAATGCATCACCGGTTTTATCAATTTCTTTAACTACTCATCTTCATTGGAACCCTACGCCATTAATCATGATTCATCTCGGAAATTCCTCACAGTCAATCAATATTCGCCTCTTCGTTTCCTTAATTTTGTGTTTCAATCACATCTTATTCTATTTATATGTCGTGTTATCTCGCTATCATGTCTGCAGTCATCCCCAATTTGTTGAATTTATTTATTTCGTTTCCGTTTTTTTTCTCCTCGCTTTTAAATATGTCTCAATCGAATTTGGTTTCCATTGCTAACCTTACTCAAGGTGTCAGGTTGAAGGATCTAACCGTTAGGGTGATTTACAGATGGAACAGGCCGAACTACACGAACAAGAATACTACTGACGCTGTTGAGTTGCTTCTCATCGATGCTAAGGTTATTACTTCCATTTGATTAATTTCTTTCTTTAGTGCTGTCATCTGTATATTGTGGTGGAACTTGCTTTCAATCCTTTTTTTTCTCCGTGATTACAGAATGATTTGGTTCAGGCAACTATTAAAAAGCCGTTGTTGAGTAGATTCAAGGACAAATTTGTAACTGGTCAGGTGTACAATCTACGTAGTTTGACTGTTGCCCCCAATGTAGGCGTGGACAAGGCCACCACTCATTCCTGCAGATTGAATGTCGAGTTCTCCACTAAAGTTACTCACCTGCCTAATGATGTATCAGTACCGTCTAACTGCTACCGCTTTGTTAGCTTTAAGGATATCAACAATGGAAAAATTGCAGGCAATCAGTACATAGGTATCTTTGGTGAAGTTTGCACTGCATAAGTTTTCTTCTTACTAATCTAATTCGCAGTACGTCTGTTATTTATGAGTTTCTTCTATGCAGATGTTGTTGGTAAGGTCTACGAGTTTGGACCAATTACTTAAACGAAGAACGGTTTCAAGTGTAGAAAAATCAAGTTGGAAGATACAGAGTACGCCTCTTTTTCTGTCTCCTCTTTTGTCCTACCCCCAAATTTGTTCTTCAGTCTCACAACTTTGTGAACTTCTTTTATGTATACTTAGTGGCGACGTTCTTCAATGCACTTTGTGGGCACCGCACGCCGTAGATCTACCTAAGGTACTGGCTATTTTACCCAGCCCTCACCAGTCCAAAGTAGCAGTTCTTAGATGTGTGGAGCCGAAGCTATTTGACAGTAAGTACCTCACCTTGCAGTCCGTTCTATTCATGTTTTTTTCACAATGATTCTTTCGAATTAAGTAACACTCTGTTCTCACACTACAGATTCTTGGGTTGTACAAACTACTTTCTACGCTACGACATTTGAGGTTAATCCAAAGTTGCCCGAAGTAGATGCCTTTCAAGATAGGTTCTACATATATAGATTTACACTTTTTTGATTCAGTAACTTGCGTTAATTCTTTGATACTGTTATTTTTAACATGATGTTATATTATCCTGCAGTCTTTCAACTCAAGCTCCTAGCAATTCATTACAGATTCTCGACGAAGCTGCGGACGGTGATAGTTTCCACATTCCGGTTGATGAAGTTCTTTCTGTAAAACAGATCCTTGAAAGCGAAAAGGTTAAGTCATACCTTAATCCCATTATTGTTCTAGATAATTTAAATTGTACACATTATTGACAACCATTCAATTAATGTACAGGGTGGGTCGTTTTATACCATGGCAACCATAATTGACATTGAATCTACAGCGGGGTGGTACTACAACAGCTGCAAGTCTTGCAGATCAAAGGCAGTGAAGAACGATAAAGGGAGGTGGTTTTGTAAGAATCAGAATTGCGATGGAAGCAAAACTGGCTTCATGAAGAACAATCCTAAGTGAGTCTCCAGTAACTACCTATCCAAATTAGTACTTGCAAGGCAGATATCTCTTTTAATTGCAACTGTCGTCATCGTCGTTACAGGTTTCAGGTCAAGTTTGCAGTTGTCGATTTCTCTGGGATCGACTGTCAGTTTGTTGCATTTGATCATCAAATCGAAAAGTTTCTCGACTACAGTGCCACCGACTTGATTGCAAAGATGGAGAAGGTATTCCTATAACTGTACAGTTCGATTATATTTCATTGTCAATGTTTGTTTCGTATAGCCGAACCTCAACGCTTTTACTTCCACCAGAAAGGAGAAGATCATTCAATGCCTGCAGAGCTAGACACTTTCATTGACAATCGATTCTTATTCAAGATAAAAATAGACGAGAAGTTCAATGTCGAACAGTCGTCTACATCTTACACAGTTTCCTGGATGTCTGATGATGTAGACAAAATACATATGTGGCACATGAAGTCCAAGAAGGCAATTAAGGTCGCTTTTAAACTATTGTTGTTCCTGTTTTTTTCCACAACTTTAACTTTGTAAGTTTCGAAATTATATTGATCGCAACTCACTCTTTTGTTTGCAGAAAATAATGGACGAGTATGGTCTATCAAAAAATGCTCTCAGCAATTCGAATTTCAAACGTACTGTTCATGGAGAATCAACGCAACTTGTGGATGCCACATCAGTCGGAGTACATGAATTTCAGGGAACTTCGAATTCCAGTCAGGTTTTCCTCATTTTCGTCACACATTTTAATATGTTACATGTCTTATTTTTTTAGTGGACGTGTTTTCACTCCGACCTTACACCAAAACTTCTGACTCTCCTTCTTCTCTGGACATTAAGGTTGTTGACTCTGAAATCGCGTCCAACTCTTCGAGGCAAACACCCCTGAAGAGGAATGGAGATGCGCTTGAAGTAGAACCATGTACTCCAGTCGGTGGAGCCTCTGATGCTCAGTCTGCTGTCAAGAAAGGGAAATCTGCTTCACCTTGAATCTTCTTCCATGAAAACATTTCCAATGATATGGGAATTGGCCCTCCGAATTTAAAAACATTACTTTTCAGATACATTTATAATCTACTTTGGATGTTTTTTACATCCTTTAAGACTGTCTATTTTATACTTTGCTTATCTACACTCACGTAGAGGAATATTTTTAGACGATTCGATTTCAATTTTCTTATCTGAACTTAGTTATACTGTCTATTTTACCTGTTTTTGTGTTCGTTGCCGCACATGTGTAGTCTAGAATAAATATTGCAGGGACGAAGCGGTTTTGGCCCCAACACGTGTTTGCTGTTCGATGAGACGTCTTTCGTCTAATGAAATATATCAACGATGTCTTCAGGCAATGTATTTTAGTACTCATCTTACTTCCGTGGTTAATCTCCTTTTTTTGTCCCCTTCTTTTTTTTGCTTATATATTTGTCGTGTTTCCAAATGCAGGACATACAGATTTCTTCTTAGTGAAGTAATCGGAATCCCACGCTTATATGTTGGCGGTTATCGAAATGTTGTCTTCGCAAGATATCATAATCAGTTTTATTTTAGAACTTTGTACACCACTTCTCTACCGTGTATTGTAATTACTTCTTTGTAAACTTATTTAGTTTGTTATATTGTAGTTTTGTATGCATCACATTTTTTTACTCAACATCATCTTCATTTAAGTCTACCTTTAATATAATCTACAAATTAATGTTCAAGTGTAGTACATTTATTTTTTCTATAATTACATAGTGTTATTTTGTACACATCAGATTTTGTAGCTTATTTTCTACTCCCTCCATCCCACTATGATGTTCCCATTTACTTTTTTGGGGTCAAAGTTCGTAAACTTTGACCATGAATTCCGTAAAAAGTATACAATTCTATAATACGATTTTCACATAATTACATTTGTTATCAAAAGATCTTTGTAAAATTATAACTTCAACAAAAAATAATGTCGTATAGCGATGATAAAACACGGTCAAAGTACCGTCTAGAAGACCGTGAAAAAGTAAATGGGAACATCTCTTTGGGATGGAGGGAGTATGTAATTTTGTTTCGTGTCATTTATTCAGATTCACAGCTTAGTCCGTTGTTCACAAATTATAAAATTAGTTAAGCTGCGACCTACTGTGCACATGACATAGGTCCACCCCGACGCGCGGCCACGCGCGGGTTTGGGGAGGCGAATGAATCTCCATATGAGATGGATCGAATTGAATTTTAAATCGAAGTAGGAGTCGCCACCGAATTTTGTGGTTATTCGGAACCATTCGAACCCACTCTATGTCGTAGTGGGCCATATTTAAAACGTGGCCCATTTCCGATGTCAGAGTTTATCGGGTTCGTCCCTTTGCATTACGATACCGATACCGACATTATCGGATACCGTTTATTGAATGACTCTCGTTGCCAATGGATTCGGACATCCGGAAACCATGGTTCTGAGTAAGGGGTGAGGGTACGTGTTGGGAAGTTCATTGAGAACACACAACCCCGCCCGCACTTAGCGGCCTTTACTAAGATATCGTTCGTTTTTAGTACACGCGTTAGTTCGACGGTTGAATGATATGCAGAGATTATTTTCCTAAGACATGTGAGGAAAATAAATAAGTGGGTTGCTAAGTCGTTTAATGCATATTAAACTAATAACGTCAAAGTTATTTTAGCGTGTGAATTCGTTTTAGTCTAATAAAACGATAAAAACAAAATATGAGAACAAATTGCTACAAACACGAGAAAACGAGTTAGTAACGATGAATAAATCGAATAAAGACGTAAATAAATAATATGCATGATTTTTGAAAAGATTTATGACACGTGATGGATTAACACGTGTTGACCGAGGTCGAAGAAAAAGTATTTATCGAAATATGTCGCGAAAGTCGCTTTTTATGTAAGACTCGAGAAGAATAAAAAATAGAAAAGCGAGGAAACGAAAAGAAAAGAAAAAACCCCGGCGGACCAGGCTGCTGCGCGAGTCGCCTGACAGGCGCGCGACTCGCGTGGCAGTCTGTTCAGGTTTTTTATTTTGTCGAAAATCGTTAATTTTTATAAATCGCGTACAAATATGGATTAATTTATACCCGATTCATATTTTCGATATTCGTCGTATTCGATATTCGATTATGAAATCGATATCGAATAGTCGGAATGATTTTAGAAAAGGTTTTGAAAAAAGTTGGTTTTGAATGAAAAGTAAAAAAAAGAATTTTGAACGAAAAAAATGTTAATTCTCTCCGCGTATAAAATCGTCGAATTTTGTTTGAAAAAGATGTAACGATTTTATTAGCATCAACGAGAATAAATTAATTTTGTTCTTGTTAGATACGATATTCGATTAGAGAATCGATATCGTATTTTAAGAACGTTATAAAAAAAATAGTTTTTTTTAATATCGATTATTAGAAATAATGAAAAATATGCGAAAACGACCCATATTAAACGAGGACCGATGACTCGACACAAAAAAAGAAGAGAAAAAAACGTGAAGAAAAGGAGAGAAGAAGAGAAGAATCGGGTTTGATTTACACCCTCAACCTACATGCATTGTTTTCTCGGGATAAGGCTCGTCGGAAAGTGGCTTAGACTTGGGAGCGTCGAGATGATGAGGATGAGTTAGGGTGTTATTTTGGACGTGTAATGGGACGGGTTTCGGCCGGCTGTGGGTCGGATTCGTCGGGTCGAGATTACTCAGGAATTGTTTGGCGTTACGAGGTTGTATATTTTCTGACTTTCGATGATTGATGATGAATGTGTGATGTAGGAATAATAGATCTATGATGTGTAGTTTCTGAATGAATTGTGTTGAACGGGAGGTCCTATTTATAGGAACCGAGGTAGTCTTGCTTGTGTGACAAGAAATACCGGTTTGGATAGGAAATACGAGAGTTCGAGAGGAAATCAAAGTCTCGTTTCTTGGTGAAGAAGCCAAGTATCTCGGCTGGTGGGAGAGTGTTTTGGCTGAGTTGGGACGCCTAAACCGAGTGTTTGAGCTCGGTTTGTGTCTGTTCCGGTTCCTGGATAGAATTCCTACTTGAGATCGAATTCTACCTTTAACGGAATTGTTTAATGTTTGATGAAGCTGAAATTTTGTAGTGTTTGAGTATGAATCAGCCGTGTGAGGTGTCACGGCTGACTCACGTGTCTCGGGAAAAAATATCTTTGACCGGGTTTGACCCGGTCGCTAAAAGACGGTTTTACCCCTGATGTCGGAATCGACCCAAATTAGTCTTATTTGACTCAAAACGACCCACTGGGCCTGGATTTGAGGCTGGTTTTGTAAAATTTATACTCCGTAATAAGTCTAAACCAAATGTCCATGATTACGAGCCCATATCCGAGTCTATCAAAGCACGTTTACGTCCAATCATCATCGGGTGTTTGGCGGGAACTATTATAGACACCTGGCGGTCAAAATGTGGGTGTCTACACCTACCATATGACTTCATTCATTTACTACGACATTCTTTTAAAGACTACTGAAATTCGTTACAATGTGCATTATACATACACATTCCGGGATGTAATTTTACTCTTAAACACCTTCCACCTCGCGTCATGGTTTAGATGTTAAGCACCACGAAAACCATTGTGCAAGAACTAATTATTGTTTAAGGTTCATAGTGCAATATAAGCCTGATTCATTTCTACCTCTGATGTAATCTACAAACTATTATTCAACTGTATCGTCTGTCCGAGGACCGTTAACAATAAATAACCATCGGCTGTACTTCATCTATGTCATAGGCAACGATGTATATTTTCACGTACACAATTTCCAATCACATTTCAACTAATCAAAATAATTGATTACAACCCATTTTCCCATTCTATTGGTAACAGAATCCAATTAATTGTGACTTATGATGGGAAATGAATGTGTCTTTTCTACTTCAGCTTGCATTTTTAACCTACGGTTTATAAATTGTTACCATTTGCGTATGTGTTACCGGACTCCAACATTTTCTAGCCATTTTAGAGTGTTTTCTCAATTACAGCAATTACGTGTGACGATGGAGAGATTACCAAAAAAACAACCACACGCAAAATTGTTCGTCAGAAGAGGAAGTCTTCTCCCCACCTTGCATCCAACGTCTCCGAGTCCACCTTATGCGAGAATGTGCCTGTAATTAGTCATACACCCGTAGTCAACAGGTTTCGTGCAGGTAAGATTCCTATTTGTAGATTAGTGTCTCCCCTTCGTTTGTACAACTATCGTGCCATATTTCAAACATTCACTAACACAAATGTGTTTCACGTTCATCATAACCATGCCAATGTAGTAAATTACAGGAAGGTCTTTCTAGACATTTCAAACTGTCATACTGAAGAACCGCCAAGATCTTCTCCACCATCTGTTAACCATTTAGGCGAATGTTCTCGAACGTCATCAGGTACCCGACTTGAACAATGCTTCTAATTTAGATTTCGCAGTTTTGTGCAATGGTTATCATTTTTTGCTGTTTTTTTCTTCCCTTTCTAGCTGTTATTCATAATTAATAACCAGATTTCCTTTATCTGAAATTCAATCTGTTTCTTACTGTCATCCCCGCCTTTATTCGAAGTTCCTGTGGGGAACATCGAACATGGTAATAAACGGCCGCAGGTGGATGTTACTTTACACCAGACAGATTTGGATCAACAAGATGTTTTCGATCATAGCAGGCAGCAGTTTCAAGATGGTACCCCATTAGTAACTGAACCATTTTCCCTTGTATTTTTTACGTTCTTTGTTGATGAACTCAATGTGCCGTCTGTCTGTTCAACGTTACGCAGCGAACGAATTGGAAAAATACCTTAACAGATTTCTCACAGCCCAACAAACCAGAATTGACCGTCGACTTATACAGGCAGATAGACGCCAAGGTCATAATTCATATGAACAATCTATGTACACTGCGAACGATCCACACCGAGAATGGCAGTCGATGCTTGCACGACGCAAACATGTGATCAAGTTTAGGGAGCGCGGAGCGGGCAACATACATGACCCAAACTCATCCGCACAAAGCTCTCCACATACTGTTGACCTCACCGAAGGTCATTTACGTTTTTCTGTTTACTTATACTTTTTAGTGAGCAACCCCGTCCTAGCATTCATAACTGTTATGTTTTAACGATGCAGCTTCCCTTGAGCGTATTGTAGACGTCATTCGTCAGGCATCTGTCAATGACCCGACCACACCACAGCGCCTCAGCAGCAACAAACGATTTCGTCAGTTTACTCAAAGTGACACTATTATTCAAAGTTTAGCACGTGACATTTTCGGGTCAGCTTTAACCGAGGAAGACATGCCTGAACCCAGCCACACCGTAGCGACAGGTTATCTAATTATTATAATACATACCAGTGATGTGTACTTACTAACCATATTACTTCCTCCTGTATTCTACCAAAGGATGGGAAGGGTACGATGACTTGGGGGATCCGGAGTATAAGTGCCAGAAGTGCTCCGCGTTCATGTGGTACAATGAGAGATCGAGAATGAACGGTAGACCGCTAATCCCATCTTTCACCATGTGCTGTAGAGATGGTGTTGTTGAATTACCTTATCTCACCGAACCCCCCAACCAATCAACGATCTCTTACATGGTATTCATCCCAAAAGCAGACACTTCATTGATAATATCAGGATGTACATTTCAGCTCACTCATTTACTTCAAGTGGTGGCAAAGTAGATGACTCTGTAAACAGTGGTCGTGGCCCATACACTTACAAAATTGGTGGGCAGAACTCTCACCTGATTGGCAGTTTGTTGCCTGCGAGCAATGAGCCACCAAGATTCTGTCAACTTTACATATACGACACCGACGACGAGATTAGGAACAGGAAGCGTGCTTTAAGGTACCATATCTTCCTCATCCTACTTTCCATATTTCATCACATTTTTTTGTTTTTTCTACATTAAACAGTTCTCAATGTTCTGCGTACTTATGTGCAGGGGGCAGTCATCCAGTGTAGATAGGTTTGATGACGGGATAATGGCTGAAATTAAGTCTATGCTTGACGCGTACAACCCCTTAGCGTAGTCATTTCGTATGGCCAGGGACAGCATACTGAACTCCGATGAGAGGTGTGAGGTTAGGTTGCGGTTAATTTCTGCACGATGTTCAGATGGATATGAATATAATCTTCCAACTGTTTCCGAAGTTGCCGCACTTATTGTCGGTGACATTGAGGACACCATCGAAAGCAGGGACATAATAATTGAGGAAAGGTGCGGCCACCTTCAACGTATCTCTGAACTCCATCCGTCGTACTTGCCGCTTCAGTACCCTCTATTTTTTCCACTAGGTGAGGACGGTTATCGTTTGGGTATCAAACACTGTCAGGAATCAGTTGAATCAATTCGCAATCCTGACACGGCACACGACAAGTTAACTTTAAGAGAGTGGTTCGCGTTTCGCTTGCAAGACAGACCACCCGACGTAGAACCCGACAAATTACTTCGAGGATGTCGATTACTACAGCAATTAATTGTCGACGGATACACAATGATAGAAGCACAGCGGATAACATATTTGAAATTCAATCAGCCGAAGCTTCGATCTGAAAACGCGAAGCAGTTGCGTGCAGCTGCCGCTGACGGGGAGACTAACTCATCATCTGTAGGCGTTAAGTACATACTCCCTTCAAGCTTTGTCGGTGGTAAGGGATACATGCGTGAGACTTACCAGGATACGATGACAATTTGTCGGTGGTGTGGATACCCTGATCTGTTTGTCACCTTCACTTGCAACCCGAAATGGCCAGAGATAAGTAGGTTTGTGAAAAATAGGGGGCTGAAACCAGAAGATAGGCCCGACATTGTAACCCGTGTATTCAAACAGAAGTTAGACCTCCTTATCAAGGATTTTAAAGACAACCATGTGTTTGGGAGGACTAGAGCAAGTAACCTCTCTGAGTACACATACCTTTCGTTATTCTATTTTGGTTTCGACGTTATAAATACTCAACTTAAATATCGTCATTTTCCATTTGGTTGTAGTTGTGTACACTGTTGAGTTCCAGAAAAGAGGTCTCCCTCATGCTCACATCCTTCTTTTTTTGGAGAGGGACGACAAATTCCCAGAAGTTGGCGACGTGGACACTATTATCTCCGCAGAGATTCCTGACCCGTTGGAAAACCCATCACTCTATGAAGCTGTGAAGGACTTAATGATCCACGGTCCTTGCGGGCATGCAAATCCCAAATCTCCTTGCATGGTTGACGGTGTTTGCACAAAGAGGTTCCCCAAACCCTTTTGCGGACGGACAACGGTTGACGGTGATACCCCATGTACAAGAGGAGGGACAATGGTGTAACTGTCGAGAAGGGCGGCGCTAGTGTCCACAATGGCTATGTCGTTCCATACAACGCGGAGCTGCTGTCGAGATATCATGCCCACATAAACGTTGAGTGGTGCAATTAGGCACGATCCATTAAATACCTATTCAAGTATGTGAACAAAGGATATGACAGAGTTACTGTCGGAGCGGCAACTAGGAGGAACCCGGACGAAATTGATCACATACAAGAGTACTACGACTGCAGGTACGTGTCTCCTTCCGAAGCAACGTGGCGTATTTTCTCATTCGACATTCATTACAGGACTCCTCCTGTAGTTCGCTTGGAGTACCATCTCCCCAATGAGCAGAATGTTGTCTATAATGATGACGACCCGCTTGATGAGATAGCTGCTCGATCCAATGGCGCTCGAACCAAGTTTATCACTTGGATGGCATACAACGCAAACCACACCGAGTCGAGGGATTTGACGTACACTGAGTTCCCCACCAAATTTGTCTGGCATAAAGATAAAAAATCGTGGGCACCCCGCAAGCAAGGTTTTAGCCTGGGTAGGATGTACCACATGTCCCCAAATGGTGGCGAAAGATATTACATGAGAATGCTCCTTAACTTTGTACGCGGTGCAACGTGTTATGAAGATATAAGGACCGTTAGAGGTGTCGTGCATGATACATTCAAAGACGCATGCTACGCATTAGGTTTGCTTGGTGACGATAAGGAGTACATTGATGCAATAGAGGAGGCAAGTTACTGGGGTACATCCACATACCTACGCAATATGTTCGCGACATTATTATTCCCGGGCAGCCTGATCAAGCCAGACAAAGTTTGGCGAAAAATGTGGCACCATCTATGTGACGATATCTTAAGTCGCTGACGGAGGTAGCTCCTTAACTTTGGTCACCTATCAGTCCTTTTTATTCTTTCCCTTCATTTCAGTCGTCCGTTTACCATTTCAGTCAGTTTAGACCAACATTTGGTGTCATTATTTACCAATCAAAATTATTAACATTTGCTCATACTGTGCCACAGATTTGCAGCTAACGGATCAACAGTTGCAGAATTACGCGCTATCTGAAATTGAGTCTATGCTTCAAGCCAATGGAAGCTCTCTCTCTAAGTTTCCTGAAATGCCTCAGCCGGATTACGACTTACACACGTTAGACTCCAATAGATTGATTTCTGACGAGTTGAACTGTGATTGTGACCAGTTGCGATTGGAGCATGAGTGTTACACGTCCTCCATAACTGGTGAGCAGAAGGCTGTGTACAATGAGATTATGCGAGCCGTTGAAGGTGGGACAGGTGGGTTTTTCTTCGTCTACGGTTACGGTGGTACGGGCAAGACTTTTATTCGCAAGACTTTATGTGCCGCGTTGAGAAGCAAGGGCCAGATAGTACTTCCGGTGGCCTCTAGCGGGATAGTTGCTATACTCTTGCCCAGAGGGCGTACAGCTCATTCCAGGTTTAGCATACCCATTAACGTCGATGAGAACTCTTTGTGCCCAGGTATAAGGTCGGGTTCAGACCTGGCTGAACTACTAACAATGACCAAACTAATCATCTGGGACGAGCCTCCTATGGTCAGTCGTTACTGTTTCGAGGCACTTGACAGGAGTCTTAGAGATTTAATGAGATTTGTGAATCCACAACTTGCTGATAGACCGTTCGGTGGCAAGGTTGTCGTTTTGGGTGGTGATTTTAGGCAGATTCTACCGGTTGTTTCCAAGGGAAGTCGCCAGGATATCGTTCACTCAGCAGTCTGTTCGTCTCTTATTTGGAGGGATATTAAGGTGACTACCAAGCTGTTATATGAAACGTGAAATTTGTAGCTTATTTTTTTCTCCAAGTATATTCTCCAATCATTTTAACCTTTCTAAGTAAGTTTATATGTGTCACATCTAATCGAGGATCACCACTTACGTAGCTGCGTATGTCGTCCTTCAATTGTAGGTGCTCAAGCTGACCACCAATATGCGTCTTCAAGTTGGACAACCTGAGTCAACCGTCGAGGAAATCAGGGAGTTCTCAGACTGGATATTGTCTATTGGTGATGGTGTTGCAGGTGGTATTAATGACGGGATTGCATAGATTACCATTCCCCGAGAGATACTCATTGATCCCGGTCCAGACCCAATTGCCTCAATAGTCCACAGTACGTACCCCGACATAATTAATTGATATTCAGATACGGAGTATCTCCAACAGAGAGCTGTGCTCGCACCGACTCATGATGTCGTTGAGAAGGTTAACGATTACGTACTGTCTATCCTTCCTGGCGTTGAGGTTGAGTATCTTAGTTCCGATGAAATAAGTAGTCAGGAGACTTGGCAGCACGTACACGATTTGTACTCCACTGAAGTTCTGAACACAATTCGCGCTTCAGGTCTACCACGCCATAGATTACTACTTAAGGTAGGTGCAATTGTCATGCTATTACGAAATATCGACCAAGCTAACGGTCTATGTAACGGTACCATATTAGTTGTTTCGAAACTCGGTGAGCGTTTCATTGAAGCAGAAGTTATAACTGGTATCAGGAAGGGTTCTCATGTTTACATTCCAAGGCTAATGTTATCCCCGTCTGATGAGACGAAGTTCCCACTCAAGTTTGAAAGGCGTCAGTTTCCGCTCGCAGTTTGCTTCGCAATGACGATAAACAAAAGTCAGGGCCAATCCCTTGCAAGTGTTGGACTGTTTCTTTCTAAACCGGTATTTACACACGGGCAACTATACGTTGCTATTTCCAGGGTCGCCAGGAAGAAGGGCCTCAAATTATTAATTTTAGACGAAGATTCATTCGATACAGACACAACAACTAACGTTGTATTCAAGGAGATATTCAACAATCTTCGCTGATAGTTTGTACGTACTACATTTCTACTTCATCTAAATACCCTTATTGAGTTCGTTTCTTTGAATCCAAAACCTGTTTACAGTTTATTGAATCTAATCCTTCTTTTCATATCGATTAACTTCGCCTTCGACAGTTAGAGTGTTTGTCGACTATCTACACTAACCTTTGATATCCTATTGAATACACGCTGTTTGCAGTGCACTATGATGAACTCTACCCCGATCACAAAACATGTTGTTTTCAATTCACTTACCAAACTGATTCTACAACATGATTCGGAGACGCAATCATAATAGTCGGTCTAATTACCCATTACAAAATGAACGATTATAGATTAATCTCCGTGCAACTATTGCAGGCATAATCCCTGTCTAACGTTGGTCTATTTACACAACCACCCATTTACTAAATCTTAGTTTTTATTCCTACCGATTGACCTCGGTTTTGACAGTCCGAGTCTTTGTTGCCTACTTACGCTAACCTTTGATCATTCAATTAGCACATGATTTCGGCACTGTAGACTGATAGACACGACCCCAATTACAGAACACAAACATTTCAATTCAATGGCCTGATTGGATGTAGAGCATAATCTTAGTTGTTAATACCAATAGTCTGTCTAATTACCCTTTACGAATCGATGTACCACCGATCACAGTGTGTGTCATAATGAACATAAACGAAGATCATTTACAAGATTCGCCCACAAGAACTACCCCCAGAATGCCCTGTTTTTTGTACCCTCTTTAGTTACTCCGTTCCAAAACATACAGCGATCACTCTAGCCTCGGATTTCAACGCATGTAAGCCACAGATTTCAAATACAATTTCAGCATCCCCGTCATACCTAAATAGTTCTTATGTTATCATAGTTGTGCGAATTCCACGATCATAGACAGTATAGCACAAAATCAAGAACAATTTAAAGAAAATAACATCATTTTGGACCGAGGTCCATTAATCCATTACAAACACTTGAACATTATATTTCAAGTGAATAAGTTACGAGTAGTTAAAAAGTTAATTAATCGAGAAAGTCAATAGGTCACCAAAAACTGATTTCATTGAGTCAGGAGGGGTTACCTTTCAGACGTAGAATCCAGGGCTGTGTTGCTTCAACTGATTAAACACGCACACGTACGTTGACCGACTGTCCGTGTCCGCGTCGCCATAACCGAGTCTCTTCCAATCAGCTGCAAGAGGAATGCAATTTCTGCCCTCCTTCACCAATTCTTTGTCCGCAGCAGTTGCAACCCACAGGTGTGGCCCTGTCATTCCATCTGAAGTCTTCTCGAAGTCAGCTCTTCCCCTACCAACTCTCTCGAAGCACTTCTGCAATCTGAAAGCACTCCTATACCTATGCTCCTCACTGTGAAACTCAATCGCAATAGCCCTCTTGAATACTCCTGGCATCCCTTTCCACACATGGAATACCTTCCTAACAGGGTATCCCAACCTAATCAGTTCATCCCTGACATATGTGAAACTGTTAACGATGACTAACCCTTTCTCTTTAACTTCGAACGACAGATTGTGCATAATGACAGTCGGTGGGTAAACAAATCTTTCAGCCATGTCTTACAGTTTTTTTTCTCTTTGATTAGGATTTAATTTTGAGTTGAAGAGGGTTTTTTATTTGGGAATGATCAATATTTGAAAGAATGAATATGGGCAGTTTTCTTGAATGCTTGCATGCTGAAGAAGATGCTTCATACGGTTATTAATTTGTATGTGGTTGAGTGTGATGTCACAATTAGTGATGATGGTAAATGCAGCAGCAGTAAATGCTAAATTTACTTGAGTAAACTGTCATTTTTTACTTTGCTTGCCAATTGAGTTAAGGTGTCATCATTACCATAATTGCATTTAGTTTTGTTAGTCGATAATACCGCTTAAGCTATGTTCTCTCTGATGTTTTTTTATTCATTAGTGCAATCGTATATAGTACAGTTGTTTGGAGACCGTATTGCGTTGTATTTCTATTAATTTACGTCGTAAGGTTGAAAAAAATTACGGTGCGGCTACTAAATGGACATAATGGTAAATGCTATATTAAGTGTCCGTGATATTGTTTAGTTTTACGGTGGCTTATTTAGCCAGTACTCAACTCATCATAACTGTTACGACAAATATTGGACGGTGACTTATTTAACTTTAATTGGACGTGTATGATTGTGATAAATTCAATCCCAATCAATAGACCTGATACGAAGGACACGATTACCAAACAAAATTAAAGATATAATCGTGACTTAAATTAAAATTAAACGTATTTGTGAAACGATAACCACTGCAATTCAAACGTTGAAAGATACATTGCATGCAAGGTTATCCTTAAGCAACATTCTATGTACACCACAACTAAAATCAAATGCTTACTTCCGTTCCCATGCATTTAATCAACGTAGAAATCTCGGTAGATTTCGTTCAAAGCGTCCATAACATGTCCATAGGTACCAAATTCCTCAGCTTCGCCCAAGTACGTTCCAACGTAGCGGCACCAGATCGGCACCATACGGTAGTCCGTCTCAGTTGATAGATACTTCTCATCCTCCCAAGAAGCAACCCAACAATGTGGACCGGCTAGGTGATCCCATTGGCCGACCATTGCTTCCTTGGTCATTCCTTCATTTTCAAACTCCCTTTGGAGTTTGTAGGCCATGAAATAGTTTGGTAGCCTTGCTCCAAACTCTACTACCACCGCCCTCTCGAAATCAAGTGTTGGCGATATGCATGGATCTAACCTAACAACATCGTACCCAAGGTATATTAGTCTCATCTTCAGAATGTGCAAATTCTGGCATATATACCATCCGTCTTGCACGTCGTACGACATGTTGTCGAATATGCACTTAGGCGGCCACATCAACTCTCTATACATTTTAAATGTTTTGGTAGAGGAGGTACTTAGGAAGTTTAAAAAATTACTAGATTTGCATGCAATTTACACGTTTTATCCTTATGGTGAAATGAAGTTGCCTATTTAATTTTGATTATATATTGGGATGGGAATGGCTATTCGGCTTCCGTTTAGAGCTTATGTCTATGCTTTTGATTTTTGTCGACCTTAGTACTAACACAGTCTATTCGTGTTAATTACTACAATTTCGAACCTTCGGATACTGTGTTAATAAGTTAAAGTATCGTTAATTTCACGTCACTCAACGCGTCATCGATCATATTACTCCACCAGCTGGGTCGATTTTAAAGATCGTGGACTTAGAAATAGTATTTGGCCCAACCGATTATTGGGTTAGTCATATACTTTATGATAATTGTGAATTAGTCAATCGGACCCTATATTTGGGCCATTTCCATTTTGTGATATTCATAGTTTGTGCAGCCCAATTATATGGGTATCAACATTTTACGAAAATGCACGATATAGTGTATTCTACGTCAAATCACGAACTTCGCTGGTGGATGGTTTGGGATTGTATTACGTAATACGAAAACCGATATTCTTTTCTACTAAGATATTCTTCTTACATTACACATAGACGTCAATACTAATGACTTATTCAGTTAAATGTGACCGCGTTGTTCGATCACTGTTATTACACATTCTAATTAGGTTTTTCAAAATTCTTTCATCCACATGTAATTATGTTCAACTTATTAATTGCCCAATTGACTTTCGATCATAGGCATTCTGACGAGTATACCCGTGAAGCTGGCCCATCCCAAATTTGACTCCTAGCCCGTGAATAACTTTTATGGAGCCCAAAAAATATAAGTAGACTATGCGTTCGAAGGGATTTTTTTTTCTAGAAAGAATTTGCAATTAATTACGAGTTACAACAAACAAACCGACTGGACGAACATGACATTATTTTAATGACAACCAAGATAATTGTTTACCCTTGCGATGATTTATTTGTACATCTATTTAGGTGTTGTGTTCCACGATAACAACTGGTGGGATTTTACGGTCTTTTCAAATGTAGTCGTAATGATACATGGGGTGTTGACATCTCCCTTTGTTCATATACATAACACTTATGTAATTCTATAGGGATGCAGCAGGTTGTAGATGCATGATCAAAGAATGTCGAAGAGATTGTGTAACATGCATACTATATGTTCTTCATTTTTTCGCTTACCTAATAACACCTAAAGTAACTAAGGTCTATTAACGAATAACCTACTTTTAGTTGTTAATCCATCAACTACTGTATACATAAATATAAACGAACAACCCGTGAAGGTTCTTCACGGGTATTACAATAGTTTTTATTTTAATCTGATTTTTGACGTTGTGAAACTTTCTGATGAAATAGATTTTTCTGATTTTTTTCATAATTTTTCTGAATTGTTAAGTGGATGAATTAATTAACCACTTTAAATCATCGTTATTCGTTAAAACCGTGTTTGTCGTTTAAATTCTAGATTTATGGTCTGTGGTTTAAATCTGGAAAAATTATAATTATGATGATTTCATAATAAAATGTACTTTTGTGATATTTAGTGCTTTAATAAAATGTTAGGAACGATAAGTTTTGTTAATGGAGTCGTTAATTGTGAAAACGGGTTTTTAAGACGGTTTTAACGGGAATTATTAAATCTGGAATTTTTGGAAATCTGGAAAAAAAAAGTATTTTCTGGAAAATCATGATTTTTAAGTTTAATAATAATTTTTGGATATTAATACCTAAATCGTTTTGTAATTACTATTTTTATTAATCGTTATTGTCGAGATTAGACGATTAACGAGAAAACGCTTTAAAAACCGAGTTTTAGGATTCTGAAAAATTTTCTTTTCTGGACATAATGTCCATAAGTACATTTTAACTATTTTACGTAATTTTTGTACTATTTATTAAAGTCTTTAATTAATAAGTATTGATTTTCGGACAAATTTTGATTTATCGTTAAAATGCTTCGTCTTTCCTAAAAGAATTATTTTTCTAGCAATTTTGAAAGTATTTAAATCTGAAAATTTAAGAGTTAAATCATCCCTTAACATATTCTAAATATATTCAATGGTTTAATTAAATAAAAGACGTTAAGGGATTTAATTGGACGTTTGCCGTGAAATCCTATTTATAATCGTATGGTCGAAACTAATAATAATTATGGAATTTTAGCTTTATAACTTTTGAAAACACCCTAATTAGTAATATTAAAATGTTTAAGACATTTTTAATCATTTTATAACGCTTATACGATATTTTAATAATTTCATAAAATTAAATGTTCACTTTGGTAATTAATATCGTTAAGGCCGAAAGTACTAGTTTTATAAATCTATATCGTTTACTAAAATGTTGAATTAGTATAAACTAATATTTTCGCTATTTTGATATGATTTTATTTTTGTAAAGTTTCTAAAAATAGAAAGTTTTCTCTTTTAGAATATAATGGTTACTCCTTTTCTCTCCATATTATTTATAATGTTTATATCTTTTGAATATCGATAATGTCTTTATTTTGGAGTTATGGAATAAGGACAAGTGTGAGGTTAGAGTAATATATTCTAGGGGTTACAGTTTTGCCATCAATTATAAGGCTAGTGTATCAGGAATCGGTACATTGGTTGTTGAACCGGGTGACAGGTATCCCAGGAGTTTTGTACATTTTGACCTTAAGCTTAGGCCTCGCAGTAAGTCGCCGTCATAAGTTGAACTGGGTGACAGGTAATCTCAGGAGGGGTGTGCATTATCTTAAACTAGGGTCACGCATTTATAAGTCGCCGCTCTATTATGGTTGAGTAGCCTAGTTAGAGACCGAAGTTTGATTTGTTTGAACTAAGTTCTCGAAGCTAGTTTTTAGTATTCTCCTAGTGAAAGTCTAGCATTCATCACTACTCCTATCCATAACGCCATTTTAATATTTTTATTATTATCGATATAATTTTGATTTGCAGATTGGGAAATGTTTTACGTTTTCTCCGGAAAACTCATTTTTATTATATTGATTCGATACGTGAAGTTTTTCACTGAAAACTTATTTTCATTATAATGTTTTACTGTTTTCCGTTTTTACTATTTTTCCTATAATAGTAATTATAGTTTTAAAATCCTGTTATGCGGCTGGGAGAACGTTGACGTTGCTCCCCACTGATTGTGGCTGTTATGTTTTAACATGGCAGGTGTATGTGTTTCCCTTCGAGTGGGCTAGCGAGCAGTTATGGATCCTACTTGTTTTAATAAGATCACTGTATTATGGATTGTTAAAAACCCTTTTTATGGATTTTATTTTATTTATTTTATTTTGTAGCCATTTTTATTTTATGGCTTCTGTATTGACTTACCATTTTTATTTAATCAAGACATAGCTACAGTGTGTTATAATCTCACTTCTACAGTGTTTCCGCCACGGTATTGCGTTAGAATTCCTAGGGGATTACAAATCGTACACAGGTACAACTCAAGGCTTCCGAAGCAGGCCTGCGCAACTCACTAAACTCCCCAGCAGAAAGCCCAAGGTGACATTTCTCCTAAAGAAATACGGGATGTGTCTACGAACGGGCACACCCAGGGCTTCTTAGGCAAGCTCCCGCGTAATTCCGAATTGGGATGTGTCTGCAAACGGGCACACCCAGGGCTTCAGAAACAAGCTCCCGCGTAGTTCCGAGATGAGATGTGTATGCAAACAGACACACCCAGGGCTTCAGAAACAAGCTCCTGCGCAGCTCCAAGATGGGATGTATCCACATACAGATACACCCAAGGCTTAAAAAACAAGTCCCCACGGAGCTATTAGCATCAACTCAGGTATGATTTCTATCTTACGGCTGGCGAGCCCTTTCACGCAAGTCTAATGGACTATAAACGACCCGACCGGAAGTCTACCAGGTCTTAATCCTCGATTGGCCTGGTAGCTACTCTGACTTTCGCCTTGTCCAAGCCTCAGTCAGAGTGGGGTCTCTGTAGACACCCACATTTGACCGCTAGGTGTCTATATCAGTTTCCAAATAAACACCTGATGATGATCGGACGCAAACGTGCTTTAACGCGCTCGAATATGGGCTCAGAATCAGTAATGTCTGGCATGGGCTTTTAGCGGAGAACAAATCCCACAAAACCGACCTCAAATTCAGGCCTAGTGGGTCCTTTTCAATAAAATGAGACTAATTTGGGTCAAAACCATCATCGGAAATAAAACCGTCTTTTAGCGACCGAGTCAAAACCCGGTCAAAGTCGAATCTCGAGATGAACCAGCCCCACACTATGTCGAAATACAAAAAATGAATCAAGTCACAACAACCAAGATCTTTTAAAAAAAAGTCAACAAATCATTCCCTATTTACACTCCCTCCTTCCCGACCCACTCGATCGAGTGGTTCACATCCACTCGGTCGAGTAAGGCCATGAACCGGCCAAACTGGACTCGAACCTGACACTCGATCGAGTGCACACGCACCACTTGATCGAGTAACCCTAAACCGGGATATTTCTTCTATAAATACCCCGTCACCCTAAACCATTTCACAACTTTGTTTCAACTCTTCTACCACCTAGAAACCACACATATTTTCAGCCATAATTTCACCTTAAAGCATTCATCATCTCGACATCCTCATACACACACATACAACCCTAAATCCGAGAGCAAAACTCGTCAAATCCATCCCTACAAACCAAACACACCATAACTCCCTTACGTATCTCGACGCTCCCGTGTCTTTGCCACCATTTGACGAGCCCGTTTCCGAGAACCAAAAGCATGTAGGTTGAGGGTGTAAAACTCGATCCCGACATTTCTCTTTTCCTCCCTTCTCTTCTCCATTTTTTATGCTTTTCGTCTAGCCTTTCTATTTTATTTATCGTTGTAACTAAATAGTACCGCGTATATATAAATTTACAAACCATTTTTGGATTGAACGCGTTTAACTACGACTACCGCTCCAAGTCCGTTTAATCCTTTTACGAGTCGCGACAGTGGTGGCGCCCTTTCGAGGAACACCGCCCTAAGCACTCGAGGGCGTAATTTGATCGTGGTAGTACGTAGCTGAACGCGTCCGATACCATTTTCAAACATTGGTACGAAACCCATTCACGCTAAACCGAGCGTCACATAATCCGTAAGGATTATTATAGTTGTCGTAATGCGGAGGGAATTAATTTCGTCCTAATCCGATTCAAAACGATTTTATAACACTTGTTTTGAAAATCCCGATGACGGTCCCGTAATCATGTAAATGTTACGGGTACCGAAAACCGAGCCGAATATAAATTATGCTGTATTTATATTCGACTCGGTTGGCAATCGGTTTTAAACAAATTAAAAGTCTCGAAGTTGTCATCATTTCGAAACCGAGCAGCAGCTCAAACAGGAGGCACTCGATCGAGTGACATAGGCCACTCGATCGAGTAGCACTCCAAAAACGAGGCAGAAGGTCTGTGACAGGGTAACTCGATCGAGTCCTGACCATGACTCGATCGAGTGGTTCCCTTTTGGGTTACGACGTGAGTTTCTAAACGTCATTTTTGCCTCGTAAAATATTTTACGACTTCGGTCGACGCATGTAAAGACTATCACGTGCCTACATCTTTTCGAAACCATGCATTGCATTTTATAAATTATCCATACGCCACTCATTTTTTTTATTATCGTTATTATATCGTTTTATCGGTTTTTCTCGTTATTTCGTTTTGTCCGGGTTGTATTTCCGCCCGTGTACCTTGTAACGGATTTATTTTATTTTGCTTTTATTTATTTGCGTTTTACCGTTTATAAATGAACATCGCATGCTAAATCACTTTGACGTGAACCAAATTGCATTAAAATGACGTAGCAACCCATACGATACTTATATCTCGTAAAACGCTGTTTGCATATCATTTCACCGAATCACTAACGCGCGTATAATAAACTCGAACGATGTCTTAGTAGAGGCCGCTAAGTGCGGGCGGGGTTGGGTGTCCTTTGTGGGCTTCCCAACACGTACCTTCACCTCTTACTCAGAACCTCGGTTTCCGGATGCCCGAAACCGTTGACGCACGAGAGTCATTCGATATACGATACCCGAAAACTCGGCATCGGTATCGTAATGCTAAGGGATGAACCCCACACGCTCTAGTATCGAAGTGGGCCGTACTTTGTGCACGGCCCACCAAAATATAGAGTGGGTTCGAATGGGCCCGTACTCCCACAAAGTTCGGTGACGACTCCTAATTCGACTTAAATTTCAAACCGAGAATTATCTCACATGGGAAACATTTCGCCACCCAAACCCGCGCATGGCCGCGTCGGGGTGTACCTATGTCATGTCATGTCCACAGGTTCATAATTGCATCGTTTCGTTGTACTTGTGGGTTGGATCGAGTTGAGTCAAGTATACACGGGTTTCGGGGCGGATCACTCGGATCAAACGAGGCTTGCTCTCCTTATTCTTAACACTTATTAAAATCCCTAATATGTTGGTAATTAAAACATAGCTATAAAGTACGGAGTATAAATCTATTTCACTGAATCATGCCAGCAACTTTAAACAAAATTTTACTCCGTATCAAATTGAAAGGCGGTATTTCCTATAGTTAATTCACCTCTAAGAGTACAATTCATTCACCGCTTACGGTACAATTGATTCATCGCTTACAGTAAATAAGGATTAAAAACCCTTTGTTTTGTCTTTCTTCATCTCACTATATAGGCACGCAACAGCATGATATTCATGGAATGCCAGCGCAATCGTAAATCATCAACACGGACATTACAACATGACGTTTCGTTTCTCAGCAAGTGATCTATTCATTCACGATTTTTGCATCAGTATGTTTAAATTTTTGATTGCAGTTCAAGTATTTTATTAACTATCAGTGAATGAATGAATGACATACAAATTTCCTCTGCTTCTCATCTCCATCTTAGTTATATATGACGCAGGCAATGGAACAGTACGTCGAAGAACAGGAATCCCTTATATATCCTGCTATCATTTCACGTTTTTGGATCAGTAACTTTGTAAATTTTTTATTTCATTTATTTCTTTGCCTTAGCAATTCTGTTACTTTCATTCTGTTTATTTCTTTGCAATGGCTATTATACACAAATTGCAATAATCACGATTCGGATAATTATCCTCTCCAGTTTAGCCCGTCTGTTATTTATCATCTTTTGAAGAGTATCTGTCCGAGTAATATTATCGATGTTCAGTCACTTTTCAATGTATTCCAGCACCCAGTGATCTTCAATTTAGAGTGTCGATTAATATTATTATCATTCACTACAATCTGAAGTGCATTGGTATGAGTTTTCTTATGGATTTTCTTAATGTTACTAACTTATTGATTACTAGTTTGAGAAACTTGTACATCAACACAATAGATGCCCTTAGTTCCCATACAGTACGGGTCGAATTACAGCGCTTAATTTATAGTGATCGAGGGAATATCATGGCGCTTTGTCCTAATATTTATGTTGGTTTAAAGGCTTGTAAAGCCAGTTTTGGGCTTTTGCTATTTTGTGTGTTGGACTGTCTAGGTTCAAGTTGTCCCGGTTCATCCCCTTTGAATAGACAGTCATTTGACTGTTACATAATTGTGGACATGACATAGGTCTACCCGACGCGGCCACGCGCCGGTTTGGGGAGGCGAATGAATCTCCATATGTGATTGGTCGAATTAAATTTTAAATCGAAGTAGGAGTCGCCACCGAACTTTGTGGGAGTTCGGGCCCGTTCGAACCCACTCTATGTCGTAGTGGGCCATATTTAAAACATGGTCCATTTCCGATGTCAGAGCTTATCGGGTTCGTCGCTTAGCATTTGATACCGATACCGACATTATCGGATATCGTGTATTGAATGACTCTCGTTGTCGATGGATTCGGACATCCGGAAACCATGGTTCTGAGTAAGGGGTGAGGGTACGTGTTGGGAAGTTCATTGAGAACACCCAACCCCGCCCGCACTTAGCGGCCTTTACTAAGATATCGTTCGTTTTTACGTACACGTGTTAGTTCGACGGTTGAATGATATGCAAACATTATTTTCCTAAGTCATGCAAGAAAAATAAATAAATGGGTTGCTAAGTCGTTTAATGCATGTTAAACTAATAACGTCAAAGTTATTTTAGCATGTGAATTCGTTTTAGTCTAATAAAACAAACGATGAAAATAAATCGCTACAAACAAGGAGCAAACGAGTTAGTAACGATGAATAAATTGAATAAAGACGCAAATAAATAATATGCATGATTTTGAAAAGATTTATGTCACGTGATGGATTAGCACGTGTTGACCGAGGTCAAAGAAAAAGTATTTATCGAAATATGTCGCGAAAGTCGCTTTTTATATAAGACTCGAAGAGAATAAAAATAGAAAAGTGAAGAAACGAAAAAAGAGACTCGGCGGAACAGGCCACCGCGCGAGTCGCCTGACCGGCGCGCGGCTCGCGTGGCAGGCTGTCCGGTTTTTTGTTATTTTGTCGAAAATCGTTTATAAATCGCGTACAAATATGGATTAATTTATTCCCGATTCATATTTTCGATATTCGTCGTATTCGATATTCGATTATGAAGTCGATATCGAATAGTTAGAATGGATAAGAAAAGTTTTAGGAAAAATCGTTTTATAGAAAAAGCGATGTTTAAGAAAAAATCGGGGAAAACGCAGAAAAAAGGGGGCCTCGGATTCAGGCCGCCATGCGAGTCGCCTGGGGGTGGCGCGACTCGCATGGTCTGCTGTCCCGGTTCTGTTTTTCGAGAAATTGTTAATTTCGATAGATTGCGCATAAATATGAATTAATTCATACTCGATCTATGCTCTCGATATTCATCGTACCCGATATTCGATTATAAAATCGATATCGGATACTCGGAACGATTTTTAGAAAAGTTTTGTAAAAAAGCTTGTTTTGAACGAAGAGAATAAAAAAAGGAATTTTGAACGAAAAAGATGTTAATTCTCTCCGCGTATAAAATCGTCGAATTTTGTGAAAAAAAAGATGTAACGATTTTATTTAGCATCAACGAGAATGAATTAATTTTGTTTTTGTTAGATACGATATTCGATTAGAGAAACGATATCGTATTTTAAGAACGTTGTATAAAAAATAGTTTTTCATAGTATCGATATTAGAAATATTGAAAAGTATGCGATGAACGACCCATATTAAAAAGACCGACGACCCGACGCAAAGAAAAAAAAAACGAGAAAGAGAGGGAGAAAAGAGAAGAGTCGGGTTTGATTTACACCCTCAACCTACATGCTTTGTTTTCTCGGGATAAGGCTCGTCGGAAAGTGGTTTAAACTTTGGAGCGTTGAGATGATGAGGATGAGTTAAGGTGTTATTTTGGACGTGTAATTGGGGCTGTGGTTGGACGGTTTTCTCGGGGCTTCGAGGCTACTTCGGGAAGGTGTCGGGATTTGCTAGATATCGAGGATGTAGGACGTGTGTATTATGGCTGTAAAAACCATGTCAATCGTGTGTTTTTCTGTTGTTTTTCGTGTGTTGATGCCTCCTCTTGTGTTGGACAAGAGGTCCTATTTATAGGAGTCGAGGTACTCTTGCTTGTGTGACCAGAAATACCGGTTTGGATAGGAAATACAAGAGTTCGAGAGGAAATCAAAGTCTCGTTTCTTGGTGAAGAAGCCAAGTATTTCGGCTGGAATGTGGAGTATTTCGGTTGTTCCGAATGTCTTGGCCGAGTATTTGGAGCTCGGTCGGTGTCTGATTCGGTTTCTGGATAGAATTCCTACTTGAGGTCGAATTCTACCTTTAACGAAATTGTTTAATGTTTATTGAAGCTGATATTTTGTAGTATTTGAGTCCAAACCGGACGTGTAGTGTCACGGTTGGCTCGTGGGTTTCGGAAAAATGTCCTTGACCGGGTTTTGACTCGGTCGCTAAAAAACGGTTTTACCCCTGGTGTCGGAATCGACCCAAATTAGTCTTATTTGACTCGAAACGACCCACTGGGCCTGGATTTGAGGTTGGTTTTGTAATATTTGTACTCCGCAATAAGTCTAAACCAAATGTCCATGATTACAAGCCCATATCCGAGTCCATCAAATCACGTTTACGTCCAATCATCATCGGGTGTTTGGCGGGAACTACTATAGACACCTGGCGGTCAAATGTGGGTGTCTACAAAGCCCCCACTCTGACTGAGGCTTGGACAAGGCAAAAGTCAGAGTAGCTACCAGGTCAATCAAGGATTAAAACCTGGCAGACTTCCGATCGGGTCGTTTATAGTCCATTAGACCTGCGTGAAGGGCTTGCCAGCCATAGGATAGAAATCATACCTGGGTTGATGTTAATAATGTCGCAGGAGCTTGCCTTGGAAGCTATGGGTATACCTGTTTACAGGTACATCCTGTCTTAGAATTGCGTGGGAGCTTGCCTTGGAAGCTATGGGCACATCTGTTTACAGATATATCCTGATTCTTCAGTAGAAAATGTCGCCTGAGCTTTCCACTGGGGAACTTTTCTTAGAATTTCTCGGGAGTCTTGGGTGTACCTGTATGCTGACATAATTTGTATGTAACATTTAGGTGAAACACCGACTCATGCTGGGGAAGAAATGATGATTTTTTTCGAAAATTTTTGAAAAGAAAAAATGCTGAAATTTTTTGAAAAGTTTGGAAATAAGGATGCTTGAGATGACGTTGACTCCTAATCGGATTCTGACACGGATTCCTGGAATTTCATGGTTAGGCCTGTATGCCTAGGTGAAGTAGGGATGTGATATAAAGTCCTATTCCTGTGATGACTAGGGAAATGGATGTCCTCTATTATAAATAGAGGGTTCTGGCTTTTTATTTTTCATATTCCAACTCAAATCTTTTCTTCTATCTTAAAATCTCTTAGACTTTTAGGATAAATAAAAGGAACTATCCTTGCAATGGGTATTGATCATTTGACTGCGATGTTTTAGGCGTGGGCCCAGGACTTTCGAGACGAGGATAAAGTCCAGCTAACTCAAATGGGAATTGTGGCTTTATTCCCACTTCAGCGACTTAGGGTAGATTCACACTTCCTTGATGCTTGCTTATCCTTTTGGGATACTACCCACCATGTTTTTGTATTTTCTCGAGGAGAAATATGTCCCCTTCCCGAAGAAATTGCAGCTATAGGCGGTTGGTGCCCTAGTGCTCGTCCTGCCATTCCCCCATTTTATCCTGACCTCAGGAGGAGGCTAAGGGATTTTCTGGGTCTGTCGCATGCTGAGACAGCCCGTATGGTAAGGGGAGATTCAGTTTCCCTATTTGAATTGGCTGACAAATTCATGAACCCAGTTGGCGCAAGAATTACTTCTACCCATAGGCGTAGGGCTTTCGCCTTTTGTATGCTGCATCGATATGCCTTTGAAGGTCGGATGGATGCTGACTCGTGCTTGGGTGAGATCAGGCTAATCAGCATAGTTGACCAAATGGAGACAGGTCATAGCCCGGCTTGGCTGATAACTGGGGAGATTATTATGGGCCTTGACGCTAGAAGACTCGACCCGGATCGACAATTGACAGGAAGTATCCGTCTTCTGCAGGTATTTAACCGTTTGTTTTTTTCGAAAAAATTGCCCAATTTCCCGAATTTTTCCCAAAATTTTCGAAATTTCCAATTTTTCAAAAATTTTGATTTCTTTCCGATTTTTTTTTTTAATTTTCCGAAAATTCGAATTTTCGATTTTTTTGATTTTTCGAAAGTTTTTGACTTTTCGAAAATTTGCAGATCTGGTTATCCGAGCGTCTGTCAATCATAGAGCCCCCGGTGAACATATCCAGATATCGTAGCTGCCAGATTGGTTCAAGGTCCCGACGAATAAGCTCAAGTCATCATATAAATCAGAAGTATTGGGATGAATAACTAACATTCCATGGTGGCCCTTTGATTAGATGGAATGTCATCTGGTGGTTCCTTTCAAGACTGACGGGGTTAGCTAGGAGAGACAAGGCCCGTTATCTGGTGATCTTGTCTTTGGACTGGTCCGTCCATATCTATCCGGATCGTATTCTGAGACAGTTCGGTTCGTTTCAGCAGATTCCCGAGACGGAAGCAATCATTAGCATTTCGCTCCAATTGACGGACGCTATGTGTGACATATGGCTACAGCGCTGGTTTACCCGTGTCATGTGGACTATACCTCACCCTTGTCAAACCACTAGGGTTTCTGAATCGATCATATCGAACATGGACCTCTGAAGAATCCCAGGTGACCCGTAAAACTTTGAAGGCTGAAGAGGATCTTGACTTGGCCCGTCGAGAATCGGCTAGAGATAACAGGCGGTTCTTTGATAAAGAGGAGACTCCAACTACCTTTGCTGAGTCAGGGTCAGGTTCTAAGTCAAAAACTAAGACTGGAGCTAATGAGACCGGTGCTAGCGGTCCGAGATAGGCTAGGTCCGTGTGAGGTGACCGGGGAATCGAGTTTGAATAAACGAGCCCGGGTTAAGGAGATTCCCTTGGTGATTAGGGAGCGTTCACCTCCACGTCGACGTCGGTGGGTGGAAAAGGAAACTAAGGACAAGGAAAAGGGAAAAATGCCTTGGTTTTTTTATTATTTAAATATTAGTATTATTTATTGTGTGCTGGATTTTTTTTGATTTTTGTGTAATTTTTCCGAATTTGTCGGAATTTTTTTGAAATTAATAAAAGAAACTTATTAAAAACCGTTCCTGTTTTCTTTTCTCGATTGCAGTGGTTGTGCCCTTTTGAGGGGCTGCCTACGTATCCATAATAAATGGAATCAAACCAAACGTAGTTCAGACCTAATTTGCAATTTCGAAATACATCAAGACTATTGGTTCAAGATGCTTGTAATAGTAGAATAATTCTAGCTTTCGACTTGTTCTTAAAAGTTTGAAAAAAGCTGTTTTTAATAAACTTTGGAAATGACATTGAGAGAGGTGGGTTAAGGGTAGTAACGCTTCAGCTGGTCCAGGTTAGTTGGGTTGACAAACTCGTTCCCGTCCAGATCCGTTAGCATTACTGCTCCACCTGATAGAATTTTCTTTACCAGATATGGCCCAGTCCAGTTAGGTTTGAACTTTCCCCTTGGGTCTACTGGTAATAAAGCTCGAACAGACTTGAGGACCAAGTCTCCTTCTTTGATGTTTCTGGGCCTTACCCTATTGTTAAAAGCCCGTTGGATCCTCTTCTGATAGATTTGTATATTATTGAGGGCACGAGATCGTCGTTCGTCTAAAAGGACTAGCGAGTCATATCGTGGTCGAACCCAATCAGCTTCAGGTACTTGACTTTCGAGTAGGATTCTGAGCGATGGCACTTCTAACTCAACAGGTTGGACTGCTTCCATACCGTATGTAAGGTAATACGGTGTTGCCCCGGTCGCAGTACGAATCGAGGTTCGATATCCCCAAAGTGCAAATGGTATCTTGTCAGGCCAATCCCGGTAATTATCAGCCATCTTTTTGAGTATGGTGACAATTGTCTTATTAGCCGCTTCTACCGCTCCATTGGTTTGGGGTCTGTAGGGTGAAGATGTATGCCTTTGAATTTTGTACTTGGTCAGCAAGGCTGCTGTTTCGGCTTGAAAATGGGTCCAGTGGTCACTGATGAATTCATGAGGGATCCCATACCGGCATATTATCTTATTTTAAGACGGTTTTGACGGGAATTATTAAATCTGGAATTTTTGGAAATCTGGAAAAAAAAAAGTATTTTCTGGAAAATCATGATTTTTAAGTTTAATAATAATTTTTGGATATTAATACCTAAATCGTTTTGTAATTACTATTTTTATTAATCGTTATTGTCGAGATTAGACGATTAACGAGAAAACGCTTTAAAAACCGAGTTTTAGGATTCTGAAAAATTTTCTTTTCTGGACATAATGTCCATAAGTACATTTTAACTATTTTAAGTAATTTTTGTACTATTTATTAAAGTTTTTAATTAATAAGTATTGATTTTCGGACAAGTTTTGATTTATCGTTAAAATGCTTCGTCTTTCCTAAAAGAATTATTTTTCCAGCAATTTTGAAAGTATTTAAATCTGAAAATTTAAGAGTTAAATCATCCCTTAACATATTCTAAATATATTCAATGGTTTAATTAAATAAAAGACGTTAAGGGATTTAATTGGACGTTTGCCGTGAAATCCTATTTATAATCGTATGGTCGAAACTAATAATAATTAGGGAATTTTAGCTTTATAACTTTTGAAAACACCCTAATTAGTAATATTAAAATGTTTAAGACATTTTTAATCATTTTATAACGCTTATACGATATTTTAATAATTTCATAAAATTAAATGTTCACTTTGGTAATTAATATCGTTAAGGCCGAAAGTACTAGTTTTATAAATCTATATCGTTTACTAAAATGTTGAATTAGTATAAACTAATATTTTCGCTATTTTGATATGATTCTATTTTTGTAAAGTTTCTAAAAATAGAAAGTTTTCTCTTTTAGAATATAATGGTTACTCCTTTTCTCTCCATATTATTTATAATGTTTATATCTTTTGAATATCGATAATGTCTTTGTTTTGGAGTTATGGAATAAGGACAAGTGTGAGGTTAGAGTAATATATTCTAGGGGTTACAGTTTTTCCATCAACTATAAGGCTAGTGTATCAGGAATCGGTACATTGTTTGTTGAACCGGGTGACAAGTATCCCGGGAGTTTTGTACATTTTGACCTTAAGCTTAGGCCTCGCAGTAAGTCGCCGTCATAAGTTGAAGTGGGTGACGGGTAATCCCAGGAGGGGTGTGCATTATCTTAAACTAGGGTCACGCATTTATAAGTCGCCGCTCTATTATGGTTGAGTAGCCTAGTTAGAGACCGAAGTTTGATTTGTTTGAACTAAGTTCTCGAAGCTAGTTTTTAGTATTTTCCTAGTGAAAGTCTAGCATTCATCACTACTCCTATCCATAACGCCATTTTGAATATTTTTATTATTATCGATATAATTTTGATTTGCAGATTGGCAAATGTTTTACGTTTTCTCCGGAAAACTCATTTTTATTATATTGATTCGATACGTGAAGTTTTTCACTGAAAACTTATTTTCATTATAATGTTTTACTGTTTTCCGTTTTTACTATTTTTCCTATAATAGTAATTATAGTTTTAAAATCCTGTTATGCGGCTGGGAGAACGTTGACGTTGCTCCCCACTGATTGTGGCTGTTATGTTTTAACATGGCAGGTGTATGTGTTTCCCTTCGAGTGGGCTAGCGAGCAGTTATGGATCCTACTTGTTTTAATAAGATCACTGTATTATGGATTGTTAAAAACCCTTTTTATGGATTTTATTTTATTTATTTTATTTTGTAGCCATTTTTATTTTATGGCTTCTGTATTGACTTACCATTTTTATTTAATCAAGACATAGCTACAGTGTGTTATAATCTCACTTCTACAGTGTTTCCGCCACGGTATTGCGTTAGAATTCCTAGGGGATTACAAATCGTACACAGGTACAACTCAAGGCTTCCGAAGCAGGCCTGCGCAACTCACTAAACTCCCCAGCAGAAAGCCCAAGGTGACATTTCTCCTAAAGAAATACGGGATGTGTCTACGAACGGGCACACCCAGGGCTTCTTAGGCAAGCTCCCGCGTAATTCCAAATTGGGATGTGTCTGCAAACGGGCACACCCAGGGCTTCAGAAACAAGCTCCCGCGTAGTTCCAAGATGAGATGTGTCTGCAAACAGACACACCCAGGGCTTCAGAAACAAGCTCCTGCGCAGCTCCAAGATGGGATGTATCCACATACAGATACACCCAAGGCTTCAAAAACAAGTCCCCACGGAGCTATTAGCATCAACTCAGGTATGATTTCTATCTTACGGCTGGCGAGCCCTTTCACGCAAGTCTAATGGACTATAAACGACCCGACCGGAAGTCTACCAGGTCTTAATCCTCGATTGGCCTGGTAGCTACTCTGACTTTCGCCTTGTCCAAGCCGTCAGTCAGAGTGGGGTCTCTGTAGACACCCACATTTGACCGCTAGGTGTCTATAGCAGTTTCCAAATAAACACCCGATGATGATCGGACGCAAACGTGCTTTAACGCGCTCGAATATGGGCTCAGAATCAGTAATGTCTGGCATGGGCTTTTAGCGGAGAACAAATCCCACAAAACCGACCTCAAATTCAGGCCCAATGGGTCCTTTTCAATAAAATGAGACCAATTTGGGTCAAAACCATCACCGGAAATAAAACCGTCTTTTAGCGACCGAGTCAAAACCCGGTCAAAGTCGAATCTCGAGATGAACCAGCCCCACACTATGTCGAAATACAAAAAATGAATCAAGTCACAACAACCAAGATCTTTTCAAAAAAAAGTCAACAAATCATTCCCTATTTACACTCCCTCCTTCCCGACCCACTCGATCGAGTGGTTCACATCCACTCGGTCGAGTAAGGCCATGAACCGGCCAAACTGGACTCGAACCTGGCACTCGATCGAGTGCACACGCACCACTTGATCGAGTGACCCTAAACCGGGATATTTCTTCTATAAATACCCCGTCACCCTAAACCATTTCACAACTTTGTTTCAACTCTTCTACCACCTAGAAACCACACATATTTTCAGCCATAATTTCACCTTAAAGCATTCATCATCTCGACATCCTCATACACACACATACAACCCTAAAACCGAGAGCAAAACTCGTCAAATCCATCCCTACAAACCAAACACACCATAACTCCCTTACGTATCTCGACGCTCCCGTGTCTTTGCCACCATTTGACGAGCCCGTTTCCGAGAACCAAAAGCATGTAGGTTGAGGGTGTAAAACTCGATCCCGACATTTCTTTTTTCCTCCCTTCTCTT
The DNA here is from genome assembly GCA_958450325.1 of Agrostemma githago. Classification (NCBI taxonomy): domain Eukaryota; kingdom Viridiplantae; phylum Streptophyta; class Magnoliopsida; order Caryophyllales; family Caryophyllaceae; genus Agrostemma; species Agrostemma githago. The sequence continues at coordinate 53,131,328 of OY288253.1, forward strand.
CTCCATTTTTTATGCTTTTCGTCTAGCATTTCTATTTTATTTATCGTTGTAACTAAATAATACCGCGTATATATAAATTTATAAACCATTTTCGGATTGATAGCGTTTAACTACAACTACCGCTCCAAGTCCGTTTAATCCTTTTACGAGTCGCGACAGTGGTGGCGCCCTTTCGAGGAACACCGCCCTAAGCACTCAAGGGCGTAATTTGATCGTGGTAGTACGTAGCTGAACGCGTCCGATACCATTTTCAAACATTGGTACGAAACCCATTCACGCTAAACCGAGCATCACATAATCCGTAAGGATTATTATAGATGTCGTAATGCGGAGGGAATTAATTTCGTCCTAATCCGATTCAAAACAATTTTATAACACTTGTTTTTAAAATCCCGATGACGGTCCCGTAATCATGTAAATGTTACGGGTGCCGAAAACCGAGCCGAATATAAATTATGCTGTATTTATATTCGACTCGGTTGGCAATCGGTTTTAAACAAATTAAAAGTCTCGAAGTTGTCATCATTTCGAAACCGAGCAGCAGCTCAAACAGGAGGCACTCGATCGAGTGACATAGGCCACTCGATCGAGTAGCACTCCAAAAACGAGGCAGAAGGTCTGTGACAGGGTAACTCGATCGAGTCCTGACCATGACTCGATCGAGTGGTCCCCTTTTGGGCTACGACGTGAGTTTCTAAACGTCATTTTTGCCTCGTAAAATATTTTACGACTTCGATCGACGCGTGCCTCGTAAAATATTCTAGCTTTCGACTTGTTCTTAAAAGTTTGAAAAAAGATGTTTTTAATAAACTTTTGAAAATGACATTGAGAGAGGTGGGTTAAGGGTAGTAACGCTTCAGCTGGTCCAGGTTAGTTGGGTTGACAAACTCATTCCCGTCCAGATCCGTTAGCATTACTGCTCCACCTGATAGAATTTTCTTTACCAGATATGGCCAAGCCCAGTTAGGTTTGATCTTTCCCCTTGGGTCTACTGGTAATAAAGCTCGAACAGACTTGTGGACCAAGTCTCCTTCTTTGATGTTTCTGGGCCTTACCCTCTTGTTGAAAGCCCGTTGGATCCTCTTCTGATAGATTTGTATATTATTGAGGGCACGAGATCGTCGTTCGTCTAAAAGGACTAGCGAGTCATATCGTGGTCGAACCCAATCAGCTTCAGGTACTTGACTTTCGAGTAGGATTCTGAGCGATGGCACTTCTAACTCAACAGGTTGGACTGCTTCCATGCCGTATGTAAGGTAATACGGTGTTGCCCCGGTCGCAGTACGAATCGAGGTTCGATATCCCCAAAGTGCAAATGGTATCTTGTATGGTGACAATTGTCTTATTAGCCGCTTCTACCGCTCCATTGGTTTGGGGTCGGTAGGGTGAAGATGTATGCCTTTGAATTTTGTACTTGGTCAGCAAGGCTGCTGTTTCGGCTTGAAAATGGGTCCCGTGGTCACTGATGAATTCATGAGGGATCCCATACCGGCATATTATCTTATTTTGAATAAATTTGGCAACATGGCTGGCGTTGAGAATACGATAGGATTCGGCTTCGACCCATTTGGTGAAATAGTCGATTGCTACCAAAATGAAGCTGTGTCCTCTGGTTCCTGAAGGGTTTATCTTTCCAATTATGTCAATTCCCCACGTTGAAAATGGCCATGGTGATGTCATGGTGTATAGCAGGGATGGTGGCATATGTTGTACATTGGCAAAAATTTGACAATTATGGCAATGTCTAACATATAGCTGACAGTCGGTTTCCATGCTATTCCAGTAGTATCCGAGCCTCATGATTTTCCGGACCAACATCTGGGCATTCATGTGTGGGCCGCATTCGCCATCATGTACCTCAGCCATAACTTTTTCGGCGTTGGTTTTATCGACACATCGAAGGAGAGCCCCCTGTGCTGTCTTTTTGTAGAGTTGCCCATCGTCGGTGCGAATAAACTGGGTTGCCAGTCTTCGTAGGGCTTTTCTGGCTCGATTGTCAGCTCCGGGTGGATATTCCCCGGTTGCTAGGTATGTCAACACAGCTTGATACCATGGCTCGGGATCAGGTATCTGGACTTCTTCGATGTCGTGGATATATGCTGGCTTGGATCGCCTTTCGATACAGATTGGCATACTGGTCATATGATCGGGAATATTTAGCAAAGATGCCAGTTTTGAGAGTGCATCTGCGAATTGATTTTCTTCCCGAGGTAGGTATATATATTCTACCTTCTGGAACTGCTTCTCGAGATCCCTTACTCGTGCATGGTAGGCCACGAGATTAGCATTTCGAGTCTTCCATTTTTGGAGTGCTTGATTAATGACCAGAGATGAATCACGGTGTACTCGGAGGTTTGTGACCCCTAAGTCGGCGACGGCTTGTAGCCCGTGGATACATGCTTCATACTCAGCAGCGTTATTAGTGACGTCGAAGTCTAATTTGATGGACACGGGAGTATGTTCCCCTCTTGGCGAGATTAGGAGAATCCCAACTCCAAATCCTCGGAAATTGGATGCCCCATTAAAGTGTAAGTCCCACGCTTCGGTGTCAGTGTGGAAGATATCTTCATCCGGGAAGGACCAAGTGTCGGTGTGTCCTTCTTCGGTTATGGGACTGTCAGCGAGAAATTCAGCTTCTATTCGTCCTTTGATGGCTTTCAATGGTACGAACTTTAAATCGAATTCTGCCAACATCAGGGTCCATCTAGATATCCTGCCGTTGAGGATGGGCTTTTCGAAAAGGTATTTGATTGGATCCATTCTGAATAGTACTTGTACCTCGTAACTGAGCATGTAATGTCGGAGCTTCTTAGTGGCCCAGACCAGAGCTAAGCATGTCTTCTCGAGCATGGTGTATTTACACTCGTACTCTAAAAACTTCTTGCTGATGTAGTATATGGCTCGTTCTTCGGAATTGACCGTTTGAGCTAGCATAGCCCCCATGGCTGTCTCTGTCGTGGTTAGGTATAGTGACAAAGGCAAACCGTGCTGAGGTGGCATCAGGACCGGTGGTGAGGCCAAAATTTCCTTGATTCTATCAAAGGGTGCTTGACATTTGTCGTCCCATAGTAACCGTTCCCCTATTTTCAGCTTCTTGAAGATCGGTTCACACACCATGGTTAGCTTTGAAATGAACCTGCTGATGTATTGGACTTTTCCGAGAAACCCTCTTATCTCCTTTTCGGTTTTAGGGGCTGCATCTCGGTGATGGCCTTGATTTTGGCTGAATCGACTTCGATACCTCGTTGGCTAACGATATGACCCAGTAATTTGCCAGATGTTACCCCGAAACTGCATTTCTGAGGGTTTAGCCTCATGTTGTATTTGCGTAATCGGGTGAAGAATTTTCTCAGGGCGGTGATGTGACCGTCCTTATTTTTGGATTTGACGATCATGTCGTCCATGTAGACTTCCACTTCTTTATGCATCATGTCATGTAATAAAGTTGTGGGGGTTCGTTGATATGTAGCCCCGGCATTGATGAGACCAAACGGCATAACAGTATAGCAATAAGTACCCCAAGGTGTAATGAAGGTGGTCTTATCCATATCCTCTTCTGCCATTTTTATCTGGTTATACCCCGCATACCCGTCCATAAATGATAGGAGGGCATGGCCAGCTGTGTTATCCACCAGTATATCGATGTGTGGTAACGGGAAATCGTCTTTCGGGCTTGCCTTGTTAAGATCCCGAAAGTCTACACAGACACGAACCTTACCATCCTTTTTTGGGACTGGTACGATGTTTGCAACCCAATCTGGATACTCGGAGACTCGTATGAACCCAGCCTTGAATTGTTTGTCGAATTCCTCCTTGACTTTGAGGGACCATTCGGGCCTCATGCGTCGGAGTTTTTGTTTAACCGGCTTGAACCCTTCCTTGATCGGTATATGGTGTTCGGCTATTTCGCGATCAATCCCCGGCATGTCCTTGTAGGACCACGCGAAGACGTCTTTGAATTCTTGAAGGAGAACTATGAATTGTTGTTTCTCCTCGGGATCTAAGGATAACCCTATCTTAAGCATCTGAGGTTCTACGGTTGTTCCCACGTTAATGGATTCGGTTTCTTTGATTACCGGATTGTGGGATTCCCTTTGCTCTAGTTGCTCGATCAGATGTGGAGGCAAGGATACCTGTTCGTCGGGTTTCTCAATGTCATTGCACATAATATTTTTGGAATTGAGAAAGTTTTGAAAATGAGACAAGTCGTAAGCAGAACGGTTGTTATTATTGATCATGAATTGGGAAAATAGCTCAAAGAGAGCTGCCATCTGATCACTAGTCAGTGGCGGAATAGGTAGGGTGCTCGGGACAGACCCCGAGGCACCAAGAATAGCTAAAGGGAGAGGGGGAGTAACAGGACTGACCCTAGCACCGGACTCACTAGACTCAATCTTAGACTCCGACTCGGACTCCGACTCAGACTTAGACTCAGATTCTGGCATCTCTCCTTCCCCTGTGATCAGCTTGTAAGTCCTTCCTTGACTGTCAGTCCACTTGACAGTCTTTCTCCAGGCTCTGCTTCCGGTCCCGCATCTGACCTCCGAGATTAGCTTAGACGGATCAAAGGTGCGACTGCGGAGAATGAGGCTGACTAGCTCTTCCTTCGGTGTTGGGACCGCGAGTTCCTCTCCAAAAAGTAGCCCTAGTGCGGGCTCGGCATTCCTAACATTTTCGGACCGGCTGAGGGCGAAAATGTCGTCCGGTATGTAGTTGCAGACCTGGGCCGAGTGGGTCCCAGGGCGCATGTTTGTGGGCTGATATAGGCCAGTTTGGACGGTCTCGAACACTGGAGTGACAAAGATAATCTTGCCGGTTCCGGTTTGACCCATGTTTTCCGGGGTTAGGGTGTAGCCCAGGCCTGTCTGAGTCCTCCCATTGTCCAGAACTTCGAGGATTTTTCCTGCAGGGAGATCGGGCCTTGATGTAACCCCAGGTAGAAAGCCCAGATTTTGCAACATTCGGTCGAGGCGAACCCTAAAGTAGGGTCGGAAAAGGTATTCTTCGTTGATAACCCCTATGAAGTCGAAACCCCAGAGATCGGTACGGCCCGAGGTGTTGCAGTTAGCCACAGTCATAGGTGTGGCTTCTAGAGTGATGACGGTGTCATGCAAAGGTAACTTGATTTTTCGATGCAAGGTGGAGGACACAGCCCTGGTCGCGTGGATCCAAGGTATTCCCAAAAGAAGGTTGAAGGAGGAAGTCACGTCGATCACTTGGAATTTCAGCTCCTTCTCTATTGGGCCTGTTATGATAGTAAGTTTTGTGGCTCCGGCTACTGACTTTGGGCATCCGTCAAAATGGTGGTAGATCAGCGTCAGAGAAGGTAATCAGTGGGCCTTCTTCTATGGATCTCCCTTTTAGGTGGGGCAGAACTGTGGCTACCATTTCAGCTGGAGTAGCCATAGAGTCGATTTTGACTTGATCGAGGGCCTTAGTGAGTGCCTCTCGATGTTCCTGGGAGCTAGCTAAGAGTTGCCATATAGAGAGGTCAACCCGGGTCTTGTTTAGCTGCAGTCGGCTCTTCTGGGGCGGGCTCCACCCTAAGTGGCTCGGCAATGATGAGGGCTTGACTAGTGGCTAAGACTTTGGACTTAACCCTCTGAATCTCCTCGGGCGTGATGGGGACAGCTTCCCCTTTGGTGAGGTAGACGTCGTCTTCATCGTCGCACCAGATCTCGTTTATTTGCGGGACAAATGGAGAAATGAGGTGTGAGCAATCCATTATTTCCCCGGAGAAGATGGCATGAGTGGCTAACGGGTTATCCTTGTTGTTGGATTTACCCCCGGGCAAAGGGATCTTCCCGCTCTCGATGAGATCTTGGATAAGGTGCTTTAGCTTCCAACATTTCTCGGTATCATGTCCCTTACCACGATGGTAATGACAGTAGGCCTGGAGGTTGTAGGCCTTGGAGCGACGTTCGACTGGGAGATTAGGTGTTGGCCCTATCGGGGTGATCAGGCCTTTTGATGATAGCCTTTGCAGGGCATTTTCATAGGTGGTGCCTATGTCGGTGAATACTCGGGGGGTGGTATTCTTCTGGGATGAGGTATCAAGTGCGTTTACCTCGTCAAAAATGCTTCGAGTGGCAGTAGTAGATGTGGGCTTGCTCGTTGATGAGCTGGCCCCTTGGTATCCCTTGGTGGAGGCCTTAGTGAGGCTTTCCAACCTTAAGTCATCTTCGATTCTCGTTCCCATTTCAGTTAGGACCGCGAAGCTAGGTATGATGGCGTACCGGAGATGGACCCGGTTGGCAGGAAGGAGGTTCTTGACGAAGGCTTCAACCAGCACTTTTTCACTGGGCTTATCGACCAGTTAGACGCTTTCAGCCCTCCAGCGTTGAAGGTATTTTGTGAATCCTTCCTTAGGTTCCTGGGCCATCACTACTACAAATACTTGATAATCGCGACGCTTTTTAAGGTCATTCTCGACGCTTAAAAGTGTCATTATTTATTTTCTCGACGCTTCACTAAAGCGTCATCTTTTGGGGCGTCACGAATTTTCGACGCTTGTGTGCGTCGAGCTTGGTGTCACTTTTTTCCGTCAAGATTATCGACACTTCACTGCGTCGTTAGCGGTTTAACGGTAACTACAGTTTTTTGCGTCAGGAATATTCATACTCTCGACGGCTTTTGCATCACGCTTATTTTTTTTGTCATTTATATTTCTGGAGTTTTATACTCCGTAGCATTTTAAACATACACTATCAATGACAGAGATATATCAAACAACAACTTTGCAAGTATTCATCCCAAACAAAATTTTATAGCATAAAATTGCATTGTCAAATTATATTACATTACCCATTCGAAAGAATTTTTTTATTATTGTAATTATTTCATCCGAACAAATAGAAATCAACAAAAGAAACTATCCACTTACGTTTTCACGCAAAATAATCAACAAATCCTATAACAAGGGAGACTAATCAACTCCAAAAAGTGGGGGTTGTCCATCAACTCCAACGAAAGTCAATGCCTCCCGGAAGCCAGCCGGAGTTCTACTAATTGTTTTTCGGTCCACCCTTAGGGAGCCACTCTTCTGTGATCTTCATAAGTCTTATGACTTAATATCAAAGGCCACAAGCCCTTACTATATCCATAAGTTGATGAAGATATAAACCTCCATCCTTCAACTACAAAAAACATTAGTTCTTCTCATCTCCGCATCGAAGAGTTGAAGTCACAAACAATTCAAATTTGGTATGTTGTTGGTAGTACTCTGAAAAATCATGCAAACAGACTCAGATTAGCAAGCTAAGCTTGAACTTACAAAGTCTAGATTAGGGTCTTGAACAACTGAAGAATTAAAGTATTCTCTCGATCGATTTCCCAAAATGCCAAGTTAATCAAAGGTTATAGATACAGTTCAAAAACAAAGACAGCCCAAAATTTTAACAGATGCCAATAAAGAAATAAACAACTTACCACAAATTAGTGTACTCTACTACTTGCAGAAGCAGCAGAATCCAAGCTCTAACCTATAAAAAAGGCAAAAAAAAGATGAATGAAAATTATAGAAAAAAATGAAAGGAAACCCAGATCCGGCGAGAGATTTGGGGGAGAAAAACAATAAACAATTCATGTTTTAATGATCCAAGAAAAGTAATTCAGAAATGGGGGAGAATGTATAATGGTAATAGAAAAAGACAGAAATTTCAAATGGATTTATAACGTATAGGATAAAAAAAGAAAGGAACACGTTAAAAGTTCATGGCTTTTGATTGAGTACATCACTTACATGTATTATTTATACAAAGATGTAGCACAAGAGAATTAATTACATTATACATCCTACGTGAGAGCATAGCAGGTTGTTAACAACAAGTTTGGCAACTTGGGCATTAAAAAAATCATTTTGATTTCAAAAAATCATTTTGTTAAAATCATTTTGGTTTATTTCAAAGCTCCGTCTTGGACTGAATTCACTTGGAATTCGTGGAATATCCCTAAACATGCTCATTTATGTTGGATTATCATGCATCGAGGATTGAATGTGAAGGAGAAATTATATAATTTGGGGTACATTGATGACAATATCTGCTGTTTATGCCAACAATACCCTGAAACGATGGAACACCTGTTCTTTAACTGTCCTTATGCCATCAAGATGATGAACCTTGTTCACCAGTATTCAGGTTGTACACCTACTCTTGGTTACGTTCTTAATATTGATTCTAATAATGTTCACAAGAAGCTTAATGCGGCTCTTCTTGCTGCCTGCTACTACCACGTCTGGGAACAAAGAAATAAGGCAAGGATGAACGATAGAAAAGTCATCCTGAAAATGTTGTGAGGAAAATTGCAGCTGAGATTAGAGGAAGGATCAAACTTGGAAAGAATGATAGTTTTACTAGTCAGGATATTTGGTTCTTCAGGCAGATTGGATACAACATCTAGGGTGTCTGTATCTATTGATTTCACCTTTTGTTGTCTTATATTGCTGTACAGTATATGCTTGTAACTCTATTTTTTTGATGAATGACACTACTCACATTTCACCAAAAAAAAGGTAGAATCATACTGTGTTTTGTAGTTTTCAGCTAATGGAAGCCTCTTAGACGTACAACGAGCTGATGTTTTCAGTTGATTTGGGTATTAAATCATCACGAAATGCTATTAGTCGAATAACAGGAAGACATAGTAATTTATATGTAGCAGCAGGTTTACAGACTCTGTAAAATTGTACAGGATATGAAAACAAATGATTTGGAAGACAGGAATCAGTAAGGTAAGGATAATTACCCAATAATGTTCTATGGATGGAAGAGGTTCACAAAATTTGAGACCAATTAAACTCTAGAGAAGTAAGATCAAAAGAATGTTAAGCCAAGTACTCCTATATGTGATAGGTTACTGTCAAGTATAATGATAGAAAAATTCTAGACCAACCAACTACATATTTCAAACATCCGACTATTTCACATAATATTTAGGACGAAGCAATGCCGTCATGGAAACCACCTATAACAAAATTCAAGACCAATTGGTTTTTATTGGTGCCTTAACAAGAAACATTTCTTATTGCTTGTCTCACAAATATCCTACTTACTACGCAAGAAGTAGTAAATGAAACACGTAGGACAATAATAAAAGATTCTAAATAAGGTTCTAATTTGATTAATCCAAGACAAAAGTCTGGAGATGTAAGAAGACTAAACATACCAAACATCATGAATGTACTTGCTAATTGTACTCCACTCCACATCCTAAACATTGATAAACACAACTGTTGGGAGAAACAATTGATGTTACAGTGAAATGTTGCGCCTTTTATGAGAAAAGATTATAAAAAATGAACAACGAATAAATTAGATGCAAATAATATTCATCAACAAACCAGGTGCATCAGTTCGCGAGTGGGACGGAGACTAAGTGATGCTCTTTGCAACAGATTTCATTCCAACCTTGGTCCTGAATCAAATCGAATGATAATCACAGTTAGCTCCGATATATGCAAGTATTGTAGTTGATTATCCTAATTTGATGTAGACTCTTGCATGTAAAACAAAACAAGGTTAGGGAATTTCAGCAATCCACCTCCCCTTATACAAGTTCAAATGAGAAATAAGCAAAGGTGAGAATGAAGTAAATAGTCCTCATCATATCAAATTTGATTAGGAGAATATTCATTAACTATTTCACACACTAACAAAGACTGAAAAAAGCATTATCCAGTAAAATCAAGTTCAATATCTCTTGATATGATGGTCTGCTAAGTTACAATTTTTTTTGAATAGACTCCTTAACAGATGAAAATCTGAATCACAAACTCGCACTTACTTAAAAATTGATCAAAGTCTAAATTTTTAAGGAGAAAAGTAGTAACTAAGAAATCAATAACATAACATACATTTCCTATGAAGATACATTAATTTGAGAAGTTGAGTTTCAACTAAATAATATACGCAATCAGATGCTGTGAAATAAAACAGAGGTGAGGTGCTCACTTGATATCATGGTTGATAACTTCATATGTATTAGTCCCAACATTCACAAAAATTATGAAACTTTCGGCTTCTCCTGGCCGTGTTGCCGGTAAAATCGGATCAAAGAATGCGAAAAACATACTCGTATATAAGTTGTTCAAATCCAACTCTCAGGTGCAATTAAATCCATTTTAATGAATCAATTTAATTTTAATATTGCAAGTTTTTCAATTTCTGCATTTTTTCGATACTCACATTAAAGACTCCTACATAATAAGTTAGTCACTATCTATGTTGCAGTTGATATCTATTTTTTGTCGAAACCCTAATTTTTTCCCTAAAAATCAAATCAGCCAAAAAACAAAAAACTAATCAAAGAGGATACTAACTACTAAACTACTTCGTATATGATAGTATGACAAAAAAAATAAAGAGATTTACGGATGAAGCTAGCAAAACCAAAATAAAGAATCAAGAATACAGGGAGAGAAATGAACCTGCGTGATTGAAGAATTCGTCTGGAGTTAGTAGTAGTATTTTTCAATTGATGGCTTAATAAGTTCCATAGTTAGAACTGATCTGTGTAGTAGTTATTTAGGTTTTTTTCTAAGGAAGAAGACGATGAGAGATTTTAGAATGGGGGTTCACTGCGATTAGTAATTTAGGGTTTATTTTGAGAGCGGGGAGGGGGACGAGGGTGATCTAATACGCGCTCACAAATTGTAAAAGAGCGGTTATTATGAGAAAAAGTTATTAAAACTAAGATGGATGAGAGATTATGAGGTAGACGCTTATAAAAGCGTCGACAGTCAAGTGTCATCAAAATAAGAGATTTGTAGTAGTGCATTACTTCCAGGGTGCGCATAGTAGTCTGGATTTCCGTGTTGTCGGCGTAGTTCCGAGCGAATTCCGTTGCCACGTCATCCCAAGTTTTGTATTTCTTGGAATCGAGCCGGTAGTACCAGGCTCTTGGGTGCTTCTCGAGAGAAGAAGCGAACAGGTGCTTGAACATGTTGGACTTAACCCCCTTAAGGGCCATGAACTCTTTGAAGGCCCGGATATGGTGGACCGAGTCTTCAGTACCCTCGAACATTGGCAGACCCGTCAGATTGAGATTGGCAGGTAGTTCATCAGTCAGTGGGGTGTAGGTCCGGGCATTCTCCGTATGAATGGAGTTTTGGATTGACAAATGGACCTGTTCCTGCAGTTTGTGGACTGCGCTGGCCAATTCAGCTAAAGGCCCAGTAGTATCGACACTGCCGTTAGGAGTTCCCTGCTCCACGGCACTTACCCGGGTGAGGATGGAGATCTGGTCCCCTCTCATCGACGTAATCATGTTTTCCAGCTTGGTCAAAGAGGTCCTCAATTCGTCTATGGCTTGTTGCGTCATGGCTCGAGTGTGGGGTGGCCTGTCTGTAAGGGCACCGCGTAATCAGTAACTGACCCAGATCTTAGAGTCAAAAGTACATCCCGAGCAAGGAAAAGACTAAACTAGAAAAAGACCGAAAACCGACTTCTAGACGGATGACCCGTGGACGGTGGGCCTTCCTTAGGATTCGGCAAAGTGGGCCTAGTCCCGTTCGAAGGAAGGTTTACGTGAGAATTCCCCAGACTTTGGACTCGAGTGTGTAAACGGGCTTCCCTTTGCAGGAGTTTATCCTACGAAGGTGGGCCGTGCCTTGACAAATAAGGCGGACTGGGATGGGGTGGAAATCCGTGATGTAGGATCGACGGAGTTTCGATGCTATAGACTCTTACAACCTATGACAAGAACCGACACTGCTAAATACGGGAAGTCCTAAGAAGAAGAGGGTTTTGAAAAGAGGTTTGGATTTGAAAACCGAACAAAGTCGGGTAGGATGGTCCGATTTTTTTTGAAAACCGGAAAAGGGTCATCGGGCCGAGATTTCGGGCTTTTTTTTTTGGAAAAGGTTTGGACAGCATACCTGCTAAAAATAGGCTATTTTGAGTCAAAAATCATAAGTCCTAAATTTGGTAGCTTTCCGGGTTTTGAAAAATAGATGGTTTGAAAAGGTGTAATTTTTTTGAAAATGACGTTTTTTGAAAAAGACCAAAGAAGATCAAGTAGCATGTAGTCATGGAAACAGTATAACGACGCCATGTATGCTCTTAGTCTAAGTCTCGGTCGGTCGAATAGGGTCTATACCAACAACGATCGCATTCTCGCAAATCAGGACGGACCTCCTAATCCGAGTTGGTCTTAGAATCTGCCGTAAAACCCATGCGAGTTCCGCCATCGAAGTCTTTTGTGCACCCAAGTGGGAATGCACCGCGGTATAGTGGGACGTCGGTCACAAGTAACCGGCCCGGGAAAGAACGGGGTTATGCATGAACCATTGAACTAAAACGTGTACATTACTAATCGAACGATTTCTTTTCGAGTCTCACCCTGAGGATGCCGATGGTAAGTGACACATCAGTTAATCCCCAGCGGAGTCGCCAAATTGTGGACATGACATAGGTCCACCCCGACGCGGCCACGCGCGGGTTTGGGGAGGCGAATGAATCTCCATATGAGATGGGTCGAATTGAATTTTAAATCGAAGTAGGAGTCGCCACCGAACTTTGTGGGAGTTCGGGCCCGTTCGAACCCACTCTATGTCGTAGTGGGCCATATTTAAAACATGGCCCATTTCCGATGTCAGAGCTTATCGGGTTCGTCCCTTAGCATTTGATACCGATACCGACATTATCGGATATCGTGTATTGAATGACTTTCGTTGCCAATGGATTCGGACATCCGAAAACCATGGTTCTGAGTAAGGGGTGAGGGTACATGTTGGGAAGTTCATTGAAAACACCCAACCCTGCCCGCACTTAGCGGCCTTTACTAAGATATCGTTCGTTTTTACGTACACGTGTTAGTTCGACGGTTGAATGATATGCAAACATTATTTTCCTAAGTCATGCAAGAAAAATAAATAAATGGGTTGCTAAGTCGTTTAATGCATGTTAAACTAATAACGTCAAAGTTATTTTAGCACGTGAATTCGTTTTAGTCAAATAAAACAAACGATGAAAATAAATCGCTACAAACAAGGAGCAAACGAGTTAGTAACGATGAATAAATTGAATAAAGACGCAAATAAATAATATGCATGATTTTGAAAAGATGTATGTCACGTGATGGATTAGCACGTGTTGACCGAGGTCAAAGAAAAAGTATTTATCAAAATATGTCGCGAAAGTCGCTTTTTATATAAGATTCGAAGAGAATAAAAATAGAAAAGTGAAGAAACGAAAAAAGAGACTCGGCGGAACAGGCCACCGCGCGAGTCGCCTGACCGGCGCGCGGCTCGCGTGGCAGGCTGTCCGATTTTTTGTTATTTTGTCGAAAATCGTTTATAAATCGCGTACAAATATGGATTAATTTATTCCCGATCATATTTTCGACATTCGTTGTATTCGATATTCGATTATGAAATCGATATCGAATAGTCAGAATGGATAAGAAAAGTTTTAGGAAAAATCGTTTTATAAAAAAAAGCGATGTTTAAGAAAAAATCGAGGAAAACGCAGAAAAAAAGGGGCCTCGGATTCAGGCGGCCATGCGAGTCGCCTGGGGGTGGCGCGACTCGCATGGTCTGCTGTCCCGGTTCTGTTTTTCGAGAAATTGTTAATTTCGATAGATCGCGTATAAATATGAATTAATTCATACTCGATCTACGCTCTCGATATTCATCGTACCCGATATTCGATTATAAAATCGATATCGGATACTCGGAACGATTTTTAGAAAAGTTTTGTAAAAAAGCTTGTTTTGAACGAAGAGAATAAAAAAAGGAATTTTGAACGAAAAAGATGTTAATTCTCTCCGCGTATAAAATCGTCGAATTTTGTAAAAAAAAGATGTAACGATTTTATTTAGCATCAACGAGAATGAATTAATTTTGTTCTTGTTAGATACTATATTCGATTAGAGAATCGATATCGTATTTTAAGAACGTTGTATAAAAAATAGTTTTTCGTAGTATCGATATTAGAAATAATGAAAAGTATGCGATGAACGACCCATATTAAAAAGACCGACGACTCGACGCAAAGAAAAAAAAACGAAAAAGAGAGGGAGAAAAGAGAAGAGTCGGGTTTGATTTACACCCTCAACCTACATGCTTTGTTTTCTCGGGATAAGGCTCGTCGGAAAGTGGTTTAAACTGGGAGCGTCGAGATGATGAGGATGAGTTAAGGTGTTATTTTGGACGTGTAATTGGGTGTGTGGTTGGACGGTTTTCTCGGGGCTTCGAGGCTACTTCGGGAAGGTGTCGGGATTTGGTAGATATCGAGGATGTAGGACGTGTGTATTATGGCTGTAAAAACCGTGTCAATCGTGTGTTTTTCTGTTGTTTTTCGTGTGTTGATGCCTCCGCTTGTGTTGGACAAGAGGTCCTATTTATAGGAGTCGAGGTAGTCTTGCTTGTGTGACAAGAAATACCGGTTTGGATAGGAAATACGAGAGTTCGAGAGGAAATCAAAGTCTCGTTTCTTGGTAAAGAAGCCAAGCATTTCGGCTGGAATGGGGAGTATTTCGGCTGTTCCGAATGTCTTGGCCGAGTATTTGGAGCTCGGTCGGTGTCTGATTCGGTTTCTGGATAGAATTCCTACTTGAGGTCGAATTCTACCTTTAAGGAAATTGTTTAATGTTTATTGAAGTTGATATTTTGTAGTATTTGAGTCCAAACCGGACGTGTAGTGTCACGGTTGGCTCCTGGGTTTCGGAAAAATGTCCTTGACCGGGTTTTGACTCGGTCGCTAAAAGACGGTTTTACCCCTGGTGTCGGAATCGACCCAATTAGTTTTATTTGACTCGAAACGACCCACTGGGCCTGGATTTGAGGTTGGTTTTGTAAGATTTGTACTCCGCAATAAGTCTAAACCAAATGTCCATGATTACAAGCCCATATCCGAGTCCATCAAAGCACGTTTACGTTCAATCATCATCGGGTGTTTGGCGGGAACTACTATAGACACTTGGCGGTCAAATGTGGGTGTCTACAATAATCCACCCTCTTCATTGCATATCTTAGCCATTGATGACAGATATAAGGCCCCTCTTAAATACGTTTTTGGCTCCTCCTTTGCTCTACTTTGCGTATAAATAGAGCCCTTGTGTCTGGCTGATAACACACAAGAAACATACTACATTACGGTAACATTCTCTCCTCTCCTCTCCAATTATTCTCTATATTCTGGGTTAAGTTTGTGCTGCTTCGAAGCTCTCTGCCTCGAGTGGTCGAGTCAGATAGCTGCTGTGTTAACCTTGGTAAACTATCGGTACGAGTCGATAAGCACCACGATCGAGCCGCAATAGTTTTCAAGTCAGTGGCGGGTGCCACGACACTGCAAACTCACGTTTATTTCTGTCCCGTCACTTCTCCGGTCTCGGTACCTGTGTCCTTCCCCTGTCCTGTCACTTCTCTGAACTCGGTCCCAGTTTTTCGATTCACTGTTCTGCCGCCTTGTAGCCTCGGTAGTTGTTGCCTGCCCCTGTCGGTCACCTGCTGTCTTAGTTACAACGTTTGCTGCCTGCCGCCTCCGTTTCGGTTCTGTGGACTATTGGTTTTGTTGCCTACTGCCTTTCTCCTTATCTGTTTTCTTCACCTTTCCTTCATTGTTTGCGTCGTTCGTACTAACAATTTGAAAACTATTGTTTTTCCGTAACAATGTCGATTGTGTCGAAAACTATTCCTGACCTGTCAAAGTTGGAGCCCCTTGATGGCAACAATTACAGACGATGGTCACAAAAATTGTTGATGTTCTTTGAGCAATTAGAGGTCGATCATGTTCTGTTTAACGACCCTCCTATCCCTATGTCGATTAATAATCCTGCTGAGGTCACTCCACCTCTGATTTCTTTCATAATTAAAAACGAGTTAGTCAAGAAATATGACAAAGATAATAAAACGGCTAGGTGTCATATACTCAATCATATGACTAATACTCTTTTCGACTTATTTATGGTCCATAAGTAAGCTAAATTTATTAGGGAGTCGTTGGAGAAAAAATATGGGGCTGACGATGCTGGAAAAAAGAAATATGTGGTGGGTCAATGGCTAAATTTTCAAATGGTTGACGATAAACCAATGATGGATCAAGTCCATGTTTACGAAAATTTATGTAGCGATGTTGTTAATGAAGGGATGAAGTTAGATGAAGTTTTCCTTGCTAATGTTTTGTTGGAAAAATTCCCCCATTCTTGGAGCGATTATAGAAATCAGCTGAAACACAAAAAGAAAGATTTGTCACTCCAAGTGCTAGTTATCCACATGAGAACTGAGGAGGTCAATCGTTTAAAAGATAAATCTCTTAGTCTGTCCCAGAATCCCGTTAAAGCTAAGCTCGTTGAAACCGGTGGGTCTTCTAAGGGAGATAAGAATAAGGGAAATAAGGGGAACACGGGAAACACTAAGGGTGGTGAAGGTAAGGAACAGGGGAACAAATACAAACAAAGTCAAGGAAAATACACCAAGGCCGTTCCAAAAATTCAGAAACCAAATACTAATCTGGTGTGCTTTGTATGTGGTCAAGCAGGTCACAAAGCTTATCAATGCCTCCAGAAAAAAGGTGGTCATGCCGGCCAAGCTAATCTTGCTGAAACAGATGACATCATTGCAACTGTCGTGGTTGAGGCAAATCTGGTGGCAAATGCTAGTGACTGGATTCTGGATACTGGAGCTTCAAGGCATCTCTGTGCTACTAAGGAGCTGTTTGCCGAGTTTGAAGCTGTAGATGATGGTGAATGCGTCTACATGGGTAACTCCTCCTCCGCTGTTATCACAGGAAAAGGCAAGGTGTTTCTAAAACTTACCTCAGGGAAGACTCTTGCCCTTAGTAATGTTTGGTATGTTCCTTCGTTGCGTGGAAACCTAGTGTCTGGTGCCTTACTTAACAAAGTTGGTGTGAAACTTGTTTTTGAGGCTGACAAGGTTGTAATGTCTCGCAATGGAGACTTCGTGGGCAAGGGTTATCTCAGTGGGGGTCTGTTTGTGTTGAACATTGATGTTTCTACCTTTAATAATAAAGCTTCTTCTTCTGTTTATATTGCTGAATCTATTGATGTGTGGCATGGTAGACTAGGTCATGTGAATGTTGAGTCTATTAAAAAACTCAAATCAATGTCGCTTATCCCGTCATTATCCTCAGAAGTGTTTACAAAATGTCCTAGTTGTGTAGAGGCTAAATTTGCTAAGAAGCCAAATAAACCTGTTAAAACTAGACATACAGACCTTCTAGAGTTAATTCACACCGACCTAGCAGATTTTAAAAGCACTATGAGCAGAGGAGGCAAACATTACTATGTCACTTTTATAGATGATTGTTCTAGGTTCACTAAAGTGTATTTACTTACACATAAAAGTGAAGCTGAAGATATGTTTGTTAAGTTTAAAAACGAGGTAGAAAATCAACTTGATAAGAAGATTAAAAGAGTTAGGTCCTATAGGGGTGGTGAATATGGCTCGAATTATTTAATAGACTTTTGTGAGAAATATGGTCTAATTCATGAGAAAAGTCCACCTTACACATCCCAATCAAATGGAGTAGCTAAACGTAAAAACAGAACTTTAAAGGAAATGATGAATGTTATGCTTTTAAGTTCTGGCCTTTCCGATGACATGTGGAGGGAAGCGGTTTTGTCTGCCTGTCATATTCTTAATAGGGTACCCCAGAAGAAACTAGACAAGACACCCTACGAGTTGTGGAAGGGTTATGCTCCTAACCTTAGTTTCCTAAGAGTGTGGGGGTGTTAAGCTAAAGTGGGTTTACCTAATTTTAGGAGGCCTACTATAAGACCTAAAACCTTTGATTTCGTTTTCATTGGATATGCTCAAAATAGTGCTGCATACAGATTTATGTCTTTAAGTGATTGATCTATTTCTGAAGCTAGAGACGCTGAATTTTTTGAGCATGTTTTCCCATTAAAGAAAGATGTTGCATCATTGCCTGAGTTGTTTAAATTGCCTGATAGTTCCATGCATGCTAGGAGTAGTACCTCTGTTGATCATGATGTTGAACCTAAAAGGAGTAAAAGGCCTAGAATTGAGAAAGATTTCGGCGATGATTTTATTACAACTTTCTTAACTGAAAATGCATGCGATTTTCGCACGAATGATGAGTTTGTTTCCGCCTTTTTAATGGAAGAATATCCAAAAACCTATAATGAGGCTATGAGGTCTATTGATGCCAACTTTTGGAAAGAGGCCATTAAAAGTGAACTAGACTCTATTATTTCAAATCAGACTTGGGAGTTAACTGATTAATCTAAAGAGTGTAAGCCGATTTCCAGTAAATGGTTATTTAAAAAGAAACTTAGATCCGACGGCACAATAGAAAGGTTCAAGGCTAGACTTGTGGTAAGAGGGTTTTCACAAAAGAAAGATATTGACTACTTTGATACTTACTCACCTGTGACCAAAATTTCCACCATTAGAACTCTAATCGCTTTAGCTGCTATTCATAATCTTGTGATACATCAGATGGATGTAAAAACAGCCTTTTTGAATGGAGACTTAAAGGAAGAGATCTACATGTCACAACCCGAGGGGTTTGTGGTTAAAGGTCAAGAGAGTAAAGTGTGTAAACTAAGAAAATCACTATACGGTCTGAAACAAGCACCCAAACAGTGGTATGAAAAATTTCACAATACCTTGATTAAAGATGGCGACATTACCAATAATTCTGATTCATGTGTGTATTCAAATATGTTTGGATCAGATTGTGTGATTATTATTTGCCTGTATGTTGATGACATGTTAATAATTGGTAAGAATTTATTTGTCGTAAATAAAACCAAACAGTTCTTATCTCATCACAGTTTGAGATGAAAGATTTAGGGAAAGCTGACGTTATCCTAGGAGTTAAGATTATCCAAAACTCAAATGGAATCGCCCTAAGTCAGTATCATTATGTGGAAAAGGTACTGAGAAAATTTGACCACTTTGATGTTGAGCCTGCTAGAACTCCCTATGACCCTAGTGTTCACCTGTGTAAAAACTTGGGCGAAAGTGTCTCCCAAGAAGAATATGCTAAAATCATAGGAAGTGTGATGTTTCTCATGAACTGCACTCGGCCTGATATTGCTTATGCTGTGAGTAGGCTAAGTAGATATACTCATAACCCTAATAGTGAACAATGGACTGCTTTGAGTCGTTTGCTACGATATCTGAAAGGTACTTGCGATCTATGCCTGCATTACGGTACGTACCCTGCTGTGTTAGAAGGATAAAGTGATGCTAAATGGATCAACAGTAACCCAAAAACCAGTTCAACTAGTGGTTATGTGTTTACCATAGGTGGAGGTGCTATCTCGTGGAAGTCTTCAGAGCAGACTTGTATAGCAACCTCCACTATGGAATCAGAGTTTATTGCTCTTGAGTTGGCAGGACAAGAGGCAGATTGGCTGAGAAACTTGCTAGCAGATATGCCACTGTGGGGGGGACATGTAGCACCAGTCTCCTTGCACTGTGATTCACAAGCAGCAATTGGTGTTGCTAAGAATGATGTCTACAATGTCAAGAAAAGACATATTCGAATCAGGCACGGTGTGGTTAAACAATTCCTGAAAAATGGAGTAATTGCTGTGGACTATGTGAGGTCCGAAAGCAATCTTGCCGATCTCTTTACAAAAGGATTGCCAGGGAGAGTAGTCCGTGAATTGTCGAGGGGAATGGGACTTAGGTTCATAAGTCAAAGTAGTGTATGATTTGACATGAACCAAAGACTGTTCCTATGGCATTTAATCCATAGCCGCGATGGTGGTGCTATTTGAGAAGCACTTGATGGATTTGTGAATTTGTTTTATAGGATGGACTCCTATGTCCTTAATGGTTGTAGTGAGAAGTGCTATTGAGAAGCACTTGAACCACCTATACGAGTGAGACGGTTTGGCCGCCGTCTATGTTAGACTTGAAAAAGTCTCAACTAAAACACTTGTTACACCGAGGTAAACGCATGGCCATGAAAAGCGTTGCACATCGAAATCGCGGAACAAGCATAATTTGAAGGTATGATATGTGTTATGAGGGTCTCAGCCGAAAATCACTAAGGAATTCAGATCGAAAGATATTATCTTATTAGACAGTAAGCTGTTGCCTTATTTTCACTAATGTGTCAATTCAAGTCGAAAGACATTGATATCTAAGTATCCAAACCTTCCTTAACCCAGAATATTTTCTCTTCTTTCCTTCGCCTTTGTGGGGGATTGTTGGTTTAAAGGCTTGTAAAGCCAGTTTTGGGCTTTTGCTATTTTGTGTGTTGGACTGTCTAGGTTCAAGTTGTCCCGGTTCATCCCCTTTGAACAGACAGTCATTTGACTGTTACATAATCCACCCTCTTCATTGCATATCTTAGCCATTGATGACAGATTTAAGGCCCCTCTTAATCACGTTTTTGGCTCCTCCTTTGCTCTACTTTGTGTATAAATATAGCCCTTGTGTCTGCCTGATAACACACAAGAAACATACTACATTACAGTAACATTCTCTCCTCTCCTCTCCAATTATTCTCGATATTCTGGGTTAAGTTTCTGCTGCTCCGAAGCTCTCTGCCTCGAGTGGTCGAGTCAGATAGCTGCTGTGTTAACCTTGAGAAACTACCTGTACGAGTCGATAACCACCACGGTCGAGCCGCAATAGTTTTCAAGTCAGTGGCGGGTGCCACGACACAGCAAACTCACGTTTATTTCTGTCCCGTCACTTCTCCGGTCTCGATACCTGTGTCCGTCCCCTGTCCTGTCACTTCTTCGAACTCGGTCCCAGTTTTTCGATTCACTCTTCTGCCGCCTTGTAGCCTTGGTATTTGTTGCCTGCCCCTGTCGGTCACCTGCTGTCTTAGTTACAGTGTTTGCTGCCTGCCGCATCCGTTTCGGTTCTGTGGACTATTGGTTTTGTTGCCTACTGCCTTTCTCCTTATCTGTTTTCTTCACCTTTCCTTCATTGTTTGCGTCGTTCGTACTAACAATTTATACCTATCTATGCATAAGAAAAAGAATTTAAATAAATTAAAATCAATAATGAGAGATGGAGCTCGTGTAATATCTATGACAAATGGTTTATTTAAGGTGATAATAGTTCACATATTTGTGTGAAAGTACATCTTTGATAATTTTAATCACATTGATGCATATCATAATTTATTTATGCTATCGTTAGGTGTGAAATTGCTGGTGGTTGTTGTTCATATGATTGACATAATGACATCTTGGTGAGCCTAGGTCGTATGCTCCCAAAGATAAATAATTAAGTCCTATTACCTTTTAACAATATAGTAGATGTAAGTCGGATATCAAATCCACAGGGAAGACGATTTAATCAATGTGTGAATAAAATAAAGTAACGTAACAATATTGGGATTTTGTGAGTGATTTGTCTAACAACTAAAATAACGAAAGTAAAATAACTAATAATGACGATGATTAAGAGACTCGACTCAAAGAAAATCCACTAACTAGTTAAACAATTTATCATCGACTACTAACCTTTATTTAATCCTTGAGTATTCTATTGTGAAACTGAAAGTTTCAATTGTTCCGTAGATAATATTACTTAGGTCGAAACGCGATACTAAGCAACCTAATTATTGAACAACGTAATCCACGCGTCTAGATTTAATTCAATAACAGCATGAACGATATGAACAAATCAATAGAAATAACGACCTTTAACAAACGCGGTTATTGGTTCGAATTATATGTTTATTCCTCCCTTTACCCAAATTACGATGAAACGCATACAAATAATCAGGTTTAAAGGTTGCAACTTTATCTAATGAATTGAACAATTACGGATTCAAACACAAAGAATTGCAATAGATTGAAGATTGAAATAATCAATTGGCCAAAAAGATTAAACAAACAACAATCATAAAATTAGCATAAGAAATAAACAATACTCAAGTAATCAAATAGAGATTAAGAAAAGTCTCACAATCAATTAACTAGTAGCTTTAAATCCTTGATGCGAGAAGAAAGATTAGTTACACATGCTTAGGGTTTTTTTTTCTTCTCTTCTCCTGTAATGAAAGTAACGTAATTGATGATGAATATGAACGTTTTCATCTAATAATATGTAGTCTAATAATAATAATAGGAAAGTCTAGTAATTTCCTAACTCTAATAATAATATAATAATAATAATTAATAATTAAGCTGACATGGAACCCGAGGCAGTTCTGTCTTCAATCCCCGAGCTGCGCTTTGATATTTCACTCGGGTTTAGTTGGGCTTGTTCTTCGTACTCTTCGTCTCGAGCCCAAATCACACATAAAGGATTTACATCTCTAAAAACCGTCTTTTCTTCAATAAAACACAATTTCTTGGATAAAACCAATTAGACGATTTTTACTCTAAATCTACACTTTTCATCATCGAATCTAGCTTAAATCTCCGTCATAAACACATACAAAACACGCTAGATCAACTTCCTCACACTTAGACCTTTGCTCGTCCCGAGCAAAACTAGGAAACATCAATAATAAAACACAAGATCTTGCAAAAGAAATATAGGAAGCTCGACATCAAAAAATAAACTCATCTCTTCTACCACCCTCCTTGTATCATCCTAAGGTTAAGCACAAGGTCACAATAACATGAAAATTCTCTACAACAACCAAAGATTGTGACCACAAAACAACACACAAAATCATCGGAAAATGACACTACACCCCTTATTTCTCCGATTCCTAAACAAGATCTCATGTGCTACAAATGACACCAATGGTAAAACATATATACCACTACTCTCCACAACCCACACTTGTGATCGACCTAACGCCTTTAACACCTCAATACAAAACAAAACAACACTCCCATCACATAATATTAAATGCTACGACTACACCGCACCGTGATTCTTCTCATCTTAACCAACTATCCTACCCGACCGACCTTCTATGTCACCCTTCTTATGACACCAACACCAAGAATGGAGAAAGTAAATGTGATTTTTTTTCCTAAATCCCTCATTTTTCCTAGAGAGTCCGCCCTTGCGGATTTTCACTCTAGCTTTTTTTTTTCGCTCACACTACTCTCGTGGCACGCAACTCGATTTTTCTTTTTACCCGGAGCGCCCTTTCGTGTTTTCGCTCCGTCCTCGGCCACATTTCCCATTCTTGCCTAGGCACCCTTTCGGGTTTTCACCTAGCCGAGTTTTTCTTTTTTTTCTTTCTTTTTCCATTTTTTCAATATTTTTTCTCTTTTTTTTTGCGTGATGAAGTAACGAGAATAAAGCATATCACACAAGTACAAAGCTATTACAAATCGGACAGATTATTCTCCTCCCCACACTTGAATGAAACATTGTCCTCGATGTTACGAAGGACACAAAATAGAAAGGAAAAGAACGAACCTCATCGAATCATCAACGGATATGGAGCAACCTCCTTTCATAGCTCCTCCCCACGCTTAGTCATTCGTATAATGAAAATAGCACAAGGGCCTCCTAAATATGTTCTAGAACAACACCATGAACCATGTCAAACAATAACAATACGCTTCATGGATACCCATAGTCCCACATGAGTACAAAAATGAAGCTAGCAAACATAGCACATGAAGAACTTCAACTCCAACTTCAACATTCACAATGTACTCCACCCAACAACTCAAAAACAACCAAAATCTCACTTAACATTCCCTCGAACACCTTATATACATTGTTGAAATACCCTTCTTCAACCTAACTATTCTCACCTCCAATACGAACAAAGTGCACACAACCTTTGATTCAACAAGAATAAACAGCAACACACAATATACGACTCAAACTCGTACCAAAACTGACATTTATTGACCACACTCGAACCTTAGCTGACACTCCCTGTGAGACGGCTCAATTAATTGAGAACAAGAGGACACTTACAACTTAGGCACGGATTCAGTTTGAACCAATGGCCGAATCGAACCCTCAGAAACGTCGATTTATGCGCCCAAGCAACTTCGGTCCTGCGACTCAAATCGATTAGTTCGAAACCCTATGCTTAACCATTAAAAATCGTCGAAAAAAGTTACCACGAGCTGTTTCCAGAAGGTAGCCTGACTCTGATTCTGCTGCTATGACCACGATCCCTCGCTCTCGATTAACACTACCAAACCTCGACCAACAAAGTGAGACATCACAGACCAACTCCTTTATCATCATGAAATCCGTCACGTTCCGGCACCAAGACACTCCAAATCGCTCCAGATTCAGGGTGGAAAACAACTTCCAATTAGGGTTTGGGGAGAAAATTGAATTTGAGTAGGGTAATGGTGGATTGAGTTATGGATGTAAAGGAAAGGGAATTTAGTGGAGGGTAGTGATTGTAATGGGTAATAAGTTGAAGAAGGATGAGGATGGAATTTTGGTGGGGTTAGAGTTGAAGAAAGAGGAAGAAAATTAATGAAATAATAAAGGATGAAGCTGGGAGAAGAAGATGAAGGAAGGAGGGTATGGTGATACGTATTTTTGATTTTTTTTTGAAGTCTTAAAATTCATAAAAACAGACCTGTAGGTGGAAGAAGCGCGCGACTCGCACGGGTCGCTGGAACTTCGTCCCCTTTTTCGATTTTTTTTTCAATTTTGCTTCGAATTCAAGGGACCACCAGGCTCAGGGCTCGCGCAACTCGCTCCAATTCCTGAAATTAGTCTTTCTCGTTCCTACAAAATACTAAAAAATTTCATCACTCAAAATCAAAAATAAAAATAACATCAACTTATTCGACAAAAATACGAAAAACGATTATAAATCTAATATTATGAAATATGACCCTTAATAAAATTAATAAAAATATATATAAGACACGGGTTGCCTCCCGGAAGCGCTCTTGTTTTACGTCGTTGGCTCGACATGTTGCACGGTAGCTCATTAAATCACTGTCCGAATTGATCTAGAGTTTCATCTTACGAACGAAAGATGGCCCTTTATCATGATGGTAGACACGATATACAAGAGGGTCGTCATCCTTCCTCGGCTTCTTCTTAATTCACTCGTCGCACCATCCTTTGGTCTTATCTCGATGAAGTCTTGCATATTTACAACTACCCCATATTATTCTATACTTCGCCGGTTTAGAAGCGGGGTCCTGCAATTCACAAATAATGCTCGGACTCGGTGGTTCCCGACTTCATCTAGAAGGAGGGTTAGTAGAAATAACACAAAGAGAACGCACCTCTGTATTAGTCAAATTAGGTGGACTAATTTCGAATTTAACCACCCTCCCATTAAATTCCATGGTCAAGGACCCGTTAGGAACATCAATTCGGGTTCCTGTGGTTTTCGAGAAAGGTCGACCCAATAAAATTGGGATAACATCGGTATCATATGCCATATCTAAAACATAAAAATCAGCCAAAAATACCAATTTATCGACCTTGACCATCACATTCTCTATGACCCTTCTAGGTGTAACACTAGACCGATTAGCAAGTTGAACAACCACTTTTGTACTCTTTAGAGGACCAAGTGCTAACGACTCATAAACTTGGAACGGGAGGACATTTATTGATGCCCCTAAATCTAACATGGCTCTTTCGAACCGCATATGACCTATAGTGCAAGGTATAGTAGACATACCTGGATCACTACACTTGGGAGGGGTCTTGGTCCTAAACAAAGCCGACACAAATTCACTAGCTTGACCCTTAGGCTTCTTCACCTTACGTTCCTTTTGATTTCTCTTGACTGTAAAAATTTCTTTTCAGAATTTCGCATATCTAGGAACGTTTTTAAGTAAGTCAAGTAAAGGAATATTTCCTCGCATCTACGAAAGGTTTCGTAAATATCGGTGTCATGCTCCTTCTATCTAGTGTCTTTCAAAGCTTCGGGAAACGGTTGGAGTGGCTCATAATTCGGAAAAATCGTGGTCGCCTCCTTGAACTTGGAAGCAATTCCACTCCCCTCTTCATTAGGGAGCTTCCCCTTATCGTTCATAAGCTCCTCCTCTTCACGAATAATCACCGTCTTAGGCTTGGTTTTAATCTTTTCAACCTCAACCAATTGCCTACCATTCCGCAAGGAAACCGCGCTCACATTATGCTTCGGAGTTTCTATCGTTTGAGAAAGTAGACCACCCGACTGTTTAGCTTCCAAACGATTGACCGCGGTAGCTAGTTGACTCATCTGATCCTCAAGATTTTTAAAATTCTGCTTATTCTCTACTCGATCTTGATTAACACTAACGGTGAGAGCCCGAATCATATCCTTCGTAGACATCGATTAGCTCGATGATTCTTGTGGAATAGCTTGTTGTGGCACTTGTGGAGTGAATTATTTTCCTTGTGGTTGGGAAATAAATTGATCTCGAGGAGGGCCAACTTGGTGAGATTGCCCCTTCCAACCGGAGTTGTAAGTATTAGAGTACGGATCCCACTTCCTATTGTTGGACTGACTTTCCCAAATCCCATTCACCATCTCAGAATCACCCTCTTGGATTAGTGGACAAAAATCGCTCAGGTGACCCAAAGTAGAGCAAATACCACAAACAATGGTTGATTTCTTACCTACCATCATAGCATACACCATCGAAGTTAAGCTATCAACTTTCTTTTCTAAGCTCGTATTTGAACTCAATGAGTTCACACCACGTCGTCCATCTTTTATAGCAAAATCCCTAGAACTCTCGGCTAGCTCTGTGATAATATTCCAAGCATCCGTGGGATTCTTGTTCACTATGCCTCCACCGCTAGCGGAATGAACCATACGACCATCCTCCGGGGTAAGTCCACCACAAAAGTATAAGATGAGATCTTGGTCGGAATACCCATGATAAGGACAACCGACGCATAGTTGCTAGAACCGTTCAAGGAACTCGTACATAGTCTCTCCCGTATGTTGCTCCACATTACTAATGGCTTTCTTCAAGTGTGCGGAACTGGACGGTGGGAAGTACTTCTCCAAGAATGTTTTCTTCATATCCACCCAAGTTGTGGCACTATTAGGTGGTAGATAGTACAACCAATCTCTTGCATTCCCCTTCAATGAAAAGAGAGAAGCTCGTAGCTGCAGTTGTTCGTCAGTCACACCGGCCGACTTCATACTAGAACATACAATATGGAAATCCGAAAGATGTTTATTCGGATCTTCGATGCTCGTTCCATTGAATGTGGGTAGATGATGAATCAGACCCGATTTCAATTCAAAAGTGGCTTCCTCAGCTAGAGCTGGGAAAGTAATACACAACGGTTGAACCGCAAGATTAGGAGCTGTGAGCTCCTTCAGAGTACGTGTTTCTCTCGCCATAATTACTTCGTCCTTAGATTCGGGTACAGACTCTGGTGTAGACTCTGATGTAGGCTCTAGATCGCTTTCGAGCTCGGGTTGCTGAAAAATGACCAATTCGCTATTATCACCCTATCTCCACTTGAAAATTGAACGTTCGATCTCTGAGTCGAAGGGCTTGAGTGGATTATTAGTGGAACGAGTATTATGCATATGAAAGTGTACCTAAAATAAAATAAAATAAATTACAAAAATTATCAATTGTCTTCCCCGGCAACGGCGCCAAAATTTGGTGAGCCAAGGTCGTATGCTCCCAAAGATAAATAATTAAGTCCGATTACCTTTAACAATATAGTAGAGGTAAGTCGGGTATCGAATCCACAGGGAAGGCGATTTAATTAATGTATGAATAAAATAAAGTAACGTAACAATATGGGGGTTTTGTGAGTGATTTGTCTAACAACTAAAATAACGAAAGTAAAATAACTAATAATGACGAATTCAGATAATTAAGAGACTCGACTCAAAGAAAATCCACTAACTAGTTAAACAATTGATCATCGACTACTAACCTTTATTTAATCCTTGAGTATTCTATTGTGAAACTGAAAGTTTCAATTATTCCGTAGATAATATTACTTAGGTCAAAACGCGATACTAAGCAACCTGATTATTGAACAACCTAATCCACGCGTCTAGATTTAATTCAATAACAGCATGAACGATATGAAGAAATCAATAGAATAACGACCTTTAACACACGCGGTTATTGGTTCGAATTATATGTTTATTCCTCCCTTTACCCAAATTACGATGAAATGAATACAAATAATCGGGTTTAATGATTGCAACTTTATCTAATGATGAATTGAAAAATTACGGATTCAAACACAAAGAATTGCAATAGATTGAAGATTGAAATAATCAATTGGCCAAAAAGATTAAACAAACAACAATCATAAAATTAGCATAAGAAATAAAAATTACTCAAGTAATTAAATAGAGATTAAGAAAAGTCTCACAATCAATTAACTAGTAGCTTTAAATCCTTGATGCGAGAAGAAAGATTAGTTACACATGCTTAGGTTTTTTTTCTTCTCTTCTCCTTTAATGAAAGTAACGTAATTGATGATGAATATGATAGTCTTCATCTAATAATATGTAGTCTAATTATAATAATAGGAAAGTCTAGCAATTTTCTAACTCTAATAATAATATAATAACAAATAATAATAAATAATAATTAAGCTCATATGGAACCCGAGGCAGTTCCGTCTTCAATCCCCGAGCTGCGCTTTGATATTTCACTCGGGTTTAGTTGGGCTTGTTCTTCGTACTCTCCGTCTTGAGCCCAAATCACACATAAAGGAATTAGAGCTCTAAAAACCGTCTTTTCTTCAATAAAACACAATTTCTTGGATAAAACCAATTAGATGATTATCAGTCTAAATCTACACCTTTCATCTTCGAATCTAGCTTAAATCTTCGTCATAAACACATACAAAACACGCTAGATCACATCTCATCATGATATTCAGTTCTTTATTACTCTATGTATTTATTATATCTCTATTAACTTCACATTTCGGTCTGTATCTTTCATACCAGAAATTCTATAAGTGAGACTTAGTCACTCAGATTCAAACACTAGTGTGCAATATGTGAATATTTTATGAGTCTCACACTCGTATATGCTAAGATTTTTTTAAAATAGTTATATGGCTTAGAGTAAAGGAATCAGTCTCCTTGTCAAACTTAAGAAGAAAAGGGAAATAAATAGCATATGGTATAAACTTTGATAGTGGTTGAACTATTGAATATCAAAGTTACCATATAACTTGTATAACTTGGACCTAGTATTAAGGGATACTGATAGTCGTCGATAGTCGTATGACATAAACCCATTTTCATACTATTATTATCCAGTTTTAATTGGAGTTTAATGCTTTAAGTCGGATTTGCTTTTACCTCGTAACTATGAGTATTGGACCCGGGATTTCATTAATGATATTTTTGGAATGAGTTTCCGATTTCTAAAACAGTTATGAGGGTTTGTATTATTTCCTTCACTGACTCACTCCACAATTTGATGCGGGTTGTTTGGTGGTTTGTTATAGGCTTCTATTAATGCATTTATCAAAGAAATGAAAGGGCAGACCACTTATTAATCGATTAAGTGCAGGCTGCCCTTCCCTTAGATCCGCATCTGTTTTGGCTGGAGTTGACCTTAACAGACTGCATATTGGCCTATTTTTAGCCTAAGATAGGCTGCTATAGTCTTGTGTTACTATTGCAAGCCGTATTTCTTGAATATAGCTGCATTGTTTGGGGTTTTAAGAGTGGAATATTGTAGACACCCAGATTTGGACCTAGTGGCTGCAGGAGTCCCCAACAAATACCCGATGAAGATCAGACTGCAACACGACGCGGGTTCGCGATGTTTTAGATAGTTTTTCTATAGAACAGATCAAATAACTACTCATAAAATTTAAAATAACATCAAGGCAGCCTTAGTCGTTTCGTTACGATCGCATAGACACTAATTAGAGTCAATTCTGACACCGGGACCTCGAGTCTGTCCCGAAACTCGAACCGAGTCAGCACCGCGCCAAGTGAACGTCGGGATGCACACCCGAGGCCCACTAAACATCACGGAGCTAGGTTAATGTCGGGATAACTTAACTCCCAAGCATCAAATGATACGCTCGCCTCTCGGTTTTGGAATGTATCAAAATCGTATCTTCAAAACTTCAAGCGCCTCACCTTGCGCGCCTGGGTCTTCACGCGCCTAAACCCAGGCACCTGAGTTCTGGTGCGCCTGGACTCAGGCGCCTATCCCGGTGACGAGAGCCGAAAACAGCTATAAATACCCCCCTCTATCCCCTCATTTCGGTAACACATTCTTCCCTTCTCTCTTTGACTCGTTAAGAGTATCTCGCTTTGGCTCGCACTCCGACACCTATAGCAAACGATCCACTCGATCGTAGTCCCGAAAGCAAAATCGACGCTACTCCTCACCTTCGAGCACTCCACTCGATAGCGAGGAGCCTGTGATCGACTAGCTCTCCTCGAGTCTAACAGAATTCTGCCGGTTTAGCCGCAGAACTAACAAGTAGTAGCGGAGCTCTGCCGGAATAGCCGCAGGAAGGGCCAACGGTAACGGAACTCTGCCAGAATCACCAGGCGAGCTAGGAGGATCCGCCTTTTGAAGTCAAATCGTCACTAGGTTGTCGTCTAAACAAAAATTTACATGCTCGCACTTTTATTATTATGCACTACGATAATATCAAATGTGGACACTAGGTCCACAACACTTACTAAAACACGTAATGTCCCAACTTCAACCATAAGCACTAAAATACTCTAAATAGACCCGAGTAGTTCCGAGATCCGTTCTCAACTATCTATGCATCGAGTCCCGTTTAGCGTATTCCTCACTAAGTGATTTACTTACATTCGCGTTTACCGCTTTCGTTTGATTTATTGCTTTTATGACCTTATAATCGCATGCTAAATCACCTAACACGGAAATCAAAACGTAAATAAGCTAAAAATTAACAAAGTAATGGTCGAGTTTCGCATTAGTCCTGGTGCTCACCTTACTAGGTTCGATGCATCCCTACTAATACCGAGCCGACGCATCCTAAGCAGCATAGCAGGTAAGGTATACCACGAGAACGACTAATATCCGTATTATCGCGTTAAAATTGACTTGAAAATAATTATAATATTAGTACTCTCTACTCTCTTATGTGCATCTTTTCATGGCCTGCTTGTCACGTGAAATCGCATGCAAAGAATGTAACCACAACTACTTCGACAACAAAACTTACTTGTCCTTAAACAACCGACATAGTAAAAGGTATAGGGTTAAAAAAACGGATGTTACAGTACTTCCACCACAACTAGAGAACGAAGTTATCAGCCCATCGATTGATTAGTATAGGCCGCTATAGTGCGGGTAGGATTAGGTTTCGATGTCTATCGGACATTGGCTTCCCAATACGTACCCTCACCCCTTACTCAGAATCGACGGTTTCCAGATGTCCGAAACCATTGGCAATGAGAGTCATTCCAGGCATGGAGTGCTTAAGGGTAAAAGTCTTTATCTTTAGGTCCCGTGCCTCACAGCTTTTACCTGGCTAAGAATCAAAGTTGACTTGAACGGTTTCCGAGTCCCCATAATTGACTCGGTGGCGACTCCACAAATCGGCAACGAATTCAGTTCACTAAAAAGGTCGCCTTACCAAACATATCGGCCTTTAAACATTTACAACCACGACTCGATAGATCCCAACGGAAACACGGGCCGCAAGGGTGGCCGCTGCGATTCAAAAGAAACCGGATCGGTCCCGCGCGGGCGGTGCTGGCGGACTTCCACAAATATAGGTTGAGTTTATACGGTTAAAACAATTTTCACTGTGAATGCAATATGCATTTACCCCGTTCAGTTTTTGGTTGAATCTAGTTTTTGGTTAAGATTTTTTGGAGGGTTTTCCGCTACAATACAACCAGGCTGCAAATCCTGATGATAGTCGTTGCTTGTTGTCACACAAATTGATGTTTTCAGGCTGCCGGTTCCTTGTTTTCATTTGGAAATCGAGGCTCAATTCATGGTTTTGAGTTGATGTGAATACATGTTACGTCATGCAAGAATCAGGCTACGTTTATAGAACTTTGAGGTGCGCTTTTTATGCTACTTCAGGTTAGCTGATACAGCTATTGCTCTTGTCAGTTCTAGGTCTTGTGAAGGAATTATAGGCCATGGTTATTACTCAATTCAGAGTGTTGTTGGATGTAATTTGAGACTCGTTCATGCTGCAGTTTATTGATGAATTAGGCTGCTATCCATGCTCGTGATGCAAGCTGTTATCATGCCCATTCAGGCTACTCGATTCACGAGCAATAGCTGTACTTCCAGTTTCTTTTTGGTCGTCCGTGCTTGGATTAGATTCAAAGTCCACTTATTCTTGTGAGTTGATTGGCTAATAGTCCAATACCTTAGTGAGTTTGTGTCAGATGTTGATTGGCTAAATACCTTAGTGAGCTGATTGGCTAATAGATACTCTTATTTTTGCGGAGTTAGAAGGTCGCTGTAAATACTCTGATCAAGAGGTGGTTGTACTAGTAATCAAGAGACGATCAAAGCTGAAAGTGCATAAGTAGACTTAGATGTCGACGACCTTATAGTTATTTTAAATGAATTTGGACAACCCACTGGTCCAATTGCTGAGCAAAAGGATACGGTAATAGAGTTATCTCGCTTTTTAAGAAAAAAATGTTTCTACGAGAAGTATTAGAGTCGATCAACTCCAACTTGTTGAAGGATATTGATGGGAGGGATTCGTCACGTCCCCACCGTCAATAATTAACCAACCGATCCTAGTGGGTAGCTAGGGCAAGTCGGGTCGAATCCACGGGGACGGTAAGAGGCGTCTAGACTAAGGTCGCCTAAATACGAGACTAGGTCAACTAACTAGGCTAAACTAGAGTGATAGAAAGGGGAGAAGGCTAAGACTATGACTAAAGCGACGGATAAAACAAATAAGGAAACAGGCTAGGATTAGGTCGGGATCAAGGGGTGATGGAATGGTCAAGGAGGAGTAAAGGTGAAGGGGGTAGTCGGGTTATCTAGGTGTATTCCGGGCTCTCGCTAGGTAGACCAACCTAGAGGTTCTTGATAGAACCCATCTTGGCGACACACATGACAAACGGGGCTACTAGCGTGCTTTCGTAGCCTAGGTCGCATCCGGGCTCTCGCTACGTAGACCGACCTAGGGGTCGTCCTCACCGGGCTCTCGCTACGTAGTGAGGGAACCAAACGCATGAGCAAACCGACACCCACAAGAGAAAAGGCAAGAAAAACAAGCATATGCATCTACATGTCATTCAAGTATTTCAACAAACATGTACTATGCATCAAACCAAGAGGAAACCCAAAACTTCCACCAACATCTCCAACAAACCCTTAATCACCCATTACACACCCAAATCACCCTACTAACCCTAGCAAGAGTCTACTCAAACATATCTAATGCTAAAACCAACAAGAACAAGATGAATCAACTCAAACAACAAAACTTGCATAATGAAACTAGTAAACAATGAACTATGAACAAAACAATGAACAAAGATTAAAACTTGGATGAATAAACAAGATTAAGAGAAGGAAAAAGAAGATTATACCTACTAACAAGATGAATGGAAGAAGGAAAAACTTGCATAAAAGAGAAAACCCAAATACATCACCCAGGGTTGTTAGTCTTGGTTGGATTCTTCAAGAACTCCCTTAATACAAGAGCTAAACTAAGATTAAGGACTAATTACCGACTAATCTACACTAATCTATGCTAAAATATGCTAAAGTAGTCTAGGGTTTATGGGTAATGAAGAACATCCCAAAAGATTACAAGAGGGGGGGTATTTATAGGGTTACAAGAGGAAAGGAGAAGAAACAATGAAGCGCGGGTCTGATCTGGGCTCATCCCGATCGGGAGGA
The DNA here is from genome assembly GCA_958450325.1 of Agrostemma githago. Taxonomy (NCBI): domain Eukaryota; kingdom Viridiplantae; phylum Streptophyta; class Magnoliopsida; order Caryophyllales; family Caryophyllaceae; genus Agrostemma; species Agrostemma githago. The sequence continues at coordinate 53,164,964 of OY288253.1, forward strand.
GTTGGTCCCGGTCGGAATGAGTTGGTCCCGGTCAGGATGAGCTCATCCCGGTCAGGATGGACCCAAAACAGAAGGTGTGTCTTTTGTACACCTCATCCCGGACGGGATGAGGTCCTTCCCGTCGGGGATGAGTCTTGTAGGCCTCCAATAAGTTCCTTTTGGTCCCTCCTTGCTTCTCATGGGTTTCTCATCGATTCTCAGGACTCCGGATCGGGTATCGGAGGCTCGGGATTGGGTCCCAAGGTCTCGGGGTCGAATCCAAGGCATCGAGTGATCGTTCCTTCACTTCGTTGGCTCCAAAAAGTTTATGTATCGAGTCGGATTTGCTCCAATTCTTCACAAATGGTCTCGGAAACCTAGAACGAACTAAAGGAAGCATAAGTAACCCATAAACCGCTCCCAAGGAGCGGTTTCACAAGGAAAATGGGACCAAAACACAACAAATTAGGCACTACAAACTACACTTATCAACTCCCCCACACTTAACCCTAACTCGCCCTCGAGTAAGCACATACTAACTAATAAACTAGCCGAGCGGGTATTAGCGCACCCTACGCCCTTTCAACTCACGCGAGAACACCTAGAGGATAAGTGCTCTCCGCAAGGCAAGTGAGGTCTTGCGACAAAACCGTGGATGCAACCGGACACAAAAACACACAAACAAATAAACACACAAACAAACACACAAAAGGTTGCACCCAAAAAGAAACAAATACCGCTTCCCTCTATAAAGCGGTGGAAGAAGCACCGGTTTAGGACTCGAGGCAAGTGACAACGTTCCCAAGCTAGCGATACAAACCAAAATGGACAAAACCCTAATAGTACGACGATAAAGCAACAAAAACGTTGGTAACTTACCTAGGTTCCTCCTAACCTTCTAAGAACGTACTACGGGACGATCGGCGGGATGGAAAAAGGATGAACCACGGTGTTAGTCGGCACTGTAGGTAAGTGAGACCCCGCCCCCTTTAGCGATGAGCCAAGAGGGTCGTCCCATGTCCAAAACCGCTTAACTAGTCCAAGTAAAAAGGGGAAAATATTTGCAAAGTGAGGGAAGACCGACCTTTGCCGCTATCATCCTTCCTAGGGACTCGGTCCTTTGGTAGGATCTTCACGGCAAAATTCTGAAAAGGCTTATTTTTGTGGGGTTAGGATCTTTTTGTGAGACGATTTTCTTTTGACATTTTCTCTTTTCTTTTGCATATTTGCTTTGTGTGTAGCCATGCCATTTCTTTTTCTTCTTTTCTATTTTCTTTTTGGCTTTTTGTGCCTTTTCTTTTTCTTCTTTATTTCTTTCTTTCTCTTTCATTTTCTTTCCTTTGCTCTTTTGGCTTGATTTGAATTGTAGGCATTTCTTTGCAACAAGAAAGGGAGATTTCAACAACTTGCAATTTATTGTGTGGATATGTGTAAGAGGTAGGTGAATGGGTAAGTCGGGACGGGCCCTTCCCTTCAAACCCACAAAAAGGGGAGAACTTGGACTAGTCGAGCAATGTCAAAAAAGGTCACCTAAGGGACGGGACTGGGCAACCAAGGCCTTTTCACACCGTGGGTGGTCAAAATGGTCAAAAATGCAAATCTCGTAGTAGATCCCTAGTAAGCTAGGTGGACTCAAGGTAAAGGACCGACGAAATCATTGATTTAGGGTCATTCTACTAGACTAAAATCCAAGACTCAATTTATACCACTAGAGGGGTAAAGTAGACACTTGCACACTAGCCTCTAAACCGGGTTTTCGAAAGTAGTTTACGCACTAGACACAAGTACACACCACAAAACAAAGACTCGACAAGGAACGAAAGAAAAAGAAGCGAAAGCAACAAAACAAAAACAAAATAAAACAAACAAACAAGGGGAACAAACACCACCCCTAGCTTCCAAAGAAGTCACCAACCAACACCGAACTTTACAAAGCTCCTCCTGAGCACACAACATCACAAATCTCCTCCGAACATCATAAGGGGTAAAGAGGAAAAAGGGATAAAGGCGTTACCGGATGTCTTGAAAGCTTTCCAAAGTTAGCGGCGATTAGGCGACCTAAGAGGAAAAAGGGAGGCAAAACACGCACAACAAAACACATATACGATACAACGACATAAAAAGGAAAACACACAAAAGGAAAATCTTTTTTATTTTTGTGAATTTTTTTTCAAATTTTTAGGATTTTTTTAAAAGATTTTTCGAAAAACTAAGAAAATAAAACTAACTATGATAGAATATCGCTCCCCCACACTTAAGCCGAGCAATGTCCTCATGCTCGACCGTAGTGCATGGGAGCACAAAAGAAAAGAAAAGAAACTACGAAAATAAAGCTAAAAATCAAAAATAAAGTGGAGAAAATGGTAGAATGTGTCCGGCCAGGGTGTAGTCAAGTCACCATGGGCCGAGACTAGAAAAGATATGGATGGGGGAGTAATAAAAAGAAAGAAATAAAAGGAAAATGGGAGGGGAGGACTAGGTGTGATCAAGTCACCTAGTCCGGATTCCGCCCAAATCTGACTAAGTCCTACAAAAATGGTGAAAATCTTATAAAATTTGGATTTTGAAGTGACTCTCGATGTAGTCACGTCATCGAGAGTCGGGAGCAACAAATACCAAGGCCCCGAGGGCCACCATGACACAAAAGTGTATAAGGGGAAGGGGAACTAACAAAAGAAGACAAGCAATAAAAGACGGAAAAGAAAGGATTGTTGTCGTACCATGCGGTTAGCAACTCACTCGCTCCATCGTTTCATAAGCCAATATTGGCGTGTAGCTAGTTGTCGTCATTGCTATTCCTCTCCAATCGCGATAAGGCCTCATGGTTGAAGTACAAAGGTATAAGGAGGTGGGTTTTGATGTGAAGGTCGGTGTAAAGTGAAGAGAAAAAGAAGTGAATGTGTGTATATGAAGTGTAGGGGTCATATGATAAGGGCAAGGATAGGTAGGGAGGTTGGGAGGGGGTACAAAATGGTTGGGTGGGCTCGAATGACAAAGAAAAGGCCAAAAGAAGGAGCATGGCATCATCCCGGTCGGGATGGATGGTCCCGGTCGGGATGACATACCCGTCCCGGTCGGGAAGCTCCCATCCTGGTCGGGATGACACAACAGTAAACCCAAATTTTGGCACCCTCATCCCGATCGGGATGACATCCTTCCCGGTCGGGACGGCTCAACCTTCCCGGTCGGGATGCTCTCTTCTCGGCCGGGAAGAGTCCTCAAACCCTCTATAACCCCAAAAGCTTGTCCAAAGCTTCAAAAACCGACTCCCTTGCTCACAATCCAAGCTCTAACAATGACCACTCCTCTTTAAGATTCATCTTCACTTCACACCTACAAGTAAGCTCAAAACACATTCATCAAGTTCCCTCCCTCACATCGCTCATCAAATTTTCAAATTACAGGAATCTCATAAAACAAAGAGTCCTAGAAACAAAATAATAAGTAACACAATTACAAGCACAAAAACTAAAGAGAAGAGAGAAGGATAATATACAACATGACGGTTCTTTAGGGACTCCGTCAAACCGAGGATGGTGGACTCTCATTCTTCAACCATAACCCTCAAGGGCTTGGAGGAGCAAGTCAAACGCACGACCGACATCGTAATGAAGGCCTAAAGAGTGCTCGAGCCAAGCTATCCTCCACGGCCTCCAAGGTGGAGGCAAGAAGTAGTCCTCAAAAGACCCAACGTCATTTTTCGTGTTGTCTCTGGGGTCTATCCATCCTACGAGCTTAACCGACCTCTTCCTCCCTAGGCATCGCCTCCAATCACTATCAAGCTTCAAGTCTTCATCACGAGGCACAAAAAACGACTTTAGCCTCGTTTATTTGTTGCACACCACCACACTTTCCTCAAGTTGTGGTTCCCAATCTTCATCACGTGTCCCCACATCACCTTGGAGGAGAGGATTGAAACTTCTACCGGCGGTTTCAATCTCTTCCAAACCATTGCTCGGTTTACTTACGAGGGGTTCTTGATGCTTATCCACATTCTCGGACATGGGCAACTTGGGCTTGTCAATTTCACCCAACAACTTCACAAATTCTACCAACCCATCCAACTCACTAACCTCCTCCAATTCTTCACCAACAATGCCTTCACTAAGGGTCATATCCTCATTCGTCTCTTTTTGGGTAGACGATTGAGGTTCTTCAAAGCAAGTTTCGCTTCTAAAGGGGACGTCATCGGCGGCTTCACGATTGGGTTGCTCCCCTTGCTCGAGTGAGCACCCTTCGTCAAGTTGTGACGTTCGAGTTAAAAACATCACGGTTTTAGCCGATATAAGATTTAATCGAGCATCAATCGCCTCCCCTTGTCTTCGATATTGGGCCATGAATTCATCTTGTTCCTTTTGCATTTGTATGGCCAATTCTTGTTGACTCTTTTGCAATTGAAGAATCGATCGATATAACTCCAAGTTGGGCATTTGGTGGTCATTGGGGTTTTGTAAAGCTCCTTGAAAATCTTGATGATGCCCAAGAGGTGGGGCATCATATTGTTGGTAGTGAGGTTGAGATGATTGGTAGTATTGTGGGTTTTGGGGTTCATATTGTGGTTGGGGTGGAGGGTAATGTGGTGGGTTTTGGGAATATTGGCTTCCATACGGTGAGTCATGATGAAACATGGTGGTTTCACATTGATAGTTTGAGTAATAGCCACCATGATCGTATGAATGATAAGCATCCACTTGTTGGTAGTCGTTTCCGTATCCTTGAAGCTCATACCCACTAGAGTCTTGATTACCCCAAGAAGCTTGATAGTGGTAGGGGGACGTCATGTCATACCCTTGGTTCATAGAGGGAGAGGAGTAGCTCATGTTGGCTTCCATGGGTGCGGAATTTAGATCAAACCTCATATTATGCTCGAAAATCGTGGCTCGTACCCGGTTGAGGACCTCTCAATCTAGCAACCGTCCGTTAAAGCGGATCTAAGTTGCAAGAAGAAGATGGTCACCACCTCTAAGCACAAACTGTAGACTAAGAGCAAACGTGAGAAGCCTAGTGCTTTTTGGGCACTAGACAAGAGAGAAATAAACCTCACACACACAAGAAGCAAAGAAACAAAAAGAAAAACACAAAACAAAAGACAAAGTCAAGTAACTAGGAAAACAAAGTCTAAACTAGCACCGTCCCCGGCAACGGCGCCAAATTGATGGCAGGGATTCGTCACGTCCCCACCGTCAATAATTAACCAACCGATCCTAGTGGGTAGCTAGGGCAAGTCGGGTCGAATCCACGGGGACGGTAAGAGGCATCTAGACTAAGGTCGCCTAAATACGAAACTAGGTCAACTAACTAGGCTAAACTAGAGTGATAGAAAGGGGAGAAGGCTAAGACTATGACTAAAGCGACGGATAAAACAAATAAGGAAACGGGCTAGGATTAGGTCGGGATCAAGGGGTGATGGAATGGTCAAGGAGGAGTAAAGGTGAAGGGGGTAGTCGGGTTATCTAGGTGTAGTCCGGGCTCTCGCTACATAGAACAACCTAGAGGTTCTTGATAGAACCCATCTTGGCGACACACATGACAAACGGGGCTACTAGCGTGCTTTCGTAGCCTAGGTCGCATCCGGGCTCTCGCTACGTAGACCGACCTAGGGGCATCCTCACTGGGCTCTCGCTACGTAGTGAGGGAACAAAACCCACGAGCAAACCGGCACCCACAAGAGAAAAGGCAAGAAAAACAAGCATATGCATCTACATGTCATTCATGCATTTCAACAAACATGTACTATACATCAAACCAAGAGGAAACGCAAAACTTCCACCAACATCTCCAACAAACCCTTAATCACCCATTACACACCCAAATCACCCTACTAACCCTAGCAAGAGTCTACTCAAACATATCTAATGCTAAAACCAACAAGAACAAGATGAATCAACTCAAACAACAAAACTTGCATAATAAAACTAGTAAACAATGAACTATGAACAAAACAATGAACAAAGATTAAAACTTGGATGAATAAACAAGATTAAGAGAAGGGAAAAGAATATTATACCTACTAACAAGATGAATGGAAGAAGGAAAAACTTGCATAAAAGAGAAAACCCAAATACATCACCCAAGGTTGTCAATCTTGGTTGGATTCTTCAAGAATTCCCTTAATACAAGAGCTAAACTAAGATTAAGGACTAATTACCGACTAATCTACACTAATCTATGCTAAACTATGCTAAAGTAGTCTAGGGTTTATGGGTAATTAAGAACATCCCAAAAGATTACAAGAGGGGGGTATTTATAGGGTTACAAGAGGAAAGGAGAAGAAACAATGAAGCGCGGGTCTGATCTGGGCTCATCCCGGTCGGAAGGAGTTGGTCCCGGTCGGGATGAGTTGGTCCCGGTCGGGATGAGCTCATCCCGGTCGGGATGGACCCAAAACAGAAGGTGTGTCTTTTGTACACCTCATCCCGGACGAGATGAGGTCCTTTCCGTCGGGGATGAGTCTTGTAGGCCTCCAATAAGTTCCTTTTGGTCCCTCCTTGCTTCTCATGGGTTTCTCATCGATTCTCGGGACTCGGGATCGGGTCTCGGAGGCTCGGGATTGGGTCCCAAGGTCTCGGGGTCGAATCCAAGGCATCTAGTGATCGTTCCTTCACTTCGTTGGCTCCAAAAAGTGTATGTATCGAGTCGGATTTGCTCCAATTCTTCACAAATGGTCTCGGGAACCTAGAACGAACTAAAGGAAGCATAAGTAAGCCATAAACCGCTCCCAAGGAACGGTTCCACAAGGAAAATGGCACCAAAACACAAAAAATTAGGCACTACAAACTACACTTATCAGATATGCGAAAAAATGTGATGTTTGAAATTATTTAGGTACAAGATAAACATAAGGAGTTGGAGGAGGAGCATCTCAAGAAGGATGACTTGGAAAATAAGCCGAGGGAACTTCAAAATGAGAAGGCAGAAATTATCCAACAAAATATACAAAAATTTCTAGAAAAGTTACCTACTTACATTGCTAGACATTATTTATTTGATGAATAACGTTTATTGAGAAATTATTTATTTGAATTGTATATTTTTATTTTGCTTATTTATATTTTCGGATATGTATTATGCAAGACAATATTATTTGAACTATTATGTACAATTCTAGTTAAATCGACAATAAAAATCAAATTTCTTGTGATTTAATAATATTTTGATCAACTTTTTTGCGGATTCCTACATTCGGTAAAAAAAAGTGTTGCAAAGGATGATTGAAGGTGTTGTATTTTTGACTCTATAACATGTTGCTATAGGCAATTACAAGTGTTGCAAAAAAAAGAGTGTTGCTTTTGCCCCTCAAAAGTGTTGCATTTTTCCGTCAAGGTGTTGCATTAGACAATCACGTTTGTTGCAAAAAAAGTGTTGCATATTCTAGTTATATGCAACACTTAAAAAATGTGTTGCATTTGATAAGGAAGTGTTGCATTAAGCTATTGCAACACAACTTTAAGCAACACACCCAAAAGTGTTGCAAAAGCCTTTATCAACACTTTTAAGCTTTTAGGCAACGCTTTTAATGTTTTGCAATAGTCCATTTGTGTAGTAGTGACTCTACCAACTCGTTCCCTATATTAAATGATAACTTTCCATTCTTAACATCAACTATAGTAGCACCGGTAGACATAAATGGTCGACCTGAGATAATAGTGTTAATAGTGTCTTCGGGCATGTCCATGACAACAAAGTCCGAGGGAATGAAAAACTTGCCAATTTGTACGGGTACATCCTCAAGTATCCCAAGTGGGTACTTGACGGACTTATCCGCAAGTTGAATCGACATACTAGTAAGTCTCATCTCCCCTACACTAAGTCACTTGGCAATAGAATAAGGTAACAAACTAACACTAGCCCCTAGGTCACAGAAAGCTCGGTTAACAACAACATTTTCAACCCGACAAGGGATAGAGAAGCTACCGGGGTCATCTAATTTTTTTGGCATTTGATTCATAAGAATGGCACTACACTGTGCCGTAAGAGGGACACATTCTTTATCCTCTATAGTTCTCTTTTTAGACAAGACTTCTTTCAAAAACTTAGAATAAAGGGGCATTTGGGAAATTACCTTGGTGAAGGGTAAAGCTAGCTCTACTTTCTTCAACATATCCATAAAACGGCTAAATTAGGCATTCTTCTTATGTGGCTTAGTTCGCTCGGGAAAAGGAAATGGTGGGACAAAATCGGGAGGCGGTGGAACATTAGACTCTTCTTCTTCCTCGGCTAAATGCTCCGCCTCTTTCCTTTTTGCTTCTCCCTCTTTCATTTGCTCCTTTTTCTTTCTTCTAAGTTCTCTTAATTCTCTTTATTCAATCTCCACATTTTCTAGAATATCAAACTCCGCTTGTATTCCCCGGTTTTGTTTGGGGGAAGTGGGAGATGTGGCTTGTGGTGCACTTTGTTGATTCACTTTGGTTATGGTGCTTTTGGTGTTCAAGTTCAAATTCTTATATGGGTCCTCAAGTTCATTGCCACCGCTCAAAATGACGGCATTCGCTTGGTGTGGAGGGTCTCTTGTGTTTTGGGGTTGCCAGGGCAAACCATGGGGTGGATGAATGGGGGCGGCTAAGGCTTTTGTTGCTTCTTGTGATTCTCAAACCTTTAGCTTTGCTTTGGTAACTAGATTCTCATTCCATAGATGCCCAATGGCTCTTTGCAAATCAGTAGTGTTATTGATGCAATTTATATATGATTATTCCGTCTTTTACGCACGCATTTTCATCCATATCGAGTAGCATTGTCTATTATTTTCCCCCGAATTTGATACTTTGTGGTCATGTTGCATCTTATGCAGGTTTGAACCCGTGGACGGATAAACAAGGCAAAATTCGTGCTTAAAGATGAAATCTTTTGCGAAATAAGAAAAAAGAATGATCGTTTCCAAATAGGTCTACTTAAAACGTGAATATCTTGAGTTCTACAACTTTAATTGAGCTGAATTCAGTTTCGTTGGAAATATCTTTCTCTTAGCTTTCCAACGGTATATTATACGCCCGATTTGAAGAAGTAACGAAGAAATGGCAAGCGTTTGAAGTTGAGCGCGCAGTGCTGAGAACGGAAACAGGTCTATGATAGTCGAACGACTATCCTAATAGTCGACCGACAATCCATATAGTCGACCGACTATTCAAAATTCTCGACCAACTATTCTCGAGATTGGACAAAGACCGAGACTGTCCTAATTTGATTTTTAGGGTTAACAAGACTTTTGGGCTTTTGTTTTAACTTAGTATTTAAGAAACTATTAGGCTAGATTTTATATACCACTTCTCCCTTATTCTCTTTTACTTCTCCTAAACTCTTCTTTAGATTTCTTCTCCTTATTCTCTTAGAATTACTTCTAGTTTAATTTCTTCCTTTAAAACTCGGTTATTGTAAGACTTCAAGATTCGAATCGCCTTCATTCTTCTTGGTAATTTAATCTATTCCTTCTTCCTTCTTCTTCGTCTATGATTGTTCTTCTTCTTCATACTTAATTATTTTTAATCTTTATTTTATTCTTGTCATAATTTTATTATTATTCATCATGTTTAATCTAGTAAAATCGTTTATTAATATTGTTGTTCTTGATTTAATCATGAGTAACTAATTTCCCTCGCTAGGATTTAGGGGATCTGTGAATTGAATGTGGTCGCTAAATAATTTATAGATCTGTCAATGATATTGCGTCTGAGTTGTTAATTGTAGCATTTAATTGAGATTAATTGATTAAGTCGACGTAGTTGATTAATTGAATTGGTAAACTTGAATCTAAGATCGGAAGCCTGGTAAAAGTTAGACCTGCTACAACACATTAGTTTGTCCTAATAAAATCGGAAGCCTTTAGATGCATGCTAGGGTGAATAGCGGACCGGAAGGACCTTTTCATTACCCCTTAGACTAATATCTGCGATAGACCTGTGACTTAGACCGTGACCATATGAGATTCGTAGTGAACCGACAATCCTAGTTTTCTCTCTATATTTATTCATCTTTATTCATCTTATTTATTTTAGTTATTTCTTTTCCTTTAATTCTTTTTCTTTCACTACTTTAGTTTAGTTAACCCAATTACAAACCTCTGATTTGGTTACTTAGATAGACTTAAGTTGCAAGTAGAATTTATTTGTCTCCTTGTGGATACAATCCTGACTTCCCTAGCTATATTTTTAGTTAGACCTAAGTTGGTTATCTTTGATAGGTATACGACTAGCTTATCAAATTTTGGCGCCGTTGCCGGGGAGACGGTGTTTTTCTGCTTGTTAATTTTAGTTTGTCTTTTATTTCAGGGAATTCTAGTTTCCTGAGATGATTCTTATAATTTGTTTTTCTTAGTTATTTTTTATTTTATTTTATTATTATTATTATTATTTTTCTTTCTTTGTTTTTTTTTCTCTACCATTATTATGACTATCTTCCATTTCCCTCAATTTGAACACGAACCACTGCATACTTATTTTGATAGACTTGACTCTTTTATTACTCAAAATGGCTATTATGTGAGTGTGTGGGAAGTGAGTCATATGATTTACGATGGTGTCGATGATGCGACACGGGCTTATATTGAGGGAAACTGTGAAGGCATGTTTAAATACATGTCTTATGTGAAAAGATGGGCGCTACTCCAATATTTAATCCGAAACAGTTTGGAGTCAGAGATGAAGAAGAAGGCTGAGATATCGGAGGTTAAGGCGATGATGCAACAACTTATAGATATGCTAACTTTAAAGGAAAACGAGCATGATACTCCATGTAAGTTAGATACTAGAGTTAATTTCTCACATTCCACTGAGTATGTTATGACTGAATCTGTAGCATCTATTAGACAGGACATATGCTCATTTGAGGAAGAAGATGATGATGTGTATAGTGTTCAATCTCACATCGTTCTCCAAACCCCTATGATTTCTAACTTGATGCAGGATGATGACTTGCATTCCTTGGATACTTGTGAACCATCTTATTCTTCTTCGGAGCAATTTTCACACCCTTTAGTCAAATATTCTTCTCATTTTGTGAATGTTGTTGTGGCAAACAACGATTGTGAGATGGAAAGTGTGAGATTTGAGGAAAATATGTGTTTTTATGCTTTGACTGATATTCCTTGTGAGGATAACATTGAGGATTTTGGTTCATGTGAATTTGATAGTGTGTCATTTGATGTCAATATTGAGGTTTTGGAAAGAGAGTTGAACAAAGGAGAAGCCCATGAGCTTGAGAGAAAAGTTCAAACGGACGAGAGTCGGGAAGAGAGTGCACTTTCGAATGGTACTTTGAATGAAGAGAGCTTCAGTATTGAGGATACTTGGGATTGCGAATCCGATTTCTTTGAAAAACCTATTTTAGAGAAATTTGACTTTTCCCATTGTTTTGAAGATGTATCTTCTTCACCCATTGATTATCTTGATCTTGATTCCCTTACACCTTCGCTTGAGCCTATGATTATGGATGAGGATTGTGAGACTCTTTTAGAAGAGATTGTTTTGGCTCTTGGTTGCTCGTTTGATGGTTGTTTGCTTAAGAACATTGAAGATGGCGATCATAACAACTTTTTCGAAGAAGGTGAAAAATATAAGCTTGATGTTTTGAGTAGTTTTGAGTTATTTGACTCTCCTCTTGTGCAATTTGAGTCAAATGATAAGACTTCGGATAATTTTGAGATATTTTGTACTTATGTCTTTTCTCATAAACTACTCACTACTCTTCTTACTTATCATACTTATTATTGGTCATGGTTGTTAAGGTTGATTCCTTATGACCACTTTGCTGCTGATTGGTCTAGCTTGTTTGACAAGCTAATGCGATCATTGACCTATTTTTTAGGCGATTCACATAAGTTACTAAGATGTGTTCTATATACTTTCTTTGCTTTTGTTGTGTTTTTTTTGTTTTTTTGTGTAGGTACCGTTTTTGCGACGGAGACATCGACAATTCCGATTATGAAGAGGATGCTTCGATGCGGTTTGGGGATGTCTCCTTTATATGTATCTTGTAAGTAGTCTCACTTTTTTTTCCTTTTACACTTTCATCGTGTTTCATATCTTTCCCCATATTTTTTTATGCCTCTTATTATTTGTTGTACACAATGAGGGCATTCTGTGATTTGGTTTGGGGAGGGTATTCATCTGTTGTTTTCATCCATCTGCATATTTCTTGCATTTTCGCATGCATAAAAAAATCACAAAAATATGTTTTTTTTCATATAGTCGAGTCGGAATGGTTATATAATGATGATGATATTGCTTTTATGTCTTCATTAGCTTGCTTATGCCTTGAATCGTTATCGTTTTTGTATATAATTACATGCATCATTCTCTTGTCATTGATTGACTTTACTGAACGAATAAATTTGACTCATTGTTGGCAAACTACTCAGAATTGTAAGGAATTAGAGCCTTAAACTGATAACACTCATGATCAGTTTCATTTACGTTGAGAGTAGTACTCCTTATGAGACATGTAACATCAAATTACATAAGCATGACATTCGTCTCTTAGGTACCTGTACGTTTTTTACTCGTGGATTTGACATTTGCGGAAAAGGCAAATCCTTTCTTTTATCTAATTCCCATAAGCTTCACATAGCCAAATTGACCTGTTTGACCCGTTTATCAACTACATGCCATATATTGCCTACCCTAGTCAAGCTAGTAGATGAATTAGACAGAATTGTTTTTTTCGGGTTAATTATGGTACCATGATGATTGAAAGAAAGAAAAGGGGAATTGAGAAGAAAATGAAAAGAAAAAAAATTTCATTGAAAGAAAAAATTGAATGAAAAAAAAAAACAAAGAAAGAAGAAGAAAAGAAAATGAATGAAGTGAAACTAGAAGAAGAATGTGTTTTTGCTATGAGAAAAGAATTGATCTCTCTAATTTCATAGTTATTAGTGGGAAGCGGTTTTGATAAGGCGTTATTTGCTATGTCTGATTTCTTCGACTGGAATTTGGTGAGAACGGGATGTTATTTATTGATGGGTGTAAGGAATACTAGCTTGGCTTTTAACTCCACATATCCATATCGTTTTGCCCCTTCTTACCCGATTAGCCTCACTTTATACCATATGTAAGTCCTTGGCACGTGTCTTTTCCCGATAGAATGTGTATGTACGGTTATTAGAGATTGATTTCATGTTAGATTGCATGCATGTTCTTGTAGGTCGCAGTTTAGATGAGTGCTTTCTCTTTCTGTTTTTACATAAACTCACAATATCACCCCATTTGTGTGATGAGCGATCCGTGAGAGTCCGACATAGACGAGTCTTGCAAGGTTGAAGGTTTAGTATTGTTGTCATTGGTTAAGCTTGTTGTATGTGGTTGTTTACATTGACTTTAATCATTGCGCATTGGTTTGAGTAACTTTGGAGCATATTCTGCTATGAGTTGTATACCGTTCCAGTAGGATATTTTTCTTTATTTTGTGTTTGCTTGGGACAAGCAAAGGTTTGGTTTGGGGATGTTTGATGCGTGCAATTTATATATGATTATTCCGTCTTTTACGCACGCATTTTCATGCATATCGAGTACCATTGTCTACTATTTTCCCTCGAATTTGATACTTTGTGGTCATGTTGCATCTTATGCAGGTTTGAACCCGTGGACGGATAAACAAGGCAAAATTTCTGCTTAAAGATGAAATCTTTTTCGAAATAAGAAAAGAGAATGATCGTTTCCAAACGGGTCTACTTTAAACATAAATATCTTGAGTTCTACAACTTCAATTGAGCTGATTTCAGTTGCGTTGGAAAGTTCTTTCTTTTAGTTTTCCAACTGTATATTATTCGCCCAATTTGAAGAATTAACGAAGAAATGGCAAGCGTTTGAAGTTGAGCGCGCAATGCTGAGAACGGAAACAGGTCTATGATAGTCGAACGACTATCCTAATAGTCGACCGACTATCCATATAGTCGACCGACTATTCAAAATTCTCGACCGACTATTCTCGAGACTGGACGAAGACCGAGACTTTCCTAATTTGATTTTTAGGGTTAACAAGACTTTGGGGCTTTTGTTTTAACTTAGTATTTAAGATACTATTAGACCAGATTTTATATACCACTTCTCCCTTATTCTCTTTTACTTATCCTAGACTCCTCTTCAGATTTCTTCTCCTTATTCTCTTAGAATTACTTCTAGTTTAATTTCTTCCTTTAAAACTCGGTTATTGTAAGACTTCAAGATTCGAATCGCCTTCATTCTTCTTGGTAATTTAATCTAATCCTTCTTCCTTCTTCTTCGTCTATGATTGTTCTTCTTCTTCATACTTAATTATTTTTAATCTTTATTTTATGCTTGTCATAATTTTATTATTATTCATCATGTTTAATCTATTAAAATCGTTTATTAATTTGTTGTTCTTGATTTAATCATGAGTAACTAATTTCCTTCGCTAGGATTTAGGGGATCTGTGAATTGAATGTGGTCGCTAAATAATTTATAGATCTGTCAATGATATTGTGTCTGAGTTGTTAATTGTAGCATTTAATTGAGATTAATTGATTAATTCGACGTAGTTGATTAATTGAATTGGTAAACTTGAACCTAAGATCGGAAGCCTGGTAAAAGTTAGACCTTCTACAACACATTAATTTGTCCTAATAAAATCGGAAGCCTTTAGACGCATGCTAGGGTGAATAGCGGACCGGAAGGACCTTTTCATTACCCCTTAGACCAATATCTGCGATAGACCTGTGACTTAGACCGTGACCATATGAGATTCGTAGTGAACCGACAATCCTAGTTTTCTCTCTATATTTATTCATCTTTATTCATCTTATTTATTTTAGTTATTTCTTCTCCTTTAATTCTTTTTCTTTCACTACTTTAGTTCAGTTAACCCAATTACAAACCCATGATTTGGATACTTAGATAGACTTAAGTTGCAAGTAGAATTTTTTTGTCTCCTTGTGGATACGATCCTGACTTCCCTAGCTATATTTTTAGTTAGACCTAAGTTGGTTATATTTGATAGGTATATGACTAGCTTATCAAATTTTGGCGCCATACGGCTAAGACTTTTGTTGCTTCTTGTGATTCTCAAACCTTTAGCTTTGCTTTGGTAACTAGATTCTCATTCCATAAATGCCCAATGGCTCTTTGCAAATCATTAGTGTTATCCCATGGACCTCCTCCTTGACCATATTGAAAACTACTTGATTGGCCATAAGATTGAGAGGGTTGATTGTACGATTGTTGATTGTAACCTTGATTACCTTGATTACCTTGGAAATTTCCTTGGAACCCTTGATTGTATCCTTGATTGAAATTATTATCATGTTGATTTTGTTGATTATGGAAATTGTTGTAATTGTTTGGAACATGAAGATTACTCCCTTCTTGATTGAAGTTGCTCCTTTGGTGAGGAGACAAATATGGGGGCATCTTTGGAGGACCTTGATTAAAGGGCCTTTGTTGACTTTGATTGAAAGGCCTTGGTTGACTCCCTTGGGCACGTGGCATCGGGTTTTGAACATTTTGGTTCTGTAAGAAAAGTTGGGATGAAACCTTGTGCCGACATTGTAAGTATTAGAATAGGGATCAAATTGAGGCCTTTGCCCATACACTTGAATAGCTTGCACTTCATTTGGCTCTTCAAAATAAGTTTTTTCATTTGGAATACAAGAGCTAGAATCATGGTGTAGACACCCGCATTTTGACTGCCAGGTGTCTATGGTAGTTTCACAAAAAACACCCGATGATGATCGGACGCTAACGTGTTTCTACGCGCTCGGATATGGGCTCAAATCCATTAGTTGTTGGCTAAAGCACTTATGGAGTACACATCTCACAAAACAGACCTCAAATCCAGGCCCAGCGGACCGTTCCGAGTCAAACAAGACTAATTTGGGCCAAAATCGACACCGGAAATAAAACCGACTTTTTTACGATTGGGCCAACCCTAGTCAAAGTCGTCTTCGAGACACACAAAACAGTCCCTCACAACATCAAAAGTCCAAGTCAAACACAAACCCATCAAAAACCCAAGTCGTGGCCCAAAACAATGGACCCGCGCGACCCAGCTGGGCCACTCGGTCGAGTGCCCCACCCACTCAGTCGAGTGCCCCACCCACTCGATCGAGTGGGCCCTTATTCAAGCCCGACGGCTGACGCACTGGGCCACTCGACCGAGTCAGCTGCTTACTCGGTCGAGTAACCCTAGCCGGGGTCCTTGGCTTTGCCTATATAAGCAACCCCATTCAACACACATTACACATCTTTTGACAACCTTTTGCAAACCTAAACTTTACACACTTTACAACCCTAATCAAACCCTATTCTACACTAAGCAAACCCTAGCCCTAGCCTAGGAACCGAAACCCTAAACCTAGCTTTAGGAACCAAACACCTTAACCACCACAACTCGACCTCCATAAGCCTCGAAACTTCCGTGTTAAAGTCGCGATTACGAGTCCATACCGAGCACAAGAACATGTAGGTTGAGGGTGCAAAACCCTTTCTTCCTTTCTTCTCTTCCTCTCGTCATCTTCCTCCTTTTCCTCGTTTTTTTTGTTTTTTTTAGTTCTTTATCGCATCATAATATCGCTAATATAATTAATATCAAAAGACATTAAATTACCCGTCGATTTGTATCGAGTGCGAAGGATGTCAGGATAAGGAAACCCGAATATACAAGTGCACTGCACACAGCGTTGCCGGTCGCTTATCCTGACACCCTAGCATTTGATTATTGAAACGGGTCAATTTCAACAATAATTCGTTTTTTTCGTTTGCATCGCATATTGCATCAATTTTCTAAAAAACCTTCTTCAAAACATATATTTTTAAGGGTCGAAACCCGTTGACGCGGATCCGGCATCACAATTCCTAGAGATTTATTTCGATGTCAGAAAAGCCGAGGGAATCAAGTCTTTCAGTTCTAGCATAATGTCAATCTCGTAGATTCGATACTAATTCCATAATTAGACGTCGAATCTAACGATCTAGTCATACGAATTAGCTAACGCGATTTCTATTGATGCTAAGATAATTGTCATTCGATTCATTAGAATTACGACATTATCAAACGCGGAGGAAATCTACCCATATCGCGATAGTTGATTCAAGCGACTCAAAGCAATTTTATTTTTTATTTTCACTCTAAGTATTCCATATCGATTCGGTAATCAGATATGGAATACAACGAGTACGTAATTTTAGAGTTGAGTATAAATTCCACGATATTTATGCCCAATTCGTTAAATCATCAAAAATCAAAAGCAATTCCGAAATTGATAATTGAAATTGCAAACAAACCTGATTCGTACAGGTGCCACTCGACCGAGTGCCTACGCGACTCGATCGAGTGACATCACAAAAATCGAGCAGAATGCTCTTTCGACCTTCACTCGGTCGAGTCTCACAGTGACTCGGTCGAGTGGCAATATACTCGGTCGAGTAGGTCAATAACTCGGTCGAGTAGGGTCCATAACGCGAAACCGAATGTCTTTTATGACCTCCACTCGGTCGAGTCTCACAGTGACTCGGTCGAGTGGCGACGTACTCGGTCGAGTTGGTCAATAACTCGGTCGAGTAGGGTCCCAAAACCTGGACAAAACCTTTTTCAGAGGTCCACTCGGTCGAGTCACGCAATGACTCGGTCGAGTGGCCCTTTATCACGTTAAACCGTGAGTCCTACAAGTCACATTCGAGTCTCGTTAATCGTTTTTCGTGACTTAAGTCAACACGTGCCTAATCTATCACGTGAAACACCTTTTTCAAAACCATGCATTAACTCGTTTGCATCATTCTATATTATTCAATATTTTGTAAACCGTTATATCGTTACTAACGCGTTTATTGTTTCTCTTGTCAATTTTGTTTGTTTACTTATCGTACTAAAATGAACCCACATGCTAAAATTCAACTTTGACGTTAGATTTTAGTTGCGTTAAATTGACGTAGAAACCCTTTCAATTCATTCACATGCTTAGGGAAAACAATCCTTGCATAAGCATTCTCACCGAATTACTAACGCGCGTATTAGAGAGTCAATCGATATCCTAGTAGAGGCCGCTAGTGCGGGCGGGGTTGGGTGTCCTTCGTGGGCTTCCCAACACGTACCCTCACCCCTTACTCAGAACCTCGGTTTCCGGATGCCCGAAACCGTTGGCGCACGAGAGTCATTCAATACACGATAACCGGTAGTGATGGTATCAGTATCAAATGCTAAGGGACTAGCCCAATAAACTCTGACATCGGAAATGGGCCGTATTTTGTATACGGCCCACTACGACATAGAGTGGGTTCGAACGGGCCCAAACTCCCACAAAGTTCGTTGGCGACTCCACTTCGATTTAAATTTCCATTCGATCCGTTTTCATATGGAGATTCATTTGCCTCCCCAAACCCGCACATGGCCGCGTCGGGGTGGACCTACGTCATGTCCACACATGGCCATAATTGCCACAATGATCACATTGAACTTCCCATGTTATTTCTTGTTTGGAAGGTAATGGTTGCCTTGTTGGAACACTCCCTTGAATTTGGTACATGCCTCTAGGAGTTGGTTTGGAATTCATGGCATCCATTATCTTTGTCAATTCTTCAACCCTTGCTTCAAGTTTCAATTCATTAGAACTCTTAGATGAGTTCACTTCAACTTTCTTTCTAGAATCCCTCGATTGACCCTCTCTAGAATCACTCCTTGCCATCTTTTCAATATGATTTTTAGATGCCTCATTGGTAAGGGAAGAGAAATCTCCTCCGGCGGCCGATTTGAGGTTCCCCTTGGTTCTCGATGAAGAGGTGTTACAAAATGTTTGGGTTGTTAGCCAATTGGGTATTCCACAGTGAGGGCATTTGCGCAATAAATTTCTAAATCTCTCACAAGCCTTACTTAGGCTTTCGAATTCATCTTGCTTAAAAGTTTACAATCCCATGCGATATTGATTAGTCTTTGAAGGTGGATAGTATTTCTCCAAGAAGGCATTGGATAATTGAGCCTATGATGTAAATATGTTATCCGGATGGCCATAAAGTCATCTTCGAGCTCCGTCTCTCAATGTCTTCGGGAATAATAATCGGTGTATTTGGCATGAGGTTAGCCCATTCAGATGGGCCCCGACTAATTTCTCTTTAAATGATGCAATATGCTCTTGGGCATCTTCTAGGAAAAACCATGAAAGATGTCTTGTTGAACCGCATTCGTTAAAGAAGCTTTCAATTCATAATTCTCGGAAATTTCCCCGAAATCAACCGGAGAAGGGATTTCTTCATGTGTAAGTTGGGAATGGGATCCTAAGGTCACCATTGGTTGAATTGGTGGTGGTGGTAGATTTGGAGGGGTTTGATTTTGATTTTGTGGTGGAGTTCTTGATGATGGTTGGGTTGGTGGTGAATTTTGTGAAGTAGATGACGTGGAAGGGTTATTTGGGGTAGAAGGTGTATGTGGTAGGATAGGATTTTAATTGGGTGGTGATAGTGAACGATGTGGAATAATAGTAGTTGAGTTATTACTCCAAAATCGCAAAGCTCTAAATGTCCTCTCCGGCTTGGGATCGAACCACAAGGGCGACGATGTTTTCCTAGGCATAAAACTCCATAAACGATAAGTCTCCTAGCACCTATCGGTACTAAGGAAAAGGGAAAATAAAATTAAAGCAAATAACCAAACACAATAAACTAAAACTCTATTAACTCGCCGCTCCCCGGCAACGGCGCCATTTTGATCGGCTCTCAATCGGATCGGTCGTTAACGATAAATGAGGGATCAAACAGTACTTATAAGACTCGTAATTAACACAAAAACAATTAAGTGTAATCGTGATAAGTCAAGGTCGGTCCACAGGGAATGGTACGAAGTTGAGTAGAAGCAATGTGCATAGGTTCTAATGGGGGGGTTTAAAGGTCGAGTCTATACTAAAATGCGATAAATAAAAAGAGATGATCAAATAGGGAAAATGTGTTAGGGGGAAGTTGGGAATCAGAAATTGGGGTCTAGGAATCTCGGAATCGGGTCGGTCACAACATCGGTAGAGGGAGAATGCCACCTTTCAGTTTCTTCACCCAACTCACCTAAAATCCCGCTTTCGCGGCGAAGAAGGGTAAGTCTCAAGTCAAGATAATTTCTACCCCAAGTTTCCCCATATCGGTAGAAATGAATCAAGGTCGATCTAGTCGGCCGGACTAAGTCAACAATGACACAACAATCTCAAACAAGATAAACCAACAAGCAAGCAACCAAGCCAAAATTCCTCAATTCAAATAACCCAATATTTTCTTCTCTAAACCACCCAACAAGAAATCTACTCACAATTCGTGATAGAAACTACAAAAACATTAACAATAGAGAAAACAACAATAACATGCATAATGATTAAATCTAGAGAAAATAACAACAAGACAATAAAGAAAATCGTGATCAATAAAATAAAATATAAAACAATCTAAAAACGATGCAAGTAAAATCAATGAAAACGGTGCAATAATGAAAGAACGATATAAAATCTAATCTATAGATTAGGGAGAAGAAGAGAAATATACCATCAATGGAGGAAAATGACAATAATAAATATGAACATTGCATAAAATAAGATGAAGCTTGATGAAGAGAAAATGGGATTAGTCACTAATCCTTTGATAATCTCCAAGAATCTTCAATAAAAACCAGAATTCTTACAAAACTTGAATATAAATCTAAAGGAAGATGAAGATTGATGAAAACAATGAAGAACTATTAGCTTTCTATCTAACCTAATGGATGATCTAATAAAATTGCAGGAAGCTAATGAAATGATCTAGTGGTAATGGATGCGATAATGGATGGTAATAGAGTGATAATGTGCAACTAACTAGGTTATGTATATATAGTAAAAGCTTAATGGATCCTTAAACTCAAGCCCAAATCCAACTTTTGCTCCATTAGTGAGACTTTTGCCCAATGAGTCTGCATATGGTGAAACTTCACCCTGCGAAGTCAGTCAATCACGAGCCAATACCGCCGGGTGAAACTTCACCCGGTGGTTTTACCCGGTGAACTTTCTTCCATATTTGCGTTTTTGGGGCCTCTTTACCGTCGGGCAAAACTTCACCCAATGGGTGAAAGTTTCGCCCGCTCATTTCGCCCGGTGGAGTAAGTTTTCTGAAGATCTTCGGGAAGGTCTAAATGTCGTCAGGCGAAACTTCGCCTGGTGGTATCTCATCGGGTGAAACATCACCCGATGGTTCCTTGACCTCTTTTCATGTCTTGCTCTTCGTCGTATGATTGGATGGCTTGAACTTTAAGTTTTGTTTGTTGCTTTTCGGATAGCATCCCCTCTCTTGTGCTCGTGGAAGCTCGAACATGCTCTTGGTGTCAAATCCTATCAAAATAGATAGAAAAACTACGAAAAACACATAAAATGTACAAGAGGGACGCTAATGCGATAAAGACTTAACATAGGGCGATAATTGCACTCTAGTCTCGCAAAATGGGGGAAAAACGAGTCTAAATGGGAAGAAAAATGTTCCAAATTTAGCACACACACTACAAAAAATCATCACTTGCGCCACAGAAATTTTGTTGCCACGACTACTTGCGCCACGGAAAATTTACCGTGGCAAATAGTCTAGCCACGGGAATTTGACACTTGCACCACGAAAATAAACGTGGCTAGGCAATAAAATTTCCGTGGCGCAAGTAATGATTTGTTGTAGTGACATCATTGGCCCATCTTTATGTGGCTATTTTGAGGGTCTTCAATTCGGGTAAATGTTTCCAGCGAGGGTGAGGCTATTCGCAATCCTTGAACCGGCTTGTAGAGGATCGTGGTGCGGATGTGGGTCTTTCCATGTTACTTGTCGATTTTCAGAATGCCTTTAACATGGTTGACAGGGCGAGTATGCTACAGGAGGTTCGCCATCAGTGTCCTGCCCTCTTTCGATGGGTTGAGTTTTGCTATTCCAGCCCTGCTAGGCTCTACTACGGGGAGCACGGCCTCCGTTTGTGCCATGGGGTCCAGCAAGGTGACCATTTAGGTCCCCTCCTTTTCTCTCTAGTTCTGCATCCCTTGGTTTGTAGGATCAGGGATTCCTTTGATCTTCGCTTTCAGACTTGGTACCTCGATGACGGTACTATTGTCAGGGATATGCTTCTTGTGGGGAAGGTTCTTCAGATGATTATGGAGGAGGGTAACCGTTCTGGCCTCCACTTCAATGTTGCGAAGATAGAGGTTTTCTGGCCTATCGAAGACCCAAGGCGCAGGTGTGATGGTGTTTTCCCCACCTCAATTGCCTGGCCCTTGTACGGTGTTAAGGTCCTTGGGGGGCCGGTCAGCGTGTGCCCAGCTTTCAGTGGTGCCCTTGTCTCGAAGAGGGTCGCCCGTACTATAGAGCTCATGGACTTGGTTGGTATGATCGAGGATCCCCAGTGCGAGTTACTTCTTCTTCGAGCGTGCACAGGTATTTCTAAGTTATACATTGCGCCGCGCACCTGCCCTCCCCATGCTTTTGGGTCGGCCCATCT
This sequence comes from Agrostemma githago, assembly GCA_958450325.1. NCBI lineage: Eukaryota > Viridiplantae > Streptophyta > Magnoliopsida > Caryophyllales > Caryophyllaceae > Agrostemma > Agrostemma githago. The sequence goes on from OY288253.1 coordinate 53,187,356, forward strand.
TTCTTTTGAGAAAGCTCTCCGATCTAGTCCAAAGCGTATTGTCACGGCATCCGGACCCCGTTTTGGGAAGTGGCAGTGGCGGCTGGCCACCCTCCTGTTTTCTCTAGGAGGCTCGGTGTCTTTGCTGCTACTGATGCCCTGCACTTTGCCTTTCTTTCCTCTCGCATCCAGTCTACCAAGTTGCAAGCTAAGCTGCTTTGTCCTTCCAAGAGCATCGCCCCTGGATTTGAATTTGAGTCTGCCTTGTGTGTGTTTAATGAGGCTACCGGTTCTGAATTCTTGAGTAACCCCTCTGAGATCGCTGCCCCAAAACTTATGAGAAAATTGGCAGATATATATTTCACGAGGGTTGCTACAATAGCGGAGTCTGTTTTCTCCTTAACTCCTCGACAGGTTGCCTTGTTGAAATCTCAGCAGGGTGACCATTCTTCTGATTAGTTGAGGGTCGTGCCTATTACTGGGCTTGGGGAAACCATGAACGGCCAGAGTTACCGTTGTGTGCTTAGTTATCGCTTAGGAGTCCCTTTATTTCTGCTCTCCAGGCCCCGCTCATCCTGCTCCAGGGTCCTGAAGGAGGATTTTTTTGGCGATCATCTTGTGTCGTGTGCTGGTACAGTGGGGATCAAACACCGCCATAACCTTGTCTGTGACACGCTGTTGGATATTTGCTTCAGGACAGGGATTTCTACGGGTATGAAGGTGGAAATTGGTCTTTGTGACGATAATGACAAGCCCTTACGACCTGCTGACCTTCTGCTCTACACGTGGGACAAGGGGCGTGATGTTTGTGTTGATCCGACTGGATCCTCTTCTTTGACCCAGTTTGGCCTTACCGCTTTTGATTCTGGATGGGTCGTTGTTGATGTTAACCGTCGTAAGTGTGCCAAGTTTCAGGCACGCTGCACGGCGATTGGGTATGGTTTCTTACATTTCTCCTTCTCTTCTCTCGGCGAGCTCGACACGGATGTTGTTTCTCTACTCCAACGGATTCGGAAATTTGCTATATCACAAAATGCTGGAACGCGTGGCGCAGTTCATATTTTCACTATAATTAGCTTTGCGGTAGCTAAGGAAGTGGGGGTTCGGGTAGTATCTTGGCTTCCCGCTAACTTTATATAATTTGTTTCGGTGGTAATACAAGGTTCTGTTTTTTATTTAAAAAAAATTAATAATAATAATTATTATTATTATGATGATGATGATGATAAAAATAATGATAATAATAATAATAATAATAATAATAATAATAATAATAATAATAATAATAATAATAATAATTGAGGGCGAAGAGAGAGAAGCTTTTTCTCTTTCTGAAATTCAGTTAGATTTTGGCGATTCTGTTACTTCGCGCGCATCAATGGCTTCTTCGACAATGGTGAAGCGAGGTTCGGGTCGTCCACCCAAACACTCCGTCATTCTCTTCCGCCTCCTAATACGGATCTATCAAGTGGTAATTTGGGGGGAAATGGCGAAGATTTGGGGCTTCAAGCTGAAAATCAGGGTTCTTCGTCAAAAGCTTCGCTCAATGATATAATCTTAGATGCTATGGCTTCTGCTGGTAAAATCTCTCCCTCTAACTCTACTAATAAGCATGCATCTGATTCTAAGATGATTCTTGATAAGCCAATCATTAATGTTGAAAACTCTGGCTCGATTCCTGAAAATGATATAGATAAGGTGAACAAACCTTCGTTATCTAGAATTGCTCAGACTAAATTACAAATTGGAATGAACCTTCAATTCTTCGAGGAAGTAACTGACTCTTCTGAAATCATCATTGATTTGGATGACTTTCAGGATGAACTTAAAAACTGGTAATTCACATTAATGGGAAATGTAATAGGATCGAAACCTTCTTTGCAGTTAATGAAAAAGTTTGTGAAGGAGAGTTGGGGGTTGTTAGCTTCACCCATAGTACAATACTTTAAGAAATGCTGGTTTTCCTTTCGATTTGATTCCAAAGAAGCTATGGAGAGGGTTTTAGGGGTGGTCCTTGGAAGGTAGGGTTGTACACCTTAATCTTGAAGGAATGGTCGCCCTCTTTTTCTGCTGAAATGAGTAGAATTACCACTGTTCCTCTCTGGGTTCTATTTCCTGATTTAGACCCTTACCAGTGGTCAGAAGTTGTTCTATGAAAAATGGCAAGTAAGGTGGGAAGGCCCATTTGTGCTGATCATGCTACTAGAACCAAGGCAAAACTCTCTTTTGCTAGGGTTTTGATCAAGGCTGACATATCTCAACCTCTTCCTGAGGAGGTGGTGATAAGTACTCCTTTTAACCAGATGTCAGTACAGAAGATCCAATATGAATGGATCCCTTACTTTTGTAAGGGTTGTGGAAAGTTTGGTCACATTATCTCTAACTGCAAGTGGGAGAAGAAAAAGATAGCGGAGGAAAAAAGGAAGACTGAGCCTGTTAATGCAATAACTGAGGTTCTTTCAGGCCCTATTGGTGTGGGTTCTCAGTCTCCTAAGGAGCTTGGTGGTACCTCAGAACGTCCAGGGGCGATAAGTAACCCAGAGGTGGATTATAGGTCTCCTATTCCTGGTGGAAAACCCCCTGAGAATGTTGTTGTAACACATCCAGAATGCTCCATGAAATTTTACCAGGATGATACTTTTGTGCCAGTATCTAAGAGATCTTAAGATTAAGCCTGCCAAGGAGGTTGAACCAGTAATTTTGGCTAACAAATTTCAGCTTTTCTCTTATGAAGATGGACTAGGTGGCACCTCAGAGCTCCTAGGGGCGATGAGTAACCCAGAGGTAGAGGGTGATCTCCCTTGCCCTAGTGGAAAACCACCTAGGAAAGTTGTTGTAAAGCACTCAGCATGTCTTATGGAGAAGGAGGCTACTTCAAGTGGAGAAGTGGAGATCATTAAGGTCCCACCTAATAAATTTCCTCATGAAGGTAGCTTTATGGAACATTAGGGGTTTTAATACCCACCAAACATAGTGAGGTTTTAACTTTCTTATTAAAGAATAAAGTGGATGTATTGGTTATTCTTGAAACTAGGGTCAAGATGAAGAAGATACCTAAGATTGTTAATAAATGCTTAAAAGGTTGGTCTTTAGTACACAATTATGATCAACATTACAATGCAGAATTTGGCTTCTATATAATGCTGCCACAGTGAGTTTTGCTCAGGTTTTCAAATCTGATAAGCTAATTTCAGGCTCCATTGAACATTTCCAAACTGGTGCTTTCTTTCAATTGAGTGTTGTTTATGGACATAATGATGGGGTAGATAGGGAATCTCTTTGGATTGATCTAAACAAGCTTGCTCCAAAGAATGCTTGGTTGGTTTTGGGTGACTTTAATATTTTAAGGGGTCCTGAGGAAAAATTGGGAAATTCCCTCATCTCTGAAAGAATTTTAAGGGGTCTTGACTTCAATAATTGCTTATTGAATTGTAAGTTGGATGATCTTAATAGTTCAGGTTGCTCTTTAACCTGGACTAATAAAAGGGAGCCTGGTGACAGAATTTGGTCAAAGCTTGATAGAGCAGTTGTGAACCCTGACTGGAATAACACTTTTCCTAATTCTTCTATATTATTGTGTGAATCTGGTATATCAGATCACTCGCCCATTCTGGTCACGGTGTCTCAGGAAAAGGAATTCATTAAAAGGTTTCAATTTCTTAATAGTTGGACATCTCATTCTATGTATCATTTTGTAGTCTCCCAAGCTTGGAACATTCCTACTTTTGGATCTCCTGTGTTTTGTCTTTTTCAGAAACTCAAGAATGTGAGAAAGGAGCTGATTCTACTTCATAAGAACAACTTTACTGATATTTCTTCTCAGGTTATAAAAGCTAAGGAGGTTCTAACTGAATGTCAGAATAAACTTAATGCTGATCCTTACTCCTCTACACTTTGTGATGAGGAAAAGAAGCTTCTTGCAGAGTATCTGTGGACGTCCGTCCGCACCGCCCAGCGCCCCGCGCGGGATCGACCCGGTTTTCAACGTGTGGCGGCTGCCACCCACGCGGCCCCCTCCCTGCCGGGGGCCGGTCCGATCTAGCATACGGGGCGAAGTGCCGGACCTCAATTTGGATGACGATCCGGACTTGTACTAGACGGGTGCGGGCACCCGTGTCTCCGTTTGAGAATCGATCGAGTCGTGGTTGTAAATGTTGAAAGGTCGATTCGTTTGGTAAGGCGACCTTTTTAGTGAACTGAATTCGTTGCCGATTTGTGGAGTCGCCACCGAGTCAATTATGGGGACTCGGAAACCGTTCAAGTCAACTTTGATCCCTTGCCGGCTCAAAGTTGAGTGGCACGGGACCTAAAGATAAAGACTTGTACCCTTAAGCACTCCATGCCTGGAATGACTCTCATTGCCAATGGTTTCGGACATCCGGAAACTGTCGATTCTGAGTAAGGGGTGAGGGTACGTATTGGGAAACCAACATCCGATAGATGTCAACACCCAATCCCGCCCGCACTATAGCGGCCTCTACTAATCAATCGGTGGGCTGATATCCTAGTTCTTTTGTTGTGGCGGAAGTACTGTAACATCCATTATTTTAACACTATTCCTTTTGCTATGTCGGTTGTTTAAGGACAAGTGAGTATTATCGTCAAAGTAGTTGAGTTTACATTCTTTGCATGCGATTTCACGTGACAAGCAGGCCATGAAAAGATGCACGTAGGAGAGTAGAGAGTACTAGTACTATACGTATTAGCAAATCAATTTTAACGTGATAATACGGATATTAGTCATTCTCGTGGTATACCTTACCTAGTATTCTGCTTAAGATGCGTTGGTTCAATATTAATAGAGATACGTCGAACCTAATGAGGTGAGCACTTGGACTAATACGGAACCCGACCATCACTTTGTTCAATTTTAGTTATTTTATGTTTTGAATTCCGTGTTAGGTGATTTAGCATGCGATTATAAGGTCATAAAAGCAATAAATCATGCGAAAAACTGTAAATGCGAATGTAAGTAAACCACATTGTGAGGAATTGCACCCTCGGAGTATACACTAAACGGGACACGATGCATAGATAATTTTGAGAACGGATCTCAGAATTACTCGGGTCTATTTAGTGTGTCTTAGCATTTGCGGTTGAAGTTGGGACGTTACGTATTTTAGTAGATGCTCGTGGGCCTAGCGCCCACATCTAGTGTTGTCGTAGTGCATAATAATAGAAAGTACAAATATGGAAAGTTTTCTTTAGATGGCAACCTAGTGACGACTCGATCAACAGGCGGATCCTCCTAGCTTGACCAGTGACTCCGGCAGAACTCCGTTACCGTTTGACCTTCCCGCGGCTACTCCGATGGAGCTTCGTTGCTAAGGACTAGTTCTGCGGCTAATCCGGCAGAACTTCGTTACTAGTTTTGAGCTAGTCGATCACAGGCACCTCGGTATCGAGTGGGGTGCTCGAAGGTGAGGAGTAGCGTCGATGTCGCTTTTTATCGGAACTACGATCGAATGGATCGTTTGTCTCAGGTGTCGGAGTGCGAGCCCTTAGCGAGAGTTTAGAGGGGGAAGAGAAGAATGAATTGTGTGTCGAATGAATGAGGCGGAGGGGGTATTTATAGGTGTTTTCGGCCCTCGTCGCTCACATGGACGCCTGAGCTGGGGCACACCAGGACTCAGGCGCCTGGGCTAAGGCGTGGTGAGACCCAGGCGCGTAGGGTGGGGCGGTTGGGGATTTTGATGATACGGTTTTGATACTTTCCAAAACTGTGAGACGGGTGTATAATATGTTTCGTGGGTATTAAGGCTTCCCTCGGCTTGACTTAGCGTCGTGGGTTTATTGGTCTCGGGTGGTCATCCCGAGGTTCGCTTGACACGGTGCTGACTCGGTTCGAGTTTCGGAGCCGACTCGGGGTCCCAGTATCATAATTAACTCTAATTAGTGTCTATGTGACCATAACGACACGACTAAGGCTGCCATCATGTTAGTTTTTAACTTTTCCGAGTAATTTTTTGATTCGTTTTATAGGAAAACTACCTACAACATCGCGAACCCGTGTCGCGTTGCAGTCCTATCGTCATCGGGTGTTTGCTGGGCATTTCTGCAGCCACCAGGTCCAAATCTGGGTGTCTACAGAAGCCCCCACTTTGACCGAGGCTTGGACAAGGCAAAAGTCAAAGTATAGCCGCCCAGGTCAATCGAAGATTACGACCTGGTGGCTGTCTGGTCGGGTCATTTTAAGTCCAGTAGATTACGTGTTGAGCCTCACTAGCCATAGCTTAGAAATCATACCTGACGTCTTCGCTTGCGGTTGCTTGCTTGGGCCCGGGTCGTTGCTTGATATCTTGTTCTTGATCCATTGTGCGCACGCGCTTTGTCTTCTTCGGTTTAAAGGTTTTGTTTAATTTTAAGTGTTTGTGTGTGCTAATAACGCATTAAGTGTTAGCGCAAAAGATGCTCATTTGTGTTGGCTTTTATTTGCAAAAGTATATTTTGGGCTGCTTGTGAACCCTTAATGGAACAGAACGTTCGAGGGCGTCAGTCTCCTCTCGAGCGGTCGTCTTTGGGATGCTTATGACCCCTAGGACAAAGAAAAGTGATATAAATCCAATCGAGGGCGTCAGTCTCCACTCGAATAGCTGTCTTTCAGGATGCTTTTGACTCCTAGGACTAAAATAAAGTGATACAAAACCATTCGAGGGCGTCAGTCTCCACTCGAATAGCTAGTTGTCTTTCGGGATGCTTTTGACCCCTAGGACAAAACGAAATGAGATAAACTACTCGAGGGCGTTAGTCTCCACTCGAGTAGCTGTCTTTCGGGATGCCTCTGACCCCTAGGACAAAACGAAATGAGATAAATTACTCGAGGGCGTTAGTCTCCACTCGAGCGACTGTCTTTCGGGATGCTTATGACCCCTAGGACAAAAATTGCTGTGCCTCCGGGATAACTAAGACTCCTCGAGCAAAATTGTTGTACCTCCGGGATAACTCTGACCCTCGGGCAAAATGTTGTGCCTCCAGGATAACTCTGACCCTCTGGCAAAATTGCTGTTGTTGTGCCTCCGGGATAACTCTGATCCTCGGGCAAAGGTGTTGTTGTTGTGCCTCCGGGATAACTCTGACGCTCGGGCAAAATTGTTGTTGTTGTGCCTCCGGGATAACTCTGACCCTCGGGCAAAAATGTTGTTGCTGTGCCTCCGGGATAACTCTGACCCTTGGGCAAAAATGTTGTTGTTGTGCCTCCGGGATAACTCTGACCCTCGGGCAAAAATGTCGTTTGTTTATTCGTTTTAGTTAAATGCTTCTTTTGTGAGTTTGTCTTAGTTAATTTTGTTTTGCAGCTTGTCTTACTTTGTTTGGGTTTGTTATCGCTTTTGTTTTGGTTTGTTTATGCATTTGAGATTTGTTTAGAGTCTATTTAGATTAGTTAGGTTTAGACTTGCTTTGTTACGCGTCCGGGTGCAGCGTTTAGGTTAAGTGTGTTTCTTATGCTTGTTTTATTGTTGAGAGTGTATTATCGATCTTGATTAGTAATTATTCCATTATTGTTGTTTTGCTTGTCTTAGTAGGTGCATGATTTATGTGTATCGAACTTGTTTGTTTTAGTCTACAACGGGTTGTTTAGACGTGCGTCTGTCTGCGCCCTGATCTTCAGGCGCGTAGCCCCCGGCGTGCCAGGACTCGAACGCATATGCTGGTGTGGTCAGGTTTTCGTGGTCCGGGTCTGTTTAAGTAAACAAAAATTGGGGCGATCGTTTCATTTTACAAAAATCGAACGCGTCGCCCCTTTCGCCTCAAGATTGATTATTCGACTTTTCTTGCCAAGTTTTGTTTCGATTCCCGCTATTTATGATAATGTCGACTCCGGGTTAGTGCTCTTTACTTGTTTAATGTCGATTTAACTTGATTTGGTTGATTATTTGTTTGTTTTGTTGAAAACCCTAGAAAATCGATTTGGGTGTTTTTTATCTACTAAGTTTCGATGTTTTTGCTCGATTTCGTTGTTAAATTAAGGTTGATTAGAGCTTGTTGAAGTAGTTATAATCTTGGTAAGGATGTTCGAGGTGCGACGATGGCCTTTGATGGGAATGTGTTTGGGAATGCTAGGATTTAAGGATCGTTTCTCAATTATTCCCGTACTTGTTTTGCATTGTTTTGTTCAAATAGTGTTTATGAGGATGTGGGTAGCTATTTTGTTATTTCTTATGAGCTAGGACGATCTTTAGGACCTTCCGTGAGGTTTTGTGTGTCTTAAGACGGGTCAAAAGGTGTCGTAATGATGCCGGATTTTCCCGAAACCACTTACATTGTGACCGGGAACGAAAATGTGTACTAGAGGCTTTCTTGGAATTTTGATATTCTTATCCGAAATTTTAAGGCTATTTTGACCTGTTTAAGCTGATTTAGCCTGACTAGGGTTATGATTTTCTTTTTTTTTGTTTTTGTTTACATCTAGAGATGATACCGAGCGTCCCGAGGGAACTTCCTCGGTTGGTGCTAGTGCTAGGGCTAGTGCTAGTGTGGAGGTAGCCGGGGCTAGTTCACAGACTCCCCGAGGGATTCGCAGGAGACATAGGAGTATCTCGTCCCAGCGTCGCGATCCCGAGTCTATTAATGAGGCTGAATTTGATAGAGTGAAGAAGTGTAAGTTTCTGGATACGGTTGCTAGGAGGGCTCATGCCCCGGTTCCCGCACCGGAGGGCGAGGAGGTTGTTTATGAAGATCCTGAGTGCGCTCGGGATTGGGATGGTCATCAGCTGATGTTTCACCTTGACCGTCATATTTCTAATCGCATCGTGCGGGGCCTGGTGAGTGTTCTATTCACGCTTATTGGTTTGTGTGTCAGGTTAGATTAGGTTTGTTATGTTTATCCTAGCGTTGTTTTGGTTTGCAGCCCCCAGGTCCGATGAGGATTTTCTCGGACTTTACTACGTGTCTCGACATCTATTTTCAGAAGTTGACCCCTACGGCAAAAGGTATCGAGAGGATCGCTCTAGGTCCTGTGGTTAGGCAGTGGGTTAGATTGGTAGGTTGCAAGACTAAGTGCAACCTTATGGTGATTAGGGCGATGATAGATCGCTTTCATGATACTACCTCGACCTTCCACATGGCCTTTGGGGAGGTCGGGATGACCCTAGAAGACTTTGGGATGATTAGAGGTTTGCCTTGGGGCCCGAATAGGATTAGGTGGGCTGCCGAGGGCCCTAGTCTAGATAGCGATGAGGTGCGGGGCCTTATCGGGGACTGTTTACCGCGTGAGACATATAGTGCGCCTCACGCTATAGTGAGTTCTTATATCACCGACCAATTTGAGCGAGGGGCGGTGTTGGAGGGTTGGGAATCCAACACGCCGGAGCAGGATGTCCGGTTGTGGTTGTGGTACTTCCTAGGGTCGACCAAATTCTCGGACAAGAGCGAGAGGTTCAGCACTAGGAATTTGCCTTTCCTGGCTGAGCTGACTAAACTAGGGTACTATGACTGGGTGACTACGGCTTTTGCGGAGATGACTCGTTGCCTGCAAGTCATGGTGAGGCCGCTGGTGATAGAGTCGCCTCGGCTATGCCCATTGTGGGTCCGGGCCTTATACTGGAGGTTAGTTATTGTTCTCACTCTTGTATTTGAAGTTCTACTTAGTTTCGGCTTGGTTTTGTGAAGGTTATTTTGGGATTTTTCAGGCTTGGATCTACTCCCACTTCCCGCGTTTGGCACCTGAGATGGTGCGGGTGAACCCAAAGAGATTTTCGACGGGGATCGAGTGGAGGCTTGCTCAGCCTAAGAGCACAATCAGTCATTACCCGTCGGAGAGTGCGTTAGTGAACAAGCTACGTATTGAAGATGTAAGTTTTTCCTTTATGGTCTATTTTGTTTAGTAGCCCCCAAGGTTCGAGATTTATCGGGATGTTGGTTTCATGTGTGTAGTTTGTGGCCCGTCCTTGGGCCGATTATGAAGTATGTGGCCGCGGAGCTGAGGCCTCGGAGTTATAGGAGGATGCTCCTTCCTGCGTTGTTTCGCCCAGTCTGGTATCTAGGCGAGTGGTTGGTGCGTCAGTGCCTATATGACGATTTCAGGGTGCCGGTTGATCCTCCCCAGACCACGTTCAGACCACCGACCACCGCAGAAGTCCTTGAGGACAGGGACGGAGAGAGAGGCGATACACTCCTGGTGCCTGGCGCCTCTTATCTGTCTCACGTCACCCGGCGGTTAGCTTGGTATCGCCTCGTGGTAAGGTTCTAATTTTGGTTCTAAGATTTGCTCTGCGGTTCATTGTTTATTTTCCCTCTGACCGACCAATCTGTTGTCTTCTCAGCTGGCTGATCCGGCTGATGAAATACAGCCCCCAGATTTTTCCCTGACGCTACTTAGGGTGGATGCGGCTGGGATACACTTTACTGAGCCCCTCCCCCCGTGTTCTGCTGAGAAGATGGATGCCGGGATAGAATGGCGTGACCGGGTGTATCGAGTGAGTTTTTTGTTCTTCGTTTGGGATCTAAGATTTAGGGTCGGTTTGCCTAACCTCTATGGTTGCACTCTCAGGTTTCCTCGGCTTGCCATCAGCGGTTGTGGCAGGCTGCCAACTGTTTCAGGGCTTACGCCTCGAGGGTTTCCCGTGACACTTCGAGGCCCCGATCGGTGAGTTTACGTGACTAAGGTGGCTTTCTAGGCTATTTGTGTACTTTCCTAATGCTTAAGTGTATTTGCAGGATGTTCCGGATATGTTGGGGCAGTTGGAGACTCGGGTGACCGAGCTCGAGGCGAGAGAGGTTGAGGCACAACGGCTCCTGCAATCTCGAGCTGACAAGATCGCCTTCCTAAAGGAGCAGTTGGCTCGGTCCCGAGGCGAGACCTCAGCACAGGGTGAGGCTAAGTATCAGATCGAAAGGGAGGCTGAGGCTGAAGCTAAGACTACGGGTGCTACGGAGGAGGTTGGAGGGATTCTCGAGACAGCCACTCTAGATATGCTGTCGAGCATGGATGGTAGTGAGTCTCCTCTTATAGACCTGGAAGACCTAGAATTAGATGACCAGCTTTGTGAGATCGTGATTGCCGTCGGCGCGGCTTCTAGGGGTCCTTCTTAGCCTCGATTTGTATAAGGATTTGTATATTTTGTATATTTGTTTTAAGTTCTTAGTATTGAATCGGTTGGATTAGTCTTGTGTTTTCGTTTGGCGAATTGTTTACCTAGGTTGACAAGTAATCACTTCAAGTTCGGTTTGTTTGCGACTTCGTTATAGTTCGGGACGTTTTAAAATGCGTTGATATTGCATGAAAGTACGAAAATGCTTTTTCGGGGTTTTTGAAATGCATTAGCTTGAGCCGGGAATTGGATCGGATATCACGTCGATTAAAATGTTTTGACTCGAGATGGACGAGACGTAAAATGCTAACGTAAAACATTAACGTGTTTTGACCACATATATTAGGAGATGAGCTTTAGTACGAAATCAGAAATTAAAATCCGAGCACTTTTGAAAAAAAGTTAGACCACTTTTTACATGACCACTTTTTACATACTCATAATGTTGCTTTGCAAACGTGACTCGATGGTAATCGTTAAAAGGCTACGACACGCCTAGGTGGGGTAGCTTATCCCCCTAAAAAAATAAAATAAAAAATCGTCTAAGTCTTGTTCGTCCGACGGGTAGATCCACGTTATCGCAGCTCTTACGTGGGTATTTCGGTTTTCTGACCGGGTTTTAGTGACTTCGGGAGGTCGTTCCCGATGTCCGGGGTAGAGGATGATAGCTACGGTGATAATGGAGGTTTGAATTTCTATCCTTGGGTTGCTCGGGACGTCGCCTGCATGACTATAGGTGCTTGGGCTGAGGCAACTGGACTCCGGACCGCCTGGGCTTGGGTGGCCGGAAATACGGGCGCGTGGGCCGACGCGGTCGGGGCCCTGGGTTATGGAAATTTTTTGTTGCTTCCTAATTCTTATGGGATTAGGGCTATATATACGAGTTGTGGGTTTTCGTTTTGGGCATACTAGGATAACCATAGGGTATAGCACACTTATATTTAAGGTTATGTCGGGTTTTGGGAATGTCCTTTCCGGATGGGCTGGCTCTTTTAAGAAAATGTGACCCCGAGGTTAGTTCAAATGATGGTTTATCAGTGGTTGTCGCACTTAGTCGAGTCAAGGTGCAAGATAACTTCTTGCGGGCATGTTCTAGGTTTTGGGATCCGAAGTACCATGCTTTCGTTTTCCCCGGGGGTAAAATTTGTCCTTTGCCCGAAGAGATAGATGCTATAGGCGGGTGGAGCTCGGTTCGCCCTTGTGTGCCTTATGGGGATGGTGCTTATGTGGAGCGGTTTTACCATTTTTTGGACCTTTCTTCGTTAGAGGAGGCTAAAAGTTATTTTGGTACGGACGGTCTTAACCTAGGGTTACTTTCGAGGAAATTCTCACAGGTTGGCTCTCGTCATGTTTCGACCGTGGCATGTAGGCGCGCTTTTAACATTGCTATTGCTTGTTATTATCTTTTTGAGGATGCGAGGTCACGTGAAGGCTGGGCTAATCCTCGGGATTTGGATGTGGTTATGGCAATGGAACATGGGCGGTCACCCTCTTTACTTATTTTGGGTGAGCTTGTTCTGGGTCTTGATGCTAGTGTTTGGCTACAAGGGACACCTTCTCGGGGATCCAGGATCATCTTACAGGTGTGTTTTTTAGTATATTTTCCCCCCTCCTTTTTTGGTTTTATTTTTATGGTTGTGATGTTTGTAGTGGTTTGTACAGGTTTGGTTGCAGGAATGGATTGGTTTGGTGGTCCCTCCCCGGTGTTTCAAAGATTATAGTTACAGGGGTTTCACAGGCCGGAAAATGGTGCAGTTGTGGAGTTAGAGCCCCGAGGAAAAGGATTGGCATTCCTATTTGGCTGATGGGGATGTGGTCATCAAGTTGTCTATCCCGTGGTGGAACACTAGTGGGCGTATCGGGTTTCCATTTTCGTCTTCGACATGGGTTTTTCTAATATTATCCTTGAGGGATCCAGCTCATGTTTACCCGGGCTTGTTGTCACATCAAATGGGCGTCCAACTTTCTATTCCAAAGGATGTTGAACTTGTCTCTAGTTCTGACCCATGGACGGGGGATTCGCTCAGGGAGTTCAGGATTTCTTGGGAGCAGAAATTCTTGCGTCCCGTTGTTATTGAGGGTGTTCGACCGACTGACAATGCCTCTATCCGGCGAAGGGTTTGTGAACACTCGTCGGGGCAGACCGAATCAAAAGCTAGGAAGACAGTACCACTAAGAGGCAAGTAGGTGACTCGAGAGACCGTTACCAAGTGCCTACCCAGAGACATCGGGACCGATCCTAGTTTAGTCAGTTCATCTGAACGGGCCAAGACCGACGAGACCCATATTAAGGTTGCGAAAGAGCAAATAAAGTGGGATTTGCTGGACTCACGTTTGGATAGGGCGTTAGAAGCTTGGTTTCAGAAAATCGCGGAGGAAGAACTTAAGCGATCACACCCGAACGTTAAGGGTGAGGAAGAGATGGACCGGTAGAGCCCATCCATTTATATTATGTATGTATTACTAGTTGATAATATGTGGCGTATTAGTACTAGTTTTTGTGTGGTTTCGACACGTTGTTAACTTTCGGGATGTCCGGACTTCGGATTTTTGATGTAGATGCCTTGACAAAGGCTCGATTTAACCGAATTTTGTTGTTAATGAAAAGCACTTTTTTTTTGTGGTGGCTCACAACTCGATTCTTTATTTTACCCGGAGCACCCTTTCGGGTTTTCACTCCGTCCTTGGCTCACCCTTTTTCGTTTTTTTTTTGCCTTTTTTTGTTGTTTTTTTTACGCCTCGCAACTCGATTCTTCATTTTGCCCGGGGCACCCTTTCGGCTTTTCACCCCCTCGGCTCGTCATCATTTTTTTGTTTTTTTTACGACGGCTCGCAACTCGTTTCTTCATTTTGCTCGGGGTGCCCTTTCGGGTTTTCACCCCGTCCACGGCTCGTCGTTTGTGCTTCGTCATTTTAAATCACTCGTTGGTCGGGACATGAAGAGAGTCCCGGTTTGTACATGAATTAATTAATCGATTTTTTTTTGGTTCGGTTGTTTGGTTGTACCCGGGGAACGGGTTGCTTACGTATCCGTTTTTAGACGGAATCAAACCATGTTCGTAGTTCTTTTTGTTGTGCTGTTTTTTTGCTTCCCCCTAAGCCGGAGGTCAGGATGTGGTTTCCAGGGTGTTTATGGGTAGTATCGTTTGAGTTGATCCATGTTGGTCGTTGTTGAGAACTCTTGACCATCTAGGTCGGTAAGGATCACGGCGCCCTCCGAGAGTATTTTCTTAACGAGGTAGGGGCCCGCTCAGTTTGGTTTGAATTTCCCTCTAGGGTCGACGGGAAGGGGTACTCTAATGGATTTGATCACTAAATTTCCCTCGTGTAAGTTTTTGGGATTTCCCTCGCTTGTTAAAGGCTCGTTGGATGCGTTGTTGATAGGCTTGTATGTTGGATAGGGCATGTATCCTACGTTCATCTAGGAGTACTAGCTCGTCGTACCGTTTTTGGTTCCATTCTTCCTCAGGGATACCACTTTCGGCTAATATTCTCAGTGATGGTATTTCTAGCTCTATTGGTTGGACGGCTTCGAAACCATAGGTTAGGTAATATGGTGTGGCTCCGGTGGGTGTTCTATAGGATGTTCGGTATCCCCATAAGGTAAAGGGGATTTTGTTTGGCCAATCCCGATAGTTGTCTATCATTTTCTTAAGGATTGTGGTGATGGTTTTGTTGGCTGCTTCTACGGCCCCGTTGGTTTGTGGTCTATAGGGTGAGGATTTGTGTCTTTGGATTTTGTATTTGTCTAGGAGTTTTTGGGTGTCGGCCCTGAAGTGAGCCCCCTGGTCGCTAATGACTTCATGAGATATACCGTAACGGCAGATGATCTTCTTTTGCAAGAATTTGACTACTTCTTTTGAGGTTAGTACGATGTAAGAGGCGGCTTCTACCCATTTGGTGAAGTAATCGACGACTATTAAAATAAAGCAATGTCCGCCAGTCCCGGACGGGTGTACTCTCCCTATGATGTCTATTCCCCAAGTAGAGAAGGGCCAGGGTGTGGCTATAGTGTGCAGAGGATAAGAAGGTAGGTGTTGGATGTTGGCGAATATTTGGCAATTGTGGCAGTGTCGAACATGGCGTCGACAGTCTGCCTCTAAGGTAATCCAGTAATAACCCAGTCTCATTATTTTTCGGGCTAGTAGGTGTGCACTCATGTGGGGTCCGCACTCTCCGTCTTGTACCTCTTCCATGACTCTCTCGGATTGGTTTTTGTTTATGCATCTAAGGACGACTCCTTGTGGGGTTCGTTTGTACAGTAGGCCTTGATTCAGGACGTAATGGGTGGCTTGTATTCGTAGGGCTCTTTTATTTTTGGTACTAGTGTCGGGTGGATATGACCCGTGGGTTTTAAAGTCTAGGATTGCTTTGTACCAAGGTTCTTTGGTGGTGTCGTCGGTTTCGAGGTTATGAATGTAGGCTGGTTGTTCGCTTCTTTCTACGCAGATAGGCATGGAGAAGAGGTGGTCGGGCATGTTTATTAGTGAGGCTAGTTTGGATAATGCATCTGCGAATTGGTTCTCCTCGCGGGGTATGTGTATGAAGTCAATTTCGGTGAATTCCTTAGACATTGCTTCTACTTTGGTTTGGTATGGGGTTAGGCTTTCGCAATAAACCCGTGGCTTGGTTGACTACTAAGGATGAATCTCCGTGGACTCTAAGATTTTTGACTCCTAGAGTTATGGCTGCTTTTAGACCTATTAGACAGCCTTCGTATTTGGCTGCGTTGTTGGTAAGTCTGGTCGGAGGCGGTTTGTTTGCTTCCGAGTTTATTGTTGTTTGGTCAGTGGTTGTTTGAGCCTAAGGTCGTTATTCCCGATTTCCTTCTTAGGGTGAAGTTGAGTGGGCTGTTCGTGGTGGCCCTTGCATTTTAGTCAGTTGTTATCGATAATTGGCATAAAGTCGAGTTTTTAAGCGTTTAAAGTAAATTGTTGAAAGAAAGTTAAGCGATTATCGAGGCACGTTTGTAAAAAAAAATAACCGTTTTATTGATAATAGTAGACGGGCTAGATGCCCGTGATTTTGTTTGGGGGAGGTGAAGGACATGTTCCCCCGCACCTCCCTGGACTCGAAAAAAGGCAGACTTTTATTACTATTTCAATCTAGGCCCTAGGATGAACTAGACTCTGACTCGGGTGCGGACTTGCTGGCCTCAGTAGGCGTCTTAGTGCCCTCGTACTCGGGATACGCCCCGAATTTTTCTTCCTGGATGAGGTGGCGAACTTGTTGCCTAAATTCACGGCATTCGCTAATGTCATGTCCTCGACCTTGGTGGTACCGGCACCATTTGTCACCATTCCAATGTGACGGCCTCTTGTCGATAGGTGGGTCAGGTGTCGGACTCAATGGATAGAGCAATCCGTCAGACATTAGCATGGTTAGGGCCCGATCGTGGGATAACCCAAGGTATTCTAGTAGCCTGAGACCCTTTTCCTCGGGATTATTCGTTAAGAAACGAGTGGGCCTTTTTGTTAGTAGTGCGGCTTTGACTACCCCTGTTTTTATTAACCCCTCAACTTTATCTTTTAGCAACGTACAGGATTCCGTATCGTGGCCGTTGCCCCTGTGATAGTGGCAGTATTTTGCCTTGGACCAGTGACGGGATCTATGCTTAAGTGGGGGATCGGCCATTGGTCCTATGGGTCATAAAAGGCGAAGAGAGGCTAATCTTCGGAGTGCAGCCGCGTAGCTGACCCCGATTTGGGTGAACTTCCTCTTGGGCTCGATAGTCTCGGGTGAGCCAATGCCCTCCCCCTTGAGCGATCTGTTGCACGTGGAAACGGAAGGTTTGGGGAGTTCCTCGAGTCTTTCCTCGATATTGGTGATCCTAGTCTCAATTCTTGGGAGTACAGGGTGTATCTGCGAGACTAGGAGGGCTAGGCTCTCGATAGTTGTTGTGAGGTCGAGGGGTGTGGGTTCCGGATTGGTGTCTGGTTCGTCCTTGATGTTTAAGACCACTTCCCCTAGGGGGACAAGGTGAGAGCAGTCGATAGTATCATCGAAGATAGCGTGGACACTAAAGGCGTTCGTGGTATTATTGGGTTTCTCAGGTGGGGGAAGAGGGATTGTCCCGTTTTCTATCATGTCTTGTATAGTATGTCTGAGCCGAAAACAGGATTCTATGTCGTGGTCGTTGCCACGATGGTATTGGCAATACTTATATGCATCCCACGATTTTGCGCTCCTGTCCGCGGGCGGGTCCGCAGTAGGACCTATCAGTTCGAGCTTCCCTTGCTCGGTTAATCTTTTTAAGGCTTCGTTGTATGTGATGCCTAGTTTGGAGAATGTTCTAGGGGTGAAGTTTGTTCTTCCCCGGGTAGTCGGTTCAACGAGGTGTACTTCCTCGGTTTTGTTACTTCCATGAGATCGGGTTCCGGGGGAAGTGGTTGGCCCCTGGTAACCTTTTCCCATTATCTTGGAGAATACCCCCTTTTTCATATCATCTTCTAGGCGTATTCCTAAGGTGGATAGCTCCTTAAAGGTGTGGATGTTCTGGTACCTAAGATGGGAGGCGTAAGCTGGCCTAAGGTTATTGACGAATTTTTCCTCCAAAGTGGCTTCGTCCGGGTGGTTTATTAGCTGAGTACTGACCCTCCACCATTTGGTCAAGAATTCTGAGAAGCCTTCCTTCTCATTCTGGGAAAGGACCTCGAGGCTTCTAATGGTGACTTATGTTTCGGGGTTATCCGTGTATTGTTTTGCAAACTCTACGAAGATATCATCCCAGGTGGACACCTTCTTAGGGTCAAGTGAATAAAACCATGATCGTGGTGTATCTCCTAAAGATGAGGGGAATATTCTAGTGAAGAGGCTAGGCTTGACCCCTTTAGTGGCCATGTAATCCTTAAAGGCCCGGATGTGGTTGAGGGGGTCCTCAGTTCTTTTGAACTTGGGTATGTCGGGTAGGGAGAAGTTCTCAGGTAATTGGTCGTTCACCATTTCGAATTTCCTATGATTTTCGAGGTGGACGTTGTTTCCTTGGTTTAGGCGCATTTGGTTCTCGAGGAAGTCTATGCGGTTCATAGCAGATTGGAGGGTGTCGTTCTGAGGCGGGATAACGGGATCGCTTGGGATGAGGCCAGCAGGCGCCCCACCTAGCAGGGAGGAATTTAAAAGGGCCTCATTGAGGATTCGGGTGTGTTGTTCATCTGAGGCTTTGTCTTCTAGGTGACCTAAGCGGGAATCTATGCTGTTTACGGACGCATTTACCGTGATGACAGTGGCCTGTAAGTCCCGGATTAGGTCGGCTAGGGCTCCTATGGTGTTGTCTGCGGATTGCCCGGCGTTATCCCCACTGTGGTTGCTTGCGTCTACGCTTGAATCCCTCGTCATGACTTTGAAAAGGTAATGCTAATGAGGACAGAGTTCCTGGATGCTTTACAGACTCGGGAAATGCTCGTGACTGAGCAACGCTAAAACGAGACCCTTAACCTGTGCGCGTGTGCGGTCATTGGCTTAGGGACCCGGGTGCTTTAAACTCTTGGTGTATTCGGCGAAACGCCTATGGAGTTTTCTGTCTCTGCAACGAGACGATTTGACACAAATCTTGGTGGTGAGGTTTAAAGAGGATTCTCGAAATGAGACGACCCGAAAAGCAAGACCTCGAGTAGAGGCGATCCTAGTAACTAACACAGACAGTTAAACACACGGTTGTACAATGTAAGAGATTGATCACGATCCCGGCTCAGGATCAAGGATTTAGATGTATGCTTCTTTCGAAAACGACCAGTTTTGCAAAGTTTTGAAAACGATGGTTTGTGAAAATAGTGTAACAATGGTGTGATGATATCGTCTGTGGCGTGTAGGTGCGTTGCTATGTGGGTGCATCGGAAATGATGACGAAACGTAAATATGTTTTTTTTAAAGAAGTGCATTCCTTTTGGGGGAACCGTTTTTTTGAAAATAATTACGTGATGCTTCTATCGAGACTACTATTAATTAGCTAGTTCGATACTCGTGGGGTGCGTGATGCTCGTGATGGAGCGTGAAGTCTAATGACAGTCTCCTTAAAGGTGTGACTAAATCCTTAGTGAGGGATTTAAGCGGTGAATAATGTTTTGTTAGAAACTTTCGCTTTTTTAAAAAAAATAAACTTTTTAAAAAATTAGTGACCCACGTTCGTCGGTTGTACTAACTAGCATTGGGCGGTGGGGGTGTGCATTGTAAAAAAAATGTTTTGAAAGTGTAGCCGCTTTTTGAGTTTCTTGACTTCATTAATCGAAGCTTCGGTTGTGCTAACGGTATGTGTGTAAAAAGTTTTTTTTTGAAATAAAATGTAGCTGCGTGGTGGCCTTAACTCCCAATAATTGGGAGTTTCGGTTGCATTAACGGTAATCATTGTTGACGGGTTTTAATTTGGCCAAGGCGATGGTACTAAAAACTTTTTTTTGAAATCAGTGAGTGTAAATTTTGCCATGATGACGGCATCTAAAAATGTTTTTCCCTTTTTAGAAATCATGATTTGATCGGAGTATTGACATTTAAATGGTCCTTTTGAAAAGATGAAGTATTTTCGAAAACGGAATTGGGTGCGGTTGAATATGTTGGCGTGGTTGAATCCGGGTTTTTAGTGTTTTATTTGGGTTGTATTGTTCAAACACGCTACACATAACTAGGAATGCATACACTCATGCAGGATGCAGACTCGGGTAGGTTAGGGTAGGCTACCGCCCACGAATAGTCTTTACTTGGGTATTGACAATGGTATGGGGAGACGAGTGCCATACCGTTCGTTCGGAACTATCCGCTTATTAATCCCGCGGGTTACGCGTTAGGCGGTTGGAGCGTCAACCGAGGATCTCTCCGCGTGTCCCTAAAGATCTTACCGCGAAGAGGTCGATTGGTCTTGATATCGGTTAGGGTGGGCTTGTTAGGGCCAAAACCTGTTGTGACCACAACTAGGAACTTGAACATGAGCTTCACCGACCTTGTTCAAGTTACACCACCACTGGAAACTTGTTTCCAAATCCCCAGCGGAGTCGCCAAATAAACTGTGGACGTCCGTCCGCACCGCCCGGCGCCCCGCGCGTGCCGACCCGGTTTTAAACGTGTGACGGCAGCCACACACGCGGCCCCCTCCCTGCCGGGGGCCGGTCCGATCTCGCATACGGGGCGAAGTGTCGGACCTCGATTTGGATGACGATCCGGACTTGTACTAGACGGGTGCGGGCACCCGTGTTTCCGTTTGGGAATCGATCGAGTCGTGGTTGTAAATGTTTAAAGGCCGATTCATTTGGTAAGGCGACCTTTTTAGTGAACTGAATTCGTTGCCGATTTGTGGAGTCGCCACCGAGTCAATTATGGGGACTCGGAAACCGTTCAAGTCAACTTTGATCCCTTGCCGGCTCAAAGTTGAGTGGCACGGGACCTAAAGATAAAGACATGTACCCTTAAGCACTCCATGCCTGGAATGACTCTCATTGCCAATGGTTTCGGACATCCGGAAACCGTCGATTTTGAGTAAGGGGTGAGGGTACGTATTGGGAAGCCAACATCCGATAGATGTTAACACCCAATCCCGCCCGCACTATAGCGACCTATACTAATCAATCGGTGGGCTGATATCCTAGTTCTTTTGTTGTGGCGGAAGTACTGTAACATCCGTTATTTTAACCCTATTCCTTTTGCTATGTCGGTTGTTTAAGGACAAGTAAGTATTGTCGTCAAAGTAGTTGAGTTTACATTCTTTGCATGCGATTTCACGTGACAAGCAGGCCATGAAAAGATGCACGTAGAAGAGTAGAGATTACTAGTACTATACACATTAGCAAATCAATTTTAACGTGATAATACAGATATTAGTCATTCTCGTGGTATACCGTACCTGGTATTCTGCTTAAGATGCGTCGGTTCAGTATTAATAGAGATGCGTCGAACCTAATGAGGTGAGCACTTGGACTAATACGGAACCCGACCATCACTTTGTTCAGTTTTAGTTATTTTACGTTTTGAATTCCGTGTTAGGTGATTTAGCATGCGATTATAAGGTCATAAAAGCAATAAATCATACGAAAAACTGTAAATGCGAATGTAAGTAAATCACATTGTGAGGAATTGCACCCTTGGAGTATACACTAAACGGGACTCGATGCATAGATAATTTAGAGAACGGATCTCGGAATTACTAGGGTCTATTTAGTGTGTCTTAGCATTTGCGGTTGAAGTTGGGACGTTACGTATTTTAGTAGACGCTCGTGGACCTAGCGCCCACATCTAGTGTTGTCGTAGTGCATAATAATAGAAAGTACAAATATGGAAAGTTTTCTTTCGATGGCAACCTAATGACGACTCGATCAACAGGCGGATCCTTCTAGCTTGACCTTTGACTCCGGTAGAACTCCGTTACCGTTTGACCTTCCCGCGGCTACTCCGGCAGAGCTTTGTTGCTAATGACTAGTTCTGCGGCTAATCCGGCAGAACTTCGTTACTAGTTTTGAGCTAGTCGATCACAGGCACCTCGGTATCGAGTGGGGTGCTCGAAGGTGAGGAGTAGCGTCGATGTCGCTTTTTTATCGGAACTACGATCGAGTGGATCGTTTGCCTCGGGTGTCGGAGTGCGAGCCCTTAGCGAGAGTTTTGAGGGGGAAGAGAAGAATGAATTGTGTGTCGAATGAATGAAGCGGAGGGGGTATTTATAGGTGTTTTCGGCCCTCGTCGCCCACATAGACGCCTGAGCTGGGGCGCACCGGGACTCAGGCGCCTGGGCTAAGGCGTGGTGAGACCCAGGCGCGTAGGGTGGGCCGGTTGGGGATTTTGAGGATACGATTTTGATACTTTCCAAAACCGTGAGACGGGTGTATAATATGTTTCTTGGGTGTTAAGGCTTCCCACGGCTTGACCTAGCGCCGTGGGTTTAGTGGGCCTTGGGTGTTCATCCCGAGGTTCGCTTGACACGGTGCTGATTCGGTTCGAGTTTCGGGGCCGACTCGGGGTCCCGGTGTCGTAATTAACTCTAATTAGTGTCTATGTGACCGTAACGACACGACTAAGGCTGCCATCATGTTAGTTTTTAATTTTTCCGAGTAATTATTTGATCCGTTCTATAGGAAAACTACCTACAACATTGCGAACCCGTGTCGCGTTGCAGTCCTATCGTCATCGAATGTTTGCTGGGCACTTCTGCAGCCACCAGGTTCAAATCTGGGTGTCTACAGTATCATAAATATAAATCAGTGGAGCTTAATATTCTTCAATAGAGGGCTAAGATCAAGCATCTGCAACTGGCTGATTGTTCATCTAAGTATTTCTTTGCAAAAATAGCAAAAAGGAAGACTCAAAATATTATTGGAGTTATTCATGATCACTACAACAAATTGACACTTACACCACGAATTATGCCACAGAAATTTGTTATTTGTGGCAAAATTTTACCTAGCCACGGGAAAAATTTGATTCACTACTTGGGAAAAAAATATGTCACGGGAACATTTTTTCTCGTGACAAAAATTCACTTGCGCCATGAATTTTATTTAAGTCGTGGCCAATAATCACTCTCGCCACGAAAGATGCCACACTCGTGGCAAAAATATATTTCGCCACGGATTTGTTCAGTGGCAAATATTATTTATCCACGACATAATTAACTTCCGTGGCGAAATTATTTTTTAGCCACATATTTAATAAACGCATGTGGCTAATGCTTCTCCAGACTTTAATCAAATTACTTTCAAGTTAAGCCGAGTGTCAAATATTGATCTTAAAAAATTCATTAAAACTCGAAGTTAAAGATAATATGAAAAAAAATATTAAATTTGAAAATATTTTATTAATAAAAAAATTGGTATTATTTTATTTAGTTCTAAGGAAAATAATTGATTTTTTCATAAAGTTAAATACAAGAAAACTTTGGTTGTCTAATTTGTTGATTTTTTCATTAATCATCATTTTTGAAGTAATTGAGTTCTCTTAATTCGACAATATGTTTTATTAAAATTCTATAATCTTAAGTATGACGTTTGAAAGACAACTAGCATTTACATAGTGTAATATATGCTAGCTAAAATGTGGCGTACATAGCATATCAAGTAAAATAAGTACGTAATTGATCATCCATCATTGAGACGTCTAATATTATTTAAGAATCTTTCATTTTTACCGCTTAATTAATTAATTTTTTCACATGTAATACACGACTTTTTACCTCTTTTTAAGACAAAAAAAACTTAAAAAGAAAGTGACTGAGCATGATTTTTTTCCCAAATTATTGATTTTCTTACAATATTTTCAGTGTGAAAAAAATCGCTTTATTAAACTCGTATTTAAGAATTCTAATCGGTCTATATTTTTTAATGGAATTAACTTTGACTGTGAAAACAATAATTATTTTTGTAAATTAATTGTCTTTCAAGTTGTTTGGTTTGGAAGAAAGATTAATATATTAGAAAGTCGTGCCTAAGTTTAATAAACAGTCAAAATATTTTTTTCAAAAAAAAAGAGAGATATAAGTGAGAAAATCAAATAATTAACAAATACAAGTAAGAAAATCTAATAATTAAGGATTAATAGTGAGAAAATCCAAAATTAATTTATCGTCAACAGTTAAATTCAATAACTATACTGTAATTATTTGGAAGATATTTTAAAAAATGAATTTAAAATAAAATTTACTTAATGAAAAATAAAATTCTGTTAAAACTTAAAGTAGGCAAGAGGACACTCAATAAGAATAAAAAACTGATGAAATAAAATAACGACCGATAAGGAAAAGATAAAACATATCGAAAGAACTAGCAATAAAAGAACCTGGAAAATTGAAACTAAAATAAAAATATCGACAAATTAATGAAAACATGAGTCCGAAAATCAACTTCGAAACTCTTTTTTTCCGAAATAATAATTTTTTAATCA
Organism: Agrostemma githago; assembly: GCA_958450325.1. Taxonomy (NCBI): domain Eukaryota; kingdom Viridiplantae; phylum Streptophyta; class Magnoliopsida; order Caryophyllales; family Caryophyllaceae; genus Agrostemma; species Agrostemma githago. The sequence continues at coordinate 53,211,214 of OY288253.1, forward strand.
TAATATGTAAATCATTGGCAGAAAAAAATTAATTACTCAAAAGTAAATGTAGTTTGTGAAAGAAACATCACTTTAAAAGAATTCAAACCAATGATTATGTCAATAAAGTTCAATTTCATTTCTGGTAGCTGGCCATAAGAACTCCACAGTTAAGCGTGCTTGAGTGAGAGTAGTGTTAAGATGGGTGACCTCCTAGGATGGCTCTTCGATGCATATGGTGAAATAAAATAATATTGGAATAACTCAGCTATAAAGCTATGACCCCTAAAGGGGTAGAGAATTCTTACGGTTATTAATTTATTTAATTTATTATATATTTTATCACCGGAATAAATATTTCGCCACAAACATAATTAGCCACGGGATAATTCGTGGCAAAAAAATAATTCTAACCACGGGAGACTCCGTGACAATAAAATCAATACTTGTCACGCTTTTTTTTCCCGTGGCTATTTGTGGACATGACATAGGTCCACCACGACGCGGCCACGCGCGGGTTTGGGGAGGCGAATGAATCTCCATATGAGAATGGATCGAATTGAAATTTAAATAGAAGTTGGAGTCGCCGCCGAACTTTGTGGGAGTTCGGGCCCGTTCGAACCCACTCTATGTCGTAGTGGGTCGTGTACAAAATACGGCCCATTTCCGATGTCAGAGTTTATTGGGTTCGTCCCTTAGCATTTGATACCGATACGCATATCGTGTATTGAATGACTCTCGTTGCTAATGGTTTCGGACATCCGGAAACCGAGGTTCTGAGTAAGGGGTGAGGGTACGTGTTGGGAAGTCCACAAAGGACACCCAACCCCGCCCGCACATTAGCGGCCTCTACTAGGATATCGTTTGATTTTTTAATACGCGCGTTAGTTGAACGATGAATGATATGCAAACATTGTTTTCCTAAGCATGTGAATAATTGAATGGGTTGCTAAGTCGTTTAATGCATGAAAATTAACGTCAAAGTTGTATTTTAGCATGCGAGGTTCTTTTTAGTATAATAAAACAAATGATAAAAAGAAGAAATTGCTAAAAAGACGAACAAACGTGTTAGTAATGATTGAATAAATCGAATTAAAATACGAATGCGATGAATAATGTAAAAAAATATGTGGAGGTCTGAAATATCGCTAAAAAGGCGTTTCGTCCAAGAACGATGTTCGAAAGATAAAAAAAAAGGGTCACATTCCAGCCTGCCGGGCGACTCGCCCGAGTCAGGCGCGACTCGCCCGAGTAGGCGACCCGCCCGGGACGCGCGCGACTTGGGTCCCGGTCTGTTTTCGAAATTGATTTTTTGTAAAAGCGATGATTTTATTAAATCGCGTACAAATATTGCTCAATTTGCACTCGGTTCAATATTCTCGACGTTCGTCGTATTCGATACTCGATTATGAAATCGATATCGAATATTCGGAAAAGATGAAAAAAGAGTTTTAAGAAATCGTTTTGTAGAAAAAAACGATGCTTAAGAAAAATCGAGAAAGCGAAGAAAAAAGGGTCGCGGATCAGGCCTCCGTGCGAGTCGCTTGGGAGTGGCGCGGCTCGCTCGGATTGCTGTCCCGGTTCGGTTTTTCGAGAAATCGTTAATTTTGCTAGATCGCGTAGAAATATGAATTAATTTATACTCGATCTATGCTCTCGATATTCGTCGTATTCGATATTCAATTATGGAATTGATATCGAATATTCGGAATGATTTAGAAAAAGTTTTACAAAGTTGTTTTGAAAAGAATTTGAAAAAAAAAATGTTAGTTCTCTCAGCGTTAGAATCGTTGTATTTTGTAAAAAAGTAACGATTTTTAGCATCAACGAGATTAATTTAATTCTTTTAATACGATATTCGATTAGAGAATCGGTATCATATTTTTAAGAATGTTCGTTATATGAAAATAGTTTTAGTAATATCGATATTAGAAATAAAAAAGGTGCGACGAAAGACCCGTAATAAAAAAAATTGACCGACGACGCGAGAAAGAAAAAAAAAACGAGAAGGAGAGAAGAGAAGAGAAGTCGGGTTTGGTTACACCCTCAACCTAAATGCTCTTGTTAACTCGGATCGGGGCTCGTCGGAATGTGACTAAGGCACGGGAGCGTCGGGTTAATGTTGATGAGTTGGTGGTTCGGTTGTGAAGGGTGACGGGTTGAGGCCGGTTCCTTCGGTTTTGGACGTGGGATGTCGGGAATCATATGTGTCGGTATATGAAACGGGTGTGTATAATATTGAGTGGTGTAACTGTATATGATTGATCGTATGTGTTGTAGATTGTTGTTGTGTGTGTTAGGAAAAAAAATTGTTGTTTGCTTGATGCTAGAAGGTCCTATTTATAGGAAAAGAGGGTTGAGAGAGATGTCTTGCTTGTACGACAAGAAACACCCATCGAGATAGGAAATGTAAGAAGTTGAGACGAACGAGAATTCTGTTACTTGGCAAAGAAGAAAGGGAGTCCCGGTTTTGGGAAGGGGAACCCGGCTGAAACAGGCCACTCGGCCGAGTGTCCTACGCTCGGTCGAATGCTCGATTCGGTTTTCGGATAGAATTCCTACTTGAGATCGAATTCTACCTTTAACGGAATTGTTTAATATTGATGTAGCTGATTTTTTTTGTGGAGTTTGAGCTCGAGTCGGTCACGTGAGGTGACACGGCTGACTCGCGCGTCTGAGAAAACATCTTTGACCGGGTTTGACTCGGTCGCTAAAAGACGGTTTTACCCCTGGTGTCGGATTCGACCCAAATTAGTCTTATTTGACTCGAAACGACCCACTGGGCCTGAATTTGAGGTTGGCTTTGTGAAATTTATACTCCGTAAAAAGCCGAAGCTAAATATCCATGATTTCGAGCCCATTTCCGAGTACGTTAAAGCATGCTTGTGTCCGATCATCATCGGGTGTTTGTCGGAAACTGCTATAGACACCTGGCGGTCAAATGTGGGTGTCTACAGAGCCCCCACTCTGACTGAGGCTTGGACAGGGTGAAAGTCAGAGTAGCTACCAGGCCAATCAAAGATTAAAACCTGCCAGACTTCCGATCGGGTCGTTTAAAGTCCATTAGACCTGCGTAAAGGGCCCGCCGGCCATGGACTAGAAATGTACCTGAGCTGATGATAACTTCGTGGGGGATTGAACTCGTCGTATAAGACTTAGGTGGGCCTATATATGGGCTCATCCTGTTAACTGTTGCTGGGGAGTCACGTGAATTGCACGATCCTGTTTGAGTCGTCCTGTACATATTTATGCAAAGTTGCAAAGTTTTGCATGTAACATTTGTAGGAAAAATGACTCGCGCTGGGAAATAAAAATTTTGAGAAAGGTTCTGAATTTTTGAGTTTGTAGAAGTCTTTGAAAATTAGAGAATTTTTTACTCTGAAAAGGAATAGGAATGCTCGGGATGACTTAGTTAAACCTCAGGATAAGGATTGTATGCTAAATACTCTAGGATTGGGAATCCTAAGGTGAGGAGGAGAACTTGGTTTTATGCTATAAATACTCTCTCCTTGCTTCATAAATTCTCACAATTCCCATAATTCTCTCTCTTTCTTAAAGAAAAACAAACCCTGAGAAATTTATTCTTTCTTTTAGAAATCCAATTATGGGAATCGACCGTTTAATTGGAATGTTGCAAGAGTGGTCCAAATACTTCAGAGATGCAGATAAGGTCATCCTAAATCAGAATGGCGTTACCCAATTATTCGTGATCCGTCAAATGCAAGTAGATCGTCACTTCCTGGATGCTTGCCTGTCCTATTGGGACGATACTTATCATGTATTTGGTTTTCCTCGAGGCGAAATCTGTCCTATCCCTGAGGAAATTGCTGCTGTAGGAGGATGGAATCCCATACTTCGCCCTGCTATCCCTTTTTCGGTTCCTGACCCAAGGAGGAAGTTACGGGAATTTTTAGGACTTTCTCACATGGAGGTATCCCGTATGCTGGAAGGAGATACCGTTTCCTTGATTGATTTGGCTGAAAAATTTATGAACCCAGATGACGTCCGGGTCAGGCCGGTCCATAGCCGTAGGGCCTTTACCTTTTGTATGCTCCATGTCTATGCCTTCGAAGGTCATATGGATTTATTATCTTGCATGGGCCATGTTAGACTTTTTACTGTGGCTGACCTGATGGAAACGGAGCACAGCCTGGCTTGGTTGATTTCAGGAGAGATTATCCAGGGTTTGGATAATCGAAAAAGGGATCTGTCAGCTCGATTAACTGGGTGTACCCGTCTTTTACAGGTATGCCGGTTATTTTTTTTTTTTTTTTTTCCGGCTTTTCCAATTTTTCGGTTTCTGCGGTTTTTTCCCGATTTTCCCGGTTTCTGCGGTTTTCTCGGTTTTCACATTTTTCACGTTTTTTTTTGACGTGATTTTGATACTTTTTCGAGATTTTGATTTTTGCGAGTTTTCCAGCTGTGGCTGTTCGAGAGGCTATGGATCTTGGATCCTCCCCTAGACATGAGCCGGTATCAACCCAAGCAAGTGATGATGAGGAGACGGACCATTGCCTTTTCTCGCTTCAACACCCAAAAATACTGGGATGAAGTGCTATCCTTCCACGAAGGCCCATTGATCCGCTGGACCGTCCCATGGTGGCCCATTTATGTCCGGACCGGCTTAAAGTCTCGAGATAGGGCTCGATATCAAGTAATCCTATCTTTTAGACAGACAATTCACCTCTTTCCCGATCGCATACTTAGGCAATATGGTCGGGCCCAAAGAATCCCAGAAATCGAGGCAGTCGTGAGTGAATCTACTCAGTTGACGGATGTAATGTGTGACACCTGGATGCAAAGGTGGTATACACGAGCTACTTGGCCCGTTCCTAAAAATCCTCATTCGATCTGGGTATCTGATTCTTATGTGAGATGGACAAGGGCTGATTCAGCTAAAGCCCGAGCTGCTTTGAAGACTGACGAGGTCTTCGACCTGTTGCGTCGGGAACATGCTAAAGATAATAGAAGCTTCTTTGACGAGGATACTACTCCGGCAGGTCAGAAAGGAAAATCTAGGACTCAGACTGAAGGGTCCAGTACTAAGGGTGCACGGGGGAAGGTGAGCCCCCAGACGGATTTAGAAAGGAGACTAGGGCCAAAGCTGGCGGTTAAGGACCGACTTGGTCATCGAGACAGACTTCCCGAACCCGTACGGGCTCGGCTAGGACCGGTGCAAGCGGCAAAAGACCCAAAATCGAAGAAACGGGTTCGAGCAAAAGAAGTTCCCCTTGTGATTAGGGAACGTTCGCCCCCGCCCCGTCGGCCTCGGGCTCCCCGTGACCCGAAAGATAAGAGGAAAGGAAAGATGTACGAGTAGTCTCCTAAATTTATTATTTAAGTATTACTACTATTTTTGTGGTGTGATTTTGTTATTTTTGTTTGTTTTTTGTGATGTATTTTTTTTAATTTCCCGAGTTTATCGGTTTTTCTTACATAATAAAAAGACATATTAGTGAATACCGTTCCCGTCTTTTTGTTATTGCAGTGGTTGTACCCTTTTGAGGGGTTGCCTACGTATCCATAATTAATGGAATCAAACCTTCCGTAGTTCAGAAGTTTTTTGCAACTTTTTGAAATACATCAATATTTTTAATTCGAGATGTGCAACGGTAGGATAAGTAATCCTAACTTATTGACTTGCTTAAAATTTTTGAAAATTTATAAAAAGAAATTTTTTATAAATTTTTGCAAATGACATTGAGATAGGGCTTATGGGTAGTAACGTTTCAGTTGGTCCAAGTTTGTTGGGTTGACGAACTCGTTTCCGTCCAAGTCCGTTATCATTACTGCTCCTCCCGAAAGGATTTTCTTAACTAAGTATGGCCCAGCCTAATTGGGTTTGAATTTTCCCCTTGGGTCACCTGGTAGTAAAGATCAAACAGATTTTAGGACTAGATCGCCCTCTTTGATATTCCTGGGCCTAACCCTCTTGTTAAAAGCCCGTTGGATCCTTTTCTGATATACCTGAATATTATTGAGAGCCCGAGATCGCCGCTCGTCTAAGAGGACTAGTGAGTCATATCGGGCTTGGACAAAATCTGCTTCAGGTACCTGACTCTCGAGTAGAATTCTGAGGGATGGTACTTCTAGCTCGACTGGCTGGACTGCTTCCATTCCATATGTCAGATAGTAAGGAGTTACTCCGGCCGCAGTTCGAATTGATGTCCGATATCCCCATAAGGCGAAGGGTATCTTGTCGGGCCAGTCCCGGTGATTCTCAGCCATCTTTTTAAGTATGGTGACAATTGTCTTATTGGCTGCCTCCACCGCTCCATTTGTTTGGGGACGATAAGGCGACGATGTATGCCTTTCAATCTTGTACTTTTCTAGCAAAGCGGCAGTTTCAGCTTGAAAATGGGTCCCGTGATCACTGATGAACTCGTGCGGAATCCCGTATCGACATATAATCTTGTTTTGGATGAACTTAGCCACATGTTTGGCATTCAAGATCCGGTATGACTCGGCTTCGACCCATTTAGTGAAATAGTCGATAGCCACTAGGATGAAGCAATGACCTCCCGTCCCGGAAGGGTTTACCTTCCCAATTATATCAATCCCCCATGTTGAGAATGGCCATGGTGATGTCATTGTATATAATAGGGATGAAGGCATATGCTGTACATTGGCAAAAATCTGACAGTTATGGCAGTGTTTGACATATAACTGACAGTATGTTTCCATGCTACTCCAATAATAGCCGAGTCTCGTGATTTTTCGTGCCAACATATGGGCGTTCATATGCGGACCATTTTCACCATCATGTACTTCAGCCATGACTCTTTCGGCTCGCGCTTTGTCAATGCATAGGAGTAGAGCCCCTTGTGCTGTCTTCTTATACAACTGTCCGTCGTCTGTGCGGATGAACTGGGTTGCCCATCTTCGTAGAGCTTTCTTGGCCCGGTTTTCAGTTCCCGGAGTATATTCCCTGACGTTAAGTAGGTTAGAATAGCCTGATACCAAGGTTCTGGATCAGTTATCTCAATATCTTGAATAGCGTGGATGTATGCTGGCTCGGATCGTCTTTCGACGCAAATGGGCATGCTGGTTAGATGTGCTGGGATATTCAGTAAAGATGCTAATTTTGAGAGGGCATTTGCAAACTGGTTTTCTTCCCGAGGTAGATAGATGTATTCCACTTTTTGGAACTATTTTTCGAGAACCCTTACTCGTGCTTGGTAAGCCACGAGATTTGCGTTCCGAGTCTTCCATTTTTGTAGGGCTTGATTTATGACTAAAGACGAGTCACCGTGGACCCGGAGGTTTGTTACTCCTAAATCGGCAGCGGCTTGCAGTCCGTGAATGCATGCTTCGTACTCGGCTGCGTTGTTAGTTACGTCAAAATCTAGCTTGATGGATAACGGGGTGTGTTCCCCTTGTGGTGAGATTAATAAAATCCCGACACCAAACCCTCGAAAGTTGGACGCCCCATCAAAATATAAATCCCATGTTTCGGTGTCAGTATGGAATATATGTTCATCTGGGAAGGCCCAAGTATCGGTGTGCTCTTCCTCGGATACCGGACTATCGGCGAGGAATTCCTCTACTACCCGGGCTTTGATGGCTTTTAATGGTACGAACTTGAGGTCAAACTCAACTAACATTAAAGTCCATCTGGATATGCGGCCGTTGAGGATGGGCTTCTCGAATAGGTACTTGATTGGATCCATTTTGGATAGCACATGTACCTCGTGGCTAAGCATGTAGTGTCGGAGCTTTTTAGTGGCCCATACTAAAGCTAGGTACGTCTTTTCGAGCATTGTGTACTTGCATTCGTATTCCAAGAACTTTTTACTGATGTAATAAATAGCCTGTTCTTCGGAATCGACCGTCTGGGCTAACATAGCGCCCATGGCCGTCTCGGTCGTTGTTAAGTATAGCGACAGAGGCAAACCATGCTGAGGTTGCATTAACACCGATGGAGAGGATAGAATCTCCTTGATCTTATCGAAGGCCATTTGACATTTGTCGTCCCATAGTGTTCGTTCTCCTATCTTCAGTTTCTTGAAGATGAGCTCACATACCATGGTTAACTTTGAAATAAACCGGCTGATATATTGGACCTTCCCGAGAAACCCCCTTATCTCCTTTTCGGTCTTAGGCGGTTGCATCTCGGTAATGGCTTTGATCTTTGATGGGTCAACTTTGATTCCACGCTGGCTGACAATGTGGCCCAGTAGCTTGCCCGATGTTACCCCGAAACTGCATTTCTGAGGGTTTAACCTCATATTGTACTTGCGTAGTCGGGTGAAGAACTCTCTTAGGGCCGCAATGTGCCCGTTTCGGTCCTTGGATTTGACAATCATGTCGTCCACGTAGACCTCCACTTCCTTATGCATCATGTCATGCAATAAAGTGGTGGCGGTCCGTTGATAAGTGGCACCAGCGTTGATAAGCCCAAATGGCATCACGGTATAGCAGTAAGTCCCCCAAGGTGTGATGAAGGTGGTCTTACTCATGTCTTCTTCCGCCATTATGATCTGATTATATCCGGCATACCCGTCCGTGAATGATAGAAGGGCATGGTCGGCCATGTTATCCACCAGTATATCGATGTGTGGCAACGGAAAATCGTCTTTTGGGCTGGCCTTATTGAGGTCCCAAAAGTCTACACATACTCGGACATTGCCATCTTTTTTGGGTACTAGTACTATGTTTGCGACCCAGTCAGGATATTCAGACACTTAGATAAAGCCCGCTTTGAATTGTTTATCGACTTCTTCCTTGACTTTGAGAGACCATTCGGGCCTCATCCTTCGGAGTTTCTGTTTTACCGGCTTGTACCCGTCTTTGATGGGTATTCGGTGTTCCGCTATCTCTCGGTCTATTCCCGGCATGTCCTTTTAGGACCATGCAAAGACGTCTTTGAATTCCTGGAGGAGATTCGTGAATAGTTGTTTCTCCTCGGGATCTAAGGATAGGCCCAACTTAAGCATCTGAGGTTCTAAAGGGGTTCCTACGTTGACGGAATCGGTTTCTTCGATCACCGGATTTCGGGATACCCTTTGTTCGAGTTGCTCGATTAGATGCGGAGGTAGCGGTACCTGTTCGTCGGGTTTCTCAATGTCATTGCAAGTAAGATTTTTGAAAATATTTTGAAAATAAGACAAGTCGTAAGCAGAACGGTTATCGTTATTATTGATAGTGAATTTTGAAAATAGCTCGAAGAGAGCTGCCATCTGATCGTTGGTTAGAGGCGGGATAGGGACAGACTTCGGGGCTCCCGATGGTGTGATTAAAGAAGGGAGAGGGGTTACAGACTCGATCCTAGTACTGGACCCTCTAGACTTCGACTCAGACTCCGACTCTGACTCTGACTCGGACTCGGACTCGGATTCGGCGCCAAGCATATCTCCTTCACCATTAGTTAGCTTGTAGACTCGACCCCCTAACTGTCGGTCCACTTAGTTGTCTTCCTCCAAGCTCTCTTCCCGGTGTCGGCACTCACGTCGGAGATCAGCTTGGTTGGATCGAACCTCCTGCTGCGGAGAATCAAGCTGACTAACTCCTGTTTAGGGGTCGGGACGACCTTGTCTTCCCCAAATAGTAGTCCTAGGACGGGCTCGGTATTATTTGGGCCCTCCTTTGATTCGGTCTGGATAAGAGCAAAGATATCATCTGGGATAAAATTGCATTCCCGAGTCGATTTGGTCCCGGGATATAAAATGGTGGGTTGATAGAGGTCCACTTGAACAACTCCAAATACTGGAGTGACGGACGTGACTGCCTTGGTTTGGTCCGTGCATCCTGGCGTCATAGTGTAACCTAGACCGAGGCGAGATTGCTCGTTGTTCAGGGCCTCGATAATCTTCCCGGCCGGAAGATAGGGCCGTGAAGTAACTCCTGGTAGGTAACCCAGATTTTGTAGCATCGTATCGATGCTAGTAGTGAAGTATGGTTGGAAAAGATATCCTTCCTCGATCATTCCTACAAAGTTGAACCCTCGCGGGTCATCTGAGCCTGCCGTGTTTCTTCTTGACACGGTTATGTGGGTAGCTTCGAGAGTGACGATCCCATCTTGTAAAGGTAGTTTGACCTTCCTGTGAAGAGTGGAAGACACAGCTTTGACCGCGTGAATCCAAGGTCTCCCGAGCAACAGATTGAAAGATAAAGTGACATCGATCACTTGAAATTCTAACTCCTTCTCGATTGGGCCCGTTATGATTGTTAGCATAACGGCCCCAGCAACGGGTTTTGGGCTCCCATCAAAAGCCTGGATAGTTTGTGCAGTCGGAAGGTAGTCAGCCTCGGTAATGCCGAGGGCCTTAGCTGTCCTCAAAGGAAGGACGTTTACTGCGGACCCATCATCAATTAGGGTCATTGGGAGATATTTATTTTGCCAAATTACCGTGATATATAGGGCCAAATTATGGGTGGCCCCGTACGGTGGAAGATCGGACTCTGAGAAAGTGATAAGTGGGCCTTCTCCTTTAGACTTGCCCTTGAGGTGTGGCAAAATAGTGGCTACCATCTCGGTGGGGGTAACCGATGAGTCAACCTTGATTTCATCAAGAGCCCTAGTAAGTGCTGCCCGATGGTCCTGAGAACTAACCAAAAGCTGCCATATAGTAATATCGGTTCGGACCCTCTTTAGTTGTCTGACTAGGGCCGTGTTAGCGTTTGGCTCTTCGGGAGTGAGTTCCGTCCTGGAAGGTTCAGTGACGGTTTCCGGAGTGGCGAGACCGGCCGTGATGGTGTGTGCGCCGGCCAGGGCTCTGGCTTTAGCTTTCCGGATTTCTTCGATGGTGACGGGGACAGCTTCCCCTTTGGCCAAATAAACATCATCTTCATCGTCGTTCCATATACCATTGATTTGGGGAATAAAAGGAGAAATGAGATGAGAGCAGTCGACTACCTCTCCAGTAAAAATGGCGTAAGTAGTAAGAGGATTATTTTTGTTACTCGGCTTATCGCTGGGTAGTAGTATTTTCCCACTTTCAATCAGATCTTGAATGAGATGCTTCAACTTCCAGCATTTCTCCGTGTCGTGCGCGTTGCCTTGGTGGTAGTGGCAATAGGCTTGAATGTTATAGCTCTTGGATCGCTTTTCGACGGGAACCTCCGGAATTGGGCCTATCGGTTGGATTAGGCCTTTTGAAGACAGCCTTTGTAAGGCGTTAGCATAGGTTGTCCCTATGTCAGTGAATACCCGATTTGGAGTATTCTTTTTGATCGAGGTGTCTAATGAGTTAACCTCGTCGAAGATGCTTCGGGCCGCCGTTGTAGTTGCGGGCTTGCTGGAGGATGAACTGGCTCCTTGATACCCCTTGGTAGAGGCCTTAGTAAGGTTCTCTAGCCTTAGATCGTCTTCGATTCTTGTACCCATTTCGGTCAAAGTGGCGAAGTCGGGTATGATGGCGTACTGGAGATGGACTCGGTAAGCAGGGAGGAGGTTTTTGACAAAGGCCTCCACTAGTACTTTTTCGCTGGGCTTGTCCACCAGCTTAACACTTTCGGTCCTCCACCTTTGAAGGTACTTGGTGATACCCTCCTTAGGCTCTTGGGCCATAACTTCCAGAGTACGCATGGTAGTCTGGATTTCAGCATTATCCGCGTAGTTTCGCGTGAATTCCATTGCAACATCGTCCCAGGTTTTATATTTCTTGGGATCAAGCCAGTAGTACCAGTCTTTCGGGTGCTTTTCCAGAGAGGAAGCAAAGAGATGCTTGAACATGGTCGATTTGACCCCCTTAACAGCCATAAAGTCCTTGAAAGCCCAAATATGGAGCACCGGGTCTTCAATCCCGTCGAACATTGGCAAGCCCGTTAAATTGAGGTTAGCGGGCAGTTCATCGGTTAAAGGCGAATAGATATGAGCATTTTCCATGAGAATAGTGTTTCTGGTGGTCGAGTGGACCTGCTCTTGCAGCTTTTGGACCGCACCGGCCAATGCGGCTAAAGGTCTGTCATCTTCGATTGAAGCATTGGGGGTTCCTTGTTCCACGGCACTTACCCGAGTGACGATGGCTATCTGGTCCTCCCTCATTTGTCGCAATTGATCTTGGATTTTGGTCAACGAAGCTGTCAACTCATCGATGGCTTCTTTCGTCATGGTTCGAGTGAAGAGTGGCCTGTCTGTAAGAACACCACGTAATCATCAATTTAACCTTAATCCTAAAAAAAGTACATCCCGAGCAAGGGAAAAGGGAAGAAGACTAAGACGGTAATGACTCGGAAAAGACACCTAGACGGGTGACTTGTGAAAAGGTAGACCTTCCTCAGGATCCAGCTATGTGAGATGGGCCCTGTCCGGAGGAAGGTTCACGTGAGACATTCCCAGACTTTAGACTCGATTGTGTAAGTGGGCCAACCTTTTGTAGGAGTATGTCTTACGCAGGTGGGCCTTGCCTTAGTAGAATAAGGCGGACTGGGATAGGGGAGAAACTTGTGATGTAAGATCGACAGAGTTTCGACGCTAGAGACTTCAACGACTTATGACACGACCCGACACTGCTAAATACGGGAAGTCTAAGAAGAGGAAGTTTTGAAATATGATTTTTTGAAAAGTCCGAAAAGTTCGGGGAGAACCGGCCCGTTTTCGAGAAAACAGAAAAGATGGGCCGGGTGATGGTTTGAAAGTTCGAAAATAATTTCGAGTTTTTAAATTAGGCATAATACCGGCTAGAAAAAAGGCTATTTCGAGTAAAATCATAAGTCCTAAATTCGGTATATGTCCGGGTTTTTGAAATTGGATATTTTGAAAATGATGCAAATTTTTGAAAATGACGGTTTTTGAAAAAGATGTGGATCAAGTAGCACGTAGTCATGGAAACAGTATAATGACACCATGTATGCTCTTAAGCTAAGTATCGGTCAGTCTATAAGGGTCTATACTAGTGTACATAGCCTATTCGAGAATCGGGGCAAACTTCCTAAGTCGAATTGAACTTCGAACATACATGTCGTAAAACCCATACGAATCTGCTATGCACACCTTTTGACATATCCAATTTGGACTACATCAATGGTATAGTGGGATGTCGGTCACCAGTACCTACCCGGGAAAGATGGGGTTATGCATGAACCGTAAAACTAAAACGCGTATTGTACTAGTCAAACGATTTCTATTCGAGTCTCACCCTGAGGATGCCGATGGTAAGTCACACATCAGTTAATCCCCAGCGGAGTCGCCAAATTGTGGACATGACATAGGTCCACCCCGACGCGGCCACGCGCGGGTTTGGGGAGGCGAATGAATCTCCATATGAGAATGGATCGAATTGAAATTTAAATCAAAGTTGGAGTCGCCACCGAACTTTGTGGGAGTTCGGGCCCGTTCGAACCCACTCTATGTCGTAGTGGGCTGTGTACAAAATACGGCCCATTTCCGATGTCAGAGTTTATTGGGTTCGTCCCTTAGCATTTGATACCGATACGGATATCGTGTATTGAATGACTCTCGTTGCCAATGGTTTCGGACATCCGGAAACCGAGGTTCTGAGTAAGGGGTGAGGGTACGTGTTGGGAAGTCCACAAAGGACACCCAACCCCGCCCGCACATTAGCGGCCTCTACTAGGATATCGTTTGATTTTTTAATACGCGCGTTAGTTGAACGATGAATGATATGCAAACATTGTTTTCCTAAGCATGTGAATAATTGAATGGGTTGCTAAGTCGTTTAATGCATGAAAATTAACGTCAAAGTTGTATTTTAGCATGCGAGGTTCGTTTTAGTATAATAAAACAAATGATAAAAAGAAGAAATTGCTAAAAAGACGAACAAACATGTTAGTAACGATAGAATAAATCGAATTAAAATACGAATGCGATGAATAATGTAAAAAAATATGTCGAGGTCTGAAATATCGCTAAAAAGGCGTTTCGTCCAAGAACGATGTTCGAAAGATAAAAAAGAAAAAAGAAAAGAAAAAGGGTCACGTTCCAGCCTGCCGGGCGACTCGCCCGAGCCAGGCGCGACTCGCCCGAGTAGGCGACCCGCCCGGGACGCGCGCGACTTTCGTCCCGGTCTGTTTTCAAAATTGATTTTTTGAAAAAGCGATGATTTTATTAAATCGCGTACAAATATTGCTCAATTTGCACTCGGTTCAATATTCTCGACGTTCGTTGTATTCGATACTCGATTATGAAATCGATATCGAATATTCGGAAAAGATGAAAAAAGAGTTTTAAGAATCGTTTTGTAGACAAAAACGATGTTTAAGAAAAATCGAGAAAGCGAAGAAAAAAGGGCCGCGGATCAGGCCTCCGTGCTAGTCGCTTGGGAGTGGCGCGGCTCGCGCGGATTGCTGTCCCGGTTTGGTTTTTCGAGAAATCGTTAATTTTGCTAGATCGCGTATAAATATGAATTAATTTATACTCGCTCTATACTCTCGATATTCGTCGTATTCGATATTTAATTATGGTATTGATATCGTATATTCGGAATGATTTAGAAAAAGTTTTACAAAGTTGTTTTGAAAAGAATTCGAAAAAAAAAAATGTTAGTTCTCTCCGCGTTAGAATCGTTGTATTTTGTAAAAAAGTAACGATTTTTAGCATCAACGAGATTAATTTAATTCTTTTAATACGATATTCGATTAGAGAATCGGTATCATATTTTTAAGAATGTTCGTTATATGAAAATAGTTTTAGTAATATCGATATTAGAAATAAAAAAGGTGCGACGAAAGACCCGTAATAAAAACAATCGACCGACGACGCGAGAAAGAAGAAAAAAAAACGAGAAGAAGGAGAGAAGAGAAGAGAAGTCGGGTTTGGTTACACCCTCAACCTACATGCTCTTGTTAACTCGGATCGGGGCTCGTCGGAATGTGACTAAGGCATGGGAGCGTCGGGTTAATGTTGATGAGTTGGGGGTTCGGTTGTGAAGGGTGACGGGTTGAGGCCGGTTCCTTCGGTTTTGGACGTGGGATGTCGGGAATCGTATGTGTCGGTATATGAAACGGGTGTGTATAATATTGGGTGGTGTAACTGTATATGATTGATCGTATGTGTTGTAGATTGTTGTTGTGTGTGTTAGGAAAAAAAATTGTTGTTTGCTTGATGCTAGAAGGTCCTATTTATAGGAAAAGAGGGTTGAGAGAGATGTCTTGCTTGTACGACAAGAAACACCCATCGAGATAGGAAATGTAAGAAGTTGAGACGAACGAGAATTCTGTTACTTCGCAAAGAAGAAAGGGAGTCCCGGTTTTGGGAAGGGGAACCCGGCTGAAACAGGCCACTCGGCCGAGTGTCCTACGCTCGGTCGAATGCTCGATTCGGTTTTCGGATAGAATTCATACTTGAGATCGAATTCTACCTTTAACGGAATTGTTTAATATTGATGTAGCTGATTTTTTTTGTGGAGTTTGAGCTCAAGTCGGTCACGTGAAGTGACACGGCTGACTCGCGCGTCTGAGAAAACATCTTTGACCGGGTTTGACTCGGTCGCTAAAAGACGGTTTTACCCCTGGTGTCGGATTCGACCCAAATTAGTCTTATTTGACTCGAAACGACCCACTGGGCCTGAATTTGAGGTTGGCTTTGTGAAATTTTTTCTCCGTAAAAAGCCCAAGCTAAATATCCATGATTTCGAGCCCATTTCCGAGTACGTTAAAGCATGCTTGCGTCCGATCATCATCGGGTGTTTGTCGAAAACTGCTATAGACACCTGGCGGTCAAATGTGGGTGTCTACACTATTTATTTGTCACGGCCACTTGCGCCACGGATGGTCTTTCCGTGACAAAGTACTTTAGTCACGAAAATTTAGCACTTTTGCCACGAGTTCAGCCGTGGCCCAAGTGCTCATTTGTAGTAGTGGATGCATCTGGAAATCTAAAATCTAGTAAACATTCTGTGGCAAATGCTTTTCAAGAATATTATTTTTCCCTTCCTGGTCAAACTAAAGCTACTACTGGTGAGTTTCCAATTCTCCCTTTAACACTGGATAGTAATATGGTTTTCTCACTTGTTAGTCCTATAACTACAAATGAGATAAAGTCTGTTGTGTTTGGGATGGATGTAAATAGTAGCCCAGGGTTGGATGGGTTTTCTGCAGGGTTTTTTCAATCATCTTGGAATACTGTGGGCTCAGATTTCTGTAAAGCAGTCCATAGTTTCTTTAAATCAAGGAGAATGTCTAAACAAGCAAATACAACTCTGGTTACACTTATTCCTAAAAAGAAAGAGGCTCATTCAGTGCTGGACTATAGACCTATCTCTTGTTGTACTGTTTTTTCTACAAAACAGTCTCAAAAATTCTTGCTAATAGACTTAAGGCTATCCTTCCTAATATAATTGGCATCGAGCAGGCTGCTTTTGTGACTGGAAGAAGCATTTTTGATAATATCTTGTTGTCTCAATCTTTGGTCAAGGGTTATACACGCAAATACAACACTCCTAGATGTCTAATTAAAGTAGACATTAGGAAAGCATTCGATTCCTTACAATGGAATTTCATAGAGAAGATGCTTACTTATCTTGGCTTTCCTGCTGTTTTTGTGAAATGGATATTGGGTTGTATGTGTAGTTCTTGATACTCCTTTAATGTGAATGGGGAAGTTACTGGATTCTTACAAGGCAAGGGTGGGATCAGGCAGGGTGATCCTCTTTCCCCATACCTTTTTCTAATGAGCATGGAAGTTTTATCCAAATCCCTCAGGAAGACCTGCTCTCAGAATAATGTTTCCCACCATCCTATGTGTTGTCGTCTGAATCTTACTCACCTAGTCTTTGCAGATGATTTGATGCTCTTTACTAGATGCTCTTGACTCTTTTGGCTCTTTATCAAGTCTAGTTGCAAATGTAGATACAACTTGTATTTACTTTGGAGGGGTGGCTCAAGGGGTGAAGGATATCCTTCTTTCCAAAACTGCGTTTGTGGAGGGTCATTTTCCTTTTCGTTACTTGGGTGTCCTTTTAACTGATGCAAGATTAAGTATTAATATGTTCAGCCCACTAATTTTGAAAGTTCAGCATGTTGTTGGTCATTGGTCAAACCAGTTTCTTTCCTATGCTGGTAAAGCTCGATTGCTCAACTCAGTCATCTTTGGCCTAGAAAATTTTTGGTCCTCCTGTCTTCTTTTACCCAAAGCGATTATGAAACTTCTTAATAAGATCAACAAAGATTTTTTCTGGGGGATACAAGATGGTAAGACGAGGTTAATTTTCAAGAAATGGAGGGATATCTGCTCCCCATGGGACTCTGGAGGCTTTAATATCAAAGACATTCATGGATGGAATACTGCACTACTCACTAAATGGCTATGGATATTTTTCAATGGTCATAATAGTTTATGGAATCGCTGGTGTAGACATTATATCTTCAGTTTTGGATCTGTTTGGACTACAAAGTGTAAAGAATTTTTCACTGCCAGTATTAAGAACATACTATCAGCTAGAGATTATTTGAAGGAGAATTGTGGCTCTTTGGATGAAGCTCAGGTGAATGTGAACAGATGTAGTACAGGTAATAAGTTTCAGGTATCTAAAATGTAAAGAAGTATTGGTGCTCATTTTTTTCTAAAGATTTATTCTGTCCAAGTCACAAAGTGATCATATCATTGGCCTTATAGAAGCAATTTGCTACTAATGACCAGTTTAAGAAGAAAGGGTTCCAGTTAGCAAATAGATGTTGTTTGTGTCAACAATAAGAGGAAAAAGTAGCTTATTTGTTCTTCTCTTGTACATTTGCAAAATAGATCTGGTTTGCTATTCTGAGATGGATAGGCTTGAATTATTTGAAGCCGGATCTTTTTCTAGCAGTCAAATGGATGAATTGCCCCAGAAATAAGAAGCATTGGAAGAATATTTGGTTGCGGATTAGTACAACAGTTGCTGTCAGTCTCATATGGAAAGAAAGGAACAAGCGTCTCTTCATAAATAAAGAATCTCACCCGGATGTTATATTGGAGAACCTCAAATTCACAGTACATACTAGATTTTTCTGTAAAAACGGACATCCTAAATACTTTAGGATTTTAGAGAAAATGGCTTTGAGCTAAGTTGTATAGTGAGATAGTATTTTTTTACAACTTTGTAATTTCTTTCTCAATGAAATGAAATGATATCTTTTTGCAAAAAAATGAAAATAAATAAATAAAATAAATAAAAATAAAAATAATAATAAAAATAATAATAAAGATTAAAGATTTGAGTTAAAACTTAGCTAGAGTTAAAAATGATTAATAGACTGACGAATAAAATAATGTTGAACTTTTCTGAGAGTCATATCCTAGTTTTTTGTTGTGAGGGTGTATGTGAACGTTAAAAAAAACTCTTATAGTAATATAGAGATTATCAATCATATTTACCACCTTTTTCCATCTTCCGAAAAAATTGGTTGCATGATTGAAATTCTTCACTTTTCATCTCCATCACAAAAAAATAAAAAAAATAAGTTATGTTTTCTGAAACTTTCTCAAAATTAATCTCCTTCAATCAATCAATGCATGAATGTTATTATAATGAGTGTATAATAGAGCACTATGTAATATTTAATATTATAGGAGATTTATCTAGTTAGGTTTCAGTTAATTGGGGTTGGTGTTGGGGGATTATTGGGCAACAAAATAAGATGGGTGTAGACTATTACAATATATTGAAGGTGGATAGAAATGCTACAGAAGATGATTTAAAAAAGTCCTATAGAAAATTGGCCATGAAATGGCATCCTGATAAGAATCCCAATAACAAGAAAGAGGCGGAGGCCAAATTTAAAGAAATATCTGAGGCATATGAGGTTCGCAACATATTCGACTTCCTATAAATGCGTTTTATATATATATATATATTAATATAAGGTAGTTTTGAACATTATATTGGATGTTTTAATTTCAGGTACTGAGCGACGAAAAGAAGCGTCGTGTCTACGATCAATACGGTGAAGAAGGGCTTAGCACTGGTGGATCCCCCTACGGAAACGGCGACAGAGGGTACAATCCTAGAAGCGCTGAGGACATCTTCGCCGAATTCTTTGGGACAAGTCCTTTCGCATTTGGATCTTCACCCAACTCTGGAAAATCCAAATGGTATTCGTATGGTGAAGGTGGGTCCTTTAGTGGAACTGATAACTTTTTCCGGACAAATAATAATGATGGCACGACAACTTACACGCCAAAGAAACCTCCATCAATTGAAAACAACTTGGCGTGCAGCCTTGAAGAGCTCTATTCTGGCTCTACAAGGAAAATGAAGGTTTCTCGGATGGCAGTTGATCATGTCAATGGGTACTTATCATCGTATTTTGCTTCTTTATATGTGTGTATTTTGATTTTTACTTTCTGCATTGTAACAATAAACCTGTTAAAAGATGTGACTTCGACCAAATGTAGGCGGTCGGTAAATTAGATTATACCCTCGTGAGAAAGGTGAACCCATTATTTTGAAGAGTTATAACCCTTAAAGTCGAGGACCTGTTACAAGTATTAACCGAAAAGACAAACAATAGAGGGATAATGAATATACCTTATTGCCAGCGGAAGAGTGTATTAATAAGAATAATAAAAAATATAATAATCCAGAAGTATATATAATTCTCCACGGACAGAATAACGCAACACAGATTTGATGCCTCTGTGGGTACCTACACAAGTACGGAACTGCGGTGTATATGCTAGTATAAAGGTTTTTGTGAGACGGTCTCACAAAATTCTCTCTCTAATAATATATGAATCAATACTCTGAATTGTATGATTTGGTTCATCATATGAACCTCCTTATATAGGAGAGCTAGGTTACCTACTTAACCTAGAAGTTATTCCATAACTCAAATTGGTATAATTAGATTATCACAATAACTCTAATTACCATAACTAGGTTATTACTATAACTCTAATTACCATAACCCGATAACACAGCTGAGTCGTATTACTAATGACCCGATATATTAATATACCGATATATTAATAATATCCCGTATACATTGTGTGTGACCCAATTGGCCTACTTAAGACTACCGGACATATAACCCATTTATGTGTCAACCTCTGGAAACTAGCATCGGTGTAACCACTTACAACGAGCTGCTCTTCACCTCCATATACCAAGAATAAGTCTTTAGTCCTTCTTAAGTACTTTAGAATATTCTTGGCTGCTATCCAGTGATTTTCACCCGGATTCGACTGGTATCTACTCGTCATGCTTAGAGCACAAGCTACATCAGGACGAGTACACAACTTGGCATACATGATGGATCCTATGGCTGAGGCATAGGGAACATTACTCATGCGCTCTAGCTCATCAGGTGTCGAGGGACACTGACTCTTGCTTAGATTGACACCATGTGACATTGGTAAGAACCCTCTTTTGGAATCCGTCATATTGAACAGTGTAAGGATCTTATCAATATAAGTTCCTTGACTAAGTCCAATAAACCTCTTTAATCTATCTCTATAGATTCTTATTCCTAAGATGTAGGCTATTTCACCCATGTCTTTCATGGAAAAACAACTTCCAAGCCAACCTTTTACGGATTGCAACAATGGAACGTTATTTCCAATTAGAAGTATGTCATCGACATATAGAACCAAAATTGCTATGCACTCCCACTAACTTTCTTATACACACAAGGCTCAACTTCGTTTTTACAGAAGCCAAAGGCTTTAACTGCCTCATTAAAACGAAGATTCAAACTCCGAGATGCTTGCTTCAATCCATAAATGGAACGCTGAAGTTTGCATATTTTCTTAGCATCCTTTGATATGAAACCCTCGGGTTGTGTGTACACATCCTCTTGCAGATTCCCGTTTAGGAAAGCTGTTTTCACATTCATTTGCCAAATTTCTTAATCATGAGAAGATGCAATTGCTAAGAGAACCCTAATGGATTTAAACATCGCTACTGGTGAGTAAGTTTCATCATAGACGATACCATGAGTTTGCTTGAAATCTTTAGCCACCAAGCGAGCTTTATAGACATCTACATGTCCTTCCATGTCAATCTTCTTCTTAAAGCCCCATTTGCACTCGATGGTTTTGACACCTTCGGGTGCGTCTATTAAAGTTCATACTTTGTTATGGTACATGGAATCCATTTCGGACTTCATGGCCTCAAGCAATTTTTTAGAGTCTGGTCCCATCACTGCCTCTTTGTAGGTTTCAGGTTCATCATTTTCTATCAAGTATAAATCATGACGATACCTAGCCGGAGTTTGCCCAAGGTTAGGTCTTACAGACTTACGAAGGACAAAATCGATCATTAGAAACAGGCGTAGGTTCTTCTTCAAGTGGTGGGATCGCAACATCTTGCACATTCCCTTCCTCATCCTCAACTTCCTCATTTGGAATTGTACGATGCCTAAATATCCCAAATTTCTTCAAGATCAACCTTACTCCCACTACTCCTTTTGGAAATGAACTCTTTTTCCAAGAAGACTCCATTCCGAGCAACAAACACTTTGTTCTCAGTAGGATTGTAGAAGTAGTAGCCTCTAGTTTCCTTTGGATAACCAACAAAAATGCATTTGTCAGATTTAGGTCCTAGCTTTTCAAGAATCAATTTCCTAACATAAGCTTCGCAACCCCAAATTTTCATGAAAGACAAACTAGGAACCTTTCCTGTCCACATCTCATGTGGTGTCTTTTCAACTTACTTAGATGGACATCTATTAAGTGTAAAAGCAGAAGTTTCGAGCGCATAGCCCTAGAAGTATATAGGAAGGTCTGCATGACTCATCATAGATCGAACCATAACTAGTAAGGTTCGATTTCTCCTCTCAGACACACCATTCCATTGTGGTGATCCAGGTGGAGTGAGTTGTGAAACAATTCCACAGCTCCTAAGATGATCATTGAAATCTTGACTCAAATATTCACCACCTTGATCCGATCGAAGGGCTTTGATTGTCTTGCCTAGTTGATTCTGTACTTCATTTTGGAATTCTTTGAACTTTTCAAATGATTTCGATTTGTGCCTCATCAGGTACACATAACCATATCTACTGAAATCATCAGTAAATGTAATGAAGTATGAAAATTCTCCCCTAGTTGTGGTACTCATTGGACCACATATATCCGAATGTATTAGTCACAATAAGTCAGACGCCCTTTCATTGTATCCAGTGAAAGGCGTCTTAGTCATCTTGCCAACTAAACAAGATTTGCATATATCATATGATTCATAATCAAAATGATCTAAAAGTCCACCCTTATGAAGCTTTTGTATGTGTTTCTTGTTTATATGACCTAAACGACAATGCCACAAGTAAGTAGGATTAGAATCCTTAGATTTTAACCTCTTTGCATTATTAATATTATATAGCTGCTTATGTGAATCAAGAACATATATGCCATCAAAAATGAATGCTTGATAATACAATACCATTTCGCGAAATGGAACAACATTTGTTCTTTATTGAAATATCAAAGCCTTTCATGTCCAAACAAGAAACGGAAATAATATTCTTGCTAATGGCAGGTACATGATAACAATTATTTAGTTCAAACATTAAGCCACTTGGCAACGTTAAATGAAATGTTCCTACAGCTAAAGCAGCAACTCTTGCTCCATTGCCTACGCGCAGGTCCACTTCACCTTTTGCCAGAGCCCTCACGTCTCTCAATCCCTGTACATTACAGCAAATATATATGATAACCACATCCAGTATCAAATACCCATGATGTAGAGCAACTATTAGTAACATTTACTAATATAACATTAATACCTGTAGAGGTGGAAGCAACATTCTCATTCTTCTTATCTTCTAGGTATTTTGGACAGTTCCTCTTCCAATGCCCCTTTTCACTACAGTAATGACAAAGGTCCTCATTTGATTTTTTAGGCGAATTCTTAGACTTCGGCTTGGCTTTAGCAACATTTGCCTTAGCCGTCTTTCCTTTGTTTTTGCCTTTGAAACCCTTTCTCTTTTGTACCATAAGTACTTCAGGGGTTAGACCCTTCCTGATGTTTGGTTCGGCGGTCTTAAGCATTCCGTGCTACTCTTGCATCGATCTCTTTAATTAGATCATGCATGTTAAAGTTCAGCACAAAATCCTTCAAGATGGATGATAAGGATTGAAGTAAAATATCTGTCTGCATCTAGTATGCAAACCTCGCACCGAGACGATCAACGTTATCAAAATAACCCATCATTTTCATCGCATGCGGGCTGACCGGGTCTTTGTCACCCATTTTTCAGTTAAATAGTGCAACGACAGTATTACACCTCTCGGTCCTAGCCTGCTCCTGAAACATTGATTTCAGGTTCTCTATAATCTCAAAGGCCGACTCAGTTTTTTCATATTGCTTCTGAAGCTCAGAATTCATAGTCACAAGCATGAGACAGCAGACGTCAGTATTGTCTTTCTCATGAGTGAGGTACGATAACTTTATATCATTTGCAGCATCAGAATCTGGTTCTAAATGAAGTTCCTTCTCAAGGACATATTCCTTTCTCTCCTGTTTGAGAACAATTCTCAAATAGCGATACCATTCCAGAAAATTTGAACCTTTCAATTTTTCTTTCTCTAGCATTGAACGGAGCGAAAAATTGTTTGACGACGACATATCTACAATAAATAAATAATGCAGACTAATTATTATGCTGAAAAATGCAATAAAATCTTAAACAATTTTAAGACAAATTATGAAAAATACCCTCAAATTCACATAATATTCCAAGATTCTAAACCTTTTGTCGCTTAAGTGAACTTGGGCTCACTGCTCAAACTCCAAAAGTAAAGGTAGACAACTATTTGTCGATTACATACCATGTAATTCTTGGTTTGTCGGTATACTTCATCATATGAAACCAACTATTTGCCTCAAAGCCCAAGTCCGACTTGATAGCGATGTTTAAGAAAACCAAACTAAACCTGTGGGTAACCGTTACCCACCTACTTAGTCCACATACATCGACAAAGCACCGCTTAGGCAGTCACTTTAACCAATGATATGAAATTATTGTAGTCATTAGTTCTCGAAAGGCAATACTTAAATATTTGTGAGGGAATAATTGCATTATGGGTTCTAACCATGTTTCTAGGTCATCTAACAAGGCGACCTATTAGTTCTAAGCACACAAGTCTCATAAAATAAACATTCATGCATCATATGACATAATATTCAATTATTATCGTGTATAGAACAAGGTTTTTAAAAGGAACTCAAATGAAATTAATATACAACATGTAAAAGTAACCAAATCCCATTAATTCGTCTATTTACAAAAATCAAGTCTTGTCCTAATCATATTAGGACTCATCGTAAATATAAATCAAGTAATTTAAAATTTTCAATTTCAATCGAATCTTGACCAATCTTATTAGCCTCATCGTCAACAAGGAAATCGAGGATTATGATGGGTCAATAAATTAAAACATAATCTATATTATATCTCAAAATTAAGGATTAATTTCATAATTTAACAATTTAAATTCACAAATTAAGATACCCTAAACATATTCGGTAATTACTAGACTAATCATATTTGATGTGATACGTTTAACAAGTTATAAACGGTGAAGCAACTAATTGCAAAAACGTACGAACGAAGTATGATAAACAAGCCACTATTTATAAATCATTACACAATGCATACGTAATACATCAAATACCACATGTTATGTTGACAAAAACAACAAACCAGCTTGCAAATAAAATATCTTTGATAATCATATTATATTACGATGACATCAGCAATAACATCATATTACGCAAAAACAGCAAGTATCAACATGTATCAACAGTATACGAGATATATCAGCGGAGAAAAAAGCGGATAGAATGCAAACAGATGAAAACCATTCTCGCAAAATAAATAATCAAATTGATACGCGATAGAATCCCTCATAACCAATTATGAGACAAAGATTTAGGTCGATTTGATTAATACTATATAACAGAGGCTATGATACCACTGAAGGGTTACAACCCTTAAAGCCAAGGACCTGTTACAAGTATTAACCGAAAAGACAAACAATAGAGGGATAACGAATATACCTTATTGGCAGCGGAAGAGCGCATTAATAAGAATAATAAGAAATATAATAATCCAGAAGTATACATAATTCCCCACGGACAGAATAAAGCAACCCAGATGTGATGCCTCCGTTGGTATCCCCACAAGTACGGAAATGCGGTGTATATACTAGTATAAGGGTTTTTGTGAGACAGTCTCACAAAATTCTCTCTCTAATAATATATGAATCAATACTCTGAATTGTATGATTTGGTTCATCATATGAACCTCCTTATATAGAAGAGCTAGGTTACCTACTTAACCTAGAAGTTATTCCATAACTCAAATCGGTATAATTAGATTATCACAATAACTCTAATTACCATAACTAGATTATTACTATAACTCTAATTACCATAACCCGACAACACAGCTGAGTCGTATTACTAATTACCCGATATATTAATATACCGATATATTAATAATATCCCGTACACATTGTGTGTGACCCAATGTGCCACTTAAGACTACCAGACATATAACTCATTTATATGTCAACCCGACATCGACCTCTAGCAAGGCATATCGATCGGATACATAGACTTAAGCGGGTAAATTTGTAGGACAGTGGACATAATACCTTCAAATTTATCAATTGTTGCGGCAAAATGATAAATGAAATAAAGCTCCAGTCCCTGTTACTAAAATTCTCTTAAACAAATTTTAGGTTATCAATATAAGACTGCTACATTGATTAATTCTAATTAGCTCAATAGTAAACACTAATTAGAATACTAGGGACTGTCACATATTTACAAGTTACATTAATATCATTACAAATAATAACAATAGTATTTATGATATTCATTTATTTAATTATATCACAACATTTTCATCTTCAAAATTTACGTTTTACATGTTGTTTTGCTTGGCTCATACAAATAATTTTTTACAAGTGAATAGAAAAACCATAAGTTAAAAATTAAGAAGAATTAGAAGTTTACATTTCTTGATGTGTTGCGCGAAGTGATGCAATAGACATGATCTAGCCTTTGGTAGTGAATTCAAAATTGTTTACTAATTTGATTGTCCGATAATAGATAGAGTTTTTTTTAATGCAAATGCAAGTATGTATATTGTAAGTTAACGTAATGTGTTGATTATTTCAATGAACTAACTCGGTATATATATACCGAAGGTAATAACCAGATACAACGAATCTAGAGCTATACAAATGACGGGAATATATAAAGCTAAATACTAATGACGGAATGTCATGAGACATTCATCATTATTACTAACACGCCCCCTCAGTCAAAACGGTAGTTTACGAACGCTTTGACTGGACCAAGGGATAATTGTAGATGCCGCTGAAGATGAACCAAGTTGACTTTTGGATGCCGAAACCGCAGCTATGTCCCTTGTGTATGTCTAGAATCCTCGCGCATGCCGAAAATAAAATAAAAAAGGTAACAAATCTAATGGTGCACGAGGCCGAAACGACAAGTCGTGACACAAATAAAAAAAATGGTGTATGGGAGCGTGGCCAACCCGTAAAGCACCACAAACTGGAGCAAAGCTCAACAGTATAAATTAAAAAGAAAAAAACGGTGTACGGGAGCGTGACAACCCGTAAAGCACCACAAACTGAAGCAAAGCTCAACAGTATAAAATAAAAGGAAAAAAATGACTAAACCGAAACATAAAACACCCGACCGGGCTCTTCGATCCAGTGTCGGCTGGTTGGCCATGCGGGTCGTAGCCGGCGGAGTCAGACCACCCGGCCCGTGGGGCAGGGGTGGTTGCTGGGGCGAACTTGAGACGAACACGGAGAAGGCGATGATGGGACAGGGTGGCGGTTTAGTGCGGTCAGCGGGTGTCGAAACAACGACAAGGGTAGGAGCGGTATTGACGAGGATTGAGTCAACGGAGAACATGACGACGATAAAAACAATATAATATGAAAATCGGTGCGGAGGATATTATTATTTATTTTTAATAATATTATTATTCATAATATTATAATAACGGTGGTAAGGAGGCTAAAATAGATGGAGGCAGGGACCCCAATTGAGTGGACATGAAATGATCATGCATGGATATGGCAGGTGAGGTAAAAATTGGAAGGAGATGGAGGACATTGCACACCATTTTTTGATTACTCTGTACTAAGTTATTATAATTATAATATATTATGGCATAAAATTGGACTACCCGCCGGAGATGGAAGATAAGATAGCCATCTCCGGCCGGCTATTAAAGCACGAAGTTGTACCAAGCGGAAGGAATTTTTAGAGATCGATTAGGCTCTGATACCATGTAAGTTAACGTAATGTGTTGATTATTTCAATGAACTAACTCGGTATATATATACCGAAGGTAATAACCAGATACAACGAATCTAGAGCTATACTAATGACGGGAATATATAAAGCTAAATACTAATGACGGAATGTCATGAGACATTCATCATTATTACTAACATATGTTATTAGAGAAAATCTCCCGGCACCAATACAAGCTACGACTTCCCCTTCCTCTATGTGCTAAGCTACATTAATCTATCAATATGATGTTGATATTTGCTTATTACAATTCTACTCATGCCTTTAATTCTATTACAAATTTCATATTTGACAGTAGCTATGACATTCTCCGGTCTTTCCACTTGCTGATATAATCTGCTTTGATTCCTATTCCTCCCTATATGGTACCAAACTGCTATGATAGCTGCTGCCATGATATGCTTGAGCAAGAGTGATTTTTGCCTTACCTTCTGCCACCAATTTTCTGTATTAACATGAGGGATAGAGTACCTGAATCAGTTAGATAATAAATTGAAACACCTCTAAGCATATCCACACCTTGAGAATAGGTGGTCATGATTCTCATCCTCTATGCCGCATAAGAAACACTCTTTATCAAACATCATACTCATCTTGCCTAGTCTATCCTTTGTGAGGAGCTTATCCTGACACACTAGCCAAGCGATGAACCCATGCTTGGGCACATTAACTCTGTTCCAGACCAAGCACCTCCAGGGGACTTTAGGTCTGGGATTTCGAATCCAATTGTAAGCTTCAGCTACGTCAAAGCTCATGCTCTGTGCCAGTAGCGTGGGAAAGAAATTATTAGCGTAAAATTGATCCTTAACCCAACAAATCTTCCTCCAAGACCAACTCGAGTTAAGGGGGGGTTTATAAGTTTCCCAATTCATACCTCTGAGGTAAATCGAATGAACCCACTTGACCCACATATGGTCCACTTTACAGGTTACCCACCAAGCAGATTTACCTATAGCAGCGATATTCCAACAATGCACCTCCCTAATCCCCAATCCTCCTTCCTCCATTGGGCAACAAACTCTTTCCCACAAGACCAAAGGCGGAGAATTATAATGCTCACATCCCTTCCAAATATAATTCCTACAAATGACGTTAATTTGACCAATGATAGATGTGGGGATAATAAATATCCTGGCCCAATACACATGGAGATTACTCAACACTGCTTGTACTAAAACAAGTGGGCCTTTATATGACAGTTTTCTGGCACTCATTCCCGTTACACAACTCACAATCTTTTCTGTAAGTATATGACAATCCATGACTGAAAGCTTTTTAGAAGACATGGTTATGCCCAAATACTGGAATGGTAGTTCTTCCTTGTTCATACCCGGAATATTTTCAATCTGACATTCCTTAGTTGCCTTAATTCCATTACAGTACAGTTGAGACTTCAATTTGTTCATAATCAACCCTGAAGCAGCTGAGAATGCATCAAACGCCCTCATAATAGATGAGTTAAGACTCAACAGAATACTCCATCTGTTCACCTATTAGCTCACAACTGTTTTATGCACGATTATTAAGACAAAAATAGATGAATCACTTTACGATAAAAAATGCCTAAAGCAACATGGAATGAGGAGGAAATGTAATGATCCTTATCCACATATATTAATTTATTTGCTAAAATTTAAAAGTGTAAGTTATTGACTAATATACACCAAATACGAAAGAGAAGCTTACGGAAAATAGTATTATACTAGTTTTATGTGCAATCAACTCAAAGTTTTTTGAGCCTTTTTGTATACTTAATGAGCTTATACTAGTTTATGAGGTGATTTGTAAGTTGTTGAGCTTAAATATTTATTTGATTTAACTCGACAACTTTCCACTAAAGCTCAGAAAATTTACAACAAAACTCGAAAACTTTGTGATAACACTCAAAATCATAAAACCAGTTGTACATAGAGCTATGTACAATTGGTTGTATAATTTACTCGTGGTAACTTATTGATGGGATAAAGGGAAAAATAGGGTTATATATTTACTGAGCTTATAAAAGTTTTTGAGCTAAGTTGTAGGTTTTTGAGCTTTAACATTTATGTAATTTAACCCGACAACTTTACACGGAAGCTCAGAAAGTTTACAGCAAAACTCGAAACCTTTGTAATAAATCTCAAAATCTTAAAACCAGTTGTACATAGTGCTATGTACAACTGGTTGTATAATCCTCTCATTGGGGATAAAGTGAGCACTTATATTGTGTGGAAGAGTTGAAAACTATTTTTTTTATGGAGAATGGGGTTGAATTGAAATATGGAAAAATATTCTAGTAGTAATTAAATAATACTCCCTCCGAGTTCCTATGTTCCCCCTTTCTTTTTTTTTGTGGAAAATAAAGGAAGAGAAAATGAGTGGTTCAAAAAAAAAAAAAAAGAGAAAAATGGGTGGGATAAATGTGAACCATATATTGGTAGCCTAAAAAGCAAAGTGGGAAGAAGATCAAAGTCAACCCAAAAAGAAAATATGGAATATCATAGAAACTCGGAGGGAGTAGTTCATATACCTGTGAATTAGGAAAGTGTGATTTTCTTAGAGAAAGAGAGGGTGAGTTAGAGTAAATCGGGGTAAAAGGAAAACACAAATTCTTATATGAGACGGTCTCACGATAAGTTTATCGTGAGACCTCTCACATGGTGGTTAGTTAGTTTTATTATTATTTTATTTATGTGAGTAGGTCTCACGATAAGTTATCGTGAGACGGTCTCACAGGAGAGTAACTGGAAGGAAAAATAATCTGAAAATTAAAGTGATATCCATTTACTTTGTCATTTTGCAGGTAGCAACTAATATTTTATTGTGTGCATATGGTCCCTTGATGTTTAACTTTCATGTATATGTTACCCTAATTTACTATCTCATCAAGATCCATATTTCAATATTAAAGAAATAATGGAATTGATAGAAAAGTAGGTCTTTTGGCTACGAATAAAATTTAGTTCTGGGGGTATGTTCATCCATGCTCACATCTTCTTCATCATTCAACTATTTTCTCGTCGATTCTCACTCATCCACCTCATTATTTCTCAACTTTTCAAAATTCTCCTCCAACCGTGATTTATTATAGTTCATCGTCAATTATTTTTCTATAATAAAAATTTATGTCAAAATAATATCAATTATTAAGAGCATTCTCATATCAAAAATAATTTTTTTCATTCTTGGGTGAAAATCAAGGGCGGATTTTGGGGTGAGTCTAAATAGGCACGTGCCCAACCCTAAACAATCTATATAAGTAGTTTTTAAGTTTTCCAATAGACAAGATATCTAGGTAACAGAGTTGGCAAGGAAGTTAATTTGAAAGCTTCACATCCCATGTTTGACTCCTGAGTAGTTTCCAAGATGATATTTTGATCGTATTTTTCGACATGTAAATGCAATTTTTTCTTGTCGAAATTATATTTTGTGAAAAATAATTTAATACTAAACGTGAGTTTTTGAGTTTTAAGTATGAATAATTATAAAAAATTGCTTTCGAAAAAACATTTTAAAATGATGAATTATTTATCGGCTGAAAAAAATAAAGTGTCCTCCCTATGTCAAAATCCCGCATGTGCCCCTGGTGGAAATCACTTCTTCCACCTATCATATTTACCCCACTTTCTATATCCTAAAAAAACATTATCCTTCGGTGAGTACCAATTCGTTCCACCTCATTACTACACTTATTTAATTTATTTTAACATCAATTTTTTTTTCATAAACTTTGTACACGAGTAAAAACAATTAAATATATTATTATAGACATTGCCGTTAGAAATTCATTAAACAATTTTTTTAAAAATTATAATAAATCTTCCCGTTGTAGTGAAATAGATTCTCACCCACACCACACGCCACACCATGTGTTGCCTATCATTTGCTCACATGATGCATGCAGGTGGATCCCTTAAAAATGTTTTACGTGCTTTAAACAAAATAGACGCGTTTAGGTCTACTGCACGACGACCTCTCATTAAATTTATTGAGAAAGCAATTATAAATGAAGGTATCAATGGTACCAAAAATAATAAATCTATATACGTTTAACATAAAAGAATATACAAATAAAAGTGATTACACACTACGATAAAATGAGTACGTTTGTTATAAAAACAAGTAATTTATTGAGAAAATGTCTTTCTATAGTTTTTGTATGATTTATTTACAACAAAAGCGACATCATTTCGGTAAGAAAACAAGCATTATACCCATAGTCAGCATGTGGGACCCACCA
Organism: Agrostemma githago; assembly: GCA_958450325.1. Taxonomy (NCBI): domain Eukaryota; kingdom Viridiplantae; phylum Streptophyta; class Magnoliopsida; order Caryophyllales; family Caryophyllaceae; genus Agrostemma; species Agrostemma githago. Next base: position 53,242,594 of record OY288253.1, read on the forward strand.
CCCCCATCCTCCACTCAATTATGTCCCAAGAATGGTTTCACCTCCTCCATGGACAATGATTTCTCCATGGATAATGGAGCTCCACTTTTCATTCATCTTTCTCCAAGGATGCAAAATGGAGAGGTGATGAAGATATTGAACATGTACATCCATGGATCCTCTATCCTCCATGGAGGATTAACAACTTGTATCGTTAGTCAACGATAGAACCGATAAGAGAGGAGGGAGGGGAAGGAATCGAAGTGGATCTCACAGGTGAGAAGAGACATTTTTATTTTATTGTTTCCTTCTGTAAAGTGTAAGACCATGGTTATCAATAGATAAAAGTTCTGTCCACCGAGGACCTCAATTCTTCCACCTCACCCTTTCTACCTCATTTTCTCTCTTTTCTAAAATACTCATATATTTATGGATTCATTTTTTCTTCATAGAGGGGTCCCGCCCATTCCACCTCATTTATCATACCCTACCCATTTCATTTTATAAATTACGATTTTAATGTATTTCACAAAATTTCATTTTTTAAATAAAAGCTGACAATTTATGAAACAATTTTTTTTTTTCATATTGTGTTTATTTAATAACTTTTGTAAATCTAATATAATTCAATATGTTTTAGATAAATTGTATTTTGAGAAAATGCATTAGTACTTGAGAAAAAGTAAAGTTAGGTGATGGATTATAGTTATATAGCGTCAGATTTTGGTTGGGTCAAAAATTTTGTTGGGGAAAAAAATTAAACGGGGAATTTCGTACGGGATTGTTTTGAAGAAGTCGAATATATTCATGATATCTCGGATTGTTATAATTGAAACGAAATATTATAATTGTTACTCCGTATTATCCATTTTTTTGGAAAAATATCTAGAAAATGTTATATTGATATGAATAAAGAGAAGGTTAATTTAGATGGATTAACTAGAATATATTCATAGATGACTTTTTTAATCAAATGCAATTAGCCGTTATATATAATTTTAATTAAGCAAGCGTATGTTTTTAAAAATAAATAAAGAGAAACGTTGTTTACAAAGAAGAGATAGGAAATAGGGAGTTCTTACTTACCAAACAAATGCAACAAATGCATGTGGTCCCCAACCTGGGATTAAAAAAAATGAAAAATACACCTTAGAGCAAGCAAGTACAATGGTAAGCTACAATACATGTAGTTTAACTTTGCCATATCATCATTTTCAAGCTACATGGCTTGATAGCCATATGCTTCTCCAATGGTGAGCAACAATCATGTTGTAACTTGCATGGTTCCACAATACCACCACCATTCAATAAAAATCGAGTTTTTTTTTCAAGTTTGTAGCTTTTAGAGCAAGTGTAGCTTTCAAGAATGCCAAAAATTTCCATCTTCAATGGTAGGCTTGTAGCTTGGTATTTTAAATAAATTGCCAGCAAGTCCTTATTTCCAGCTATTGGACTTGCTCTTAACTATCAATCAGCATACACCTCTCTCCACCCGCTTTTCTCTCCGTGAAGATGGAGAAATATGCACAATCCTCCTGAACGGATTAATAATCCATTGGTACACCCTCTTTCTCACTTCATCCTCCCTATGGCGTCAATTGAAATTCTTGGATAACCATGATAAGAGCATGGTTAGCTATGGATCCAAAATGGATCCATAGGTATGATGGATTGAAAAGTAGTCTACAACAATGGATTGGAAAAAAAGAGGATGGAGAGGGAATTTTAATCCTTCCCCACGGATACAAAAAGAAGAAGAAAGAGGGAGGGTGGTGAAGGAGTTATGTCCACTGTCCTACGGATTAACCCGCTTAAGTCTATGTATCCGATATGCCTTGCTAGAGGTCAATGTCGGGTTGACATATATATAAATGAGTTATATGTCTGGTAGTCTTAAGTGGGCCCATTGGGTCACACACAATGTGTATGGGATATTATTAATATATATCGATATATTAAATATATCGGGTCAGTAGTAATACGGACCCAGCTGCGTTGTCGGGTTATGGTAATTAGTGTTATACTAATAATCTAATTATGGTAATTAGAGTTATAGAAATAACCTAATTATACCTTCTCATCTCCTATATAAGGAGGTTCATATGATGAACCAATATATGGAATTAAGAGTATTGACTCATAATATATTCGTCTTATAAAGAGTTATAAGAGAGATATAGAGAGAAGTTGTGAGACAGTCTCACATACCTTTATACTAGCATATATGTCGCAGTTCCGTACCCGTGTGGATACCGAAGGAGGCATCACGTTTGGGGTGCTTTATTCTGTCCGTGGAGATTATTTATTCTTGTCCGTGGAGATTATTTATTCTTGTCCGTGAAGATTATTTATTCTTTCCGTGGAGATTATATATATTTCTGGGTTATTATACTTCTTATTGATACGCTGTTCCGCTGCAAATAAGGTATAATTGTTATCCCTCTACTTTTGTCTTTTCGGTTAATACTCGTAACAGGTCCTTGGGTTTAAGGGTTGTAACCCTACAGTGGTATCAGAGCCTCTGTTACGTAGTATTAATCGGATAGACGTGAATCTTTGTCTCATAATTAGTTATGAGGGATTTCACCCGCTTATTAATTTGATATATATTTTTGCATGTGTCGAGAATTGTTCTCCTTGGTTTACTATTTTGTGAGACAAATATATTGACCTCATGTATTGACCTCATGATGATGTCGCTTATTTTAGCTCCTGCAATTTTTTTCTTTTGACTTGATTGTATGTTTTGATTTGTTCACTCTATGTGTCCGTATAATGTATATTAACATATTGTATGTGCGTTCACATGTACTACAAAGGGTTATTTGATGTTCATGGTAACGGAGTAATTTACCTATGCTTTGCGGCTAGTCCATGAAATTTTCGGTCACGTTTAGGGTTTGTTTTAATTTACGAATTTAATTTGTTAAATTCTAAAATTGACTCGTAAAATTAATTTAAGATCTAATATTGATTATTTTTAATTTAATTTGCCCTAAATTGATCCACTATAATCTCAAATTTCTTTGTTGACGATGAGACTAATTAGATTAGTCAAGATTCGATTGAAATTGAACATAAAATTACTAGAATTTAATGTTGACGATGAGTCCTAATATGATTAATACAAGACCCGTTTTAATTATGGTGGAGACAGAACGAAACAAGGTCAACCTAGTCGACACGGGTGTGACTCGGTTGGCACGAGTATGACTCGGTTGGCACGAGTATGACTCGGTAGGCACGAGTGTGTCCCGGTCGGAACAGGATGACCCGGGCGGCAAAGGTTTGACCAAGATGACACAATATTTACTCGGACGACATGGTGTCGGGTCGAGCGACGCTTTTAAGAAAAGTCGTTTTTTTGCATTTGTGTGCTGATTATGAATCAAAATGGATTATACTTTTATTTTTCCGAATCTATGAAAAATTAGTTTTCTAAATCGGTTAAATAATATTATGCATTTTAATTATCATATTATCATAAATAGATCGGAAAAGAGTTTCTCGAGTCTTATTTGATTTTGATGAATTTTTCATATTTATATGACAATTATAAGATGCAGATTGATTGTGAATCGAGTTTTGTATATCCGTTCAAATTTTCCGGGTGGGAAATTGTTCCTCGTAGTTGGAAAAATGAAAGATATTGGTAAAATTGTTCAAACCAAATAGCAATTATGAATTGTAATATGATTATGAATCAAAATATGAGATCTTTTAACTTGTTTTGTTTTATGCACAAATCAGTAGTAACAATTGAAATATTATGTCATACGATGCATGAATTTTATTGTTTGAAACTTGTGTCTTGTGTGCTTAGAACTAATAGGTCGCCTTGTAAGTTGACCTAGTGGCATGGTTAGGACCCATATGCATTTAATCCCTCGCACAAATATTAAGTATTGCCTTTCCAGAATTGACCACTACAACAATTTCATATCATTGGTTCAAGTGACTGCCTAAGCGGTGCTTTGCCGATGTGTGTGGACTGAGTAGGTGGGTAACGGTTACCCACAGGTTCAGTCTGGTTTGCTTAACATTGCTATCAAGTCGGACTTGGGCTTTGAGGCAAATAGTTGGTGTCATATGATGACTAATTCCAACGAACCAAGAATTACATATTGATGTAATTGACAATGTTGTTTTCTACCTTTACTTTTGGAGCTTGAGCAGTGAGCCCAAGTTCACTTGAGCGACAAAAGGTTTAGGATCTTGGAATGTTATGCGAACTTGAGGGTAGTTTTCATGATTTTATTTTAAATTTATTTAAGATTATGAATATTAATTATCGTTTTACTTAGCATATAATTGTAGTTGTAATTTAGTCCCTTTATCACATTTATTAAAGATGAGTTTGAATTGTTCAACCTTGTCGATTGGTATCTTGAGAATTGTTTTCAAAATTAGAGATATGGATTTTGTCCTTGTGAAGGATAATTTTGACAAATTATAACCAGTGCTAATGTACAGTATGGACTGTTTAATTAGAGTCATGGAGATGACTACTATAAGTACCAAAATCAATTGTTTCAATAAAGGGAACCGTTCCCATTGAGTGAGAAAATGGTAAAGATGATCCAATTAATCCATGTCATATGATGAATGATTATCTTGATAATCAGTAGAATTTTGGATGTTTCTTTCTAAAGAATTAGGAATTGAAATCGTTTCAATTAGTCCTAAGTTTAGGTCATTTTATTATGAATAAAACAGGTGACTTAATAAAATTTCTCACCTTTTAGCATGAGATGTTAAAAGACGATTGAGCATTGTATCAAGAAGGCAAATAGTACTAATGTTCTATGAGTTCATTAAGAAAATTGCTTGAGATAATGATTAATGAATCTAAGATATTGGTTAAAGTAAGGGAAGGATAATTGTTATCATATCCAAACTTGTTGCCAAATTTAGATTAGGTACGATTTTATTAGTCATTAATGTAATGACAAATATATGACATTGGTAGATAGCTTTCTAGAAGTGTCTAGAAATTCTGCAAATCAATTGAAGTATGACTTCAGGTGTGTATGTTACTGAAGTAATAGTTACTTTCATTCCACTGTTTTGGTATAAGATACTAAATGCAACTATTACATTGTGGATGTGATGGCTCAAAGAGGGTGGAATAATGGTATATAAGTGAAGTGTTTTATGATGAAATGGACAAACGTTGTTGTTTCATATATAAAAGGAAAATCACTTAATTTTACCATAAAGCTGAATACTAGAATTGAATAATTGTTATTCTTGTACTAGTCATAAGCAAGGACATTGATTCTGTTTCATGTATGGGCATGAAAAGTTTTGATAAAAGTAGAACAATTGTTGCTCTATATCTTGCAAGAATATGAGGTACAATAAGGCTAAACATGATTGTTGAGCTCTACATTCCTAGTAGTGAATGCTTTTATTTGTAACATAACGACCAAAAGGTTCAACTCCCTCGACCTGAATTTTACCCATCACGGCATTGTCTTTAATCCATGAGACAAGAAACATAAGAATAAGTTTCATAATGATGATATTATTAACCTTATTGATAAAGATCAACTGAGGTGAATGGATCTTGTTTAGATGGATAAATGACATTACAAGTGACTCCTATTAATTGTAGTGGGAGGGTACTTAGACTTGTTAGATCACACATATACAGATACGTGTGAGTTTAACTAGTGATGTTGCAAAATGGGTAACATGTATGGTTTTGTTCATTTGATGAAATTGGAACTTAATGATTTGAATTGTTCAAGAAAATTCAGATGAAAGTACATGATCAACTTGATAAGTTGGTACGAGTCGTTCGATATGATTGAAACAGGGAGGAATTGAACTAAAAGATAGTGATCATCTTAGAAGTAGTGAAAAGTGTTTCAAACTACATCGAACCATATTTAATATGATTTAGTCTATGATGAGTCATATGCAGATTTTATTGACATTTTAGAAGATTATGCACTATAAAAGTCTTTGTACAATGTTGATGAGATTGTCCATGTAAGTCGGAGAATAGACACCATATGAGATATGGATTGAAATGTTCTAAAATAGTCTTTTCTTAATTATCAAGTCTTAAAGATTAAAGAAAATCGTTTTCTAGAACTTAGACTCAATTATGACATTTGTTTTATTAGGGATATTATGTTAATTCTACAAATCATCCAAAGAACAAAATAGTTTTGTTGCGTGGAGTGATATGTTTCTTTTAAAAATATGTGATTTCTAATAGAAACAGTGGGAGTAGAATCGACCTTGAAATTGTTCAAGATTAACAGGATTTCTCTTAAACAGTTGTAGAGAATATTGATGCATCCATGAAAAGTCATGATCATCTTAGCTGTAAAATATTACCCTACATAGGTTTGACCTATGATGAAACAATAATGGGCAAAGACTCCAAAAGTCACATAAAATCTAATAGATTCTATATACCATAACTACCAGGTATAGACTTTGGTTAAATGGGTCTTATAGTGAAGAATAGTCTTCAATATAAAGACGATGTAGATTGATATAAGAGTATCTATGAAGCATAGTTGGTAGATAAGGATTGATCTCATAGTAATGACTATGGAAAAACCTTTTTACAATATTATGCTTAAGTCTATTATGATTGATTTAGCATTTTGATTGTCATCACTCATTTGATGAGTTTTGGACATATATGTGTAAAATACATTTCTTGAAAGAGATGCATTATGATGTGTGTTCGACATATCGTATGAATTTCATATTATCAAAATTGCTAGACAAATGTGAATGATCCAATTTGATTGGAGAAGTATTATGGAGTAGTATCTTTGTTCTTAATGTGGTAATTCAAAGAGGTTTGTTTTCCTTTGAGACGAAGAAAGACAATGTGTACAAGAGGCTAGTGGGAGTGCATTTATCGTTATGATTTGGTATGTAAGTGACATACTTCTCTAACTAAACGACATTTGATGGCTATAGTCTATGAGACTTTGCAAGAAATGTGTTTGTTATGTGCTCGTGTGACGGGTAGATACTAATCTAGTGAGTGTCACTAAATTGCTATCTAAGAATTGTTCCTTTGCGCTTAAGAAGCAAAAAGGAATTATTTAAGAGATGCGCATGATGTGATAAGCGAATTATTGTAAACAAGTTACAACGATTCATATTTCCAAATAGACAAAGATGACGTGAGATTGTAATCTCAGTAAATTTTGTTTTGGATAAGAAGTTGTGTGTTGGAACGGTTCCAAAGGACAACTTTATGACTGATATTATAACTAAAGTTAGTATTCTATTGCTTTTGAAGCAAATAGGCGTTTGGTTACGAATCAAGCACACACTCAACTTTAAAGTTTATGAAGCAATTTGTTGCTTATGAAACTAACAGTTTACCTTAATTGAGAGAAGGTAGATTGATTATATGTTTGTAAATAACCGATACATATGTTGTATGTCCCGAAACCTTCTCTACATAAAGATCATATTGTTATGATTGGTATAAGACGCATGGGCGAGTGGTCTTAGTACTTTTAGAGGTGTTTGGTTTAGTGGGAGTTATTATGATAATTAGTATATGTATGACATATAATCATTTGGTTAATGTAACCGAGTTTTGTCCCTAAATAATTTACATTGATGAAATAGATCACTAAGTACGTGACTTAGTCTAGGAACTCTATTTGGATGATGTAATTATTTTGTCTCTAGTCAGGGTATTGTGTTGGGACATTTGAATACCTTTAAATGACTAGTGTGTGAGTTGGTTGATGACTAAGTTCCTTGAGTCATAGGTATTGAAATACTAAACCAGGCACACGGGTGTATGTTGGGAACATTCATTAGACAGACCCGCCGAAAAGGATTTTACTAAGATTTCGCTTAGTGTCAGTAAAGTTCTTTGCAAGTTATGAACTTGTACGGTCTTTAGACCTGAGTCTTTGACTATTCTATACATGTGATGTGTATGCTTTGATACTATTCCTCGTCAGCTGTGAAAGGGGGCTATGGATGGTTATTGGGCATGCATGGATCATGTGATAGTATGTGGTTAGACAAGAGGGGATTTGCTCTTCCTTTATTGAAAGGAATTTATTGTTTCTTGGCCACTCGAAGAGTGTGACTTGTATAAATGCGTGGTCGCGCTCAGATAGGATGATTGTCATCTATCTGCTCTTTTAACAAGTCAACTCAAAGATTCGAGTAAAAGATTGTGATATGTGAGGATGACACTTCTTCTTACCTCATTCTCAATTGGAGACAATAGTAGCAAAGAGACTTAACGCCGTTCTTGAGAGGACATGTACAAGTGGGAGACTGAAGGAGTTATGTCCACTGTCCTACGGATTAACCCGCTTAAGTCTATGTATCCGATATGCCTTGCTAGAGGTCGATGTCGGGTTGACATATAAATGAGTTATATGTCTGGTAGTCTTAAGTGGACCCATTGGGTCACACACAATGTTTATGTGATATTATTAATATATATCGATATATTAAATATATCGGGTCAGTAGTAATACGGACCCAGCTGCGTTGTCGGGTTATGGTAATTAGTGTTATACTAATAATCTAATTATGGTAATTAGAGTTATAGAAATAACCTAATTCTACCTTCTCATCTCCTATATAAGGAGGTTCATATGATGAACCAATATATGGAATTAAGAGTATTGACTCATAATATATTCGTCTTATAAAGAGTTATAAGAGAGATATAGAGAGAAGTTGTGAGACAGTCTCACATACCTTTATACTAGCATATATGTCGCAGTTCCGTACCCGTGTGGATACCAAAGGAGGCATCACGTTTGGGGTGCTTTATTCTGTCCGTGGAGATTATTTATTCTTGTCCGTGGAGATTATTTATTCTTGTCCGTGAAGATTATTTATTCTTTCCGTGGAGATTATATATATTTCTGGGATATTATACTTCTTATTAATACGCTGTTCCGCTGCAAATAAGGTATAATTGTTATCCCTCTACTTTTGTCTTTTCGGTTAATACTCGTAACATGTCCTTGGGTTTAAGGGTTGTAACCCTACAGGTGGGATGGGGGTCATGCATTTATTATTTTTTTATATTCTTTTTCTATTAGTGTAAGGGGGTCCATTTATTAATAAGATAGAGAAATATATTATTAATGTTGGGCCCAAAAGTTTATCCATGGATGTGAGAGTTTTGTATAGGATAAGAATAGTGGGAAGAAAAAGTGTGGTGGAAACAGTGGGACCGAATATGGAGAGAAAATGAATCCATTGATAATCATGGTCTTAACCCACCCACTTGCACATCCATGGAGTGAATGGCTCTCCATGGATAGAATGCAGAAAGAACCCTCCTCCATTCATGGAGATTGCATTCTCCATGGACCTATGGATGAGTTTTATCCGTGCAGACGGAGAGGTAAAAAGAAGGGGCATTTGATATTTTGATTTGGGTGGGGATCATGGGAGCAGTGGAGCAGCATTCTTTATTTTATTTTATTTTGATATTTACGCACCATTTCGGTGCATTTGCCAAAAAAAGAAGTGGAGTGTTTTTATTTGGGGAATTAATTCCCCCCTTTCATTCATATGCAACATTGCAAGTTTTGCAACGTCTTTTTTATACTAGTAGTATTTAAAAAAAGTTTTCTATGTTATCGTCTTTTATTTCGTAATGAAATCAAAATATTTTAAACGTCATTACTTTTACGTTGTCTAAAAAACGATAATCACAAAACATAAATTAACAAGTCAAAGTTATGTTTTTAAAAACATCGATTATTATTAACCAATTACCAACTTTAATATGAGGTGCTTGACTTAAATTAAATGGAAAGATAGGTAAAATTAATGTGTGGGGTAGAGGATAAATGAGGTGTATGTGATAGGTCCTTTATGGAGAGAAAATTGAATTCATGGATGGAGGAAATTTATTTAGGAAAGATAAAGTGGGGTAAAGAAAGTGAGGTGGAAAGAGTGGGGTCCTCTATGGAGAAAAAAAATATCCATGGATGGTCATGGCCTAATCGCTTTCTCTTTCCCATTTTTCTCAATCATTCAAAGTGGAGATTTTTGCTCAATCATTCTTCAAGGATTGAGGATCCATTGATGTATCATCATTTCCTCTCCATCCACCGTATGTATTAAATCCAAATCCATCATTAACCTTGCTCTTAGTGTGAGAGTTAAGAGCAGGTCCAATAGTGAGAAAAAAAGAAATGCTTGGAATTTTTGTAAATTTTCAGGCGGATTGTATACCGTTAGACTTCAAAAAGTAAGACCTGCTTGAAAGTTACACTGACTCTACCAAGCTACAAGCTTGATTTCAATTTGCTTGATTCTTATCAATGATCAATTTTTTTATTCATCCGTCGGACCCATGGTCATCTAATTTATTTCTCCATCCTATGAATTTCAAGAAAAATAACACCCATATTCATGGATAGTTTTTCTCTCCATAGATCAACTTAGTAGTATATCATCATAGTATGCTACATTTTTTTTTTTTTTTTTTAACATAATTATGAAGTACTCCCTCCGTTCCAATGAATTGTTTGCCTATTCCATATTGAAGCGTCTCAATGAATTGTTTGCCTTTCTATTTTAGGAATATTTTTATATGCAATTTGAACCTTCTAATGACTTTTGCTCTACATGTCACTCCCTCATTGGATCCCTTACCCTTGGTGCCAAAAGAAAAAGCAAACAATTCATTGGAACGGAGGGAGTACCATATTATCATTTAACTAGTTTTTGTTCCCGTGCAATACACGGGGTCCTCTAGGACCACTTTAATGAAAATTATTTTGAAATAATAATACAGTACAATGTCTCACTTCATTAAAATATTCCTCACATATCATAGTGAAATGTGAAGAAAACCAAAAAATTGGTGGGAGTAATAATTTGAATGAATTAGTGATTTATCTTCAATTTATTAGTTGAAAATAAAGCATGAATAAAAACCAATATATATGGAGTGTATATATAGAATTAAGATCATGTGAGTACTACTAATTCGGTGAGATTTATAAAAAAAAGCAAGCATGAAACTACGTCTGGCTGCGTTAGTAATTTTTGTACAATTTGAACTCATTTAGAAGAAATAAATAACAAATCCAACAGCTCATGTAATTAATTTGGAGTTGCTAAGAGATAGAGGCACGTAATCGAGAAACCATAGACAACAACAAAAATTATTATTTCTTTCAGAGTGTGTATATTTTATTGAAACGGGGCAATAAAAAAAATTGGAGAGAGTATTAAGTAAGAAATGAATATGAACAACATCAAAGGAAAAAAGAATCATACACACTAAATACCCAAATATAACAACGATTGACCAAAATTTATATTCGTAACAATGAAATTTGTATACAAAGTAATCGTATTTTTTATGCTCCGTAATACTCTTAAGATGATAATTTAGAGTCGCCGAATGGAGTTATGAGATTGTAGAGGGCATATGATCGGTTCACGCTACGGGGGAGTGGAAAGTTCAAGTATTATGGAATTATTATGAAAAAAGAGTTAGATAATCACATGCTTGTGTTTAAGGCCGCCACGTGGCATGGTTTAGAAATCACAAAACCACAAAAAAAAACTTGTTTTGGATTGCCTTTTAATAATATACTAGTTTTAATCCCGTGCAAATTGCGCGGTTGTTCCTACAAAAAATTTCCAAATTCTCATGTGGGATGGTTATTGTGAAATTGTCTCACATGAGAACTTCTCTATACAAAGTAGAAAAAAATCGTATACATATATTAATTTTTCTCAAAGATTTTGAGAAAATGTGAAATGAAAAAATATTGTTAGAATTTAAAATTGATTTTCATTATAGTCTTATATCCGAACATTATACAGTAACAAAATAGTACTCCATAACTTATTAAAGGTTGACATTTCAAATAATTTATAAGATAAGTTGAACGATATTTTTCCCAATTATTTTAAAGTAATCAAATAAGTTATTAATAGTTAGCAAATAATGTGAAAATATATGAAGTAAACCCTATCTTACACACACACACACACACACACACACACACACACACACACACACACACACACACACACACACACACACACACACACACACACACACACACACACACACACACACACACACACACACACACACACACACGTACTCGTGAGTAATTCATTTTATCCCTCAATCGTTGCAAGATTTCGAGATAAACAAACTGCCAAAGATCACTAAAAAGAATTCAATGAACAAATAGACATTGTACGTTAAATAATTCTATACACAATAAGGTACTTTCGCCCTTATTATATACAGACTACTATCAAATGAGTCTCAATTTTTTTTGCATTTATATATTTGGCTTGAAGGCTAACATAATACAAATATAATTACATTTACTTACATATGTAAGCAAAGCCAACATACGGAATACTCCCTCTATCTCACTATAATGTTCTCACTTTCCAAAAAATGGATTTCCCACTATCTTGTTCCCATTTTGATTATTTCTCTATTTGACTATCAACTTTTACAATATTATCCCTTTCCCCTTTCATTATTTACCATTGTGTCATCATATTTGGTCTAATTATATTTTTTTTTTATTTTTTTTTCTTACACTTGGACCCACTTGAAATAAATAACTATATTTCTTAAGAGATGTTCCCATATGAAATGGGAACATCTTTTTGGGATGGAGGGAGTATATGACTGTGATAGAGGATTAATGAAGTGGAGAAATGAAGAAGATTCTATAGGAAAGCATGATATGACAATACCCACCTCATTTGATTCACATAGTTTATGATAAATGCTTGTTGTAATCCCCTAGAAAATCTAACGCGATACAGTGGCGGAAAAACTGTAGAGTCGAGATTATAACACGCTGTAACTATGTTTTGATAAAAATTTAAATGGTAAAGTCAAACATTAGGCCTTAAATAAAATGGCCAAAATTAAATAAATCCACAAAGGGGTTTAACAATCCACAAGACAAAATTATTAAAATTAATCGAGCAGGGATCATGTCTGCCCGCTAGCCCACACCCGGAAACATGCATACCTCTCATGTTAAAAACATAACAGCCACATTCAGTGAGGAGCAACGTCAACGTTCTCCCAGCCGTATAACAGGATTTTAAAACAGTAATTACTAATATAGGAAAAATAGTAAAGACGGAAAACAGTAAAACATTATAATGAAAATAAGTTTTCAGTGAAAAAAACTTCACGTATCAAAACAATATAATAAAAATGAGTTTTTCGGAGAAAATATAAAACACTTGCCAACCTGCAAATCAAAATTATATCGATAATAATAAAAATATTCAAAATGGCGTTATGGATAGGATTAATGTAGAATCTAGACTTTCACTAGGACAATACTAAACTAGCTTCGAGAACTTAGTCAAAACAAATCAGACTTCGGTCTCTAACTAGGCAACTCAACTATAACAGGACGGTGTGCAGCGAGGTCCTGGCTTAAGTAATGTACACCCCTCCTGGACACCAACCGTAATCTAGTTCAACCCGACGGCGACTTACTCGATGCGATATCTAAGTTTAAGGTCAAAATATACACACTCCTGAACACAAACCATGCTCAGTTCAACGACCAATGTGTCTCAACATAGACACACCAGCTTTATAGTTGATGGCAAAACGTACATCCCAGTCTATATTACTCTAAACCCACACTTATCCTTATTCCATACCTCCAAAACAATCCATTATCGATATTTAAAAGATGTATTCAACATAAACAATAAGAGAACAAAATGAAAAGGAATCACTTTCCAAAAGAGGAAACTTTCTGTTTTAGGAAACTTCTATTTTAGAAACTTACTAAAAATAGCATCATATCAAAATAGCAAAATACTAGTTTATAAAACGAGATTAATTAATAAAACGAGAACATTTGAGTTAATGAAATGATTGAAACGTCATACAAGTGTTTATAAATTGATTTAGAAATGTTTTAAACATTTTAAATACTACTAATTAGGGTGTTTCCTAAATTTATAAAACTAAAATTCCCTAATTATTATTAGTTCCGACAATACGATTATAAATAGGATTTTACGGCAAATGTCAAATTAAATCTTTTAACGTCTTTTATTTAATTAAACCATTGGATATATTTAGAAAATGTTAAGGGATGATTTAACTTTTAAAGTTTTAGATTTAAATACTTTCAAAATTGCTGGAAAAATAATTCTTTTAGGTAAGACGAAGCATTTTAACGATAAATCACAATTTGTCCGAAAATCAATACTTATTAATTAAAGACTTTAATAAATAGTACAAAAATTACGTAAAATAGTTAGAATATATTTATGGACATTCTGTCCAGAAAAGAAAATTTTCCAAAATCCTAAAACTCGGTTTTTAAAGCGTTTTCTCGTTAATCGTCCAATATCGACAATAACGATTAATAAAAATAGTAATTACAAAACGATTTAAGTATTAATACCCAAAAATTATCATTAAACCTAAAAATCATGAATTTCCAGAATCTACCATTCCAGATTTCCAAAAATTCCAGATTTAATAAATCCCGTCAAAACCGTCTTTAAAACCCGTTTTCACAATTAACGATTCCACTAATAAAACTTATCGTTCCGAACATTTATTAAGGCACTAAAAATCATAAAATTACATTTTAATATGTAATCATCAGAATCACATTTTTTCCAGATTTAATCATAGGACCAAAAATCGAGAATTTAAACGAGAAACACGGTTTTAACGATAAACGATGATTAATTAATTCCGAAACGAGAATTTAGTGATTAATTAATTCATCCACTTAACAATTCCGAAAAATTATGAAAACATTCAGAAAATTCTATTTCATCAGAAAGTTTCACCACGTCAAAAATCAGATTAAAATAAAATGTTTAGGTACTAGAACTAAAAATCGGTTTTTAATCGTTTTTGTCCGTAAACGGTAATAATTCAATAATTGATAACTAAATTATCAGAAAAATACTAAATTATTAGAAATCATCAAAAACAACATTTTTTCCAGAATATAAACATATATTACATGTTTAGGCCGAATATAATGATTTTACAAATTAATATGACGATTTAATCGTTAATCTCGCAAAAGCGATAAAAATACCGAAACATGCAAATATTCAACTTTTAAAATTTTTCCAGATTTTATGACATACATATATTGCCAAAATAAAACATAAAAATATATACATGCAAATACACAATTAAAATCATGAAATACCGAGTAACATCGATGTTACCTCTACTCCATGTCTGAATCGATTATATATTCGTCGGCCTCGGGATCATCCACAAATCCTTACCAAACACGAAAATCATGGCAGAAAAATACCATGAGAAAACTAATAAAATCAAGGTAAATAATGATCAAAAACGACGTCGATTATCACCTTAACGAAGGGATCGGAAAGAGGATTATTATGACGATAAAAATGATGCGATTGTGACTCGAAATGGAGTAAAAATCAGTCTATGAGAGTGGAGGGAGTACTCGGCCAAAAGGAAGAAAAGAAGATTTTTTTTAACTTTTGATAAATGAAAAAGAATGATGTAAGGAAATGGATGGTTAATTAAGTAATGAAAATTAAAGTGGGTGATGAAAACTAGGTGCCAAAAAGCCTAGAGTGGCCGGCCAACATAAGTGAGGAAGGAGCATGAAGAGTTTTGACAATAATGCATCAAATGAATGAAAAAGAAATAATCTTACGTTTACGTTTTAACGTGATAAAATGAAACGTATTAATAATACGTAGTAAAATTTGTGACCAGAATCTTAGTCGGTCGAAAATGTGAGGAAATGGCCTCAAATAATTTATAAGTTGATAAAAAGTATAATCGTAAAATAATTAAAGGCATTTCAAGGTAATTCGAGTAAACCTCGAGTAAGAAAATAATTATTCGCGAAACTTCGTAATAAAATCATTAACGACTAAATTTTTGTAAATAAATAAAAATATTTACTAGTTGAAAATATTATATAAACGTATTCAAACATTTTTAGGAAAAAGAATAACTTAAATCCGAGTTTAAAAACGTCAATTCGAAGAGAAATAGAATTTCTTGCGGAAAATTAATTAGTTTACGAAGAAACCAAATAAATGGATTTAAAAGAATTAAAATCTTTTAAAATAAAAATAAATATCACTAAACTCAAAATTGAAAATAAGTTTGGAAAAAAAATGATGAAACATAAGACCAAAATGTGACAGAGTTATGACGAAGTCATAACAGAAAGAGTAAAACGCTAGGAAAAATAGCGGCTGTTACACTTATAATTCACATTGTCATGACCACATCTTATGTAAAAACAATCTTTCCTATTGGATCGCTATTTATTCCTTAGAAAAACCAATTATTCCAAATAGAGTGCAATCTAATAACCAATGCCAGAACTCCAATTTTGTTCTATGAATTCGACCATGATATAGAGGGAGATATCGTTTTTCAATTCATCTTTCTCTGAGGGACATAAAATCCGCTAGCTTTTCTTCGGCCTCAAGTCGTCAAGCATCATCGAATATACAATTTGGCTCTATCTAAGACGAACATTATCTTCAAATTCAATTTGGAGCGTAACAACATATGGAGTACTCATATAACTATTTTATCTTTAAGATTAAACTTGGAATATCCTATTTCTCTACAATAATAAATCAAACTCGTTAAAATACCCTAACAACTGCATGTGGGTACTCAATAATGTCAAAGTTGAGCAAGTTTAAAACATGGAGATGGAGATGTTTATAGCAAGTTTGAGTGGCTCCAAAAGTCTGAACTTAGCTCAACAATGCAAGTATTCCATCTTCTATGATCCAGAAATATGATGTTTTAAGACCATGTTATCAATGGATGCAATTTCTCTCTATAGAGGACCCCACTTCTGCCACCTCACTTTTTCTACTTCATTTTTTCTCTCTTATAAAATACTCCTACATCAGTGAATTCATTTTTCTCTCCATAGGGGTCCACTCATCTCACAACATTTATCATACCTTATCCATTTAATTTTTACTCATTTTTTTATATTTCATTTTATAAATTACGACTATATTATAATCCGTACGTTTTGAACATTTTTTTAATAAAAGCGACAATTTATAAAACGAGTATTCGACTTAATTTTTTTTTCCGTAATTTAAATATTTTATTATTTTTTGTAAATCTACTTTAATACATTTTAAATAACAGAGAATTAGTGGCATTATATAGATTTCGAATATAATTCGGAACTAAAAAACGAGAAGAGTTTTCTAAATTATAAAATTAGAGATTATATATATAAAAAAATTGGCCACACTTCAATTAAAATACGTTATAAGACCTTGAGAGTTATTTGAATGAATAGTAGAAGGTTAATTTTATTAAGATGAGATGAATTAATAAGAAATGGTAGAAGTATATATATATTTATAACACAAATGTAACAAAATAGTCGTTGATCATATTTTTACATATAATGCATTTAAGGCAACCTAATCACTAATTGCTCAGTCTTTCCTCTTTTCCTCAATCTGTCAAAGTGGATATTTTTTCTCAAATCTCCCCCAAGGATTGAGGATCCATTGATGTATCATCATTTTCAATCCATCCACCCTATGGATTAAGTCCAAATCCATTGCTAACATAATAACAACCACAATTCATCCAGTTCAGTTTGAGATGCATAAAGAGATACATAGTTGTGAATAAATTAAAGATCTTAGTACTTTATTTATTCAAAGAGATACGTAGTTGTGAGTAAAGTCATGACTTTAGAATCTCTCATTGACAATATGTAATCCCCTAGAAAACCTGACGCAATACAGTGGCGGAAACACTGTAGAGTTGGGATTAAAACACACTGACAAACTATATCTTATTAAAAGAAACGGTAAGTCAATACAAAGGCTGCTTTTTACAAAAGGGCCAAAAGTAAAATCTCCAAACGGGTTAATACAAATCCATAAATTACATAATGAAGAAAGAGTAGGATCCACGCTACTCGCTAGCTCACACCCAAAACCCAGCAGCAAAACCTGTCATGTTATAAACATAACAGCCACGTCAGTGGAGAGTAACTCGGACGTTCTCCCAGCCATATTATACCATATGGAAGAATAATAGTATTACTATATCAAAATAATTAAAATGGAAAACATTAAATGGTATAATGAAAATAAGCTTTCGGAGAAAACTTAAAATACTGGAATAATAAAATCAGAACAAGTTTTCAGAAGAAAACATAAAATATTTGCCAACCTGCAAATCAAAATGTATCGATAATAATAAAATATTCAAAATGGCGTTATGAATATATTCAGTGTAGAAGGTCAGCCTTTCACCAGGAGAATACTAAAACTAGCTTCGAGAACCTAGTTCAAACAAATCAAACTTCGGTCTCTAACTATGCTACTCAACCATAATAGAGCGGTGACTTATAAATGCGCGGCCCTAGTTTAAGACAATGCACACCCCTCCTGGGATTACCTGTCACCCAGTTCAACTTATGACGGCGACTTACTGCGAGGCCTAAGCATAAGGTCAAAATGTACACAACTCCCGGGATACCTGTCACCCCGTTCAACAACCAATGTACCGAATCCTGATACACTAGCCTTATAGTTGATGGCAACACCGTAAACCCCAGATTATATTACTCTAACCCCACACTTGTCTTTATTCCATAACTCCAAAACAAGCCATTATCGATATTAAAAATAAATAAATATAAACATCGTAATTAATATGAAGACAAAAGAAATAAACATTTTATTGTGAAAAGGGAAAACTTTCTATAAATAGGAACTTACTAATTTTAGAAACTTACTTAAAATAGAAAGATTCTTATAGAAAATACGTAAGTGATTAAAATAAGTGAAAAGTATAAAAATAGCATTTCTAACGAAATTAACATTTTATTATTATCGTCGTTATCGTAACTTTAATATATTTCAAAATTCGTTACTCAAAATATAAATAAAATATAATAAGTCATTTTATAGTATTTATAAACAATTAGGATATCGAGTTAAAACTATAAATTTTAGAAAAGAGATGATTTAAAAAAATGATATCAAAATTAATTGAGTCGACGAAACTTTATAAATGAAATGAAATTTACGAAGAATCCAAATTATTTTTAACAGATAGTTTTTATTAATAAATGATATGGATTTTAATAAAAATAGTCAATCAGAAACAAATAGGAAATTATTAGTGAAAATAGTCTCGACTAAAAATATATTTAAAACAAAATCGACTATTTTCTCATTTATTAGAATAAATCGTAAAACGAAAATTAATTTATTAACAAGTATACAAATTTCGATTAAAATATAAAAATACGATTTTTAAGTGAAAATTATAAATTAACGAAATATGACGAAATATGAAATCGACATTATTTAGTTACAAGAGTCACGATAACCAACAAAATATTATAACGATCGTAAGTAATTAAATTACTAACAATTTATAGAACGATATCGAAAACTGTAAAATATTGATAAAGCATACAATTTAAAATTAATTTTATTAGCAATAATAAATAGCTAAAATTAGAAAATCAAAGTTAAAATATTTACTACATACTACTACTCAAACATACGATATAAAATCGAGTAACGTCCTAAAGTTACCTTGAGTCTATAGTCGAATCGATCCCGTACATGTCTACTAGCATAGTCCAACCCTCAAATCTTCAATAGCAAGCCGTAAGCTTCGTGACGTGAGTTTCTAGCCTTCCAAGCATGCTCCACTACGAAATTCGAGACAAAAAGAAATGGAAACACAGAAATCGGAATAAGGAATGTTGAAAGAGAAAAGAGGTGACCCGGAAACATGGAAACCAAGGAGTCGGTATTAGCACATCGACACCAAAAGGAACAACAGTAGAACCAACGAACAGAATTCGAAGAAGAAGAAAAGAAGAAAAGAAGAAGAAGGAAGGAAACAACGGACAACAGCAAGGAGATCGATAAAAGAGAACGAAACCAAGGAAACCAAGGCAGAAAAGCAACAAAGCAGCAGCAGCAACAACAGCCCGTAAAGTCAAGGAATCGAAATAGCGAACAACATGTTGAGATTGAAATAACAACAAGAGGTCTGAACAAATGAAATAGAGACGGAAAAAGGGAAGGAATTAGGAAGAAATGACACAGATAGGCTGATCGAGAATAGCAAGGCAACTACGTGCAACAGTAAAAACAACAACTGGGCACAAAGACGACAAGGAGACGGAGAATAAAGAACAGCACAGCAACGACCGCAAACCAGAACCAAAACACCGACAACCGCACTCGCATCCTCAACGCGCAAATAACAACAACAGTGGGCAAGACAGTAGCATCAAACAGCAGCACGCAGACACAAAACAAGGCAGAAATCGGGAACTAGCAGCATAATTAACGCAGCAACAGCAAACAGGCTAAGAAGAGAAAGAAAAGAAGAAGAATGACGAAGAACAGCAACAACAACAACTACGTGTAGTAGCAGAAATGAAAGTAGAAGAAGAGACGGAAAAGAACTCGATGTCAAACGAGGAATCAATAACAAGAGAGGACAGAAGAAAACGAATGAGCAAGGATCGTCTCACAAGCAACAGAAGAAGCAGTACAACAGAACGAACAGAGAAGATGATAGCAGCAACCAGGCAGTAACGATGTCGACAACAACAGCATACCGCAGAAACAACAACGAAACGAGGCAGAGAAGGGAAAACAAGAGCAGCAACTTGATAACAAGCGACAAAGCGAAGAAGAAGAATAAGAGGAAGGAGAAGAACTGGGTGCTACCTAGGATGAAAACAGGCGACAATAACAACCGCTAGAAACAGCAGACTGTAACAGAACAGCAGCACACAGAACGCAACACCAGCAGTACGCAGCAGTAGGGCAAGACAAAACGAAAGGTGAAGATCGAAGTTGAAGAAGATGAAATGGGTGAAGGGAAAAACACGGTTAAAGTGTACGTGAATGTGAAAGGAAAGAAAAAAAACAAAGGGGGATGAATGGCTAGTAAGGCGTGTTTAATAATAAAAAAAAGCAGATGAATGAAGAAGAAGCGGTGGAAAACAAAGAGGTGGGATAACAAAAGATCAGGGGCTGAAACAGCTCACAAAGAAATGAGTAAGAAAGATGCGGTTTAATTAATTGAATCGAATTGGGTAGGAATCGAATTCCAAAACGGTAAGTTGATTGACCCAAGAAATAGAATAAAAAAACGAATCAATAAAATTTATAAATAATCGGGTCGTCAAATAAAATGATTAAATAAAGTACTTGAGACGACAACGAAGTTGATAGAAACAAATAATTAGACGATAAAATAATACTTCCCGATAAATAATAAATTTACGATAAAATGAATTAAATTGATTTCTCGAGGAAATGAAATAAATGTTTTGACGAAACTCAATATAAATGAACCTCGAGCCGAAAATAAAAATTCGAGCTTAAATAATAAAAAATAAAAGAATTTAGAATTTAAATCGCCGAAATAGATTTTCGAAAGAAATTAAACAAAATGGGTAAAATAACTCGAAACAGAAATAAAAATATGTTTTAAATATAAGAGGAGTTTCTGAGACAAATAGAATTTTAGGAGTTTGAAACGATTAAACAGTAAATTCGTTTTATAAAAATTTTAAGAATTACGAGTTAAATCGCAAACAAAATAAAAATACGAACATAATTTTAATTTAATTTAATTTATAAAATCAGGGGTTACACAATAATAAATAGAGGCGACAGAACTCGATCAATACCATAAATATTTTCTATGGTGTATTGGAGAAGAAATATAGGTTGTCCACATAAGCGCCACGTAAGTGCCATATCATTGCCAAGTAGATCGTTGGGGTGGGTGAATATGGTGCCTCTAAATTCTCCAGCTTTAATATATAAAAGATGTATATAGATATAGATGGTTTTATATATTAGAATTTAAATTTAAAAAGTTTGGAAATGTAAATAATTTCTTGTTGATATTCTCCAACTTTCTCATTTTCATAAGGCATTTTAATTAACTTAAAAAACTTCAATGTTGAATAATAATTCATAATAACTTTAGATTAACAAAAAATTTCGAGTTTGTAAACGAAAGTTTGAGAAAATATTGTACTAGCCAATAAATTAAAACAAAAAAGGTGGACCCTCCTACCTTATTCAACCATTTAAACATCTTTTTTCTCCATTTTATTCTCCAGGCCTATAAAGATTTTTCCATTTTTGCATCCCACGGAGATTTTCTCCATGAATAAAAGACCATGTAATTTTCATATTTTTTTTGCATTCTTACCATGGAGAAAAAAATCTCCATGGATAAGGGTGTTCTTATTGGATAATACATTTTCTCTTCATATATGACCCTACTTCTTCCACACTTTCTCTATCTCATTTTCTCTTTCATAAAAAAATTTTCCCCATCCATGGATCCAATTTTTATCCTTAAAGGATCCCACTCCATTTATATTGTTTACCTTCATCCACCCGTTAATTAAAAAAATCACAATAAAAAAATCAAAAAAATAAAAGAAACGTATTGCATGAAGTGGCTCACATGCGTAAGTTTTTCCTGCCAATTTGCTCTCCGTGGAAACGGATGAAAATCCATTATCCTTCTATGGAGATTTGGGTATCCATGGATGGAGGAGAATTTTTTCTCCATCCCACCCATGGAGCCTCATCTACTCCATGGATGGACATGCCCTTAAGTAGGTCCACTCAATCTACGAAATTATGTAGTTTACCATTGTAATGATATGTAGCTATAAAGCAATCATGTTAAGAATATTAATGTGGCAAACCAAACTACAAACTTTTGTAACTTGTTATTGGATTTGCTCTAAGAGCATGGTTAGCAACGGATAAAAAGTGGATCCATGGATTGGAAATCAACCTACATCCATGGATTAAGCAAATTAAGAGGATGGAGAGAAGGGTTGAATCCTTGGTGTAACGGAGGGAAAAAAAAGATGAGAGAGAGGGGGGGGGGGGGGGGGAGTCCTTATGATAAATACTTTTATTTAATTATTTTGTCTCCCTTTTGTGATATGTGATTGGCTCATTTATTAATGACATAAAAGAAACAATGTGGAGAAAAAATGGATCCATGGATAACCATGGTGTAAGAGGATAGATAAATCAATTGATCCATTGATGCATAGTTTTTGTTTTTAATTGATTTCTTTAAGTTTGTTTAGTTGTGAAATTAAGCGCTCTTATGTTTTATTTGTAGCAACTAGCCCCAATAACTTTAATCAAAATTGAAATTGAACCACATTGTTTAATTCTTAGACATACTTCACAAAATAAAAACATCTTATAATCTAACTAACCATATATAAAATTTGACTTTTACAATTTCGTAACTTTATACAATTACCGTATGAGAGAGAGAGAGAGGTAGGTTCAAATAAGGGCAACATGTTTCAGTAAATGTATATTAAAGTTACAGATGACATACGATAAAGCTGCATTTGTTTAAAATTGATATGTAACTATAACATTCAGCTCTTTTATCACTTCAAGTGATAAACTGCAACTTTATCACTCATCTCGTGTAACTTTAAGCACTTTTTGTGTAACTGTAACACTTGACCTTATTCCCTTAAAATAGTTGTTGCCCTTATTTGAATCTACCTCTCCCTCCCTCTCTCTCTCTCTCATATATATATATATATATATATATATATATATATATATATATATATATATATATATATATATATATATAGACGCGCGCACACACACACATATATATATATATCCATATTAATTTTATATTACTTGACAATTTATCATACTGTTATGAACCCAATTCAACCAAAAAATCTCAAGGTGTGGTTGGAGGCCTAGAAATGTTTAGGGTTATTTAACAGGAATAATCCCAACTTTGGGTGGTATTTCATAAATAAAATCAATTTAAATTAATTTGTGAATAAACCTTGTACGAGACACGTCAAACATGAATGGGATTGCCTCATTAATGACCGGTTCCATCAGGTTTATGTGGGTCTCATAGTCATTAATTAACACAATTTCATCTTCTTCATTCCACATCAATGTCGATTTTTCCATTAAACCCTAATTTTGTGCAACAATAACCACTAAAAATTGATTTTCGTTAATATTATTGCTAATTATAAGGATGGACGATGCTTTATACTTGATACACAAATAAAATCTTTGACAAAAGATTACCTTCGAGGAAGATCAATGGAGGAAGAAGTGAAGAAGAAGATGAAGTGGAGTAAATTAGAATTCGAAATTATTGAAGTTAACCCGTATCCATTCGTGTCTCATACATTGGTTTATTCCCAGATTAAGTAAAGTTGGTTTTATTTATGGAAGATCACCCAAAGTTGAGATTATTTCTGTTAAATAACCCAAATTTTTATATACTCTAACACACCCCCTCACTCAAATGCCAAACGGGTTTGAGTATGAATGCAACTCAAGTCTTCTCATACCTGGCGCCAAATATTGCACGTTAGAAAGGATGAGAGATTGAGCTTCGAACCTGGGCAATGGTTAATGCTCATTTATATTCTATTACTTAGGCCATCAGGCTTGAAGAGACCCTCACCGGAATGCCCATCAGGCTTGAAGAGTCGTTTCCTGTTAAATAACCCAAATGTTTATATACTCTAACACGCCCCCTCACACGAATGTCCAACGGGCTTGAGTGTGGATACAACTCAAGTCTTCTCATACCTGGCGCCAAATATTGCACTTTAGAAGGGATGGGGGAGCCAGGGTTCGAACTTGTGACTTCTGGCTGTGATACCATGTTATGGAACCAACTCAATCAAAACCTTAAGACCATGGTTGGAGGCCCAAAAATGTTTATATAATTTAACATGATCCCTCACACGAATACCCAACGGGCATGAGTGTGGATGCAACTAATGCCTCCTCATACCTGGCGCCAAATATTCTACTTTAGAAGGGAGAGGGTTGAGAGTCAGACATACACATAATTAACATTATATCATTAAATACCTTTATTTTTTTAATTTAGTTTATGAAGTTAAAATTGTTTTTAGATGAACAATTTAGTGTACGACAATCAACAATGTTGATTTTAATAAAAAAATTGTGTTTAATAAGTTCTATAATATACAAAAAAAAAGTGACTTTTTGCAGAAATTTTAGTGAAAAATAAAACTAGTGTTGAATTTAAATTTTGCTTAAAGTTACGAAGGGTTGATTGCTACAAATAAAATATAAGAGACCTAATTTCACCATTGAACAAAGTTAAGGTTGTTAATTATTGAAGAGTCTAGCGATTCTAGAAAATACTCTAGTGGGGGGCGGGGGTGAATAGAGTATTAATGTCTTTTTAAAAACTTTAAACGATATATTACACTAAAATCTTATTATGAAAGATGTAGAGTAATATTGCGTTAAATGTATGGGTAATAAATGGAAGTGACAAAGGTTTGCTACTATACTTACTACTAAAGAGTATAAGTATAAGAAATAGAAAAACAAAAATAAATACGTAAAGTAAATAACACGAGCAGTTTTAACGTGGTTCGGCCCAATTGAAAAGCCTACGTCCACCAGTGTCTTTATTTATAAGAGTACCTTCCCCGGATTACCTTACAAATAAAACTCTTCACGATTAACTCTAATCGTGATGGTGAGAGTGATTTGAAGCACTCAGATTGAGAGATATTAACCTCTCGGTTTGTGGGATGTTAAGCCCACGACAGTGAAGGATGTTAAGCCTTCGGTGTGAGGGATGTGAAGCCCTCGATTGTTTGAACGATGTGAAGCGTTCAAGGGTGAACGATATATGTCGTTCGATTGAGTAAACCACTACTCGACTCGTATGACTTTACTACTCAAGTTTACAAAATTTCTCTACCTATGAATGCACTTCAATTGTCTAGAGAGAATAATGAAACTGTATGACTTCCAAGCATCAACAATTTAAACACAATTATATATAGTCAAGACTTAAACCGAAATCTATTGCAAAAGCTTTTTGAAAAGAAATGTGTTTTGATTTTTGCAAAGTGAAAATGTGTGTGCAAGTCGTACTTTGATAGTGAGGAAGAACACGGTATTTATAGGTAAAAGGTCCCCTTTAACAAAGGAAATAAGATCACTTTAATTGATGTGCTTCCTTACTTAAAGAAGATATGGTAGGTGGAATATCAATCAATCAAGATAATATATTTAAGTTTCCCTTGTTAATGATTTTCTAATATCTTTAAAGGATGAAGATATTTTGAGAATCATTTATTTTGAAAACTTTTATTCTCTTGATTAGATAATTTTCTTCTTTATATTATCTTCTTCAAAGACAAGATTTACTTTGACAAAGTCGACGAGATTTCGAAAAGATAATTTTTGAGTTTAAATCTTGGCGGTTCGTGTGGTCGTTTACAGAGGTTAATATAACCTTGTTCGAGGTTATACTATCCTTGTCATACAATTGCATTGTTCCCTTTACATTTGAGTTCCTAGGCCGCACTTCTTCCCTTCGAGATTTTGATCAAGTTCGCCATCTTGAATCCTTGTTCCTTTTACTTGTATGCCTGTTCTAGCACATTATGAATTTCACGGAGTAATATCGTCACATAGAAAATGTAAGATTGACATAAGCAAAATACGTATGATATAGGTTCAACAATTATCACTTTCATGGTTTTTTATAGGATAAAGAAAGTGAGTTAGAATAGTGAGGTGGAAACAATTAGCCCAATATGAAGGGAAAAAGAATCCATGAATGAGTATGATCTTAAGTTTCACTAACTTTGCAAATGGAAAAAAGTTTGCTTTACAATTCTCTCTCTAAGAGAGCTCTAACACAAAAAAAATCTCCAAATCAATTTATCCCCGAATTAATTTCCCTAACCCTAAAATCAATACTTTCAGATCAATTTATCCTAATCTCCCTTTAATTTCAAGGTCTCCTTCTACCCCTAAAACCAATGTCTCAATTTTTATTGTCTCTAAATCAATATCCCCAATTCGATATTCCCTAAATCAGAAATCCTAAATCATTCTGCATTTTAATAATCTTCATTTAGTTCCCTTAATCAAATTCTTATAGATCATTTACCTTCTCAGTCTTTACTTTTCTCTCCTTTGCTGTCCTTACTTGCTTCTTCTTCTTCTGTTTTATGAGGTCTGCGCTGAAACCCCCTCTACCTCCTCGAAGATCATAAGTTCTTTATCCCTCCATCCAGTGTATATTTGACAGTGGCAATCATTACTTATCTAGCGCCTACCTACCTCGTTTTGTTTTTATTTACGAAAAGTCTATTGCACGCCTATTTTAACCACCCTAACTCCTCCTTCCTCCTTCCCAAGAAGAACTCTTCGTCCTCTGGTACTCCTAGAATCACTAAGCTACCTAAGACTCCTTTTAATCATTCTCATTCCCTTCATCTTATAGGCTGCCGCTTAACCAACCAATCCCTCTTAGCCGCCCTATCATCTTTGAATGATGGTTCACCTTGATATGCTTGAAATGGGTACTATTTATCTCCGGTAGTTTGGACAAACTCTAGCACCATCTCCAGCTCTCCCTTTCAAATCTAAACATCTTACACCTGCATTATCTACTAAATATGAAGACAAATCTCACTCCCAGTAACTCTCCTACTTTTATCAGCTTCACTAACAATTTCTTTGCTGAGGCAGGCCCTAGTATTCCACGAGTTGTCAACATCCCTTCTAGGGAGCACTTGGGGGTTGAAGTTAACTTTGAAACTGCCTGAAGGTATCCACGTTCTGGTCTAGGTAATAACATGAACCTAGACATCTTGGGGCATTCTTTCGCATTCTGGAATCGATGCCTCCTAGGATATATGGTGGACTATAGAAGCTTTAGTCCAGAGCTTGTAAACATTGTTGAAGATCATTGGGTAACTCGTTTCCCTATTCAGGTCCACAAAATGGGAGACCTCTTCGTTTTCCACTATGCGGATTTCCTCGATAGAGAGGACCTGCTTGAGCGCAGTTTTGTCTAAATTCATGACGCCATAATAGTCTTTGGAATATGGTCCCCTGAGTCTATTCCCCGCACTGTTTGCTTCCCTATTACTAAGTTCTGGGTTCGGGTTTGTGGGCTGCCTTTTGAATACCTCAACATGGGCACGACTAACATTATTGGCCCCTTACTTAGCAATGACTTTGAAGTGGAACCTTTTAATGTCATTCCCCCTAATGACTATTTAAGAATCAGAGTAAGTGTCTCCCTGGGCGACTCCCTCATTCCTGGATTTTTCCTAGTCTGCAACAATGAATTACTCACCTGGATCCATCTCCAGTATGAAGAAGTCTTCAGGTACTGTACTAAATGTGCTCGAGTTGGTCACAAGGCAGTCCATTGTAAGGAACTAGCAGCTAGTATCTCTACTGAGCTTGACCAATCTTTGAAAGCTATGCACAATAGGGGATACACCATCATTGAAGCTTGTGGTTGACATACATTGTTCAACCTTGATCTTCGTGCAATTCCCTCTACCATTAAATGTCTTAGCTCCAAATTCCGAGTTGGAAAGTTTTCCAATCGCATTGTTCCTGCAGATAACTTTGCTGAAAACTATGTTGATCTCAATCTGGGTCTTTCCCCGGGAGGAAATTCTATCCGGGCATGAGATTTCTAGTTACGGCGCAGCCTTTCAAAGGTCCAGCTTTCCATAATAGTCATCTGAGGGTAAATGTATCTTTGAACTGTGGAAGGGTTTTTGAGTTTGAACATGATGAACTCTCTGTTGACTCTACTCTTACTCGTAATGGAAGCATAGAATGGCGCGGAGTTCTTTTTGAAACCCCTACTCTAGAAAATATCCTCAACCTGTCTGCTTCCCTGAAGACCCTCTTATAGCACCCTATTCCAACGAAATGGACTGGTGCTGCTCTAGAGATGAAGATGTTATGCATCACGAAGCCATGAACTATAGGCTTGAGGGAGATTATAAAATTGCTTTTGCTATAGACGATGCCCGCGGTTGGGCCCAAACCTTTGATTTGCCGCCAAACCTACAACTACCTTTCAACGAACCACCGCTGTCTGAAGCAGATATCAACGGGGATCCTGGCAACAATCTTCGTGAAGAGAATAATGAGAGTGATAATTCTGAAGATGAAGCCGACTGGAGTAACGACAACTCTTCTCCACGATCCTCTTCTGAATGGCCCTTATATAGTTCAAAAGACCACAACAATTATAACTGTGCCATTCAAATATTATCAGACTCGGAGTCCTAACAACAAGTTTTCGAAGATGCTCATGAAGTCCCCTCTCCTTTACCTGCCCTAAATCTATCTGCTGCTCTTAGCATAGTTTCAACTGCTGTTCCTCCTATTATAATTCGCAAGTCCTTCCTTCTACTGGAGTCAACAAGGAAGCCAACCTTCCACTGGAGGAGAACCGACCAGCTCCTAACATTATTGCTCTACCTATTTTATCTATGTTCCAGAACATTGACAACAAACTCAAAGGCTTTTACACAAATTTGTTTGGCCTATTGGAAACTGACCTTCTACTCCGCTCCTGGGAAAAACATCCTAAAAAGTCGTTCCCTCTCAACCCTCTTGGCTCCACTAATGATAAGCCGCTCTTTTACATCACAATAAAGACTTCTAATGCTAAGCGGAAGTCTAATTCAGATCCTGATCTGCTTCTGCTGGAAGATAACAATATTGCAAACAAGGACAATGCCAAAACTTATCTGCTCTCCCTTGGCAAGAAGCTCAAATTTGATATTATCCCCTATAATCCTTGCAACTCTGATTTTAAAATTACCATTACTGATGCTAACTTTGAAGACCTAGATTTGACATGCAACAACTACTCTCGGGATGCGGAGGCTGTCCCACAACAGCCTCCTATGCAGCCATGAGAGGTCTTCTCTGGAAATGTAGGGGGCTTAGTGATCCGCTCACCCCTGCGATTCCTAAACTTAGAGCGATGGTCAGAAATAAGACTTACGACCTGCTTTTCCTTAGTGAGACTAAGTGTAGCTCTGAATATTTATATAGGTTGGGTAAGTCTCTAGGTTTTCACTTCTCTACTGGTGTTGATGCCTGGGGGAGTAGTGGTGGCCTCTGGGTAGGTTGGAAGGGATCACTCTCAATGCTTGTGATCTTTCAATGTAGCAACTTTATAATATTGAGAGCTCTAATAAAAGGTTCCTTCTGTTATTTGGTCCTTGTTTATGGTACCCCTTATCTTCATGAAAGACAAGCGGTTTGGGATAATTTAAGAGACAAGACTCGAAGCCTCAAACTGCCAATTCTTTTAATGAGAGACTTTAACCAAATTGAATATCCTGAAGATAAGCTTAGTATGAATAACTGCAATTTGAAGGGTGCTGATCACTTCACCAGATGTAAAATTGATAGTAATCCGATAGATATTCCTCTCAAGTGTCCACGTTTCACGTGGTGCAACAACAGACAAGGGGCTGAAAGAGTGTATGAACGCATTGATAAGGCTTTTGCTTCTACTAATTGGCTTCACTTATTCCCTAACACGGCCTTAAAACACTACCATATTTAAATTAGCGATCACGCTATGGTTGAGATTGATCTTTTTCTCTACTGTGACACAAAAATACGTCCTTATAAGATAGAAGCATGGAATTTTGATTTTGAAGACTGTAAACTAAAAGTCTCTGCTTTCGGGCAAACCCCCTCTCCCCCCTGCTGAATTTATGAATGGCTCACCCTCCTTCATCTTAGCCAGGAAACATGCTAGAGCTAGAACTTTTATGAAAAGATGATCATTGGATAAACGTCTTGATTGGGGAAGATTATGGACAGAATTTGACGACTTGCTTTCAACTAATTTAGAGGAGATTCACTCTGGTTCCCATCCTGACGCTACTGCTAACTACCATAAGCATTACTCCGATCTTATTGGCTACTACAATGCTGCCTCTAAGTACTGGAAACAAAGGACCAAACTTAATTGGGTTCTAAATGGTGATACTGGTACGAAATTCTTCTTTAACTGGGTTAAAGGTAGAACTAGCATGAGCTACATTGCAGGGATCATTAACAAGTGAACTTTTGCCCAAGAGGATATTCATTCTGAGTTTGTTAATCACTTTGAGAATATCTATAGTTCTTCTCTCAATGGCAATTCCGACTCTTCCTGTGATGCCTCTGCTTCCTCTGCTGCTTCTACTGCTGCTGTTACTCCCCCTACTAAGACTTCAAGCTCACCAGAGGTACCATCTATAGACTCAAATGAAGCCCCTACTTATGATAATGATGCTGCTCCTTTTCAATCTGGGGTCCTTACACGTCAAACAATCTTCAAGAATATCACTAATAAACTTTCAGAGAGTGAGAATTCCTTCCTTAGCTCTCACTTTACCCATAAAGAGGTCTGTACTGCTGTTTTTCAGTTAGGTTCTTTCAAATCTCCTGGTTCTGACGGAATGGCAACTATATTTTTTCAAAGATACTGGCATTTTATCAAGGACAATGTGACTAAGGCAGTCTGCCATTGCCTCAATTCTGGTTTCATCTTAAAGGAATTCAACCAAAATTTCATCATTTTAGTCCCTAAATGCGAAGGGTCGGAGCGAGTTCAGCACTTCAGGCCTATAAGCCTCTGCAACGTAGTGATGAAAATCATCACCAAATGCATCACCAACAGACTCAAAAAGGTCATCAAGGCGGTGATTGGACCTTTTCAGAACGTATTCATGCCTGGTAGATCTTGTGGAGACAATATCCTTATTGCTCATGAAATCATTCATCATATTAACAAAAGTAAGAATGCTAAGAACGGCCTAATGGCGTTAAAAGTGGATATGAGCAAAGCTTTTGATAGATTGAAATGGTCTTTTCTTAAGAACACCCTCTTCTCATTGAGTTTTCCTCGGAAATTTGTCTCTCTTATTATGAACTATGTTGAAACTGTCTCTTATGAAGTCTTACTTAACGGAGTTCCTTCAAGAAAAATCACTCCCTTGAGGGGACTAAGACAAGGGGATCCTATGTCTTCTTACCTCTTTATTTTATCTATGGAAGTCCTCTCTGCTAACCTCACCTCTGCACAGTTTGAAGGTTCTCTCAGGGCGATCAAAATTTGTAGACAAGCCCCTAACATTAGTCATCTCTTCTTCCCAGACGACGCAATATTCTTTTCTCAACGTGGCCAACAATCGATAACAACTCTGAGGAAATCTTTGCAAGATTTCTGTATTGCTTTAGGTTAAACTATTAATCATGAAAAATCAGTTATTCACTTCAGTTCATCAACTACACTTGCAAGCGCCAAATTTTGTCTTGACTCTCTTCAAATCAAAAATAATAACAAGATGGGTAAATACATGGGTATTGACTTGCTTATGGATGGAGGCAAAAGTGGGTTCTATAATGACTTAATTGGTAGGGTAAAGAAACGCATTAACTCTTGGTGTGGTACCTCCCTCTCGCCTGCAGGTAGACTCATGCTTATCTCCTCGATCCTTGACTCACTTTCCATTTACTTTCTATTGGTATTTCGTATACCGATAAGTGTGGCAAAGAGGCTGAACTCTCTCTTTGCACATTTCTGGTGGGCAGGTTTAAGGGAGACCAAGACGGTTCATTGGCGAAGTATTGACTTCATTAGCCTCCCTAAATTTGAGGGAGGTATAGGTATTCGTAGTGTTTCTTGCTTCAATCAAGCGCTCCTTGCTAAAATGGCCTGGAAGACTCTCACTTTCCCGGACTCTCTCATAAGCAAAACCCTTAGGGCCAAGTACTCTCTTGACTGCAACTCTATTCCTGACTCATTAAGAAGAAACTATAATGGGTGCTCATGGGGATGGAGAGGCATATTATGGGGGCTGAAACTTCTTAATGAATGTTTTGCTTGGGTACTGGGTATGAACAGCAAAATCTGCATATGGAATGGCAGGTGGATTGGTGGCAAGATCCCGGTTCCAAAGACAGGTGTAAATATTACTGATCCCATCAACTTACCTATTGTTATCTCTGATCTTCTTTCTCCCGAGGGGCGAAGGGGAGTTGGCACCTTAAAATTCTAAATTTATATTTCTCACCTAATTGGGTAAGGCACATCTTGAGCCGTTATCATTGAAACTATCCGTCGGAAGATAGACTCCACTGGAATGCTTCTCCTGATGGAAGCTATACTGTTAAATATGGATATAAGATTGCCTTTAATCTGCATAAGTCCTCCTTCAACTGTTTTCGTGGCATTGGATCTTTGAGCATGGGAATCATTCGGTTTTGCAAAAAAAAATTATGGAAGCTCCCTTGTCCTAAAAAATGGGAATTTTTTCTATGGAAGCTCCTTCATGACTACCTCCCTATTGGCTCCGCTTTCAAGAAACGTTGAATTCCTTTTTATGAGCATTGTACACTTTACGAAGACTCTGGTTTTGGAGTTATTGAATCCGCTTCTCACCTCTTTAGAGACTGCTCCTTTGCATCCAGGATCTGGCTTAGTGGCCCCCTAGGCGTTAACTGCTCAACGGTTACTAATATAGATATTTCAACCTGGATCATTAACTGGATTAGCTATCTTTCCACTAAGGATGATAAAGAGTGGATAATTACTAAAATTTTGGGTACTCTTTCGTTCATTTGGTGTGCCAGGAATAATTACATCTTCAACGGTTGTTTTTGGCCATCGAATCTTGCATTGGACATGATTAACAACTGCCAACCCTTGCCTAAAGTCGAATCCGGCTCTCCGCAGTATGGGGATACAAACTTTGTCATTTCCTCGTTTAAGGACCTGCGAAATGGCTCCCTCCTCTGCCTGATTGGTATACAATGCCTTGGCATGGTCATTAAGGTGGATGCTTCTCGGTCCACCGACTTTAAGGCTGCTGGGGGATGAATCCTCCTCGACGATCAGGAGCGTATCTTATCTCAAGGTGATTCAACCTTCATGGCAACGAGTCCGGTATAAGTTGAGGCTATAGCGGTTCTTAAGGGTTGCAATTGGGCTTCAAGTAGGAACCTCCTACACTTGATTATCGCCACAGACTGTCTTCTGCTGGTTGAAGCCTTAGCTGAACCTCATCGGAACAGAAATATTCTTAGAAGCATCCTTAACAACATTTTGGAGGCTACTAACTACTTTCATTGTTTGTATTTTAAGTTCATCCCTATAATTTTTAATAAGAGCGCTCATGGAATAGCCATTGAAGCGCGAAAGCACTGTTAGATTTTATTTTACTGCCTGCAAAAAAAACTTTGCAAATGAGTTTTAGTTTTTCAAAAAAAAAAAACTAGCGAGATTAATTAGTTAGAGACTGTTTTATAATCGATAATTTACGTTTTACTTTATTGAGTATAATCTTTATTACTCCCTTATTTATTTGTTTGTCTTTTATATTCATTGTGATAAGTATTTTAATCAAAGACAAACTAATGGACGAGACAGAAGAATTATATATTTTAAATATAATCATTATTATTTTTTTTAAATAATGGTGTTATTAAAATTTCGATTATAATTAGTAAAAAATTGATGAAAAGACAAGCTAATTTATTAATAAACAATAATACTCCCTCCGTTCACAAATGATTATCACATTTCAACATAATACTACTCCTCACATATATTCTTGAAATGCAATAATAATTTACAAACGAAGCAAGTATAACATTAATAAGGTACACTAATACCCCAATGAGAAATACATTACACAAATAAAATACATCATACAGCAACAAGGGTATTAAACATTAATCGAGATTAAGAGATGCACAAAATAAATTAATAAATGGAAACAATAATTTCAACTAAAGTCCTTTTTGCATTTGTAAAATAAAGGTGTTATTTAGAAATATACTTTTTCTTAAAAGAATATATATTATAGTAGAATAATATTAATTAAATTGTGTAAATGATCAAATAAAGAAACACTAAACATTAAAATGGGAGGGAGGAAACTAAATTCCAACCTAACCTTACCACGTGTCGTTACCGCATTGGAGCACTTGTTGTTCCAATTTTAATAAAATTTGTCATAAACCGACTGAAACGGCAAAGTGAAAGGTGTTTTGAATTTTTGATGCATGGAAATAAAAATAAAAATAAAGAACAAAAATTGTGGGGTCACTCATTATAATTATCTTTCCCTCATTTGTATTCGCAACATCGTATAATTGTCGTCCATCCTCCATGATGGATCCCTAATTCATGGATGGAGAAAGAAGTTTTACCCATCTGATCTTGATAGAAAGTGTATCCATGGATGGTGGTGCACTGATGCTCTTCAACTCAACTCTTTCATATATCTTCTAACCTCTTTTCCACACACTCACATAGTTGATATAATAATAATACTAATATTGGCATTCTGTGCGCAACAACTAATTCAACAATATGTTGCTAAAGTTGTTGTTCATAAAGTTGTTGATGATTGTTCATCAAAGTTCGAGAGCTTGATAAACATTGCTAATAGAGAAAATTATGGTTGAAGATGGTCTTAAGAGAGTGGCTTAGATGATGTGTGGTCTCAAAATTTGACTAATTAAAGTTGAAAATATGAAAATTAACGTGGGGTGCGGTACGGGTGACCATAAACAAAGAAGATGGTTATTTTTTGTTAGCTACAAAAAGGAGTCCTGAAAACAGTTTGTCGCAATCGCTAAACGGTGAAAGTAGCTATTAAGTATCCTAAAAGTATAATAGAAGGAAGGGAACATACCGAAATACCAAATTTAAAAAATGATAGTGTAATAAGAGGATCTACTGAAATTGAAAATAAATGGTAAAAATACAAAAATACAAAGGTACATATGAGGAAAAGACGCGTGCTCGGGAGGAAGTGAGATTTAATATGAAGAATATAGCTGTTTGGAATGCTGCAACAATAAGAAAATGGATCGCTAGTCTGGACGGTGACACTGACAGTCTATGGCACTGTTGGGTTAGAATGTACTACATGAAAGGAGGAACCATTTGGGAGGCTCGGAGCCATCATAATCACGCTGAGCATTGGAGAGCCATCTTAAGTAATCGGGATAGGCTGATTGATATACTGGGGAGTATTGCAGCGGTGCAACAACTGCTCCATTGCAGGCCACAATCAGATTTAACTTAAACTGCTGAACTCTATGAATTTTTCTGACCCAAATTCGCCAAATATAGATGGGCTAGGGGATTGGAAACTCAAGCAATAGTTTCAATAAAAATTTGGGAAGTCATACAACAATGGATTGGTATCACAGGTCGTAGTAACAATGTGGTTCATGAGCTGGACTGGGCTGTTCGGGGAAAGCATCTGAAGCATTGGAAATCGAACATTTATTGCGATAGTATTGCTGCAGTGGTGCATTTGGTTTGGCTTAAAAGGAACAATAGAGTGTTTAATGATATGAAAATCTCGAATAAGGTGTTAATTGAACAAATTCAATATCGGGTTTGATGTAGAGTGTTAGCTAAATCTAAGCATCGTCGTAGAATGATTCGGCTCGGAGTATTAAAATAGACTCGTGGTGTATTCTTTTTGTAACACTACTAGAAAATACGGAACAGCTGACCCACCTCAGCAATCGTCTTCTGTCGCTAAAAGAGACGGGTGACAGATAACAGTCGCTAACAAGCAGTCGCCCTAGGTAGTTGCTTTAAAAAGAGGCGGGTGACCGATATCGGTCGCTACGAAACACGGCCGACCAATATTAGTCGCTATATGATCAGCTCAGCGAGTGATATCGGTCGCTAGAGGGAAGAGTTTAGCGACTAATAACAGTCGCCTATGAGTTTCCTAACACACATGGGGGAGCTTGGGCTACGTAGTTAGCGACTGTTATCAGTCGTTAATATTTTCCTTTAGCGACCATTATCGGCCGCTACTAGGCCTGTAGTTGGCCGATTCAATTTAATTCTTTTCTAAACAAAATCTGCACACACAAAAATGACCCAACAATTACAGTACGTTCCAAACACATTCCAAACACCATGCCATATCGATCACATAACGACAGCTTCACACTTCATCAATTCCAACCAAGGTTACTAAATGGAGTGAATAAACTAAATTCAGAATCATGTTACAAACTCTTTTTAATCAACATTCAGAAACTACAAGGTTTCTTAAACAACAACTATCGACAGTACCTACTCAACGAACAGGGAAACTAGTCGAAGCACCACTACCACCCCCATTGAAGAGGTCTCTAGGGTTTGGGGGGTCAGGGCATGGGGCTGGAGTTGCAGTTTTGCAGCTGAATGCTCCTTAGGCGGGCGAGTTCTTCTAGTCGCCTGCTCATCTCAGCCTGTTGCCTCGTTTGTTCAGACTATTGCTTCACTTGTTCAGCAAGAGCAGCCTGTTCTGCCTTTTCTTCTTCAATTTCTGACCTCATTTCAGCCATGGCGGACGGTACGTACTCGGTTGAGGTCGAATGCCCCCCTCGTTGGTGGAGTGAAGTACGTGGTGTGAGCGTTCCCCGTAGTGTACACCCCTCCCTTATGGTACCCTTCCATAACCTCAAACCATATCTGGTTCGGATCTCTACCTTCAGCTTCGTCGGTGGATGTGACAACCTGATATCTTTCCTAAAAAAAATTGATTTGGTGATTAGGTGAGATTTCGTCGACAAAGTCACAATATAAAGAATAATGTAAATAAGCCTTATGTTAGAAACTCGCCCAAATTTCTCTGTCCCTCGCCGAAATGAAACGTCTTTGACCATTGCAGTCTACCTTACTCTTCGTTTAAACAAACAATTCCACAGCATCGGGGAGTTTTCCTGTTTTGTTCTGAATCTGTTAACAATACATGTAGATTTCTTGTTAATAATTTTAATGATAACATAAAATAAGAAACCAAGAAAATGAAAGGTTTGAAATACTTACGCTCCAAAGCTCGCTGGTAGTTGGACTGCGACCCACCGTAGTGCGTAGGCTCCACTTCAGCCTCAAGGTTTCCCCGCCTCTTGTTTTTTTTTTGGCTTGGACGGAACTCTTGAGAAAACGTGGGTCCGACCGGGTCTTGTTTATCTGCTCAAGTGCG
The DNA here is from genome assembly GCA_958450325.1 of Agrostemma githago. NCBI lineage: Eukaryota > Viridiplantae > Streptophyta > Magnoliopsida > Caryophyllales > Caryophyllaceae > Agrostemma > Agrostemma githago. The sequence continues at coordinate 53,280,486 of OY288253.1, forward strand.
GCACTTACAATTCATATAAAGAGATCATTAAGAAAAAATATAACTTTCTATTCAAGTACGGACACTAATTGAGTAATCAAACCTTTAAGTACTTTGTCCGCCTTGTTCTCATTTGCCATCTTGAACATGTTGTCCTTGAAACGTGGTTTGGCGACCGCCATGTACCTGCCCCGTGCAGCCACCTTGAGGCTCGGGTCCCACCAGAATTTAAGCTGCAAGAACGTTTGTTGTTAGTAGATTATTAATCCATAAACAGTAATAGGTAACCACTAAACCAAAAAAATGGCGCACCTTAAAGTTGTTGAACCACTTTTCCTGCTGCAACGCAGGCACCTTAGTCCAATTGGTGTAATAACTTGTCATGTCACTCCTGAAACTATCTGATACACCATTCACGACCGGTAGATGCAAAACCTACACCATTTTCAAAAATGTACTCCCTTCGAGTTCCTATTATTTTTCTAGTTTCCTTTTTGGGCTGAGTTTGATTTTGTCCTACTTTCCTTTTTAATCCATCAATGTGTGGTTCACAATTACTCTCTCATTTCTCTCTCTTCATCCTTCTTTTTTGAACCACTCTTTTTCCCTTCCTTATTTTCCACCCAAAAACTTTTGGGACAATAATAGGAACTCGCAGGGAGTATATCACATTCAAAAAAAAAAAATTTGAAAACCTTAACATTTAAAAACCAATAATGAAGTTGCTAATATGATGTCTACCCATGTGTTATCGATACTCAAAATTATGTGCCTGTCCACCTCCCTACGCCTGATCACATGAGGTTGTGGTGGAGGTTGTTGTGGTTGCTGCTCAGCGACCTCCTCGTTCTCGTGCGGCTGCTCCTCAAGCTCCTATTCTTGCTCCCGCAGCTGCCTCCTCGTGCTCCTGCTTTCAACCCTAAGTTGTTGGCCCAACATCATATCTGCAATCAAGATAGAAAGTTAGAAATCAAAACAATTAACAATAATACAATCAACTAATCGAAAAAATTAACAACATGACCAACTAATCAAAATAATTAACAATGATTTAAATATTGAAATAATATAAATTAAAACTATACCCATCTAGCAATCATCGTCGCTATCGTTTTCATCTCCGACTTGCCTACTTGAACCAACTACATCCTCATCATCATCATCTTCCTCCTCCTAGTCATCAACCTCAAAAATCATCGGTGCCTTCCACTTTGCTGTCCTCCGCCTCCTCAACAATATCCCCAAAAGCACCTTCATCGTGCTCACCACCTTAATCGTCTTCTGAATCCTCCCCCACAGCCACCTCATTCTCGTCCTCACTTGCAAAAAGAGTTCATCAATTGGAGACAATCTTGTACACTAGAAATAACCTCCTCTTGGAAGAGGTCAGTGTCAATATGCCCCTGTGGCTTTGTTTTAAGCACCGCCCACCACTGATTTTGATTTCTATCGTTCTTTGTGGTTTGATAAGGAGCAAAATACACTTGGTGTGATTGATGTGGAAGTATAAATGGATCGTACTTAGAGTATTTTTTGGTATGATTAACTTCAACAAGTTTGTACCGTTCATGTACTCTCGTACCATGCACTGAGTTGTCCTTCCATTCGCATTTGAATATCACAGCTCTATATCCACGATCACTTCCAGCATAGCACAACTCAAAGATGTCCTCCAGTAGACCGTAGTAGTCATCACCATCAAGTGATGAAACAGTCACACCGAAAGTACATCGAGCCTTACTACTACCATGGTTAAATGTATGGAAATTGTAACCATTAACCGAATGCCGGTTTCAAGTTCTAACCTTCTGCAAAGGAACTGGGGAACTGGGGAACTGTTCCAAACATGATTCTTAACCAAATCATCCTGGATATTCAAAGCAATTACATGATTCTTAAGCCAACAGGGGAACTGTTCCTCATCCTTATTCCAAACATCATCAACATTTAAATTTGGATTAGATGCGAGAAATTCAGTTACAATTGCTTCTCATAAGGCTCCAAAACTTCGCAATTTCATAACAAGTAAAAGTGAGCACGATTGTATTCCTTTACATCTAACATCCTCTATCCCCTAACTGATGAAGATCCATCACCTACCTAACTTTGAAAAAAGTCCGGTTTGTTGGGGTCAGTCATCTCAGGTGTTTATAGGTTAAGATTCTTGGCTTTGGTGTTGACTTCTTTCTCGAAATACAAAGAACAGAAGTTGGCGATCTCCTCTGTTAAATAAGCGTTACATATGAAGCCCTCGATCCTGGCCTTGTTACCAATTTTTTTCTTCAAATGGTTAAGAAATCTTTAACAATCAAGCAATTATATTAATAACCAATTACAATATTTAACGTTAGTGTTTCATTAAGTATTTTAAAGTACTCAACTCTCAAACAGGTACATCCATCTATATTGGACCGGTCCTCCAACGTTAGCTTCGTAGGGCAAATGGACCGGTAGATGCTCATTGAGTTAAAGAAGGAGGATGGGAAGATCACCTCAAGTTTACATTGTATCTGAGGAATTTGATCCTCCAAACGAGTCATGTCCTCAATTGTAACTGTCAACGAACACAAATCTCAAAAAACTTGAGAAATCTCTATAATAGAATTCCCAACCCCTAGTAGCAAGAGTTTCTTCAGCCACGTAGGTAGTAACCGCTCCATGAAAATGTGACAGTCGTGACTCTTTAAACCTTGCAACTTCAGGTTCTTAATGTCAACACACCGACTGAAATCGGAGGCGTACCCATCAGGGAACTTCAATTTCCCTAACCATTCTCACACGGCCTTTCTCTTAGCCTTATCAAGGCTAAACAAGGCCCTAGGCTTGGACCCATCCCGCTTCATATGCAATTTCGAATGGTCACAGATTTTCTTCAAATCTTTTCGGGAGCCTACGGTGTCACATGTTTTACCGTCTACATCCATGACGGTGTGAATCAATTGCTCAAAGAAGTTCTTCTCAATATGCGTCACATCCAAATTATGTCGGAGTAATAAAGTACTCCAATATGGAAGGTCAAAGAAGATGCTTCTTTTAAACCAACCATTTTTTAACTTCTTTAGATCCTTTAACTTTTGATCGGTGCCGTCAATAGTATATGGGAACTCTGAAATCACCCCCCATATCTCATCTCACCGGAGACGAATATGTGCCTCATCTAGCACCACCTCACACTTTTATAAAGCTCTGATCTCTTGTTTATCCTGTAAAAGTGGCCCTCGGGTAGAAACTGTCTATGACAGCCAAACCAACTAATTTTTCTGGAATTTCTTAGGTAGAACGCTTTGCTTTCATAATGTATAAATAAAGCTTAGCGACTGATATCAGCCGCGCATGTTTTTTTTAGCGACTGATATCAGTCGCTAAGCTACGTTCATTTTTTTTCAAAACCTACTCTCACTCGGTCTCCTCACCTAGCGACTGATATCGGTCGCGCGTGTTTTTTCTCAGCAACTGATATCGGTCGCTAAGCTGTGTTCATTTTATTCCAGACCTCCTCCCACTCGGTCTCTTCGCCTAGCGATTGATATTGGTCACGCGTGTTTTTTTCAGTCGCTACTGGAGCAACCAACATTTTCAATCGCGTGTGTGAGGTCGCCTTGGAGTATTTTATTGTAGTGTAAGCTTACTCATCGTATTTCTTTCCTTCAAATTAAGACAAGAATGAAATACCCGCTTACAAAAAAAACAACTTAAAAATTCTATTTTGTCTCCACTAATTCAGCTACACGAGTTTATTCTTACTAGAATAACAAATGTTGAGGTGTCAAACTCTCATGCAATGTTTTCCCTCTAAAACACTATTACTTAAATAAGGAAACTAATACCTTAAAGAAAATATGGAAACAAATAAATCATTAAATTCATATAGTTATAATATTCAAATTCAAGCCAAATAAATATTTACGCAAATTGTTCAAAAACTAAAATTACTATTTATGAGCTATTAAAAAAAGTAGACATTTATGATACAGTTTTTTTGTAAAAAAATATAAGCGTGAATAACTATCGAAGTCTAAGTTTTGATTTAAGCAAATACAGAGTATAAAATATTTGATGATGGGTAAACTACATAAAATACTTTTAATTTTTGATATTAATATATAAATAAATTTTCATAGTTACTCAACGCAATACCAATTATACTCGACACAGTACTCTTTGTATATAATATTTCCATTTTGTGCCCTTACAAGAATGATCTTGCGATCCTTTATGTTGAGACGTAGGATCATGTCCACATACATGTCCCTTTTCTTCTCTCCAAACTCAATAACCTCAATGAACCTATATTATCCGTCATAAAGTAACTTGTGTGTGGGATCATTACTTTATATATATGTGTGTGTGTGCGCGCGCGCGCTTGTGGGATCATTACTTTATATATATGTATATATATATATATATATATATTTATGTATGTATATGTGTATATATAATATATGTGTGTGTGTGTATGTATATATATACATGTATATATGTATGTATATATATATATATACATGTATATATATATATATACATGTATATATGTATATATGTATGTATATATACATATATACATGTATGTATATATATATACATGTATATATGTATGTATGTATGTATGTATGTATATATGTGTGTATATATATGTACACACACATATATACATATACATATATATACCTATGTATATATATGTATGTATGTATATATATATATATATATGTGTGTGTATATATATGTGTGTGTATATATATGTGTGTGTGTGTATATGTATATGTGTGTATATATGTATATATATGTATGTATGTATATATATATATATGTGTGTATATATATGTGTGTGTGTATATATATATGTGTGTGTGTGTGTGTGTGTATATGTGTGTGTGTGTATTACCCTTAATCCTTGTAAAGTTATACAACAAAATAATTATTGATTGTCCATAAGTCCAACTATTACCTTAAAACAAAAACATTCTTAAGTATTTGGACATACCTTAGGCGTGAAAATAATTTACACTATAATCAATCAATAGTATTGTTGTACCTTTATCCAAAAAAAACAAGCTGCAATTCTAAAATAACTTCTAGAGTTATCTAAGAAAGAGTGTGAATAATCATACTCCTACCTAGCCCCAAGATCTTACATTGCACACATAATACACCATACATATTTAAACCTTCATATGGTGTAATTTTTAATCTAAGAACAAACATCTATAGAAAGTATCTGAAATAACCTTGTCAAATTGTTTCCACTTATGATCAACTGACATCTTCAAACCTTTACCGAACAACATATCTTACTCAAATATGTTATAAAAAAATGTAGGAACTTGAAACTTCTCAACATCGAGATATAGATATCAAACCATAATTTTGTCTACAAATAAAGATAATTATGTGAACGAATACAACTTAGAACATAAATAGCTCACATTCCCATATATAAATTATAAGACATCCAAAGTTATTTTGATATCTATTTACTCTTTTCTTTGTCTTTATTACCCTTTAATATGAGAATCCGAAGTAGAAGGGTCAATAATTTCATTTTAACACAAATATATAATATTTCTTTTAATGTGTCATACTGAAAAGAAATTATTGTTCTTAATTCTTTATATCCACTAGATTTTTAATGCAAGCAATTCCAATCTAAACTATATAAAGTTATCAAAAAAGATGACGGTCTTACCATTATTTGAATTAGGAAAATACAAAATTAACTATTTCTCGATGGACAATAAAACCAAATTTGGCTAAACGAAAAACAATTGAACTCCATCAAAAGGCAGTACCGAAAATATTTTCCAGATTCAAATAAAATAACAAGTCATTAATGATAACTAAATTATCTGATTGTCTCAAACTCATACGATGACATGTCCCGAATAGATGAATCTTTCATCACCAATTGACATACAACATCTTAGATTCATACTTAGACTTGCATTAATGTACTTATGTGAATGAAAAACCAAATCAACCCACAAAACATGAATGAATATAATAATTAACCTTAGACAAATCTTAAATAAGAAGTGTGCCCATACCGACACGCGATGAGGTGTACAAACTGGTACTATACTCCTTATGTGGCCATACTCGTAACAAGCTAACAACCAATAACTCTGCCCTTATCTTGTTTTTTTTTTGAGTTGAACACTTGCAGCTTATTTAATAGAAATAATGTCCTTTAATATGTTCTTAATGTTGCACTAAACAATCATTAAAAACATGCATTAAATTTTCTACTCCACAAAAAACACGTGAGTCCACACGATATTTTCATCCTTATGAGTAGGACAATCATACATTCTCAATGCTGAGTTAAGAGTATGACGACCCAAAATAAATAGGGTTATTTCATGGGAATAATATCAACTATGAGTGTGTTTCTTAAATTATTACAAACTATACGTAATCTCATTTTAATACGAACTACACCTTCATTAAACTCATTTTGCTATGGGTGACCGGCTACGTGTTGAACCTCCCTTATTCAACTCTTCCTCTAACTCTTCTCCATTTGATTCACATTTTGTGTTCATTTTCGGTCATTGAATAGAAAAATTAAAATTTCCGAAAATTCATCATCCATTTTTCAATTAGTCTTATAGAAATTATGAAAAAAAAAATTATTGAAATTTTGGCTTTCACGCTGACTGCAACAGACCTAATAAAAACCCTAGAAAGTTACAACAAGTCACTGTGACCGGCAATAGCAAGTCATAATTTCATACATAGCAAAGCGAGATTCATGAATGCGTAGTTCATATTAAAATGAGATTACGTATAATTTAGATTATTTTAAGAAGCGCACGCATAGTTGGTATTATTCCTATGAAATAACCAAAATAAATATTTATATTCTCTTACCATTCATTTAAATAAATGACGTTATCCGAATTGAGAATGTAAACTTAATATGACAGATATAATAAACATTAATGTCGAAATTGATGAACAATATTCTCATATTTGAATAAGTTCAAACAGTATAGTGTTTTTGCAAATTTAACAATGATCCAATGAAAATTAAATTAAGAGAATATCAATATCACGCATAAATCTGTACGGGATAAATTCGCAAGCCAAACACAAAACGAATCAAATAATAAATCATCCCAACTAATTTAATATGAAGACGACTCTGATACCACTTGTTAGAATTTAATTTGACCCAAGATTGAAACTTTATACTAAATTAATCGGTAATAAACTGTAATTAGCTGTAGCTTAAGCGTACCTGATAATAATCATAAACATAACTAACGTCATGGCGGTCTTCTGGATTAGGTCTTCTATTAGACACTACCATATGGATCTCTCTACTGATAGAGGGCGGAGAGATTAGGTTATTGTGTGCTACCGGTACCATAACCCTGGTGGCTATATATAGTCTTCTAAGTATAATGCGTCCATCGAACATTAGAAAACTTAATGGTATCTACACTTGTAGATAATAGTCTGGCCCATACTTTTTAAGACGTATATATAAACCCGTAAATAATACACCATATACTAGATCACATTATATTTGGGTTTAAGTTTAATAGATAGCGTATAAATACAATTATTACCCGAATAAATAATTTGTCCACGTATATTATATTTAGGCCCATAATTCTTACAGCATGTTGGTGTACGACAATTTTTTTGTTTTTTTTTACTTTGTAATTCGGGTATGTTATTAATTTTTTTATTCCATTTTTATGTGTATAGTTTTTGTTTAACATAGTACAATTGATTTCCTAAAAAATTATCAAATTGTGATGTTTAAAATTACAATATTTGTTTTCGTCTAATCCTATTTATAATCTCGTCATATCTACTATGTCAAAACAATTTTAAAAAATGTATTATGTCAAAAAAGTAAAAAAAAAAAAAGTAAAAAAATATTTACTCTGTCAATGTGAAAAAACACTGCATTAAAGGATCAAAAAAATGTATTGTGTTGATTTAAAATAGGTGAGAAAGGAAATGGAGAGAAGAAATTGTTAAGAATAATATCTCATGATATTATCCTCCTAAATCATTGCATTATACTCTCCTCTATTAGCAGCAACTATATCCGATCATATCAAGCATCAAATCATTTAGCAATTAGAATCATTGTAATTATAGGATAATTGATGTAATTAGCCTTAATAACTTTTGTTTACCTGTATAGCCTGATATGTAGCGTGTATTTATAGCTCTCTGATTTATTGAAGCAGACACAATTCATACAAATCTTTCATGGTTTCAGAGCCACTAATTAACCCCACTAAACGACATTTTCGAGCCTCCTTGTTACTCGAGCCATCCGAACTCCAAATCCGTCAATCCTATGGCAATCAACAACATGCAAATTTCCAACTCCGATGAACCTACCAAACCCATTTCCGTTATCACCTTCCCCTCGTCTCTCAAACTCAAAGATATGTTAACCTACAAACAATGGCACTTTCAAATCCGAGCCTACCTAAACGGTCTCCAACTTTTTCCTTACCTCGATCGTACCCTACCCGCCCCACCCACCACCATCACCACCCCAAATCCTGCCTACAACACATGGTACCGCCAAGACCAATTTATCCTCTCCGCCCTCACCAGTACCCTATCCGAAACAGTATGTAGCTCCCTTCATTGAGCACACCACCACCTCTCACGAGGCGTGGACTGTCCTCTCCCGTACCTTTGCCAACAAATCCCGAGGGAGAAAACTTCAACTAAAATCCCGTCTCCACAACCTTAAAGTTGAAGATGGCACCATAACCGAATTCATGCACCAAGTCAAAAGCATCACCGATGACATAGCCCAACTCGATCGTCCCATGGACATCGAGGACATTCTTGCTGCCATATTTGAAGGCCTCGACAAATCCCTTTACCGACCTGTCATAGATGCCGTCAAGGCTCGTGACACCCCGATCTCCTTTGAAGATCTTCATGAAAAGCTAATACAACATGAAGTTCTTGTCAAAAACGACAAAACCAAACACACCGACACCCCGACCACCTTCCAGCCATCCGCCCACGCTGCCCAAACTCGACCCACGTACCACCGTCCCACCTACACCCCTCGCTCTCCTCAAACTCAACCCACCCAAAACTCTGAGTACAAACCCAACCCGTACAAAGGTCGTTGTCACTATTGTGACATCAAAGGCCATGTCGCATCCGAATGTCGCAAACTCAAGCAAGACTACCCCATGGTCATCTTCCCGACCCGTCGTCCCCAGTACACCCGCCCCCATGCACACTCGGCCTCTCACGGCCCTCCCGGAAACTCCGGCCCTTGGCTCCTTGACACGGGTGCATCACACCACATCACCCACGACCTCAACAACCTTGCCCTCCACAACCCGTACGACGGTCCTGACGACCTCATTATAGGTGACGGTTCCACACTCCCGATCTCCCACATAGGTTCATTCACACACTCATCCTCTACCTCTACTCTAATCTTCAATAATGTCTTATGCGTTCCTTCTATCTCCCGTAATTTATTTTCCGTACCACAATTTTGTAAAGATAATAATGCTATAGCAGTTTTCTCACCCGATTCTTTTCTTATTAAGGCACAAACAACGGGAGCGGTTCTTCTCCACGGACCACTTAGACGTGGAGCTTATGAATGGATACCCGGCCCTCAAGCACACGTCGTCCGTTCCTCCGCCTCCGACAATATGTGGCATCATCGCCTTGGCCACCCTTCAAATAAAATTATGTCATTTTTAAATTCTAAGTTTAAATTAAGTATTTCCGATTTATCGTTTTGTACGCCATTCCTACTAAATAAAAGCCACAAATTGCCATTTCACTCGACCACACTCGAGTCTCGTGCTCCTCTCGACTTAATTTTTTCCGACTTATGGACCGCTCCGGTCTACTCAACCGAATCTCATAAATACTACGTAATTTTTGTCGATCACTACACTCACTATATTTGGTTATATCCAATAAAACGCAAATCCGACACTACTACTATTTTTACACAATTTCGAGCATTAATAGAAAAATTCTTTCAACGACCTATTCGTCAATTTTACTCCGACAACGGAGGGGAATTTATTAAACTTGCGGGTCATCTCCTAAATTCGGGTATTACACATCTCACCTCTCCACCACACACACCCGAACACAATGGGTTTGCGGAGCGTCATCACCATCACTTAGTCGAAACGGGCCTTTCCCTATTAACCCAAGCCGGTCTACCCACATCTCTTTGGCCATATGCTCTCACCACCGCCTCATATCTAATCAACCGACTACCAACCCCGACCCTAAATAATGACTCACCTCACTTCAAACTACTTAATAAACATCCCATTTACCAAAAATTGCATAGTTTCGGATGCCTATGTTTTCCGTGGCTCAAACCGTACACTTCTCTTAAACTAGAGCCCAAATCAATTCAATGTGTCTTTTTGGGTTACTCTTTAACCCAATCCACCTTCCTATTTCTCGACCCAATCACAAACCGTGTTTACACATCGCGACATGTTCGATTTGTTGAAAATGAGTTTCCGTACTCTAGTATATTAAACAAACCCAAACCTGACCCACCATCCCCAGATCAGTGGGCTCCCTTTCAACTCAATCTCCTACCTGTTGCAACATCCAGGGACCTCCCCATCACCCCATCCCCACCTACCTCGTCCTCTCAGCCTCCCACTGCACCGCCCAACCCACCCATACCCGCTGAACCCCGACCTCACTCTCCGCCTACCATCACCTCCCCTGCCTCCTCTGACCACCCCACACCCGACACACACACTACCACCTCCCAATCATCTCCCGCCGTCGATAAATCCACCGAAACCACCACCACCCTCCACCACCACAATACCAGACTCTCCAACAACATCACCAAACCTAACCCTAAATACTCTGACACCACCTGGAAATCGGCCTATACGGCCAAGCTCTCCACCCCATACGTCACCCCCACCACAATTAAACAAGCTCTAGTTGATCCCAATTGGCGAACCGCTATGCTCAATGAGTATGAAGCCCTAACCCGCAACAAAACCTGGACCCTCGTCCCACGTACACAAGCCCAAAATGTTGTTGGGTGCAAATGGATTTTCCGGATTAAATACAATCCGGATGGCTCGTTAAAACAATATAAAGCTCGTCTTGTCGCAAAAGGGTTCAATCAACGTCCCGGTATTGATTACTCTGAAACATTCAGTCCCGTTATTAAACCCACAACCGTCCGCTTAATCCTTAGTTTAGCAGTAACCTCTGGTTGGTCCCTACGACAAATAGATATTAACAATGCTTTTCTTCAGGGACATCTCACAGATGATGTCTACATGACACAGCCAGCAGGGTTTATTGATACGGCTCGCCCGACTCACATATGCAAGCTCTCGAAGGCTATCTACGGCCTCAAACAAGCTCCACGGGCTTGGTTCACTGAATTACGGAAATATCTCATCTCCTATGGGTTCACCAACTCCGTCTCCGATTGTTCTTTATTTTGTCTTTTCACTAACAATGTCCGTTTATAGTCTTAATATATGTCGATGATATCATAGTTACAGGTTCTTCCGACTCCATTATAGCTCGATTCATTCGCGACATATCGACACGGTTCTCACTTAAAGACCTTGGTCCCCTATCCTACTTCCTTGGCATCGAAGTCACCCCTACAAACCGAGGAATGCATCTCAACCAGTCCAAATACATATCCGACATTCTCCATCGTCATGACATAGCGGCCTGTAAACCAGCCACCACACCTATGTCGACCGAGAACCCATTAGTCGCCCGACCCCAAGATCCAGTCCATGTTGAAAGTAACTACAGGGCGATTGTTGGCAGCCTACAATATTTGTCTCTTACCAGACCCGATATCGCTTACTCTGTAAACAAGTTGGCCCAATACCTATGCCATCCAACTGAACATAATTAAACAGCTCTTAAACGACTCCTACGCTACTTACAAGGCACTATACACCTCGGGATCCATCTCAACCGCGACTCTCCTTTCAACTTACATGCTTACTGTGACGCCAGTTTTGCTCGTGATAAGTCCGATTATATTTCAACAGGGGGTTATCTTGTTTTTGTGGGCTCTAATCCTATATCATGGTCCGCCAAAAAGCAAAGTGGCCTCTCCCGATCCACCACTGAGGCCGAATTTTGGGCCGTTGCCGACACTGCGGCCGAACTACTATGGCTCAAAGGACTCATCACCGAACTCCGATTACCAATATCCACTATTCCGGCTATATATTGCGACAACCTAAGTGCCAAGAACTACTCCGCTAATCCCGTATTTCACTCCCGTATGAAACACATGGCTCTCTCGTTTCATTTTGTTAAAGAACACGTACAACTTGGCAGCATCCGAGTGCAACATATCAATGGTAATGACCAACTGGCCGACACCCTCACGAAGCCGCTGGCTCATCTCCGATTTCTCGACTTAACTTCCAAGATTGGCCTTACTCTCCGACCGACCATCTTGCGGGAGCGTGTTAAGAATAATATCTCATGATATTATCCTCCTCAATCATTGCATTATACTCTCCTCTATTCGCAGCAACTATATCCGATCATATCAAGCATCAAATCATTTAGCAATTAGAATCATTGTAATTATAGGATAATTGATGTAATTAGCCTTAATATCTTTTGTTTACTTGTATAGCCTGATATGTAGCGTTTATTTATAGCTCTCTGATTTATTGAAGCAGACACAATTCTTACAAATCTTTCAGAAATTATAGGATTGAGAGGAGGATGAATGGATCATTTTGAGGGGAGGGAAATGAGAGGGGTAGAATTGGAACGGAAGTACTGCGTCGAGTAAAATTCGTACTGCGAAAAGAAACATGCTAAATTTTTTTATCTAATAATATTTGAAATATTATATTATCTTCTAATTTTCTAATAAATTTATAACTGATCTAAATATATAGGAGACTGTATTTTGATCCGTGTATGTTGGTTTTAATTGTGATTATAAAACAAACTTTGAATTGAATATTCGTGTAAAAATATAAAATATTATTATTAGCTTTGTAAAAAAAAGTGTTCATTAAAATATACATAAATGAGATTACTCGATTATCTTGATTATCATTGAAACTTTAAATTATTTTATCAACGCAAAAGGTAAAGATTAAAAATGTGAAAAACTAATAGGTTACCAATAGTTATTTACAAGTAATCATTAAATATAAAATTCTAAATGTATGGTGCATTAATGCGCGAGATCTATACTAGTAAGTTTGTAAATGACTACGGCTCACAGAGCCCTGGGAACCAGCTCAACTCGAAAGGTCAAAATTGATTCCAAGCTGAACTTGATCGAATCTGTACTAATTTGAAGCTTCGTAAAGTTCTGGTCAAAATTTCATTTGAACTCATTTAAATTTTTAGTTATTTAATTTATGATTTTACAAATGTTTCTATCCATAATTCAATCTTATTTTAACATTTATATTTTTATTTTTGTTTTGATTTTTTTTAAAGTTAAAAAAGTTTGAAGGGCACTATGTAATAGTTTAATTGGTTCCGAGTAGACCTCGACTCAAGCTTGAGTCTTTTTTTAGCAGATTCCAAGCTTCATATTTTTATTATCGGGGAGTCCCAAGATGATTTAGAGCTCAAGTTCAAATCTATGAGCCGTTTCCAAGCCCATTTGAACTCCATTTAAAATCGTTTCAATTACCACTTAGTTAGTTAGTTAAGATAACTTGAGCTAGAACGGGTAGGGGCTTATACTATATTTGTGTCAGTGATTCAAATGTTTGTTTTTTTGATATATCATAATTGTATTTGCATGAGAGTAGATAAATCATTTGTAATATGTTTTTCTTTTTTCAAATTATGTTTACCTTCATAGATTCATAATTTACATGTTATGTAACTAAGACTCGACATTTACATTTGTGATTTGTGATGGAACAAAGAGTAGATGTCTAGTACCAGAAACAGAGATATTAAGCATAGAAGTAAAGCCAGGATGGAAAAAAGGAACAAAAATCACATTCCCTGAGAAAGGAAACGAGCAGCCGAACCAACTCCCTGCAGACCTTGTTTTTGTAATCGACGAGAAGCCCCATGAAGTGTTCCTAAGAGACGGCAATGACCTCATCATGGCTCATAAGCTGACTTTAGCTCAGGCCATTGGCGGGACAATCGTGACAATTACCACTTTGGATGGTCGCAACTTATCCATACCCTTCGACCAAATCATTACTCCTAACTTTGAGCTTCTTGTTCCCAAGGAAGGGATGCCTATTGCCAAAGAACCCGGTCAAAAGGGTGACTTAAAAATTAAGTTTGAGATCAAATTTCCGACAAAATTGAGTACTGATCAGAAAAAAGCATTAAAATCTGCCTTTGCTACCTAGCACATAATTTCTTCTTTTGTTGAACACTTCATCAATTTTCTATGTTGGATGTTTGATGTTGACTGATTGACAGTAGGCATAAGTCACTTACTTGTGCCCTGGGAAAGCATTAGGGGTCACATATACAACTACAAATTTGTCCTTTTTAATTCGAAAACTATGTTTCTAAATGTAACGGAATGGAAAATGCTTTCTTGTAAATCTTAGATCTACAAACCTACAATCCGTTTACCGAATGTAACTAATACAACAGAGAAAATCCGACCTAATTCAACAAAACATATTTCACTTACCTAATATGGATCCATCTGGCATTTGACATTATAAAAAATATATTAGTGTCCGAAATCGACTAGGTTCGATTTTACTCAGTATGGTATAATCTAAATTCAATAACAGTCACAACTACAAATCCCTAACTTTTGCGACGCTTTTTTGGGTAATTGTCGATGCTTAAAAGCGCCACAACTTTTTATCGATGCTTTATTAAGGCGTAGTTTTTCGGGGTGTCACATTTTATCGTCAAACTCGACGTCGCCTTTAGGCGTTGCAATCATCGACGCTTTGGTGGGTCACTGCCTTTTTATATATCAACGCTTTTTTACGTTGGCATTCTCAACACTTATTTTTTTTCCTTTATTTATATTCAAGAAGCTAGTTGACATTATAAAGAGCATATGAAAAGCGATATATAAATTTGAGGAATATGTATACAAAACACAAATTTACAGCATAAAATTACGTAATCTACTATTGTGTTAAGAACATCAAGTAAGACGTATATTTGATGACATAATAATGATTTTGGCCATAATTGTGTAGAATTCTCATTTTATGATATTAACTGTATTTGAGAATAATTATATGATTTAATTGATCGTTGGGTTACCCAATTGAAGCATGAAAGCCCAAAAGAAGCAACGGAACCCACAGTCTCGACGGATTCGTGCTACTCGGAAATTGAAGACAGAACTTAAGTCGCTTTAGGTTCCGTGACAGCTTATTACTTATTAATATTAATATTAATATTTTATTTTATTTTATTATTAGAGTTTGATAAGTGTTAAACTCACCTTAATTATTATAAGACTATTATTCCCTAGTTTTATTAATAGTTTAGATGATATTATTCATCCTTTAGTTTAACGTAACATTAGACAGAATATTATGAACCCTTGTTCTATGTGTAACTAATTTCTCATCTCGGTTGAAGACATTGAAGCGCTTCATTATCGGTTGTGAGTTTGAAAGTTTTTATCTTTATTCTTGATTATTGATTAATTGCTTAGTTTGATTATATGAACGTTGTTATTGATTTCTGGATTGATCAACTAGTTATCTTTTGCATCGTTCTATTGTTAGTTTTGTTAATTGAACATGATTTGTTGATTAACTTGACCTGAGTAACATCTAAGAGTTAATTATTGAACGGGATTCGTTAATATTAAGACTTAGGAGCAATTATCATAGATCTATAGCACAACTGGGTTGTATGTGTTTATTTGTCTCATTATCGAATTCTCTATTTATTAATGTTGTTGTTGAATTAAATCTAGAACTTGATTGTTTAGGTTGTCTAACAGTTAGATCTAATTAAGAACGGGATACGTTTTAATTAGTTATTCATAAGGAGGATTAGAATCTACAATTCACGATAAAGTAGTCAAGAATAATAATTTGAACCGGATTTCGATGATCAATTGTGATTAAGTTGTGAATTTGTACTTGACCCGAGACCTTTTAATTAACTAATTTAGTTAAAGTTTTCATCTTTTATGTTTTAGTTGTTAGACAATAATCATCGAAAACCCCCTATTTATTCCATAATTAATTAGTTAATTATCGTTCTACATTATTACGTAGTTATAGTTAAACCGATTCTCTGTGGGTTCGACCCTTATTTCCATTATACTACTGGTTTAGTTTGTTGGTTATAAGTGATTATAAATTGTAACTTGAGGCATACGACTTTAGCCTGTTAAATTTTGGCGCCGTTGCCGGGGAATCGATATTAATTATTTTTGTGTTTTCTAGTGTAGTTTTTAATTTTCTTTTTATTATAACTAATTATATTTTATTTTGTGTAGTTCATGTATAATACTCGTTCAGCTAACTTGAACCTCGAGCCTTACGACTCAGAGATCGAACACACCTTTTTTCAGGTCACGAAGAATTAGAGAAGGTGTAATAATTATTGGAACATAGGAATTCAAGGATCTAAAGTTGAATAGCGATATATATTCCTGTTATTCCAGTGAGTACTGAAATTTCTTCCGAATCCGAAGACTAGTCGTACACCATGGCCAACACGATTAAGCAACTAACAACACCCGACCTCGCACAACAACCTTTGTGCATTATGTACCCGCCATTGGGTGCAAATGTTACTTTTGAATTGAAGTCGAGTTTGATCCATCAACTACCCACAATTCATGGCTTAAACGATGAGGACCGTAATAAGCACTTGTTGGATTTTCATGTTGTTTACTTGAGTATGAAACCGGCTTCCGTTACTGATGAACAACTTAAGCTAAGGGCCTTTCCCTTTTCATTGAAGGATGCCGCGAGAGATTGGTTGTATTACTTGCCACTAGCAAGTATTGATACGTGGGTGAAGATGAAGAAGGCGTTCCTTAAGAAGTACTTTCCGGCATCTCGAGCTTCCCAGTTGAAGAAAGCGAGATTAGTAACGCGGAGCAACAAGATGGTGAGACGATGTATGAATATTGGGAACGTGTTAAGAAGGTGTGTGCTACATGCCCCTATCATGGTTACAATCTTCAAGACCTTGTGATGTACTTTTGTGGAGGTCTTTGTGTGGAAGATGCCCGCACTGTGAATGCGGCACGTGGAGGATCGATTGTCAATAAAAGCCCCGATGCGGTTGTAGAGGTTATTAATTAGCTCGCTGAAAGCTCTCGGGATTTCCCTCGTAAGTATACTAAATGGGGAGTTCATGCTTTAGGTAAATCATCATCCTCGAATCTTAAACATAAAGTTGATAGCTTGACAAACCTTGTCCAAAATATGATGTCGGGAAAGAGAACTGCGATGGTGTGTGGTATTTGTTCAAATGAGGGACATCCGAGTGAGCATTATCCTCACATGTATGAAGAAGGCCAAGAGGAGGTGAATGGAGTGTGGGATCCTTACTCTAATACTTTCAATCCTGGATGGAGCCATCACCCGAACATGAGGTGGAGGAATCGGGAAGGCGACCAAGAAATTAATCAAGGAAATCAATTTGGTCAATCGAAGCAACAATTCTTTGCTAAGCAACAAGTTGCAAACGCGGTTCCTACTCAACCTCCACGTAGTAGTCAAATGTCCACCAAGGATATGATACGTGACTCAGTTGCTAATCAAGCTACGATTACAAGCCAAATGTTCAATCTCCAAGCTACGGTTCTTCAACATCACACGGAGAACAAAGCTAGCATTCAAAATCGGGAAACTCAAGTGGGCCAAGTCGCGACTGCCATTGGTAGGTTGGAGGCTCAATATTCGGGGAAATTACCTAGTCAAACCATTCTTTCGAAGGAAAATGTGAGTGCGGTATCTTTAAGGAATGGGAGACAATTAGTGGAGGCCGACAAGCCGAAGAGGAAGGCCAAGGAAGCTATGGTTCAAGAAGAGGAGCTAGTGATCGAGGAAGGTGAGAAAACTACGAATATGCAAGGGAAGGAGTTGATTACTCGGACTACACCGGTGTCGGAACCAGATGTTCCTTTTCCCGAGGCACTCAAGAGCACCCGTCGTTATCAACACGACAAGTATATCTACGAGGTATTTGAAAAGTGCGAGGTAAACATTCCCCTTCTTAACCTTTTAAAGAGTATTCCTAAATATGCTAAATTCTTTAAAGAATTATGTACTATTAAAAGGAATAACAAATTGAAAGGAGCTAAGAAAGGGAAGGTTAGTGAATATGTGTTGGCTATTTATCAAAAGAAATTACCCCCTAAATGTGGCGACCCGGGCATGTTTACTATGCCTTGAACCATAGGAGATACTTTGTTTGAAAAGTCTATGTTAGATTTGGGAGCCTCTATTAATGTCATTCCTCTTTCTATCCACGAATCTCTTAGACTTGGTCCTATGAAGGGAACCGAAAAAGTAGTGCAATTAGCGGATCGATCTAGTGTCTACCCTAAAGGAGTTGTAGAGAATGTCCTAGTTAAAGTTGATATATTGGTCTTCCCGTAGACGATTTTTATGTTTTAGACATGGAACATGGTTATAGTGCAACTCCTATCATTCTAGGATGACCTTTCTTAAAGACCGCGAGAACAAAAGTCGATGTCCCTAATGGTTCACTTAGTATGGAATTTGGGGGGAGGATCGTTAAATTCGACATAAATAAATCTATTCTCCACTCCCCGAAAGACAATACCTTGTGTCGTGTTGATATTTTTGATCATTTATCTCTTAACCCACGAGAAGAAATGGTTAAATCTGTTCCTAAGCCGATCCTGTCTACCTCTTCTAGTAAGGAATTTTTGTCTAAAGTTGTGCAGGAATCTCCTTCTAAGTGACCCAACTGTGTCATTCTTTGGGAGTTGCGTAGGGACGCGGAGTTGAACGAAGGCAAAACAAGGTCATGGTACGATCATGGGATGACGTGTCATAGTTCGAGCAAGCGTGCAACGGTCTTACGATATCAAAATGGAAAAGTGAAAGATGTATGTAGTCGGCGTAAGGCTTAAGCCGACTCATAAAAGGAGTAATGAACCGGGTGTCGGAAGAAGCAAGCTCCTCGACATACCATTTTCTACCTGAACTAGTATCAAAGTCGAGCAAACGACTATAAACAAAAGCACTTCCGGGAGGCAACCCGTGTCTTGTATATTTTTTGTTATTTATTAAAGATCGTGTTTTTTTATTAGATTAATAATCGTATTTTTCTTAGAATGAGTCGTTTATGTTTATATTTTTAATTTTAAGCATTCTCTAATTTTTAGTACCTGTAGGAACGAGAAAGGTGGATTTTTTTTTCAGAATCTCGTGTGACTAGGTTGAGGGTGGGGCGACTAGCATGATGGAGTACTAAAAATCGAAGGAAAATTGAATAAAATCGTCTTTTGGGATGAAATTCCAGCTATCCGCATGAGTCGCACGCCTCTATGCTGTATAAGTATGTTTTCTAATTTTTCTTTAAAAAAATACAAAAAATCAAAAAAAAATACAAAAACACAAAAAGAACAGGATCTTCTCCTTAATCTCCTTTCCTTCTCTTATAATTTCCCAAATTCATTAACCCAATCTCTATTCAATTCATCCATCATTCATCTCCCTTTCACTCTACCTCTAAATCTCACCCATCAACTCCATTATTCATCCCCTAATTAATATCCCCAAATCTCCTCAAATCTGAATTCCAATTCTCAATCTCCCTTACTCTCTTCCATTCGTCCTCCACTCTGCCGCTAGTGGGCCGTGAGTCTATCGTCATTTAGTCAGGTCGTCCATCCGTGTCCCCGGTTGTCCGTGTCCGGTCCCAGTTCCTGCTCGTTAGGCATCGTCCGGTCTACGCCGGTTAGGGTCGTCGTCTGTGCATCATCCCAGTTCTGTCAGTCGTCGGTCTGAACGTCGCTGGTCAGTTTCTGTTTATTAGGTTGCCGTCCGGTTCTAAGTTCAGTCTCAGGTCGGGTATGTCATTTTCGAACTCTTCTTCTTGTCACTTGTCTGTGCCTCCTACTACGATTTGGGGGTGGGTAATTGTTATCCATTCGGTCGTTGTTGGTGTTGTTGGATTCGCTAATTTGTCTAACTCTTGGTGATGGGTTGAGTTGTTCGTTGTTGTTGCACCTGGCATTCACTTTGATTGTTGGTTTTGTTACTGATTTCTGTTGAGTTGGTGTTGGGTAGTTAGTGATTTCTCTTGAGTTTGTAGTCTTGTGGATTGTTACTTCGTTTGGAGTTGCTGAAAGAATAGTTGGTTTTGTTGTCCTTATATGCGGGTGCTCTCGGTTACGTCATGAGTAGCTGCGATTGTACTTCATGAGGTTTGTTTTGGTTCTATTGAAGCCGGGTTCTATCGTAGTGGTTATAACGAGTTAATTATCGATGTTTACGGTTCTTTTCCACGTTTATTGGTTTTATCTGTGTCCTTTGTCTCGCATCGAGGACAATGCCCGAAATAAGCGTGGGGAGATATTTATATATTAGTCTCGTCTTGTAAGCGTCATTCATGTTGTAATTTGAAGAAAAAAATGATGAAAGAAAAGGAAAAAAATTCAAGAAAAAAAAGATTGAATGAAAAAAAAAAAATACCCGGCTAGGTGAAAACCCGGAAAGGGGGCCTAGGTAAGAATGAGAAATGTGCCCGAGGACGGATTGAAAAACCCGAAAGGGCGCCTAGGCAAGAATGGGAAATGTGGCCGAGGACGGAGTGAAAACCTGAAAAGGCGCTCCGGGTAAAAAGAAAAATTGAGTTGCGTGCTGTGGACATGACATAGGTCCACCCCGACGCGGCGAAGCGCGGGTTTTGGGGAGGCGATAAAATTTCCATATGAGACGGATCAAATAGAATTTTAAATCGAAGTAGGAGTCGCCACCGAATTTTATGGTTATTCGGAACCATTCGAACCCACTCTATGTCGTAGTGGGCCATACTTAAAGTCTGGCCCATTTCCGATGTTAGAGTTTATTGGGTTCGTCCCTTTGCATTACGATACCGATGCCGACTGGGCGGTTAATCGTATATTGAATGACTCTCGTTGCCAATGGTTTCGGACATCCGGAAACCACGGTTCTGAGTAAGGGGTGAGGGTACGTGTTGGGAAGTTCAGCGAGAACACCCAACCCCGCCCGCACTTAGCGGCCTTTACTAAGATATCGTTCGGTTTTGTGTACACGCGTTAGTTCGACGATGAAATGATATGCAGAGATTATTTTCCTAAGACATGTGAGGAAAATAAATAAATGGGTTGCTAAGTCGTTTAATGCATGTTAAACTACTAACGTCAAAGTTATTTTAGCATGTGAGTTCGTTTTAGTCTAATAAAACGATAAAAAGAATATGAGAAAAAATAAATTGCTACAAACACGAGAAAACGGGTTAGTAACGATTGAATAATAATATAGACAATAAATATATGAAATCGAGAAAATAAATATTAATCGAAATCTGAAAAAATATTACTAAAACGCTGTTTTGTATAAAAAACGAAGTTCGAAAAATAATAAAAAAGAAAAAAGAAAAAGACACGTCTAGGCCGAGGGCCGCGCGACTCGCCCGAGACTCATGCGGGTCGCGTGGCGGCCTGATTTCGACGACGGTTTTTGGAAAATTTTGATTAAATCGCGTACGAATATCGCATAACTCGTACTCGACTTAATATTCTCGATATTCGTTATATTCGATAGTTGATTATCAAATATTTGGAATAGTTTTGGAAAAGATGTAAATTTAGAAATCGTTTCGTAAAATAATAAAAATAAACGAACGAAAAACTAAAAAAATAGAACCGGATCAGACTCGTGCGCGAGTCGCCTGGACCGGGCGCGACTCGCGTGCGGGTCTGATTTTTTATATATTTTTTTGTGTTCGAAAATCGTTAATCGCGTACAAACATGAATTAATTTATACTCGGTCTATATTTTCGATATTCGTCGTATTCGATATTCGATTATGGAATCGATATCGAATATTCGGAATGACTTTAGAAAAGGTTTTGAAAAAAAGTTTGTTTTTGAACGAAAAGATGTAAAAAAGATTTTGAACGAAAAGTTGTAAAAAGATGTAACGATTTTGTCGAAAACTTAATATAATTCTTTTCGATACGATATTCGATTATATAGAATTGATATCGTATTTTAAGAATATTTGATATATGAAAATAGTTTTTAGTAGTATCGATATTAGAAAATAAAAAAGACCGACGAAAGACCCATAATAAAAAAAACGAGGAGAAGGGAAGAGAAGAAAGAGAGACGGGTTTGATTTACACCCTCAACCTACATGATTTGTTTTCTCGGGATAAGGCTCGTCGGGAAGTGGCTTAGACTCGGGAGCGTCGAGATGATGAGGATGAGTTAAGGTGTATCGGTTTGGGTGGTTTGGGACGTCGGGTTTGGCCGGTTTCGTCGAGGTTTCGAGGCTTCGAAAGTGTCGGGATTTGCTAACTATCGGATTTGTGTATGAACCGTGTGTGGAGGCTGTTTTTTTGGTGTAATGGGTGTGTAAATACCGTGTGTATTGGCTGGAAAAGCGAGGTAATTGATGTGTGCTTTGTGTTGGACGGGAGGTCCTATTTATAGGGAGTTTCCGACCTTGGTTTAGGAGAGTTTGAGTACCGCTTAGGATAGGAAACGTAGGAGTTCGAGGGAAATAAGAATTCCACTTTCTTGGCCAAGAAGAAAGGGAAACACGGCTGACTTGAGGAGTGTTTGGCCGAGTGTTTTGCACTCGGTTGGGTACTTGAATCGGTTTCCGGATAGAATTCCTACTTGAGATCGAATTCTACCTTAAACGAAATTGTTTATCATTTTGTATGGCTGATTTTTGTAGTATCCGAGTTCAATCCGGATTGGTGGGGGTGACACGGCAGATTTTATGCCTCGGAAAATATCTTTGACCGGGTTTTGACTCGGTCGCTAAAAGACGATTTTACCCCTGGTGACGGTTTCGACCCAAATTAGCGTCATTTGACTCGAAACGACCCACTTGGCCTGGATTTGAGGTTGGTTTTGTGAGATTTGTACTCCTTAAAATGTCTAAACCAAATGTCCATAATTACAAGCCCATATCCGAGTCTATCAAAGCACGTTTACGTCCTATCATCATCGGGTGTTTGGCGGGAACTACTATAGACACCTGGCGGTCAAAATGCGGGTGTCTACAGAGACCCCACTCTGACTGAGGCTTGGACAAGGCAAAAGTCAGAGTAGCTACCAGGTCAATCAAGGATTAAAACCTGGCAGCCTTCCGATCGGGTCGTTTAGGGTCCATTAGACCTGCGTGAAGGGCTCGCCAGCCATAGAATAGAAATCATACCTGGGTTGATGCTGATAATGTCGCGGGAGCTTGCCTAGGAAGCTATGGGTATACCTGTTTGCAGATATATCCTGTCTTAGAATTGCGCGGGAGCTTGCATGAGCTTTTCCACTGGGGAACTTAGAATTTTTGGGAGTCTTGGGTGTACCTGTATGCTGACACATAACATATTGTATGTAACATTTAGGCGAAACACCGACTCATGCTGGGGAAGAAAAAAAGATGATTTTTTCCGAAAAAATTTTGAAAAGGAGAATGCTGAAAATTTTGGAAGTTTGGAAATAAGGATGCTTGGGATGACTTTGATTCCTAATCGGATTCTGACACGGATTCCTAAAATCCCCTGGTTAGGCTTGTATGCCTAGATGAAGTGTGATAAAAATTCCTATACCCGTGGTGACTAGGAAAGGGATTTTCTCAAATGGCTAAGTTTTGCACATGAGAATTTGAAGAGAGAGATATACCGACAGACTTGACTCTGGACGCGAGAGGACGAGTTGACAGACACGACTTTGACTCTCTAAGGGTTAGACCGTGACTCGGTAGGGGTTAGGCCACCTAAGATGACAAGACTCTTAAGTTGCGCTATTCCGTAGCCTAGGCGAGTGGCAACACAGTCGAACATCGAAATGGGAACGATCTGCTATAGGGGAATTGCAGTAGTCTGTAATAAGACTGTTTTAGCAGTAACAATGCTGTAGTCTTGTGCTTCTTTTGAATTTGGGACATTTCCAAAGTGGGTATTGCTCCGAGTCCTGACAGATTCTCGTCTTTGACTAAGCCGAATACTAGGACACACTATAGAAAGGAGGCTAGATCTTTATTCCTTGAATTTATCTGGATTTTGTGAGTGGATGGAGAACTTTTGCCTAGGAGAAGCCCCCAGAATAACAAAGCTAACTGTTAAGAACATGATAGTGTCGTGACCGGAATGATGGCGCTTTTTTGAATTTGTGTCAATGTGGGTGGTTGTGCCTCTGTTGAAAGGCTGCCTACGTATTCACGTGTTAGTGAAATCAAACCAAGCCGTAGTTCAGTGGATTGAAAGATATATAATGGTGCCTAGTTTACTAGGGCTTTGTGTGTAACTAGCCATAGCGATGGTGAAGGCTAGGTGCATTCCCAGTGATGTCTTGATCAAAGGGCTAGAATAGTTAGGATGTTGATCCTGTGACTGTGAGCCTTCTCCGGGGTAGCCCCCAGAGGTGGTGTGAACTATTTGGGCATGTTCTATGCCGACTGCAAGTTGAGTTCCCGTGTTTGGGGCTGGTAACTGGTTTGAATGAGAAGAATTGGGATGGGATTTTAACGAGTTTTGCTCTCGGGGATTTTAATGAGTTCTGCTCTCGGGGATTTGATGAGTTTTGCTCTCGGGGATTTGATGAGTTTTGCTCTCGGGGATTTTAACGAGTTTTGCTCTCGGGGATTTTAACGAGTTTTGCTCTCGGATTTGCATATGGTGATTGTGAATTATATTATGTAAAGGGGAAGTCGAGTAGAATGGCTCGAGCTTCGATTGGGCAGGTTTGATAATGCGGGATCTGATTTCCATGTCTGGCCCTAAAGGTTAGGGTGTATCCTATGGAGCTTGAATCCTCAAAATTCTGGGTTGTCTCTAGCCTAGGTCTCGAGAAGGTCTTGAGGGTTGTAATGTGGGAAGGCTAAATGTGGTGTTAGCTGACCAGCTTGACCGTCTCTCCCCTATTGGATGGTATGAGTATTGATAATTTTTGAATTGACCGTTTCACGGTCATGGGTTATTGAATTCTTTGGGTTGACCTCTTAGCCCCAGTCATGGGATTCTTCATTTGAGTTGACCGTGTCTAGTCGAGAGATGTTGATAATTCTTTTTTGATCATGGCCAGCTTTTTTGTTTTGGCCTTTTGCTTTTTTTCTCTTGGGCTTTTTTTTGTCCAGTTTTTTTTTTCGGTCAGACTAACACCTAAGGTAGGGACTGGCTACTCTTATTGGATGGGTGTTTATTGTGGGAAGTGGGCTTGCCTCCCGTCTTGAACCCAAACTAGAAGACTACCCAGATTTGTCATAGGATTCGATATGCTCCTACTACGGGTAGTTATGTGGCTTTCTATACCAGACATGGAATAGGTAAAAGGAAAACACGGGCTCGGTTTCCTGCAGTCATTATAGATGTGCCTATAATAGTCACGTGCATGTGCTCACAGTGTACGATGGTGTTCATCATGTTCTCGGAAACACATAAGGAAAGTATGTATGAGAAATAGAAAAGCTGATTTTATTGAATTTTGAAAAAAGAGGACAAAATACAACTGACTTTGACTCTGACCTTGATTTGGAAATGAGGATGTAGGGTATCCTAGACTCGAACTCAGACTTAGACTCGAATCAAATCCGGACTCGGACGCTCGGTTGGTTGTTTTTTTTTTGGTAAGGTCTTTGATTAGAGAGAAAGGCGGGTGCCACGACTCGCCTAAACTCGGCTTTGCGCAAGTGCAAGAGAGGGAGTCAAACTAGACACGGCCCGGGGTGACGGGTCGACAAAGACTCTTGGACCGGGATACTCGAACGTTGATCTAGACAAGGTAACGACTGCGAATTGGACTCGAGCTGCATAAGGGTGAATCCGAAAAATGGGGGCGACCATGTTTAACCGTATCACGTGCTCGGACCAACCGTGGTGACCTAGCCCTAGGTGACTCGAGTATTCGTAGCATAGGTACGACACGAAGAAGGCATCATAAGGACGCCGGTGCAGGATGAACGTAGGGTACCCCTTAAGGTGACCGTGGTTGACTGCTCGGGTGGAGGACAGCCCCCGAGTGAGACTAAAGACTTTGATAGGACTCAAATGGTGCGACATCTAAATGACTCGAAAGTGGGGTACGTGAGCCAACACGTGTAAGACCTGATCCTTTGAGTAAACGCGGTTGATCGCCCCGCTAAAGGGTAGCCCCCGAGTGGGACTGAAGATCGACTCCTAGACGGGTGACTCGTGGATGGTGGACTCTCCCTGGGTTTTGGCAAAGTGGGCCTAGTCCCGTTCGAAGAAAGATCCGTGTGTGAAATCCCCAGACTTTGGACTCGATTGTGTAAATGGGCTTCCCTTTGTAGGAGTTTGTCCTACGTAGGTGGACCGTGCCTTGACAAATAAGGCGGACTTGGGATGGGGTAGAAACTCGTGATGTAAGATCGACGGAGTTTCGACGCTATAGATTCTAACTTATGACAAGACCCGACACTGTTAAATACGAGAAGTCCTAAGAAGAAGAGGGTTTTGAAAAGTGAATTTGGATTTGAAAACCGAGCAAAGTCGGATTGGAAGACCCGATTTTTTTTGAAAACCGAGAAAAAGGGTTATCGGGCCGAGATTTCGAGGTTTTTTTTTTGAAAAGGTTTGGACAGCATACCGGCTAAAAATAGGCTATTTTGAGTCAAAATCATAAGTCCTAAATTCGGCAGCTTTCCGGGTTTTGAAAAAGTAGATGAGTTTGAAAAGATGTAAGTTTTTTGAAAATGACGGTTTTTGAAAAGATCGAAGAAGATCAAGTAGCATGTAGTCATAGAAACAGTATAACGACGCCATGTATGCTCTTAGTCTAAGTCTCGGTCGGTCTAATAGGGTCTATACCAACAACAATGGCTTTCTCGTACTGAGGATGGACTCCCTAAGCCGAGTGGGTCTTAGGACATGCCGCAAAACCTAAACGAGTTCCGCCATTGAAGTCTTTAGTGCATCCAAGTGGGAATGCACCGTGGTATAGTGGGACGTCGGTCACAAGTAGCCGGCCCGGGATAGAACGGGGTTATGCATGAACCATTGAACTAAAACGTGTACATTACTAATCGAACGATTTCTTTTCGAGTCTCACCCTGAGGATGCCGATGGTAAGTGACACATCAGTTAATCCCCAGCGGAGTCGCCAAATTGTGGACATGACATAGGTCCACCCCGACGCGGCGAAGCGCGAGTTTTGGGGAGGCGATAGAATTTCCATATGAGATGGATCGAATAGAATTTTAAATCGAAGTAGGAGTCGCCACCGAATTTTATGGTTATTCGGAACCATTCGAACCCACTCTATGTCGTAGTGGGTCATACTTAAAGCCTGGCCCATTTCCGATGTCAGAGTTTATTGGGTTCGTCCCTTTGCATTACGATACCGATGCCGACTGGGCGGTTAATCGTATATTGAATGACTCTCGTTGCCAATGGTTTCGGACATCCGGAAACCACGGTTCTGAGTAAGGGGTGAGGGTACGTGTTGGGAAGTTCAGCGAGAACACCCAACCCCGCCCGCACTTAGCGGCCTTTACTAAGATATCGTTCGGTTTTGTGTACACGCGTTAGTTCGACGATGAAATGATATGCAGAGATTATTTTCCTAAGACATGTGAGGAAAAATAAATAAATGAGTTGCTAAGTCGTTTAATGCATGTTAAACTACTAACGTCAAAGTTATTTTAGCATGTGAGTTCGTTTTAGTCTAATAAAACGATAAAAAGAATATGAGAAAAAATAAATTGCTACAAACACGAGAAAACGGGTTAGTAACGATTGAATAATAATATAGACAATAAATATATGAAATCGAGAAAATAAATATTAATCGAAATCTGAAAAATATTACTAAAACGCTGTTTTGTATAAAAAACGAAGTTCGAAAAATAAAAAAAAATAAAAAAGAAAAAGACACGTCTAGGCCGAGGGCCGCGCGACTCGCCCGAGACTCATGCGGGTCGCGTGGCGGCCTGATTTCGACGACGGTGTTTGGAAAATTTTGATTAAATCGCGTACGAATATCGCATAACTCGTACTCGACTTAATATTCTCGATATTCGTTATATTCGATAGTTGATTATCAAATATTTGGAATAGTTTTGGAAAAGATGTAAATTTAGAAATCGTTTCGTAAAATAATAAAAATAAACGAACGAAAAACTAAAAAAATAGAACCGGATCAGACTCGTGCGCGAGTCGCCTGGACCGGGCGCGACTCGCGTGCGGGTCTGATTTTTTATATATTTTTTTGTGTTCGAAAATCGTTAATCGCGTACAAACATGAATTAATTTATACTCGGTCTATATTTTCGATATTCGTCGTATTCGATATTCGATTATGGAATCGATATAGAATATTCGAAATGACTTTAGAAAAGGTTTTGAAAAAAAGTTTGTTTTTGAACGAAAAGATGTAAAAAAGATTTTGAACGAAAAGTTGTAAAAAGATGTAACGATTTCGTCGAAAACTTAATATAATTCTTTTAAATACGATATTCGATTATATAGAATCGATATCGTATTTTAAGAATATTTGATATATGAAAATAGTTTTTAGTAGTATCGATATTAGAAAATAAAAAAGACCGACGAAAGACCCATAATAAAAAATACGAGGAGAAGGGAAGAGAAGAAAGAGAGACGGGTTTGATTTACACCCTCAACATACATGCTTTGTTTTCTCGGGATAAGGCTCGTCGGGAAGTGGCTTAGACTCGGGAGCGTCGATTTGATGAGGATGAGTTAAGGTGTATCGGTTTGGGTGGTTTGGGACGTCGGGTTTGGCCGGTTTCGTCGAGGTTTCGAGGCTTCGAAAGTGTCGGGATTTGCCAACTATCGGATTTGTGTATGAACCGTGTGTGGAGGCTGTTTTTTCGGTGTAATGGGTGTGTAAATACCGTGTGTATTGGCTGGAAAAGCGAGGTAATTGATGTGTGTTTTGTGTTGGACGGGAGGTCCTATTTATAGGGAGTTTCCGACCTTGGTTTAGGAGAGTTTGAGTACCGCTTAGGATAGGAAACGTAGGAGTTCGAGGGAAATAAGAATTCCACTTTCTTGGCCAAGAAGAAAGGGAAACACGGCTGACTTGAGGAGTGTTTGGCCGAGTGTTTCGCACTCGGTTGGGTACTTGAATCGGTTTCCGGATAGAATTCCTACTTGAGATCGAATTCTACCTTAAACGGAATTGTTTATCATTTTGTATGGCTGATTTTTGTAGTATCCGAGTTCAATCCGGATTGGTGGGGGTGACACGGCAGATTTTATGCCTCGGAAAATATCTTTGACCGGGTTTTGACTCGGTCGCTAAAAGACGATTTTACCCCTGGTGACGGTTTCGACCCAAATTAGTGTCATTTGACTCGAAACGACCCACTGGGCCTGGATTTGAGGTTGGTTTTGTGAGATTTGTACTCCTTAAAATGTCTAAACCAAATGTCCATAATTACAAGCCCATATCCGAGTCTATCAAAGCACGTTTACGTCCTATCATCATCGGGTGTTTGGCGGGAACTACTATAGACACCTAGCGGTCAAAATGCGGGTGTCTACACGTGCCACGAGAGTAGTGTGAGTTGAAAAAAAATAAAAAGTTAGATTGAAAATCCATAAGGACGGACGCTCAAGGCAAAATGAGGGAATTAGGAAAAAAATCATATCTACTTTTGTCATTCTTGGTGTGGTGTCATAAGATGGGTGACATAGAAGGACGGTCGGGTAGGATAGTTGGCTAAGGTGAGAAGAATCGCGGTGTGGAATGAAGTGATGCCACCTTATTTACGCTATTGAGTGTAATTCTGTTGATTTGGCGATTAGAGGCGATTAGGTGATTCATATGGTTTGGTGTTGTATTGTTTGTGATCATTATTGATGTATTTCTGTGATTCTTTGAAACTGTGTGAATCTGTGTTAGGATTGGAGCAATAAGGGGCGTTAGAGTTTGGTATTAGCTTCTATTGATTTATTGATGTCCTGTTGTCGTGATGATAATTCGAGAGTTGTGATATTTTGTCGGTGACATATGTTGTTACATGAGGGAGTTTGAAGAGAGGCGAGCGAGGGCCGTAAGTGTAATGTTTTTCCCGAGCATTTTGGACTAGTGATGGTTGTTTATTGTGTTCTTCGAGTTTTACTCGAGGACGAGTAAAGGTTCAAGCGTGGGGATATTTGATAGGCCGAAATTATTATGTGTTAAGAGCATCAAGTAAGACGTATATTTGGTGACGTAATAATTATTTTGGGTATAATTGAGTAGAATTCTCATTTTATGATATTAATTGTATTTGAGAATAATTATATGATTTAATTGATCATTGGGTTACCCAATTGAAGCATGAAAGCCCAGAAGAAGCAACGGAACCGACAGTCTCGACGGACTCGCGCTACTCGGAAATTGAAGACGGAACTTAAGTCGCTTTAGGTTCTATGACAACTTATTATTTATTTATATTATTATTTTATTTATTTTAATTTATTATTAGAGTTTGGTGAGTGTTAAACTCACCTTAATTATTATTAGACTATTAATCCCTAGTTTTATTAATAGTTTAGATAATATTATTCATCCTTTAGTTTAACGTAACATTAGACAGAATATTATGAACCCTAGTTCTGTGTGTAACTAATTTCTCATCTCGGTTCAAGACATTGAAGCGCTTAATTATCAGTTGTGAGTTTGAAAGTTCTCATCTTTATTCTCGATTATTGATTAATTGCTTAGTTTGATTATATGAACGTCGTTATCGATTTCTGGGTTGATCAACTAGTTATCTTTTGCATCGTTCTATTGTTAATTTCGTTAATTGAACAGGACTTGTTGATTAACTTGACCTGAGTAACATCTAAGACATAATTATTGAACGTGATTCGTTAATATTAAGACTTAGGAGCAATTATCATAGATCTATTGCACAACTGGATTGTATGTGTTTATTTATCTCTGTATCGAATTCTCTATTTATTAATGCTGCTGTTGAATTAAATCTAGAACTGGATTGTTAAGGTTGTTTAACAGTTAGATCTAATTAAGAACGGGATACATTTTAATTAGTTATTCATAAGGAGGATTAGAATCTACGATTCACGATAAAGTAGTCGAGAATAATAATTTGAACCAGATGTAGATGATCAATTGTGATTAAGTTGTGGATTTGTACTTGACCCGAGACCTTTTAATCATCTGATTTAGTTAAAGTTTTCATCTTTCATGTTTTAGTTGTTAGACAATAATCATCCAAAGCCCCCTATTTATTCTATAATTAATTAGTTAATTATCGTTCTACATTATTACGCAATTATAGTTAAACCGATTCTCTGTAGGTTCGACCCTTATTTCCATTATACGACTATTTTTGTTTTTTGGTTATAAGTGATTATAAATTGTAAATTGAGGCATACGACTTTAGCCTGTCAACTATAATGGTGAAGAGCTATACAAATTTGTAGTGAAGTCCATAAACCAATGTCGATAATGTGAAATATATAGCTGAAACTAATAATCCAGACTTAGTGGATTGAAATTAGATAAATAGAATCATCATGACAAAGCTTGGCTTGCGTTGATTTGCTAGGTCTTGTTTTCTCCTTGCTTTGTATAAATTTATTTGATATAATAGCAATTACACTTTACAAAAAAAAAATATTGAAAGATGGGCCAATATATATGTAGAAATATGATCATGTAAGTCCATCATATATAAGTGATCAACGCATTTTATATCTATTTTTATCATCCCCCGACGATCGTTCATCTTGTTTTCCCTTCCTAAGTGAGCGTTATTTGTCGATATTTACGAGGAAGTCGATATTGCCGTATCTCGGTTTATTTTGCAGGATAGGTGTGTTTTTTTAATGCATTTACGTCTTGACGAACTAAAAAGACTAAATTGAGGACGGGAATGCAAATTGAGAAAGAAAACAATAAGACGCACCAAAGATATTAGTTGGGAAGCCAAAACAAATGCGAATTGAGAAGAAAGAATGATCGCCTACACATAGGTCAACTTAAAAGGTTCATATCTTGAGTTCTACATGTTAAATCATGAAGATTCAAGTGGAGTTGGAAATTTCTTTCTCTTATCTTTCCAACGGTATATCGCATGCCCAATCTGGATAAGTAACGAAAAAATGGCAGGCAGTTGAATCAGAGTGTGCGATTTTGTGACTTACAGCGCAGCTCGATCGAGTCATTCCTCGCACTTGATCGAGTTGACCTCTTTCCGGGCGGCTAATCTATTTTCGTATATTAGTTTTTACCTAGATTAGAGAGCTTTTTTAGTTTCAAGTTTTATGCAAATTGCATTTGAATCTCTTATACTTTTCATTAATTATTTGGTAATCTTTGTTTCAATTTTTATTTCAATTCAAGTTTCAATTATAATTTGTTCTTTTTTTCCATTGTTTTATGCTTGATTGCTCTCTTTAATTTATTGTTTTCGTTATTTATGTTGATTTACCGTTTTAACTTAGATTTATTATTATTGTTAGATCACGCTTCATTATGTTTGGATTCAATTTAGTCGTTATTGATTCGGGTAATTTTAATATTAGTTGCTAAATTCTTATCTAGGGTTTAGAGGGATCAATGCATATTAGGAGGGGTTATAATTAATTGATTGTTTGTTAATTGTATCAACTATTGCTTGATTATTGTTTTAATTCGGATTAATTGTTTGCTATAGAACGCAATTAATTAGTACCGCAATTAGGACTTTTCACCAACCGGGTTAAGAACCTATTAGGCCAAGATAATTCGTGTAGACTGACTTAATATAACACCCCGACCCAATCGTAGGACCGGAAATGTTAACCGCGGTAGCTCGCTAGGCTTTGTACTGATCCCATAGACCAACACAGGTCATTTCCAACGCATTTTTTCCTCACTCATGCGCATCTCGGAAACCTTCCCAAGAGGTCAACCATCCTTAAACGACTACTCCCAGCCAATCACGCTTAACTGCGGAGTTCTTTTGAATGGATGACCAGAAAACAAAGTGCACTTTGTTGATATGAGTAGTACTTCAATTCCCTTTGAGGAAAGCTAATAAATAGGACATTTTCAATTAAACATGGGATGTTTCACTTAATGTTAGCGACCGCAGGTTAAGTTTAGATCTAAAGGTTGTAGTGTACCAACCGAGCATTCACATTAGGTAGTTCGATTAACGATCCAGTTAGTAAATTCCCTGACCCCAACTAATATACATAGTGAACCTACGATCCTGGACCTTCTCCCTATTATTGTCATGTTTTAGTTAATTCGTTACAAAACTCCATAAAATTATGACCCATATTCTTGAATCTAATTCTTAGGGATAAAGAGTTAAATCTCATCTCCTTCTGGTTTGACCCCATACTTCACTATCTGCATATACTTGGTGTCCTTAGGGAACTTTTGATTATGGATACGACCTGACCCTATCAATAAGTAATAAGTCCATAAGTCCACATATAAACCTTTAGATCAAACAAATCAGTGGCTAAAATTAAAGCAAAATGGACGGCCAAGATTCACCCAAAACAAACTCAATTCTCTCTCCTACCATACCACCCAACACCATCAACCACCATCACTCAACACTACCGCTGCCACCACCACCACCCCTGCGTCGGCCACCACTCCGGTGCCACCACGCCATTGGCGTCCACCATAACATCACCGACGACCACCTTTCATCCCGTGTAATTTCTGGGTTTAGTATAAATTTTCATATTAAGATTAAAGTTACACGGTTATATGATGAAGTTACATTCACCACTCTGGCGCCACTATGTCGTCGATGACCACTGTGACCATCACCACATCGTCGGCGACCACTTTCAAATTTCTGGGTTTTAGTTTAAAGTTACAAAGTTAAGGGTTAGGGCTCGCTTGGGATGGGGTTAATTATTCCGGGGGTAATAGTTCAAAAATAAACTAGAAAATGATGGAAAGTAGTGATGATATTAAGCGGAAATGGAGAAAATTAAGGAAGTATAGCTTATTTAGGAGGGAATTATTACTCCCCTCTCCCCCAAGTAATGCATTACCCCACAATGGGGGTAATTATTCCCCCCTCGTATCTCTTTAACACTATAGAATGTTACAATCAAGCAACAAGTTCATCCATTTCTAGTTCATTTTTGCTCTATTAACCCTGGAATAATTAACCCCATCCCAAGCGAGCCCTTAAAGTTACATAGTTAAGGGTTAAAGTTACATAAAGTTAATTTTTAGGTGGTTGGTAGTGGAAAAAGTATGAAGTTTCTGTTTTTTTATATATAATGTTAGAAACTCACGGATGGTAATATTTTCAAATAACATTGAATTTTCAAAATTAATACGTACTTCCTCCTTTTCGCTATGATCTTCTTGGTTCTTTTGGGCACAAAATTTTAGGGAATGAGAATATGTGGTTGTGGTTGAATGGAGCAAAAGTTGGATTAATAATGTAATCCCCTAGAAAATCTAACGCGATACAGTGGCGGAAACACTGTAGAGTCGGGATTAAAACACACTGTAACTATGTCTTAGTAAAATTAAAATGGTAAAGTCAAACAATAGGCCTTAAATAAAATGGCCAAAATTTAAAACAATCCACAAAAGGGGTTTGAACAATCCATAAGACATAATTATCAAAATAAACAAGCAGGATCCACACTGCTCGCTAGCCCACACTCGGAACACGTATACCTGCCATGTTAAAAGATAACAGCCACAATCAGTGGGGAGCAACGCCAACGTTCTCCCAGCCGTATAACAGGATTTTAAAACTGTAATTACTACTATAGGAAAAATAGTAAAAAGAAAAACAGTAAAACATCATATTAAAATTGGCATTTAGCGTAAAATGAGTAAGCTCGGTCATAGCCTGACTAAACTCGGTCAACGATCTCAGGAGATGGTCAAATAATTTAAGCCAATCTTGAGCTCAACTATGCTAGGCTCCGAAAGATCGTTTGGACTTAGTTTTTAGTTTTTGTATATATGTAATTTTAATACTCCCCATGTCACATACTAGCCGCCCAGCCAACCTTGTGTATTTTCGACTTATATAAAAATGTGTTCTCGTGGGAAGCTGATTCTATATCAATACGAGCATTTTCTTAACCTAACTCATTCTTACTTTTATTATCCCGTACTATATTACGGAGTATAAAACTATTCTATACATTCGACTTTGAGTGAATATCCGATGACGCACATTCGAGTATGTTGGACTTCAATAGTCAACAACGATGACGATACACAAAAATGATCTAACGTTTACAAGGATAAGTCAAGACGAGACAATTCCCGAAAGGACGTACTCTTATCAAGCTAGAACGAAAATTTTGGTATGTGCGCCCCCGTACTAAAACTCGTGATATATACCAGATGCCTTCATTAAACGCGCTATCAGGCGGTTCTCCCCCGCCCCTTTCATTTTATGATGATGATCTAGACACATATAAATAATTTATATTATGAAGGATAGATTGTTGTAGTAAAATTTAATAAAGAATTAACATTCGCGATTAAAATTAGTCAGATCAGATTTGCTATTGCGTACACCCGAGAGTGCACCAAAGGTAGCTACAACAAGTTCCACGTCATCAAAAAAATAGTCAGAGTTATTAATAACAATAAAACAATATAAAAATGTTGGTTTAGACAATATTTTTATGGGTAAGCAATTTATATATTGTTTACATATTTTTTTAGGAAAAAACCCGAGAGATATTGAAACATTTAAATAAAATTGAAAATGAAAAAAATACGTAGTTTTTTAGGAAAAAAAGTGAGAGATATTGAAACGTTAAAATAAAATTGAAAATGAAAAAATGGTTTAAGTGTGACACGAACTCAAGCACAATTAAAACACATACCAATTATTCACCTCATAAACATCACTGAACCAAGTGCACTCTTTGCTTATAAATGTGATAAAATTATATATGTAATACAAATAGATTTAATTTTTTCAATATATGCCTAGCCTAACCAATCCCTACAATTAAGATACAATTTTTTTAATAATCTTCAATAACAACTAATGTATCTCTTTTGATTTTTTCTTTTCTTAAATTATATAATTTAACTTATTTTGTGAAGTACCAATTTTACCCTTACCAACTAACTACTTTTGAAATAATATTTTAAAGGAGAAAGATAATATAACCCTAGTAAATTACTAAAATACCCTCGGTGACGCACAAATTTGGCGGCCATCTCATTATTCATCACCTTAATACCACTTTGTTTTACCACCAATGTTACCCCTTATTAATGGGATGTATCTCACATGTACCCATTATTAAGGGAAGATCCCAATAATCATGGATGCATGTGAGGGGTGTCACCACCAAAGATAACGCTTACTCATTTTCCTTTGCTTAATCCCCATTTGTACCATATGACCCTCTAACGTCACTCCTCATTTGCACGCCCTTTCCTCTTCTTCATACTTCATATTTCAGCTTCATCATCACAATCTTAATCTTCATGACGCATCATCCTCCCTATCCTTGGCTTCGTTTTGCCTAGAACTCTGCTGTTTTTTCCCATCCTTTTCCCGATTTTCTTCTTCGTTCTCGCACATGTTCATGAACCCAGATTCAAACCTCTGCTGCTATGCTCGCTAGTAATACTCTGCTGCTATCTTTTGTCGCCTGATTTCGTCAAAGGTGACCCATTTATTCTTCTTCTTCTTCTTCTTCTTCTTCTTCTTCTTCTTCTTCTTCTTCTTCTTATTTCTCGTTCTTGTTATTGCTGTTAGCACCTGCTGCTCCTTGTTGTCGAATTACTGCTACTGGTTTGCTGTTGTTGCTGCTGTTCGTCATCGTTTCTGTTGTCGTCTTGTTTTAGTCTTACACACCTACTGCTCGTTATTTTCTTTCTATCTCGTTCATCTCTACTCCGTGTTCTGTCTTGGTTGTTTGCTTCTGCTGCGGTCCTCCTATTATTGTTGTTGTGCTACGTCGGAAGTGTTGTCATATCCGTTGATGCTGTTTTATGTCGATAACCTGTTGCTCGTTCCCCTCATCTATTTTTGTCATTTGTGGTGTTAATGAATGTCACTGTAATGATGCTCTGTTCATTGTTGTTTGTTCCATTAATGTTGTTGCTGCTCGATTTTTGTAGCTTTTGTTAGAGTTAATGCTTCAAAAGAAGCTCTTTTAAGTGTTATTATTATCCCACATGGATCATTTATGACTACTAAACTATGCTTATATATGACCCTCTTTAATGCTCTACTATTTGTGTACAAGAGAGGACTATGTACACCACACACGCGCGCACGCGCGCCGGGCCGGGCTCGGGCTTTGGGCTTTGGTAGAGCGCCTGCGGCGCACCGCTTGCGGGTAATTTTTGGTAGTCGGATTATTTGTTTTTATCCAGAAGCTTCCTTTTTCTCAGTCAGTCTCAGTCAGTCTTTGTTGCCTTTCCAAGACTGATTATTGTCTTTCCCGAGACTGATTGCTGCAAGTCTCCACTTGCTCTTTATTGCTGTGCACTGAACCAATGCCACTGCTCCACTATATAATGCTCTCTTCTTTTCAGTTTTGAACACACAGAAAACATACATACACATATTCTCTCGTTCTTCATCTTTCATATAATTCATCTCTGTTCCGGTTAAGTTATTGGCAAGCGTTCTTGGCTGTATTCAACCGTACTTCACCTACACTGAAGTTACGGTATAGTTGTGGAATCCTGGGAGTTGAGTGCTATTGAGGCCGTGTGTAGCAGACGGGGCATAAATCAACTTTAGGACAGTGACGTTTGTCGCGACACAGCTTCTGTTCTTCGTCCAGATAAGATCTATCTCTTTTCTTCCCTTACCTCTACTACTACCGTGATAACAGCTTTGTTCTGTTGTTCGTGACTTCGTGCCTGCTATTGTGGTGCACTACTGCTTTTGTCTCTCTTTTTTATCGCGTTTTGAGACCTGTCCTTCGTTCCTCTACTCTTCGACTCTCGTTTCCTTTGTTTATTTCTACGGTTGTTGTTAACATACTACCTAAGCAACCACCTTGAGGTTATTATAAGGTTGTTATCAGTTTGTTAGAAGTTGTAAATATGCTCACTTGTATGTATATACTCATACAAGTTGTAATTATAATGATTCATTCAACAATATCACAATTTTATTTCGTCTTGTGTTGTTTCTTTTCTCTCAATTCTGGTACTCTGTTTCTTCTCCATTTCTCTCTTCTTCTTCGAGCTTCATCAATAGAGGAAGACTGAGTTCAACATGTTATCAGAGCAAATTCTTGCTCAATTTTGATTCAATTTTTCCACTGCACAATTCTTAAATCGATTCCATAAATTTAAGGCCAGACTTGTTGTATGTGGTAATCGTCAAACGAAAGGTTTGGATTTCTTTGATACTTACTCACCTGTTACTAAAGTGTCTACTATTAGAGCTCTAATTGCACTTGCATCTATACATGATTTAGTTATTCATCAGATGGATGTAAAGACTGCATTTTTAAACGGCGATCTTGATGAAGAGATTTACATGAAACAACCAGAAGGTTTTTTGGCTCCTGGACAAGAGAACAAGGTATGCAAGCTCATCAGGTCCTTGTACGGCCTGAAACAAGCACCAAAACAATGGTATGACAAATTTGACAAAACTATCAGATCCAATGGTTTCACGGTAAACGATTCTGATGCATGTGTGTATTCTAAACACGATGATTCTGGTTGTGTGATAGTATGTTTGTATGTGGATGATATGCTCATTTTTGGAACAAATATGCATGTGGTAGAAGCTACCAAAAGTTTTCTTAATTCGCGTTTTGACATGAAGGACCTAGGGGAGGTGGATGTTATTCTTGGGGTAAAAATAACTAGAACTAAAACAGGATTATGTTTGAGTCAGTCTCACTACACGGAAAAAATTCTGAAAATGTTCAATCAATTTGATAGTTTACCCTTGTCCTCACCCTATGACTCTAGTATAGATCTGGCTAAAAACCTCGGGAACAGTGTGGGACAAGAGGAATATGCCAAGATTATAGGTAGTGTCATGTACCTAATGAATTATACTAGACCCGATATTGCCTACGCAGTAAGCAGACTAAGTAGGTACACTCATAACCCCGGAGAAGACCATTGGACGGCCCTTATTCGTTTGTTGAGATACTTGAGGGGCACTATGGATTGGGGTTTACATTATGAGAGAACACCTGCTGTCCTAGAAGGTTACACTGATGCTAATTGGATAGCCGATTCTCCTGATATTTTATCTACTAGTGGTTATGTGTTTACACTTGCTAGTGGTGCCATTTCATGGAAATCGTCTAAACAAACTTGCATCGCCAAATCGACAATGGAATCTGAATTTATTGCTCTAGAATTGGCAGGACAGGAAGCAGAGTGGTTAAGGAGTCTGCTAGCTGACATTCCATTGTGGGGGAAGCCGACTCCATCGATCTCCATGCATTGTGACAACCAAGCTGCAATTGGGGTAGCTCACAGTCAAACATACAATGGGAAAAGGAGACACATACGCCTAAGGCATGGAATAGTGAGGAATCTGATCAGAGAAAATGTAATCTCAATTGAGTTTGTAAGATCCGAGAGGAACATAGCGGATCCTTTCACCAAAGGCCTTGGTAGAAAGATGGTGCTGGAGACAGCACGGGAAATGGGTTTAAAGCCCGTAAAGGAGTAAACTGTGATTGATACCCAACTTAGCTCAGCTAAGGTCAAATGCGGTCAAACGAAGTCACAGTAAACTCGAGTAATAATGTCACAACCATTTCCCTTTGTAATTGTTTTGAGTGACATATGTTTTATTTTATTATCTCTACTGTCGTGTGTATTTAAGGATGAGCTTTGGCTCTTAATAAATTCATAGTCCTAACGGATGGTTTGTGACAGTCAAACCTGATGAATTTACCTATGTGAATGTGGGGGATTATTGCTCTAAACCCCAAGAGATCCTTAGGCTTTAGGATCTCTAGAGGCATTCATGAATTATCAGGATTCATTTGGAGAGCACTTGGGAAGTCCAAGTAAAACACTTACTATATACAGTTAGCGTTCATGATGAGTTCATGGATGGTGCGAATACTAGCCCTGATTTGAGTACGGTAAGTGCACAACTAACCTTCTACCAACATCATTAGGAGGTTAAAGGCTTCGATCCACCTCTAAATGATGGTTTTAGGTTTTTGTACGCACTGGGTGTCAGTTAAAGTCCACAAGACACTGAACATCTAAAAAACTAAAACTCCGTTTGCCAATAATTTCTCCATCTTCTCTTCTTTTGAATCATGTGGGGGATTGTTAGAGTTAATGCTTCAAAAGAAACTCTTTTAAGTGTTATTATTATCCCACATGGATCATTTATGACTACTAAACTATGCTTATATATGACCCTCTTTAATGCTCTATTAGTTGTGTACAAGAGAGGACTATGTACACCACACACGCGCGCGCGCCGAGCCGAGCACGAGCCGGACCGGGCTCGGGCTTTGGGCTTTGGTAGAGCGCCTGCGGCGCACCGCTTGCGGGTAATTTTTGGTAGTCGGATTATTTGTTTTTGAAGCTTCCTTTTTCTCAGTCAGTCTTTGTTGCCTTTCCAAGACTGATTATTGTCTTTCCCGAGACTGATTGCTGCAAGTCTCCACTTGCTCTTTATTGCTGTGCACTGAACCAATGCCACTGCTCCACTATATAATGCTCTCTTCTTTTCAGTTTTGAACACACAGAAAACATACATACACATATTCTCTCGTTCTTCATCTTTCATATAATTCATCTCTGTTCCGGTTAAGTTATTGGCAAGCGTTCTTGGCTGTATTCAACCGTACTTCACCTACACTGAAGTTACGGTATAGTTGTGGAATCCTGGGAGTTGAGTGCTATTGAGGCCGTGTGTAGCAAATCAACTTTAGGACAGTGACGTTTGTCGCGACACAGCTTCTGTTCTTCGTCCAGATAAGATCTATCTCATTTCTTCCCTTACCTCTACTACTACCGTGATAACAATCTAAAGTTGATTTAATT
This sequence comes from Agrostemma githago, assembly GCA_958450325.1. Classification (NCBI taxonomy): domain Eukaryota; kingdom Viridiplantae; phylum Streptophyta; class Magnoliopsida; order Caryophyllales; family Caryophyllaceae; genus Agrostemma; species Agrostemma githago. The sequence goes on from OY288253.1 coordinate 53,321,552, forward strand.
TTCATTATAACATCATGGTTGGTAGTCCGGTTAATGTTGTTCCCTCTACTCCTCCTACTCCTGTTGTCACTTCTGTTCCTGCTACTATTGTTCATAACCCTTTTATACCCGACATGTCCAGATTAGAACTTTTTGATGGAAAAAATTACCGTATGTGGTCGGATAAAATGGAATTTTTTCTAACTCAATTGGGGGTCGTTTATACACTTACTAAATCTGAGGCTCCAGAAAAATCGGGTAGAGATTATGAAACGGATAATGTTACTTGTAGGGGAATGTTATTGCATTATATGACTTCTTCTTTGTACTTGATTTACAGTAAGTTTAAGAAGGCTACTGAAATTTGGGATGCTCTCAAAACCAAGTATGGTTCTGATGATTATGGAACGAAAAAGTATGCTTGCAGTCGTTGGTTAAATTTCAAGCTAGTCGATGAGAAACCCATTTTAGATCAAGTCCATGAGTACGAAAATCTGTGTGCAGAGGTAATGGCAGAAGGTATGAAAATTTGTGAGGTTTTTCAGGCTAATTGTCTTTTAGATAAACTTCCGGTTTCTTGGGAAAATTATGTTCGTAGTATGAAACACAAACAAAAAGATTTTACCCTTTTAGAACTAGTGTCCCATATAAAGATTGAGGAACAAAACCGTATACAGACTTTGGGAAAACAAGTCGAACACTCTTCTTCCATGGCTAACCTGACCGAGTCTAAGAACCATTACAAGGGGCAAAAACGGGGTAACAAATCTTCTAATCAAGTTCATGGGACTAGAAACCAGAATACCTTCAAACGGGATGGCAAAGGGGATTCTAAAGGTGAAGGTAAACGGGAATTTAAGGGAAATTGTTTTACATGTGGTAAACCGGGTCATTCTTCTAGATTTTGTCCCGATGGCTTTTCTCTCGCTGGTAAACGGAACCCCAATAAATCTCATGTTAATCTTACTGAACAAGATGACGATATCATTGCTGCTGTTGTATCAGAAGTTAATTTAGTAAGCAATTTTTCCGAATGGGTTGTTGACACCGGCGCTACAAGGCACATCTGCTCTAATCGGGATGTCTTCACGGATTACTCTCAAGTACCAAGTGGGGAATGCGTATTTATGGGAAATTCTAGCACCGTGAAGGTACTTGGTAAAGGGAAAGTCATTTTGAAGCTCACTTCTGGTAAGACTCTTGAACTTAATAACGTGCTACATGTTCCTGACATACGAAGAAATCTTATCTCTGGAGCTTTATTAAACAAAGCAGGTATCAAATTAGCTTTCGAATCTGATAAACTTGTGCTTACTAGAAATGGAAATTTTGTTGGCAAAGGCTTTTGTAATGGTGGACTATTTGTATTAGACATAGAAGTTATTAATAAGAATTCATCCTCTTCCGTTTATATTGCTGAGTCTGTTTCTTTATGGCATGCTAGACTAGGACATGTTAATGTGACCTCGATTAAAAACATGAAAAAGCATGACCTTATTCCTGACTTTAGCGACACAAATTTTGATAAGTGTGAAATATGGGTCGAAGCTAAGCATGCTAAAACACCCTTTAATAAATGTGTGGAACGTTCTACTACGCTTCTTGAGCTAATTCACTCGGACTTAGCTGACTTTAAGAACACCACAAGTAGGGGTGGGAAACATTACTATATCACTTTTGTGGATGATTATTCTCGCTACACTAGGGTCTATTTATTAACAACCAAAGATGAGGCTGAAAACAAGTTCATAAAGTTTAAGGCTGAGGTTGAAAATCAATTAGACCTTAAAATAAAACGAGTAAGATCTGACCGGGGAGGTGAATACGATGGTAATCCACTTAGTGACTATTGTAAGACCCATGGTATTATACATGAAAGGACCGCCCCCTATTTACCCCAACAAAACGGTGTTGCCGAACGCAAAAACCGATCACTAAAGAATATGATGAATGCAATGTTGTTAAGTTCTGGAATGCCAACTAATATGTGGGGTGAAGCAGTCCTTTATGCATGTCATGTTCTGAATCGCGTACCTCATAAGAAAACAGGTAAGACTCCTTATGAGCTATGGAGAGGATACAAGCCCAATCTCAAATACCTCAAAGTGTGGGGGTGCCTGGCGAAGATCGGGATTCCAACGTTTCAAAGGAGCAAAATTGGACCGAAAACCGTAGACGGAATTTTCATCGGGCATGCCATGAATAGTGCAGCTTACCGCTTCATTCTTAAAGATTCGTCCGGTTTCGGGGCCATAAAAGAATCTAGAGATGCAGAATTTTTTGAGCATATTTTTCCTATGAAAACTAACTCTTTGACTCCTGTTGTTGCAGCGCGTCCCCCTACTCCTGCGGCGGTTCCTGAGGAACCTCGAAGGAGCAAACGATCCAGGACCGAAACTAGCTTTGGTCCAGATTTCGTGACCGCTTTCCTTGCCGAAACGAGTTTAGTTGATGAGTATGTTGTAAATGTTTTTATGCTCGAAACAGATCCTAGAACTTATAAAGAGGCTATGAGCTCCATTGATTCCACTTTTTGGCTTCAAGCCATTAATAGTGAAATAGAGTCTATTATGAGTAATAACACTTGGGTGTTAACAGATTTACCTAGGGGTTGTAAACCCCTAAATAATAAGTGGGTGTTTAGAAAGAAACTCAAACCCGATGGCTCAGTTGATAAATTTAAGGCCAGACTTGTTGTATGTGGTAATCGTCAAACGAAAGGTTTGGATTTCTTTGATACTTACTCACCTGTTACTAAAGTGTCTACTATTAGAGCTCTAATTGCACTTGCATCTATACATGATTTAGTTATTCATCAGATGGATGTAAAGACTGCATTTTTAAACGGCGATCTTGATGAAGAGATTTACATGAAACAACCAGAAGGTTTTTTGACTCCTGGACAAGAGAACAAGGTATGCAAGCTCATCAGGTCCTTGTACGGCCTGAAACAAGCACCAAAACAATGGTATGACAAATTTGACAAAACTATCAGATCCAATGGTTTCACGGTAAACGATTCTGATGCATGTGTGTATTCTAAACATGATGATTCTGGTTGTGTGATAGTATGTTTGTATGTGGATGATATGCTCAATTTTGGAACAAACATGCATGTGGTAGAAGCTACCAAAAGTTTTCTTAATTCGCGTTTTGACATGAAGGACCTAGGGGAGGCGGATGTTATTCTTGGGGTAAAAATAACTAGAACTAAAACAGGATTATGTTTGAGTCAGTCTCACTACACGGAAAAAATTCTGAAAAAGTTCAATCAATTTGATAGTTTACCCTTGTCCTCACCCTATGACTCTAGTATAGATCTGGCTAAAAACCTCGGGAACAGTGTGGGACAAGAGGAATATGCCAAGATTATAGGTAGTGTCATGTACCTAATGAATTATACTAGACCCGATATTGCCTACGCAGTAAGCAGACTAAGTAGGTACACTTATAACCCCGGAGAAGACCATTGGACGGCCCTTATTCGTTTGTTGAGATACTTGAGGGGCACTATGGATTGGGGTTTACATTATGAGAGAACACCTGCTGTCCTAGAAGGTTACACTGATGCTAATTGGATAGCCGATTCTCCTGATATTTTATCTACTAGTGGTTATGTGTTTACACTTGCTAGTGGTGCCATTTCATGGAAATCGTCTAAACAAACTTGCATCGCCAAATCGACAATGGAATCTGAATTTATTGCTCTAGAATTGGCAGGACAGGAAGCAGAGTGGTTAAGGAGTCTGCTAGCTGACATTCCATTGTGGGGGAAGCCGACTCCATCGATCTCCATGCATTGTGACAACCAAGCTGCAATTGGGGTAGCTCACAGTCAAACATACAATGGGAAAAGGAGACACATACGCCTAAGGCATGGAATAGTGAGGAATCTGATCAGAGAAAATGTAATCTCAATTGAGTTTGTAAGATCCGAGAGGAACATAGCGGATCCTTTCACCAAAGGCCTTGGTAGAAAGATGGTGCTGGAGACAGCACGGGAAATGGGTTTAAAGCCCGTAAAGGAGTAAACTGTGATTGATACCCAACTTAGCTCAGCTAAGGTCAAATGCGGTCAAACGAAGTCACAGTAAACTCGAGTAATAATGTCACAACCATTTCCCTTTGTAATTGTTTTGAGTGACATATGTTTTATTTTATTATCTCTACTGTCGTGTGTATTTAAGGATGAGCTTTGGCTCTTAATAAATTCATAGTCCTAACGGATGGTTTGTGACAGTCAAACCTGATGAATTTACCTATGTGAATGTGGGGGATTATTGCTCTAAACCCCAAGAGATCCTTAGGCTTTAGGATCTCTAGAGGCATTCATGAATTATCAGGATTCATTTGGAGAGCACTTGGGAAGTCCAAGTAAAACACTTACTATATACAGTTAGCGTTCATGATGAGTTCATGGATGGTGCGAATACTAGCCCTGATTTGAGTACGGTAAGTGCACAACTAACCTTCTACCAACATCATTAGGAGGTTAAAGGCTTCGATCCACCTCTAAATGATGGTTTTAGGTTTTTGTACGCACTGGGTGTCAGTTAAAGTCCACAAGACACTGAACATCTAAAAAACTAAAACTCCGTTTGCCAATAATTTCTCCATCTTCTCTTCTTTTGAATCATGTGGGGGATTGTTAGAGTTAATGCTTCAAAAGAAGCTCTTTTAAGTGTTATTATTATCCCACATGGATCATTTATGACTACTAAACTATGCTTATATATGACCCTCTTTAATGCTCTACTAGTTGTGTACAAGAGAGGACTATGTACACCACACACGCGCGCGCGCCGAGCCGAGCACGAGCCGGACCGGGCTCGGGCTTTGGGCTTTGGTAGAGCGCCTGCGGCGCACCGCTTGCGGGTAATTTTTGGTAGTCGGATTATTTGTTTTTGGAGCTTCCTTTTTCTCAGTCAGTCTTTGTTGCCTTTCCAAGACTGATTATTGTCTTTCCCGAGACTGATTGCTGCAAGTCTCCACTTGCTCTTTATTGCTGTGCACTGAACCAATGCCACTGCTCCACTATATAATGCTCTCTTCTTTTCAGTTTTGAACACACAGAAAACATACATACACATATTCTCTCGTTCTTCATCTTTCATATAATTCATCTCTGTTCCGGTTAAGTTATTGGCAAGCGTTCTTGGCTGTATTCAACCGTACTTCACCTACACTGAAGTTACGGTATAGTTGTGGAATCCTGGGAGTTGAGTGCTATTGAGGCCGTGTGTAGCAGACGGGGCATAAATCAACTTTAGGACAGTGACGTTTGTCGCGACACAGCTTCTGTTCTTCGTCCAGATAAGATCTATCTCATTTCTTCCCTTACCTCTACTACTACCGTGATAACAGCTTTGTTCTGCTGTTCGTGACTTCGTGCCTGCTATTGTGGTGCACTACTGCTTTTGTCTCTCTTTTTTATCGCGTTTTGAGACCTGTCCTTCGTTCCTCTACTCTTCGACTCTCGTTTCCTTTGTTTATTTCTACGGTTGTTGTTAACATACTACCTAAGCAACCACCTTGAGGTTATTATAAGGTTGTTATCAGTTTGTTAGAAGTTGTAAATATGCTCACTTGTATGTATATACTCATACAAGTTGTAATTATAATGATTCATTCAACAATATCACAATTTTATTTCGTCTTGTGTTGTTTCTTTTCTCTCAATTCTGGTACTCTGTTTCTTCTACATTTCTCTCTTCTTCTTCGAGCTTCATCAATAGAGGAAGACTGAGTTCAACATGTTATCAGAACAAATTCTTGCTCAATTTTGATTCAATTTTTCCACTGCACAATTCTTAAATCGATTCCATCCATAAACTTCTTTTAATTTCCCCCAAATTTCTTGCTCCTTTGAACAGAAATGGCGGGAGAAAACGAAAATCAAGCTGACTATCCTCTACAAATTAGTTCTTCTGATTTAGTAATCACAAAGTTAGTTACACATCCGTTTGATGGAGCCGGATTCACTAACTGGAAGCGAGACATGTTGATCGCCCTTTCTGGGAAGAACAAATTAGGGTTTGTCGATGGAACGATTCCGAAGCATGCTTCTACTGATTCTAAAGCGAGAACCTGGTGGAGAAATAACGATATCGTTTTCTCTTGGATTCTGAAAGATCTTTTGGAAGAAATTGCTAGCTCTATCCTCTATTATGCGACTGTCTGCTTGGGATGATGTTCAAGCAAGTTCTGATCAATCGTATGGAGCGCAATTGTATGGAAGACTCAAGAAATTGTCCAAATTTTCTTAAGGAGATGACACATTTTCTGCATATTTCACCAAATTGAAGGTGATTTGGAACGAAATTGATGTTATGGGATTCAGCCCAAATTGTGCTTGCTCTTGTTCCCGTGATGGTGCTGCATAACGTCTCAAATTCCAGCAAGATCAGCGAGTCATTCAATTTTTAATTAAAGGATTCTTTTGGTGTGATAAGAGGAACAATTCTCTTACAAAATCCTCTCCCATCAATATCGATAGTATATAACAATCTAATGCAAGAGGAAAGGCAAAGAGAAATCCATAATGCATCTCCACTCCAAACTGAGACTGCCTCCTTCTATGCCAGGAACAATAACCAGCATCTAAGAGGAGGTCAATATGCCAGCAATAATCAGCAGCAGCAGCATCAACAGTCCCAAACTGAGAACGAACAAAGGCCTAAGTTCTGCAATTACTGTAAGAAGCCAAGTCATACCATTCCAACTTGCAGACAACTACATGCAAAGAATAAGAGAATTGCTAGTAATGCAATTGCAGGACATGTGGGAATCTTGGGCGCTTCTCACTCGCAGAACTCTGGATAGGGGGATGACATCTCTAAATAGAGTCTTCCACCCATCTTGACCCACTCGATCGAGTGCACCATCCCACTCGGTCGAGTAGGCTCACAAAACCCACGGAAATGGGCGTCAGACCGGGCACTCGATCGAGTACTATGTGCCACTCGATCGAGTGACTCCTTTTCTATCTGAGACCGGATTCCTTTTCTATTCGAAATCAGAATCCTTTTCTATCTAAAACTGAGTACCTTTCCTATCCAAAGCCAGGTACCTTTTCTATCCAAAGTCGGGGTATTTTCCTATAAATACACCCCTTTGCAACCTTCAATTACAACGACAACTACTACTTTTCACATACAAATTTCAGCAATCTTGTACTTTGACAACTCCGACTTTTCCTCCAGAAATCCTTTAGGAAACCCGAGAGCAAAACTCGCCAAATCCCCTCCCTAACCATACACACCATAACTCACCCTACATTCCCGACACTCCCGCGCCTTTACCGCTACTACGAGTCTATTTCCGAGATAATTAAGCATGTAGGTTGAGAGTGTTACAAATCCCGTGTTCTCTCTTCCCTTTTCTCCGTCTTTCTCGTTTGTCCGTCGTTTTATGTCGTCATCGTCACGTCCTCTTTTTATTTATTTCTTTTCCTTTTCTCGTTTCTAATATCAATATTATCGTACTACCATCTAATCAAACAAATAAAATGTTTATTCTTAAGATGCGATATCGACTCCGTAGTCGAATATTATGTCTAAAAAAATTAGTCAATAAATCGAGCTAGCACGAACCCGTTGATGCCGAAATAATTGTCACATGGTCCGAAAGGACTAATTACGACATTATAACGCGGAGGGAAATATTTCATCCTTGTTCAATTTAAAACGACTTATGAACGACTTTTACAAAATTCACTCTAAATATTAGATATTGATTCTAGGGTGAGACTCGAAAAGAAATCGTTCGATTAGTAATGTACACATTTTAGTTCGATGGTTCATGCATAACTCGAATCTTTCCCGGGCCGGTTACTTGTGACCGACGTCCCGCTATACCGCGGTGCATTCCAAAAACTTCTATGGCCGAACTCGTATGGGTTTTGCGGCATGTTCTAAGACCAATTCGGCTTAGGAAGTCTGTCCTGATTTACGAGAAAGTCATCGTTGTTGGTATGGACCCGATTTCGACCGACCGAGACTTAGCGTAAAGCATACATGCTGTCGTCATAACCATGTGCTACTTGGTTAATATGTGCTACTTGGTTTCAGTGTCATTTTTCAAAAACCATCATTTCAAAAAATGCATCTTTTCAAAAAATATCCAATTTTCAAAAAACCGGAACGCTGTCGAAATTTAGACTAAAGATTTGACTCAAAAGTAGCCTATTTTCTAGCCGGCATGCTGCCCATTTCAAAATTCGAATTTTCAAAATTCAATTTCGATTTTCAAATCTTCGTGATGTCATTCGCGATTTTCAAATTTTCGAGATACCATTTTCGATTTTCAAATCTCCGAGATGCCATTCTCGATTTTCAAATCTCCGAGACGCCGTTTTCGATTTTCAAATCTTCGGGATCTTATTTTCGATTTTCAAATTTTCAAAATTCCAAATATTCAACTTTTCAAAAAACTCGGTCCTGTCGGCATGTTGCTACTTTCAAAAGACGGGACCGTTCCCCAATTTTCAAAGCGCGAACTTAAACGCAACCATTCTAACATTTCAAAATGCCAGGTCCTATTGGCCCACTACCAATTTCAGGACCGTCCTCTCCATTTTCAAAATTCAATCATTTTTTTTTCAAAAACCTTCCTTATTATAGGACCTACCGTTATCCGTGTGTCTGGTCTTTTATAAGTCGTCGAAGGTTTTTAGCGTCGAAACTCCGTCGATCCTACATTACGGGTTTCTTCCCTATCCTAGTCTGCCTTTTCCCAAAGGCATAACCAACCAACACGAGTCATATACTCGTAAATGGAAGGTTCGTCTAAACACTCGAGTCCTAACTAGAAAGTCCCACGCGACCTTTTCCTCTAACAGGACGGTCCCCACGACCTTTCTTAAGGGAATTTCGCCCGTCTTTCAATCCGTTAGTCAAGTCATCTCACTTCTAGAACTGTTTAACTTAAGGGTCTACCCTAATCACAGGGTCATATTTATTCGAGTCAAGTCGAGGGTCTCTAGCGTCGAAACTCTGTCGATCTTACATCGCAAGTTTCTCCCTTTACCCTGTCTGCCTTTCCTCGAGGCCGAGTCAACCTTTTACAAGGCTTAGCCCTATAACAAAAGGTTCGTGATCCTTACGTCTAAGGGTCACTCGCCCAACACTCGAGTATTAACAAAATCTTCAATCCCACTCGGGGGCTACCCTTCAGCAGAGCGATCAATCACGGTTGCTCTAAGGGTCATGTCTTACACGTGTCGTCTCGCGTACCCTACTTTTGAGTCACTCAGATGCCACGTCATCTGAGTCCTATCAGTGTCTTTAGTCTCACTTGGGGGCTGTCCTCCACCCGAGCATTCGACCACAGTCACCTTAAGGGGGTACCTTACGTTCATCATACAACGGCGTCCTTATGATGCCTTCTTCGAGTCGTACATATGCTACGAACACTCGAGTCTTCTAAAGGTTTAGGTCGCCACAGTTGGTCCGAGCACGCGCCGCGGTCAAACACGATCGCCTCATTTTTCGGACCCACCCTCATGCAGCTCAAGTCTCATGGTCGAGTCCAAGCCAGGGTCGTTACCTCGTCTAGGTCAACGTTCAAGTTTCCTAGTCAAAGAATCTTAGTCATTTCCGTCACCCCGGGCCATGTCTAGTTTGAATCCTTCTCTTGCACCTGCGAAAAACCGAGCTTAGGCGAGTTCTAACACTTGTCGTTTCTTCCGATCAGGGACCCAATGAACGAGACACTACCAAACCACGATTAATCTCGCGCCGTCGAGAAAGGAGATATCCAGAGGAGTATGCTTATGCTATCTTGCTCCATTAACAATATCTTTTCAAAAATCAATACCGCCCTAGATAACCTAAGTTGCAGGGTAGCCATCATCGAAGAGGATCTTGTAAGAACCCGATCCCGTCTAACACAACTAGAGCGGGTAAGGCATCCAATAACCCAACCAAGCCATTTGAAGAATGAAGACTCTTATGAAACTATCTGATACCCACAAGATGGCAAGATCGAGAGAGGTAACTGATCGCCTCCCAATCGGATCGGTCGTTAACGAAGTACGGGGGATCAAACGATATTTATAAGACTCGAGATGACACAAAAACGAACAAGTATTCGTGGTAAGTCAAGGTCGGTCCACAGGGAACGGAGTGTGTGAGCAAGTTTAAAGCGATGTGTTTGATGTCTAGAAGGGGTTTTCTAAAGGTCGAGTCTATGGGTCAAGTCTATACTAGGGAAATAACTACGAGAATAGCTAGGGGTGATAAATCTAGGGAAAGGCGTTGGGGAGAAGTCGGGATTCGGAACATGAAGTCTAAGAAGGTCGGGATCGAGTTTTTGTTGCAACATTGATAAAGGGAGAATGCCACCTTTCGATTTCTTCACCCAACACACCTAAAAACCCGCTTTCGCGGAGAAGAAGGGTAAGTCTCTTGTTATGGTAATTTCTTCCCTGAGTTTCCCCATATTGATAGAAACGAGTCAAGGTCGGTCTAGTTGGCCGGACTAAAACAACAATGACACAACAACCACAAGCAAGGTGAACCAACATGCAAGCAACCCACCAATACCCCTAAATTCAAATAATCCAAGTCTTCATCCCTAAACCCCCAACAAGAAATCTACTCACTAATCATAATGAAAGACAATAAAACATTAACTATGGAAAAACTAACTACAACATGCATATTAATTAGATCTAAGGAAACTAACAACAATATGATGAGAAAACCACAATCTAACAATTACCCACTAAACTATGAAACTACCAAATTAATCTAGAGAATAATCTAGAACAACATGAACAAGATCTAGAGAAACTAACTACACTAAGATGATCTAAACAAAACAATAATGAGAAAACTAAATTAAATCTAAACTAGAGATTAGAGAGTGGAAAGAAATGTACCAACTATGACGATCTACAAGAAATAAGAAGATTGCATAAATAAAGGTTGAATCTTTGATGGAGAGAATGAAGAACTTGTCACTAATCCTTCAATAAACCCAACAAATCTTCAATAAAACTTGAAATAATCTTCTACAACTTGTAATCTAGAGAATTGATGATGAAAACTAAGTAGATCTACTACTAATTACTATGTAAACTACTAGATTTATAGAGAATTACTACGAGAATACTACTAATGGATGGTGTAATGTGATGGATGCTAATACAACTCTAATGGAGGGTTTCTACACTAATGGGGTGATACCTTGGGCAACAAACTAGGGTAACATATATATAGTAATCTCTTAATGGGTATTTAACCTAAAGCCCAAACCCACTTTATGCTTCATTAGTGAGACAATCACCCTTAGCATCTTCATGAGGTGAAACTTCGCCCTGCGGTCTTGCGTGATAATCCCACCGGGTGAAAATTTTGCCCGGTGAGATTTTCTTCACTTTTTGCGATTTCCGGCACATCTTTTTTTATCGGGCGAAATTTCACCCGGTGGGCGAAATTTCGCCCGATCAGTTTCGCCCGGTGGGAAGTCTCGGAAAATCTTCGGGGAGGCATTTTCACCGTCAAGTGAAATTTCGCCCGGTGATGTCTCACCGGGTGAAATTTCGCCCGGTCATTCTGCTGGCTTCTTTTCTTGTCTCATTCTTCGTTAATTGATTGGATGGCTTTAAACTTTAAGTTGTGTGCTTTACTCTTTGGATGGTATTTTCTTCTCTTGTGCTCGTGGAAGATCGAGCGTGATTTCGGTGCCAAATCCTATCAAAATTGATAGAAAAACTACCAAAAACACGTAAAACGCACAAGAGGGACGCTAATGCGAGAAGTACACAAAATATGGCGATAATCGCACTCTAAACTCGCAAAACGAGGGGAAAACGGGTCTAAATGAGGGGAAAAATGGTCCAAATTTAGAACACAACAGTAACCCTCAAGCCACCTCTCCGAAAATCAAGAACCGGTCAAAAGTAAGGACATTTACCCACTTGGATATGTCCTACACCGTCGCTTTCCAAAGGTTGGTTTCCAAGGGCCTAATACTACCTATAGGCCCAACAGCCGACACACCTTCAGAAAAACGCTCCAAAGCAAGGAACACTGAACATTACTGCCAATTCCCCATGGGAAGGGGGCACGATATAGAAAAGTGCTGGAAACAGAAACGCCTCATCCAAGATATCCTCGATGCCGGGAGGACACCCGTCATGGAAACATTGTCACTTGCAAAGCCCCTCATGGACTATACGGGCCCCGACAACCAAAGCAAACAATCTACCTCCCATGCGTCCAAGAGTCCGGACTTGATTTGAGTCCGAGTCTGAGTCCGAGTCTAGGATGTACTATTTCTTTCAGTTTCAAAGTCAGAGTCAGAGTCAACTGTATTCTTTCCTCTTTTCAAAATTCAATAAAACCAACTTTTCTATTTCTCGTACATGCTTTACTTATGTGTTTCCGAGAACTTGATGAACACCGTCATACACTATGAGCACACGCACGTGACTTTTATAGGCACATCTATAATGACTCAGGAAACTGAGACCCGTGTTTTCCTTTACCTGTTCCATGTCTAACATAAACAACCAAATAACTACCCCTAGCAGGATCAGTATCAAATCCTGGGACAAATCTAGGTAGTTTCTTAGTTTGGGTTCAAGACGGGAGGCAAACCCATTTCCCACAATAAACACCCCTCCAATAAAATCGACCAATCCCTACCTTCAGTGTTATTCTGACCAAAAAAAAAAGGACAAAAAAGATCAAAAGTCCAAGGAAAAAGCAAAAGGCCGAAGTAAAAGAGTTGGCCATGATAAAAAAGAATTCTCAACATCCTCCGACCGGATACGGTCAATCCCCTGACCGTGGCTAAGAGGTCAACCAACAAAAAAATTCAAAAACCCATGGCCGTAGTTATCGGTCAAATCAAGTGAAAGTCCCTTGACCGGGGCACGGTCAATTCAAAAATTATCAATGCCCATACCATCAAATAGGGGAGAAACAATCAAGTTGGTCAATTAACACCACATCTATCCTTCCCACATTACAACCCACAAGACCTTCTCAAGACCTAGGCTATAGACAGCCCGGAATTTTGAGGATTTAAGCTCCATAGGATACACCCTAACCGTTAGGGCCGGACATGGAAATCAGATCCCGCATTATCAAACCTACCCCGATCGAAGTTCGAGTCATTTTTACTCGACTACCCCCTTTCCTACCACATTACAATACCTTACCCTCGAAGCTTTAGCTCCACAAAATCAAGCTCCACATGTCAAAACATCAAAGCCACTTACGACCTAGCTCCACATTTCCTAAAACATCCAAACCAGTTACCAGCCCCAAACACGGGAACTCAACCTGCGGTTGGCATAGAACATTCCCAAATAGTTCACACCACCTCTGGCGGCTACCCCAAAGAACGCTCACAGTCACAGGATCAACATCCTAACTATTCTAGCCCTTTGATCAAAACATCATTGGGAATACACCTAGCCTACACCGTCGCTATGGCTAGTTACACACGAAGCCCTAATAAACTAGGCATCATAATATATCTTTCAACACTGAACTACGGCTTTGTTTGATTTCACTACACGTGAATACGTAGGCAACCTTTCAACAAGGGCACAACCACCCGCATCCACACAAATCCAAAAAGCACCATCGTTCCTATCACGACACTGTCATGTTCTCAACAGTTCGCTTTGTCGTCCGGGGGCTTCTATTATACAGAAGTTCTCCTTCCACTCACAAAATCCGAAAGATTTTCAAATCTAGCCACCTTTCTACAGTATGTCCTAGTACTCGGCTTAGTCGAAGACAAGAATTTGTCAGGGACCCGAAATAACACCTACTTTGGGACTGTACCCCAAAACCAAAAAAAATCAAAAGAGCACTAGACTACAGCATTGCCGCTGCTAAGTCCTGCAAAAAAAAGTCTCATTACAGACTACCGCAATCCCCCTATAGCACATCCTTCCCATTTCGATGTTCGACCGTGTTGCCACTCGCCTAGGTTATGGAATAGTGCAACTTAAGAGTCTTGTTGTCTTAGTTGGCCCACCCCCAACCGAGTCACGGTCCAACCCTTCGACAGTCCAGTTTGTGTCTGTCAACTCGTTGTGTCGCGTCCAGAGTCGAGTCTGTCGGTAGGCCTCTGTCTTCAAATTCTCACTTTAAAATTTGCAAAAACTTAGCCATTTGAGAAAATCCTTTTCGACAAGGTCAAAATTTCAGTCTATTTAAACTGCAAATATCTTTTCTACCCCTTTCAATTTCGAAAACCTATCTCCTAACACGTGAGTTTCTTTCAGGACTTCGATTTCAAAATGAATCAAAAATCATTTTCCCCAACGCAAGTCTGTCTATAGATGCTAATTACATTTCCTATCTACTATATTTGCTATTTCGGCCTGTATAACTAACATTTCAGGTACCAGCTTGTGCTTCTCAACGGAACGTCAAGTTTTTATTTCCCCAACATGAGACTATGTTTCACGTAAAGTGACATACGTAAATTGGGATGTATCTGCAAAAATTTACACCCAGGGCTTCTTAGGCAAGCTCCCGCGTAATTCAGAATTGGGATGTATCTGCAAACAGATACACCCAGAGCTTCTTGGGCAAGCTCCTGCGTAATTTCGAGTTGGGATGTGTCTGCAAACGGCCACACCCAGGGCTTCTTAGGTAAGCTCCCGGGTAATTCCGAATCGGGATGTGTCTGCAAACGGCCACACCCAGGACTTCTTAGGCAAGCTCCCGGGTAATTCCGAATCAGGATGTGTCTGCAAACGGGCACACCCAGGGCTTCTTAGGCAAGCTCCCACGTAGTTCCGAGATGGGATGTGTCTGTAAACAGATACACCCAGAGCTTCAAAAACAAGCTCCCACGCAGCTCCAAGATGGGATGTATCTGCAAACAGATACACCCAGGGCTTCAAAAAAAGAGTCCCCACGGAGCTATCCCAGATAACATAACTCTGGTATGATTTCTATCTTATGGCTGGCGAGCCCTTTCACGCAAGTCTAATGGACTATAAACGACCCGATCGGAAGTCTGCCAGGTCTTAATCCTCGATTGGCCTGGTAGCTACTCTGACTTTTGTCTTGTCCAAGCCTCAGTCAGAGTGGGGGCTCTGTAGACACCCACATTTGGCTGCTAGGTGTCCATAGCAGTTTCCAACAAACACCCGATGATGATCGGACGTAAACATGACTTAATACGCTCGATTTTGGACTTGGAATCAATAGTATTTGGCGCGAGCTTTTAGCGGAGTAAAAATCTCACCAAACTGACCTCAAATCCAGGCCCAGTGAGTCATTTCCAATCAAATAAGACTAATTTGGGTCAAAACCGACACCAAGGGCAAAACCGTCTTTTAGCGACCGGGTCAAACCCGTTCAAAGTCATTTCCGAGAAATAAAAAACAGTCGCGCCACTTCGGAAATCTGATTCGAAGTCAAATACCACAAAAAATCAGCTAGAAAGAAGAGCAAAGCAACTAAACCTCTCCGCTAGAGATAAAATTTTATCTCTATAAAGAGTCTTCCACCCGTCTTGACCCACTCGATCAAGTGGACCAGCCCACTCGGTCGAGTAGGCTCACAAAACCCGCGGAAATAGGCGTCAGACCGGGCAATCGATCGAGTACTATGCGCCACTCGATCGAGTGGCTCCTTTTATACCCGAGACCGGATTCCTTTTCTATCCGAAATCAGAATCATTTTCTATCTAAAACTGAGTACCTTTCCTATCCAAAGCCGGGTACCTTTTCGATCCAAAGTCGGGGTATTTTCCTATAAATACACCCCTTTGCAACCTTCAATTAAAACGACAATGACTACTTTTCACATACAAATTTCAGCAATCTTGTACTTTGACAACCCCGACTTTTCCTCTAGAAATCCTTTAGGAAACCCGAGAGCAAAACTCGCCAAATCCCCTCCCTAACCATACACACCATAACTCACCCTATGTTCTTGACTCTCCCGCGACTTTGTCGCTACTACGAGTCTGTTTCCGAGATAATTAAGCATGTAGGTTGAGGGTGTTACAAATCCCGTTTTTCTCTCTTCCCTTTTCTCCGTCTTTCTCGTCTGTCCGTCGTTTTGTGTCGTCATCGTCACATCCTTTTTTTATTTATTTCTTTTCCTTTTCTCGTTTCTAATATAGATATTATCGTACTACCATCTAATCAAACAAATAAAACGTTTATTCTTAAGATCCGATATCGACTACGTAGTCGAATATAATGTCTAAAAGAATTAGTCAGTAAATCGAGCTAGCATGAACTCGTTGATGCCGAAATAATTTTCACATGGTCCGAAAGGACTAATTACGACATTATAACGCGGAGGGAAATATTTCATCCTAGTTCAATTTAAACCGACTTATAAACGTCTTTTACAAAATTCACTCTAAATATTAGATATTGATTCTATAGTCAAGTATCGAATATGACGAGTATTGAAAATTATGTCGAGTATAAATCGTATCATATTTTTACGCGGCTTAATAAATTATCGATTTACAATTAAAAGCAAAATCGAAATCTAATTTCAAAACGAACCATTGTTCGTACAGGGGGCACTCGATCGAGTGACACCCCAAAAAGTGGGCAGAAGGTTTTTTCGAGGACCACTCGATCGAGTGGCCCTTTGTCACGTCAAAATCGTGAGCCTTAAACATATTTCAAGCCTCGATAAATCTTTTTGTGACTTCGGTCAACACGTGTCAAGTCTTTCACGTGACTTACTCTATCAAAACCATACATCGTACCATTCTAATCTATTTTTTGTTCCATTATTATTGTTACTAACCTGTTTGTTTCTGTTTTGGCGCTTTATTTTCGTTGTTTGTTTTATTGTACTAAAACGAACCTCGCATACTAAATACAACTTCGACATAATTCAAAGATGCATTAAACGACATAGATCAAACATATTTCACATGTTTAGTCAAAAATACTGTTTGCATATCATTCAACCGTCAAACTAACGCGCGTACACAAAAAAAAAAACGAACGATATCTAAGTAGAGGCCGCTAACTGCGGGCGGGGTTGGGTGTTCTTTGTGAAATTCCCAACACGTACCCTCACCCCTTACTCATAACCATGGTTTCCGAATGTCCGAAACCGTTGGCATACGAGAGTCATTCAATACACGGTAACCAATAATGTCGGTATCGGTATCGGTATCGCAATGCAAAGGGACGAACCCCATAAATTCTGAAATCGGAATGGGCCGTACTCTGTGCACGGCCCACCAAGATATAGAGTGGGTTTGAATAGGCCCGAACTCCCATAAAGTTCGGTGGCGACTCCTAATTAGATTTAAATTTCAATCCGAGATCCATCTCACATGAGATTCATTCGCCTCCCCAAACCCGCCGCGCGTGGCCGCTTCGGAGTGGACCTATGTCATGTCCACAACAACAATATCCAAACCTTACATCATCTCACTCCCACTGGTGCATCTGTTGTTATAAATTGCATTGGTATAGTCCCTATAACCAACGAAATTTCCCTAAAAAATGTTCTTTATGTTCCCTTGTTTAGGTACAATCTTCTTTCTATAGCAAAACTATCCAAACAGCTTAATATCACCATTAAATTCACCTATTTGCATCCCTGATGCTTGGCACAAATCATAAAGACCTTTATCTCCTCAGGCCCGTTGATTCTTTTGCTTATAGCATTCATTTTGTTGCATGTCCTTCTTTATCTTCTCCTGTTAGTTCTGTTATTTGGCATACTACACCTGTGTTACTCAAACTCGTGGACACGTGTCGGCGTGTCGGATATGTAATTTTTAAAATATTAAGATACGCAGACACGATCAACAGAGTGTCTCCACCGAAATAGTGGACACGACACGGACACGATAATACTAAAATAATTTAATTTTATTCATCAATAATATAAAAAACTTAAGTTTTATTTTTTAAATCTCTCCGTATACAGTACAAACTACTAGTAATAATAAGAGAATTATACTAATATGACGAAAACTTGGAAATGTCCTTGAAATTTGGAAGGGTTGTAGATATCTTGGAAAAAAAAGTTAAATACGAAGTAAAAAGTACTCGCTATTTATTAACCCTATCCACTTGCCCAGTATTTTAATATTAAAATCCCACCAACCCGTACCCCACCTATCCAGTAAAGATATTAGGTAAAAATGGGTTCTTCACAGTACGTTTCTTCATCCACCACAACCATCACACACCAGTCGCCGTCGCCACCACCAGCCACCCAACGTCGCCACCACTAACCACCCACCGTCGTTTTCTGTAGAGGTTTTATACTTTATCTTCACCTTTTTCTCTCTCCGCTCTTCTTCTTTTTCTCCGTCTGCAGTCATCCGTTTCTGTTTCGTGTCGACGACTGCCGTGTCCAGCACGTGCTGCGTGTCGTGTCGACATGCGACACGCCGGGGATCCAACGTGTCGGAGTAACACAATACTAGACTAGGCCATGTACCTGTGTATAAACTCAGACATCTTTCCGTTTGTAAGAATTGTGAAATAAATGCAGAAGATCTTCAATCTTGTTCAACTTGTGCCAAGCCAAGGCTAGACAACATCGTTTGCCCTTTCTCCACAGTTCCATTCAAAATACTCCTTTTGAACACATACACGTTGATCTTTGGGGTCCTTATCCCACTCAAACTTACAATGGTTATAAATATTTCCTCACCATTGTTGATGATTTCACACGAACCACTTGGACACCCCTTTTATCTCGTAAAAACAATGCTTTTCCATTCATTGAAACATTCATAAACATGGTTGAACATCAGTTCAGTAAGAAAATTCTCACTATTCGTAGTGATAATGCCCTTGAATTAGGCACAAGCAATTACACATCATTCTTTCTCAAAAAAGGTATCATCCATCAAACGTCTTGCTTTCATACACCACAACAAAATGGGGTAGTGGAACGTAAACATAGATACCTACTAGAAACAGCTCGTGCGTTCATTTTCCAATCGAAATTACCCAAGAAATATTGGGGAGAGTGTGTCCTTGCTACCACATATGTCATCAATCGTCTGCCCACCAGATTACTCCATAACCATTCCCCTTATGAGCTACTCTTTGGCAAGGTCCCTGATCTCTGTTATGCAAACACACCTAAACCAGGCCGAAACAAGTTTGAACCTAGGGCCACCCCTTCAGTTTTCCTAGGCTACCCATTTGGGAAAAAAAAGCCTACACACTTTTGAACCTTGAAACACATACTGTGTTTATCTCACGCGATGTTGTCTTTCATGAACAAATCTACCCTTACAACAAAGAGAACTCTGCCTACCATACGTTGTTTCCCCCTTCTCCTCTTGATTCTACCATTTCTTCAGTCATTTGTGATTCCTCTTCTCCTTCTTCTTCTAACCCACCGGCACAAATTCCACTTTGATTGAATCTTCTGCATCTGTTCCCACTTCTGTTATTCCTCCTCTTAGACATTCCACGAGGGCTTCCCATCTTCCTTCTTACCTCAAAAAGATTCACCATACCATTTCTGACCATTCTTGCAATCACATCCTCACTTCTTTATGCTTTTCTGATCCCCAAACCATTGATTCTATTTGTTGTAACATCCGTACTAGCCCCTTGTTAGATGCTAGGTTGCTTCTTCCTATTCAGAAACCCAAGACTTATTCTCAGGCTGCCATTTATCCTGAGTGGAGAGAATTTATTGCCAAAGAATTCTTAGCTCTTGAGGCCAATGACACCTGGAAACTAGTTTTCCTTCCTGTTGGCAAGAAAGCTATTAATTTTAAATGGGTCTTCAAGGTCAAGCATAAATCTGATGGCTCCATTGAACGTTACAAGGCTCGTTTAGTTGTGAAAGGATACACCCAAAAGGAAGGGGTTGACTACACCAAGACCTTCTCTCTAGTGGTCAAAATGATCACCATTTGTCGTCTTGTTGCTATAGCTGCCAAGAATGACTGGTCTTTAACACAACTCGATGTCAATAATGCATTTTTGCATGGAGACCTCCATGAGGACATATATATATAGAAAAGGGGTCAAGGGAGTTTGGTGAAAATTGGGAAGTTGGAAAGTTGTGTTTTTGGCCCTTTTTTTAGTTTGGATGGATGACTTAGATTAATCAAAAAAAAGGGAGAGGATGTGCGCGACTGACAAGCAGCAGGCAGCAGCAGACAGCATCAGGGCAAAAGCATAGTATGCAATCACCATTTCTGTCACCATATCTATCACCCTTTCCATCAACAAAATTAACTCCCTCACTAAAATTCGAAATTCATCCCAAATCTCTCACCAAGCTCTCACTAAAATTCGAAATTTATCCCAAAAAAAAATCATCCCTTTATCTATACCATTATTCACAATAACCAAACCCTAATTCTTAAATTGCTCTACGTCTTTAAGCTCTAATGGTGTTGTTCCTCGAAGACTCACGCGATGATAATATGCTCGAAAATGTGCAGTCAAAAATTTCCGGTCAACATGTAGAAGGTAAGATGGATATATACATATATATTTGGTATCTTGCATCTTACATTCCTTTTTTGATCTTGGTTTGTTAATGAGAAGAGTCACACAGTTATAATGTGATAGTCACTTAATATGACAGACAGTCACACGTTCACTGTTGTTGTAGTTGTTTTGCTGTATTACGTTGTATTACGTTGAAGGTTCTTTATTATTCCAAATATTTATGTTGGTTTCTTTATCATTGTTATATTTATCATTGTATTTTTTTTTTGTTGTTGAGTATTGCATTTTGGTTTGTAGTTGTACTTGTAGTTCTTATGTTTTGTGGATATTAATCAAGGCAAATTATTATTGTGTTGGTTCCATGTAGTTGTAGTTTTCTGCTGTAGGAGTAGTTGTATTACGTTGAAGTTCCTTTATTATTCAAAATATTTATGTTTGTTTCTCTATCATTGTTATATTTATTATTGTTGTTGAGTATTGCATCTTGGGTTGTAGTTGTACTTGCAGTTGTTATGCGGTGTGGGTGTTAATTTCTAACAATCATGCTGTTATATGAGCAAAGCCACAGTCGTTGTTCTTCAAAGTCACAGTCGTTGTTGAGAAAAGTCACATTTCATTAAGGTCAGAGATGAATGCGTGCGTTGCAAGATTGATAGTGTGTAATTTAGGGTTTGGTTGTAGTTGTAGTTTTCTGGTGTAGGTGTAGTTGTATTACGTTGAAGTTGCTTTATTATTCAAAATATTTATGTTTGTTTCATTATCATTGTTATATTTATTATTGTTGGTATTTTTTTTGTTGTTGAGTATTGCATCTTGAGTTGTAGTTGTACTTGCAGATGTTATGCGGTGTGGGTGTTAATTCTTTTTTGTTCCAACCTTTGATACTTCTTTTTTGTTCCAACCTATATGCCAGTTGAAGACACAGTGATTGTGCCTTACGTAGGGCAAAAGTTCGGGGACATCGATGGAGCATTCATGTTTTATCAATCTTACGCATCTTATTTTGGTTTCGAGGCGAAGTGGTACACGACAACTAGATCTTTTGATGGTTCGATTAAGAAGAAATTGTTGGCTTGTAACAAGGAGGGCAAAACAGCCAGCCAGAGCATGGTGAAGTTGTCGAGCACGGGAGAGAAGCAGAGGCAAGAGTCTGTGGGATCGTATGAACCCAAAAGGAATACGAAGGCGACGAGGACGCAATGTGGAGCAAGAATTAGGCTCTGTGCAATGATCGGGGGTTTTATATTGAAGAGTTCATCGAGGAACACAACCACGATCTTGTGATGGTTAAGGACAGAGAGTTTCAAAAGTCATCTCGAAATCTATCAAGATATCACAAGGAGATGATCGTTTGCAACTCGAGGGTGCGTAATGTCTGTGAACAATGTTGGTAGTGTATGGTTGACTGCTAACTGTGCGCGACTAATGCAGTTGCAATTTTGTGTGTGCAGCTGAAGATCGGGGCGACTCGGACATACAGGATGTGCAAGGAGTTGTCGGGCTGATATCAGAAAATCGGAGCATCGTTGGTTGATTTCAAGAACTGGGGGAGAGACGTCAAGTGCTTCGTCCACGAGCAGGATGGTCAATTGTTCATAGACCGGTTCAAGAGTTTGAGGGACAGTCAGGAGGATTTTTACATTGACTACGATGTGGATGCAAACGGAAGCCTACGCAGGGTCATTTGGGCGGATGGTGCAGCTCGAAGGAACTACGCGGCATTCGGGGACACAGTTTCGTTCGACCCAACATACGGAACCAACGTGTATTCTATGATGTTTACACCGTTCACTGGCATGGACAACCACAAACGGTCTGTCACGTTCTGTGGGGCGTTGCTATTAAAGGAGGACTACGAGTCATTTATCTGGGTCCTCTCCCAGTTTCTGGAAGCCATGGGGCGGGAAGAAACCGTGTTATATCATTACAGACCAGGATCCCGGTATTTTAAAAGCCGTCCCAGAAATATTCAAAGCAGCGCACCAACGGTGCTGCACGTGGCACATCATGAACAAGATTCCAACAAAGTACGGCAGATCAAGAGAGGAGGCCTCGGAATTCATAAAAGCCCTCAATGCAATTATATGGGATGATGACATCGAGGCGTCGGAGTTTGACGACAGGTGGGGGCGGATTATGATCGACCATGATGCTGTTGAGATCGAATGGTTCGAAAATATGTTCGAAGTCAGGAGCAAATGGGTCGCCGCGCATTGCAGGGAGGTAAAGATGTCTGGAATTATGAGGACAACGCAGAGATCAGAGAGTGAGAACAATATCTTCAAAAAGTTTGAAGACAACAGAGGTACGTTGGTCCAGTTCTCGATGCGTTTCGAAAGTGCGATGGACCAACAGAGGGACATGCAGAAGAGGCTAGATAACGATAACCGACAGATATTCCCCAAAACTGGAACGATGAATCCGATGGAGACCCACACGGCAAGGGTGTACACGCACGTGGCTTTTGCACACTTTCAGGAAGAGGTCAAGTTTTCGCTGTACACGTGTAGTGTTCGTGGGTATCAGGAGAAGATCGGGATCCAAGCGACAACAGTTCTGGACTCCATCCGAGATGCAACTACATTGTTGAATACAATTCAGGTACTGGCATAGAAAGTCACTGTCCACGTTGTGTAGCCACAGTCGCATAGCTTGACTACATTGTAAACGTTGTGAATACACAACGTAACAAGTTTTATTCCATATTTCATTGAATGTGACTATACACAATAAAGCGTGCGACTCTAGAATGCGGTGCGTGTGATTGTACAACGTAATTCGTTTGATTCTGCGACGTAAGGACTGTGACTATGCAGCATAATGGGTGTTACTATACCCTGTCAAGGTTACCTCTAGAAAGTCACATCCTGTACGTTGCGTAGCCACTTTCCGTACGGCCAAGAGTTGCACTCTTTATGTGTTTTTTAATGCACTCGCAGGTACATGTGAGGTCAGCTGTACTTGCAGGAAGTTCCGTTGGTATGGAATTCTTTGCAGGCATGCCATTTGGATATACTCTTCGAAAGGACGGGAGACGATCCCGGAACGGTACGTGGCATGTAGATGGACAAAGGATGCCCTACGTAATGTTAATGCGTGTCCCCTGTTAGAGAGTCGCCTAACCGATGAGAAGGTTGTTACAGTCACGAGGCTGTTCTCGGAGTTCTATGAGACCGTCAATCATGTCAGCAAAATGGGTCAGGAAGACGTTAGTAATCTAGCTGACGTCATTCGCGACTGCAGGTCCGATATTGCCTTTGCTGGCCCTTGTAGCAAGACGCAAGAATTAGAGGAGATCCTCGGCTGTACGTGCGCAATTGAAATAACCATATTGCCCCCGAAGAAAGCCAAGAACAAGGGCAGTGGGAAGCGGATGCTTTCTTCTAAGGCGAAGGCTGCTGTAATTGCCACCAGGCCTAAACGGCTGTGTAAGAACTGCAAGAGGATGGGGCACCATGACAAGAGGAACTGCCCCAACCCATTTGCTGAGTACCCACCTATTGCTGACTTGTCTGTCGATGTTGAGGAGGAGGAGGAGGACCCGGCATGGATTGCCGAGGAGGATTGTTCATGAATATCCTCTTCTACGTAGGAACATTCTTTTTGGAAACACAAAGGTTGTTGACGTTTGAAGTGGTCAAGGTCCGTGACATTGTTTACGTATATTGCGGACCTCAATCATTTCTAATATGGTGTAAGTCGTAGATCATGGGGGCTATTTTTTTTTTGTGAAACATAAAGACTTGTCGACGTTTGAAATGGTCAAGGTCCGTGATATTGTTTACGTCTATTGCGGACCTTAATTATTTCTAATATGGCGTAGTCGTAAAGCATGGGGGTCCGTAAAATTGTTTTTGGTTTTTTTTACTGTAAGAATACATTGAAATAGCAGACGTTTTTATTCTGGAATGCATCATCCTTGGCTACAAATACAGCTGTACAGGACCATTATGCCCTTAATATTTGGTTGATACGAAACAAGTGAGTGTGATTGTGCAACGCAATGAGTGCGACTTTACAGTAGGCAGTGTGTGACTATAAAACTTGTTGAGTGTGACTATACACCCTATGTCTGTACATTAGAAAAATAGCGATGGAAATAGAGAAATAGCGCAATAGCGATGAAAATATTTGTACATTAGAAAAAGTCCATCTCTTACACAACATATAATACTTGCATACCATTAAACTCGGAAAAACATTCTACAACATAATGTGGAAAACATCCATTGCATACCATTAAACGCTACATTTTAACATTCATTAAAACTTTAAACACATAAAAACGTCCATTACTAAACACTACATCTTAACCCATACATACTTAACCTCCGTACTTTTTAAGCATCTTCTTCAAGTTGGCCAAGTCACGCTGGAACCCTTTCCTTGTGCGGAAACAGTCCATAAACCTCTTCATCAAGAACTGGATGTAGTTGTCCAGTTTGGCATCAGTATGTGTATCGCCAATGGACGCCACGAAGTTCCTCGCGTCAATTGCAGTTGCGACTAGCTGCATGGCTGTTAATTCATTGGACATAGTGGTATCCAATAAACCATCGTACTCCTCGATCAAACTTCTGATTTCTTCTATTTTGCTGGACATTTTTTTCTAAGGTGGAAGTGGTGGAGTTGTAAGTAGGGGCTGGTAAAAGTGGTGAAGTTGAAGTGGTTAAGGTGTAAAAAATGGCGTTGGTATTTAAAGAGGGGGAGGCAGTAAATAGGGGGTTGAAAATTCATGGGTTAGGCAGTAGGGGGGGGGGTGAAAATTTAATGGGTTAGGTGCGGGGCTTATCCTCATAAATTAATTAGGGTTAGGAGATTGAGGCGGGTGTTTGTATTTCTCAATGATTCATTGAGACTCACAAACATCTCTTCACAGTCACATCGGTTTTTAACATTTGTCGTCGACATCGTTTTTTTGAACTTTTTTGCGAAATAAACTGATTGCGGGAACGATTTTACGGAAACAATGTGTTGTCGACACATTGTGCGTGAATTACATTGTAAATTATACAGCGAATTGCGGGTGAATTGCAGGGATTGCCGAGGAGGATTGTTCGTGAATATCCTCTGTTATTAGGAACATTTTTTTGGGAACACAAAGACTGTCGACGTTTGAAATGGTCAAGGTCCGTGATACTGTTTTCGTATATTGCGGATCTCAATCATTTCTAATATGGTGTAAGTCGTAGATCATGGGGGCAATTTTTTTTTTGAAACATAAAGAGGTCCGTGATATTGTTTACGTCTATTGCGGACCTTAATCATTTCTAATATGGCATAGTCGTAAAACTTGGGGGTCCGTAAAATTGTTTTTTGTTGTTTGGCTGTAAAAATACTTTTAAATAGCAGTCGTTTTTTTGTTATATTTGGTTGACACAAAACAAGTGAGTGTCATTGTGCAATGCAATGTATGTGACTTTACAGTAGACAGGGTGTGACTTTACAACAAGAGGTGGAGTGTGGTTACGCTAATTGTAGGAGTGTGATTGTACAAGATAATGACTGTGATTCTACAATACACTGACTGTGAATGAAGTGTAGAAACCTAAACTGGTTTTATGACATGATGACTGTGATTATGCACCATGTTGAGTGTGACTATAAAAATTGTCGAGTGTGACTGGACACCATGTGTCCATAAAAATAGAGAAATAGCGAAACAGCGATGGAAATATTTGTACATCAGAAAAAGTCACATCCTGAAACATAAAAATATTCTTGAAACGTAAAAACATTCTACGAACACAGTACTTGAAACATAAAAACATTCCACGATATAATGTGGGAAACATTTAAAACGCTAAATTTTAAATCTTAAAACACATTAAAACATCCACTACATACCATTAAAACACGCTACATTTACGCTACATGCATAATTAACCCCCGTTTTTTTGAAGCATGTTCTTTAACTTGGCCAAATCACGCTGCAACGCTTTCTTAGTGCGGAAACATCGAACACACTTTTTCATCAAGAATTCGATGTAGTCGTCCAGTTCGGTCTCCTTTTCTGTATCGCCAATGGATGCCAAATAGGTCCTCGCGTCTATGGCAGTGCGACTAGTTGCATGGCTGATAATTCATTGGATCTAGTGGTATCCAACAAACCATCGTACTCCTCGATCAATTTTCTGATTTCTTCTATTTTGCTTGCCATTTTTTTTAGGGTTAAAGAGGTGAAGTTGGAAGTAGTTGGGGTAAAAATGGCGTCTGTATTTAAAGGGGGGAGGCAGTAAAGGGGCAGTAAATATTAATTGAGTTAGGTGGGGGTCCTATCCTCCTAAAGTAATTAGGGTTAGGAGAGTGAGGTGATTGTTTTGTGTTCTCAATGTGCATTGAGACTCACAAACATCACTTCCCAGTCCCAGTTCATTTGTTCTGTACAATTTATATTTTGTCGACATCATTTTCGAACCATCGTTTTTTTCCTGGGAAAATAATCTGATTTTACGGTGTGTGTATTGTTTTTTTGGTGTCTTCTGTAAATACTGAGTTGTCATTCATCTGATACTCAGAAGATACTCTAACATAAGATTTTTTCTATATTCACAAAAAA
The DNA here is from genome assembly GCA_958450325.1 of Agrostemma githago. Lineage (NCBI taxonomy): Eukaryota > Viridiplantae > Streptophyta > Magnoliopsida > Caryophyllales > Caryophyllaceae > Agrostemma > Agrostemma githago. The sequence continues at coordinate 53,348,497 of OY288253.1, forward strand.
GTGTTTTTACTTCACTACACATTCATGCCTTACGGTTCGCTGAGGTCTTTCGTTCCACGAGTCTCATTATCTTACGTTTTTCATCGAGTGTTTCCCATATGCTTGACGCGCTTTCTATGAAAGCGCAAAATTTCGGCAACACGTCCCCACGAGCTTCATTCATGTCAGCAAATACGAGAGTTGCTGCCACCTCGAACGACAAGTAATGCCTCCCGACCTTTGTCCCAATATCAGTGTGGGTGAACGGCGCACCGTCGTACAGGCACATGTGCATCAAGCAGAAAATGCCGGACTTCGGATCGTTCCTCCGGGGGCTCTGCCATTCTAATTTTACTTGGTGATGCGCAGTCTTGTATGAATCAGTCCCACGCTTTGTACACACAGTCAGTGTCTTCGTCCGCAGGGGTACTTGAGTCGGGTCGTTCCAGCATACGGGTCAGTGAGTCCTAACGGATGGTGAATATTAGTTGTCATCAGTGACAGGATGCGAGACTGGACTATATCATGTGCGTGGCTGCACATCGCAAAGTGTGTGATTGTACAGACTAAGCTGCGGGACTTTGCAGGGTGCAGAGTGTGACTATACATGACAGTGTGATAGTAAATAACATAATGCCTGACTATCCAACTTATAGCATGTGATTGTACAGACTAAGCTGCGTGACTTTGCAGCGTGCAGAGTGTGACTATACATGACAGTGTCATTGTAAATTCTAGGATGCCTGATTATGCAACCTATAACATGTGATTGTACAGACTAAGCTGCGTCACTTTGCAGCGTACAGAGTGTGACTATACATGACAGTGTGATTGTAAATTATAGGATGTCTGACTATATCATGTGCGTGGCTGTACAACTTATATCACGTGATTGTGCACCTCAACAAGAGTGACTCTGCAAAGTGATGTTTGACTATTACACAGACTTTACATCGTTTCAGTTAATGTGCATGGGGGTCATTTGTACTATTTAATGCCTGACTATGCATCATATAGCATGTGATTGTACACATGAACATGTGTGACTGTGCAACTTATATCACGTGATTGTACACATCAATATTTGTGACTGTGCAACCTATATCACGTGATTGTACACATCAACATGTGTGACTGTGCAACTTATATAGTGTGATGGTACACATCAATTTGTGTGACAGTGCATCTTATATCACGTGATTGTACACATCAACATGTGTGACTGTGCTAGGTGAACTTTGTGATTATTTCTAACTATTACACGGACTTTACATCTTTTCAGTTAATGTGAATGGGGATCATTTGTACTATTGAATGGTTTTGGAGGCATACCATGTGTTGAATTCCGAACCACACCATCGTTGGGTCAATGGGGGAGGATAACCCACGCCGGTTGTCGTCCGATTCCAACCAGTTCATGAGGTGCGACCAACATTCCAACACAGCGGCGCTCATGCTACCGTCGGACAAGAGCGTTTGAATGTCACGTCTCTCCAGCTGCGCACGAGGGTTGTAGGTCCCCAATCATTCACTGCGGATTTGTTGACACCGGTTAGTAGGTATAATATGCAACACGTATCAGTAATAAAAGACGGTTACTTACTTTTCGTCGTACCCATTATCGTCGAGAAAGCAGTAGTCGGCGGTGTGTTTTCGCAGGCTGGGCATCCTACTCGTCAGCGGTCGGTGCAGGCGAAACAAGGCCGACATGACAATGGCGTCTGGGTTAAGTTCACCTTGGTTCTAAGGGCAACCCAACCCATCTCCACAGCCCCGTATCCGAGACTTAATCGCTGACTGTCTTTCTTCTGGGACTGATCTGGTGGTGGGTTCAGGTGTTTTCAGTGATTTGCTCTGACGCTTCTTGGTGGTTGCCTGCACAGGAGTGGTTTCAAACGTACGGGCATATTCCAACGATTCCTTGTATTTTCCTAATGCAACCACTTTCTGCAGAACAGCGTCCCTTATCTTGTTCGCGTCGCTCAGAATAAGGGTCGTCGTGATCTCCGCCCTGCACATATTCATGGCCGCCATTGTCCCCAAGGAGCAGTTGAACGGGGACCCAGTGTACAACATCATGTGCATCATCAGGTACACTCCACAGTCATTGGCGGAGTACCCCACTCCCTGCCATGATAAGGGAACGTTTACCAATTTAAACGCACAGACCTTCTCACCTTTCTCCACCCCTCGTTGTACCATGAACTCCCCCATCTTATCAGCCTGCAAAACAAGTTCAAACAGGATCAGTTGTGCAACACATTCTCGGTCACATAATTGATTTAATATTAAATTAAAAGGGCCTGACCGCTGTACGAGCAATGCCATAGTAAAGCAACTTTGTAAAATCTTTATCGTACAACCTGTTGTCGAGGTACTCTATTTGCTCAGAATTGAAGTTGATGCAGGCGCAACTGTAGTGACCCTCGTCACCTGTCAAGATCGGGACGAACACCTGCAAACAATGCGTCAGGATTATGGGCTGACTACAACTACGAATAGACAGTATGTCCAGGATAATATCATGTCCGAGTCCAAAGCAAAGTCGAAGAAACTATTTTTTATCCACTCGTCCCACATGTAAACTATTTCTTCATCATAATTATTGCCCTTGCCTCCTTTCTTCCACAACTCCAACACTGGGGCCTGCTCACATGCATTGATGGTATAACATGTAGTTAGTGCGTGTTTCACATGAGTGTGACTGTGCAGCTGCAATTGTGTGACTGTACAGCGTAGAGTGTGTGACTATACAGCTTGTAGTGTGCGACTGTACATCATAAAGTGGGTGACTATACAGCTTATAGCGTGTGACTGTGCAGTTTATAGCGGTGACTAGACAACATAATGTGTGTGACTATACAGCCAATTGTGTGCGACTATATAGCAAATTTGGGGGTTGAACGTACCGTATGTCCAAGAGAGAAGTAGCATCTACTGGTTACTCTTGATGCTTTTTTGTCGTACACCAGCTGGTTCAGCAGCCTACACCAGCAGTCAATGACGTTATTCATCACCAACAGGCCAGGCTCGAGCGTCTGCATGTCGCCCCTCGCTATACAGTCGTACGCTGTGAACTCGACCAACATTTTGCTGTAGACCAAACAAAGTCCCGATTAGCACATGCATTTTAAAAACGACATGAGCAGCACAATAAGTACGTACCCTGACGGACGTGGCGTTGTTCGGTCGAAGACGTAGTCGATTACATATTTCCGTACGCTGAGGATATCCCAGAAGATGACGATATTGCAGCACATGAATCCAGAGATTACAAGCTGCCCTCTTATTATTCTCCCATAGTCCAACGTGCAACCCAAATTGTCTGGAATCGTATCCATGCACTCAAATGCCACGTCAGAGTGGAAGATGTACCGATGATGTTTAGCCGTCGGGTGCGTCCTGGTCCCTGACCCCTCGCCTGTCTGCTGATTATCGTTCGTGACGATTTCTGCCATCGCAGGCGTGGTGGCAACAGCGTCCGCTACAGCCCAGCCTGCTTTGTGCAGTTCCCTCTCAAGACTAGAACTGACTGTCGCATCGGGCAGAGCCGGTGTTACATATAAAGCCGACCGTGCGTCAGTTGTCCCCCACCCTGCTTGTCGTAGAGCCACCACTACGGTCGGACTCATGTCGACGAAAACCTCCACATCGGAGTCTTGGTTTATTTCTTCAGCGACATCACCCTCTTGAACTTCTCCCTCACAGAAACCTGGTGTCACAATGCCACCATCAAAAGTGCCCTCATCATCGTAACCTTCTGTTCCATCACCATCTCCCACACAGATACCTGATTTCTCAATTTCCTCATCCATGTATCCAGAATCACGCATGTCTTGCACAATTTGGCGTACCAGAGCGCAAGCTTCAGCATCGCGCTGCTCCTCGCCCTCAACGACGGGGGCGTTCTAGGTAGTCTTCTTCAACTGGTCGGCCAACGAAACGACTTCATCGATATACTAGAGGACAGATGGATCTTCTCAGAATTGTTGGGAGGACGGGTCTTGACTTGGAACCGCGGTGTTCCTCGTCGATATTTCTCTTACTTTGGAGGCAGCCTGTTCGCAGAAACCGCAAAAGGCTAGCGCACACCTTCGAAAATTCATGAAAAACCGCCGGTCGTCCTATAATTCAATTGAAGTCAAACCATTAGTGTGAAGCTCAGTTGTGTTGAGGCTGGCAGTGTGAGTATGACCAAGCATCTAAGTTTGTGACTATACGTAATAAAGTGTGTGACTATACATCATAAAGTGTGTGACTATACAGCTTATAGCGAGTGACTAGACAACATAATGTGTGTGACTATACAGGTAATAGTGTGTGATTATACAGCTACTAGTGTGTGACTATACATCAGGATGAGTGTGATCATAATGACCGTGACTACTGAATTTCAACTGTATTATAAACACAGTTTTATGAATCGTATATGCTTTTATAAACATAGGTAGAGCTGTCAGATTAAATCGTCTCACGAACAATTAATTGATGATTTATAGAGTGGCTGTGAGGTCACTTACGTCAACGGTGCTGTCTTCCGATTGATCGTATCTCTCCACCCCTCTCGTTATTCTTTTGGGACTGGAGTGCTGGTTGTCAGAGGGCATCGTTATAGCGGGGGTGCCCTCGCTGCCCGTTTCCCCACATGTACGTGGGTACGACACCTTCGAACGCAGTTGATTTCCCAGTGATCCTGTCTCCAGTTTACCAGCAAGACGATCGCATATTCTCCGTGCATCCTAATGTCCGATAAATGGTATGTTGAATCTGCAAGTCTCACTACGGAAATCGTAGCGCTGGAAGTACGCAATCATTAGAATGGGGATGCACCCCCGGAGGTAGTTGAGGACTTTGTTTGAGTCACGCGCCGCCTTACCCGCCCGCACCAGATCCTGCAGGACAAAGGTACACCAGTCCTGTTCCTGAATCAAGTCCACATCATCCACTGCGGCCAGCAGGCTCAGGTCCATTGAGTTGTTCGTAGTAGGCGCGAGGAATGATGACAACGCGAACAACACGAACCTACGGACAAAGTCGTCGTCAGCGGCCTTGGTTGCCATTAACTTTGCGTGCATCCTCCCTAATGTTATTGGCTCGCTGCTGTCCACCACATCGAACCCCTTCCTCCAAGCACTCTTTAACCTGATCACGTCAGGTGAGTCTGTCCCTTTCTTGTTTTTTGTTGGGATCACTTTCACCAGATGAGGTCCTAAAGGTAGCTGGAGGCAATCGTGGACGTCGTACTTTGACATCATGAATGCCTCCCGGCGTGAGGCGCGGAAAATATGGGACCCATCAGAAAACGCACGGAGGAACATAAGCGCGTGGTCAATGGGGACCGATTCGATCCTCAGCTCCAGTAGACCGCCGAAGCCAACACCACGCACCCTCTCAATCTGATCATTCGATAATTGCGCAATCAGCTGGTGCAACCGCTTGGGCCTAAAGTGAATATCCGGCTGACATCTAGCCTATCCTTTTACTGCTAGCCGACCTTGTTGTCGGCCCCGTCTCCTCCTCCCCTGAGACACGTGCACGACAGTGGGGTCGGCCGGTATATCAGATGTGACCCTCCTCTTTTTCTTTGGCCTGCTTCCCTCAATATTTCCTGTCCCCCCCACATGCAACTCGGCGACCGGTGTGTCAAATGTGACCTTTTTTTTTTCTTTCGTCTGTTTTCGTTATCAATTTTTGTCCCACCCACATCCGTTTCGGCAACGGTGTGGTGCCCCGATGTATCTTCAGCAGTCTTCTTCTTCTTCCTACCCGATTGTTGGCCCACAACCACTCTATCATCAACTACATGGTCGCGAACTGTTGTCTCTACCACGGCCTTCTTCTCACCGGCCTTCGTTCGATCTTTCTTCTTCACACCAGACTTTCTGCTGCAATAACAACATGCGTAATGAGTGCGATTGTACAACCGAGTATACAACATCAACTGTGCGATTCTACAGTAAAATGCCAGTGTCTCTGCAACATAACGAGTGTGACTATACAGCTTCAAACGGGTGACTATATAACCAACACAGTATGACTATACAATAAAAAGTGTCTGACTTTGCATCATAAATAGTGCGACTATACAACATTCTGTGACTTCACAACAAAATATAACGATTGCGACTATGTAGCTTCAAACGGGTGACTGTATAACCAACTCTGTATGACTATTCAAATTTCAAATATTTATCTTCCCAAACAGCCTTTGCTACTCAGTATGACTATACAACCTCAAATGTGACTTTTACAACAAAACCCGCATCAGTTATGTCACATGCATCATTGGAAAGATGATTATGGGGATTTGAACATGAGAAAATAAGACTAATTTAACATAAATTTCAACAAGGAAGCATGTAAATTGTATGACTAATACAACTACAACAGCGTGGTTATAGAACATAGTACGTATGACTATACAACTACAAAAAACTGCCTAATCGATGCCACATGCATACATACAATGACGATTATTGGAACTTCAACATGAACTTCAACAAAGAAATAAAAACTTCTTGAACTTCAACATGAACTTCAACAAAGATAAAAACATCATCTTTGACTCTATAACTACAACGACTGTACAACTACAACAACTTCAACTCAAAATTAGGGTTATCGGGTTGGAAAAATGCTCTTTTACCACTTTTTAGGGTTCATGCATGACCGGAGTGAACCAAAAGGAAAGGGATACAAAAGGGTTGAACAAAAGTAAAATCGGAGGTAGAAAATGGAACATTCAACATACCTTTGTACGATCATCGAAAATTTAGGCATCATCGGAAATGGAGAAACTGTGGAGATGGAGTTGGAGATGGATATGGGTTTTTTTAGAGAGAGAAAGAGAGCAGTGGGTGAATAGCCGGTGAAATGAATTCAAAGTGGGTGAATGGGGAAGTGTAAAGGGGTTTGGGCGAGAGTATAGAGAGAAGGGAAATTAATGGGGGTAGGGTGAGGAGGAAAGATATTGATAAGTGATGGGTTGATGGGGTGATTAGTGATGGTTGATGGATGTCCCACAGGTCGTCAGTCAATCTGCAACTTCTTCCTTTTTTTATATATAATTGAACCTCATCCATCCACCGTCTATTTGAGATGAATGGATGGAGGGGATCAACACTAAGCAACTCTCCAAGAGTTGCTAACTCCCCTGATCCTCCCCCCCTCTCTCTCTCTCTCTCTCTATATATATATATATATATATATATATATATATAGAGAGAGAGAGAGAGAGAGAGAGTAAGGCTCTTATGAGTCCTTTACTCTAGATGAGTCTCTAAGTCCTCATCTCATCCATTGGATGGGATGAGGACGGATGGACAAGATGTATCCTAGCAATTGCATTAAAAAAAAATTACGTTCCTAAAATAGCTCCCATGAATTTAGGAAACAATAACTCCCTTGATCACATTCGTTAATCATTCACATTCATTCATCATTCACGTTCATTCAAACATAAAAAAAAACCTTTCTTCATTCACGTTCATTCATCAATTTTGTTCTCGAAATCTTGTTACAATGGATTCAATGACCGCGTCATCTTCTTCAACTGTTGATAAGCAATTGATCGAGTATAACAATGGTGAGTTTCAATATTTCTTTCACGTTTTGATTCAATTTTTATTCATGGATATCAATGGTTATATTGCTTTGAATTTGCGTTTTATATCAATGGTTTATCGCGTCAATTTGCATTTTTTTTACGTCGATTTTCATGTTTATATTGCTTTCATTGTCATTTCATTCATCATAGTTTCGTATCAATGGTTAATTGCTCTCTCAATCTTTATAGATTCCAAGGTTTTATGCTTTTTATTTAGATTTTCCATGATATCCACTGATACTATTGTTTTGATTTCTATTAACGCAGAAACGTCGTTGAAGTATCATGCCTTCTGCGTTAAAGTAACACTTAATTGCAATTACAGTAACACAAATGAACGTCGAGAAAAGGGTTAGATGATGATGTTAGAGTAACGTATTGTACTCGTTAGAGTAACACCACTTAGTTGTAGTAACACATTATTTGCATGGGTGTAACGCTGTTTGATTTTGTGTAGGTGGTCAAAGATGCAAACGCACAGGACAACACTGGAAAAGGTGGAATTTTATTCATTTGATTAATCATGGATTAATAACAATGTTTCACTGATACTATTGTTTTGATTTCTATTAACGCATAAACGTCGTTGAAGTAACATGCCTTCTGCGTTAAAGTAACACTTAATTGCAATTACAGTAACACAAATGAACGTTGACAAAAGGGTTTTGATGATGATGTTAGAGTAACGTATTGTACTCGTTAGAGTAACACAACTTAGGAATTGTAGTAACACATTATTTGCATGGGTGTAACGCTGTTTAATTTTGTGCAGGTGGTATTGGCAAAGATGCGAACGCACAGAACAACATTGAAATCTGTTAAAGCTGTTAACGATACACCTGCGGCTGTGAAAGTTGTTAACGATGCAGTTGGGGAAGGAGTTGTTGTGGACGCGCTTAAAAAGATGATGAAAGTCCGTCGTTGCGGGTTCAAGGCAATGATTAGGTTGTTCAATAAAGGCGGCACTTAGATTGTAATATAATGCGTCAGAGGAATTGATTGTAATATCATTGTAATAACACCATTAATCACTTAGAGTAACATTATTTGTTCATTAAAGTAACATTTACAGTGCTTCGGTGTAACACACCTATTATGAGACCAAATAAAATTGGGTTAACTTAAGTAATTTAAAGTCCAATGTTACTATAATTTGTTCAATGGCTTACTTAAGTAAATATGTTAAAGTAACCATTAATTACTTAGAGTAACATCATTTGTTCATTAAAGTAACAGTTATAATGCGTCAAGTAACACACTGATTATGAAACCAGATATGTATCTTTGGTAAACTTCATTCATTGCCATAGTAACACCAGTTGTTACTTAGAGTAACAGGTACAGTCAGTCACTCTAAACAGAGTTTAGCAGCTTTGTTACATTGGTGATAGTCAAAATACCAATGTACATAACAAGTATCTAAAGAATACAAACCACTAATTCGTAGTTAGAAAAAATATGACATGATTCATTAAACACATTATTTTTTTCGGCCCTTTGTTGGCTTGCTCTTCGGACCGTCGATGATCTTTTGCCGCGCGTCAACGTACTTATCTACATTTTCCAACAACTGCGACCGCACCTTGTTTCTGTTCACCAATAGAAGTGTGGCTGCAAGTTGGACCACCAAATATCGTCTATTGACCTTCCTCTCGAGGTCTATGTGGTGGAATGTACGGCCCTCGTACATTAACATGTGCATCATAAGGAAAATTCCCGACTCGTTACTGGTTGCGCCTGGTTTCTGCCACTTCAGACTAACATCGTTAAAGCTGTAAGTAACGATATCAGCTGCACCAGGGACTTCATGCTTGTCGAGGTAATCGCTCAATGTTGATACCTGCGTGTATCACACCAACGTTAGTAGGTGAGAAACGGATAGCAGTATGCAATAATAACTACTGGCATACATATACTGATCGAAAGGAGGGCACTCACAATACATATACGCGTTAAAGTAACATAAATATAGAACAGATATGCAAATTAAAGTAACACGTCTTCTAGATTACAGTAACACAAAAAACGCTTTAAGGTAACACCATAAGTGTTAAATTAACACCATATAATAAAAGTACAACTGATAAGCGCTAAAGTAACACAAAGAAGGTGTTAGAGTAACATAAGATGCAAATTAGAGTAACACGTCTACACAGTGAAATGTACCAGATTACTAGGATTCAAAATAGCACGAAGATGGGAGTTAAAGTAACACGTCTTCTACATTACAGTAACACTTGGCCGTGTTTAAAATAACACCATACATGTAACACTATAACTAAACGACCTCTTACAGTAACACATCAAGTATATTACAGTAACTGAGTATGCGCATTAGAATAAAATTCGAAGTATGTTCGTCTGAATATGCAGTTCAATTCAATTAGACGAAACAAATGAAAACCAGATACCGCAACAATCCTTAGTGAAACCAATTAATTATAGGGCACAAACACAGCACAGTAAATCAATCAATAATTAGTGATAAAATTAATGAAATCAGATACGAATATAAACTAAACCCTAGTTCTTCAGTACAAAAATCGAATATTAGCGAGTTACCTTATATAATGTCGCCTGAAGATTATGTTTGCTGAAGTAAGAAAGCTGCTTCAATGGAGGCTTACTTGAGTTGAAGATGAGAAGATGCTCGGGTTTGTTTTGAAAAAAATCAGAATGAAGGGATTAGAGGATGCGTCTGAAGATTGAGTTTGAGATGCTGAAGATGAACGTGCTTGGCTGGTTGGAGAGAATTAAGGGAGGAGAGAGGATTTTATTATATTTTTACCAAAATATGTTAGTTATTGCCTTAATTACTAAACTCAATCACCACCCTCCATCCCTCTTTTGATCAATGGTTGTAAATAGGACTCATGGACTCATAATTGAAAAGAGGACTCACTTGATCTTTACTCTATATATATATATATATATATTTATATATATATGCAGCCTCCCCCAGGCCTTACCTCACCCAGTTCTAACCCACCCAGTTTTGACTTGGTCTGCAAGCTTGAGAAGTCGCTTTATGGACTTAAGCAAGCCTCCAGACAGTTCCATAGGTTACGTTCAGTCCCTCAATGACTATTCCTTGTTCTTTAAATCCTCTTGTGGTAAGAAGGTTTACCTTGTGATTTATGTGGATGGTATTCCGATTACTGGAAATCATGTTGAAGAAATTCTCTCCCTCAAGTTTTTTCTTGATGACACCTTTAAGATAAAGGATTTGGGTAATCTTTCCTTCTTCCTTGGCATGGAATTTCATCATACTCTTGTTGGTATTGCTGTCACACAACACAAGTTTGTCATGGAACTTTTAACAGAATTTGATTGTCTACATTCCAAGCCTGCCCATACTCCACTTTAATCCACATCTAAGCTCACTCTTGACCAAGGATACATTGTCCGAAGTTCGATGCGGTTCGAATTCGAAGTTTGGGTTCAAAATTCGCTACCCCAAGTGAACTCGGTTCGGTCCTATATTTAAAAATTAATTTAGACAATACTATAATTTCATGACAACAATATCAACTATAAGGGGGTTTCTGTAATCCCCTAGAAATTCTAACGCAATACAGTGGCGGAAACACTGTAGAGTTGGGATTAAAACACACTGACAAACTATATCTTATTAAAAGAAATGGTAAGTCAATACAAAGGCCTCTTTTTACAAAAGGGCTAAAAAGAAAATTCTTCAAACGGGTTATACAAAAATCCATAAATTACAAGAATGAAGAAAGAGTAGGATCCACGCTACTCGCTAGCTCACACCCAAAACCCAGCAGCAAATACCTGTCATGTTATAAACATAACAGCCACGTCAGTGGGGAGTAACTCGGACGTTCTCCCAGCCATATTATATCATATGAAAAATAATAGTATTATTATATCAAAATACTTAAAAAGAGAAAACATTAAAACGATATAATAAAAATAAGCTTTCGAAGATAACTTAAAGCACTTGCCAACCTGCAAGTCAAAATCAATCGATAATATAAATATTCAAAAATGGCATTATGGAAATTCGTTCAGTGTGCACAAGGCTAGACTTTCACTAGGAATAATACTAAACTAGCTTCGAGAACTAAGTCAAAACAAATCAGACTTTGGTCTCTAACTAGGCAACTCAACTATAACAGGACTGCGTGCAGCGAGGTCCTGGCTTAAGTAATGTACACCCCTCCTGGACACCAACCGTAATCCAGTTCAACCCGACGGCGACTTACACGATGCGATATCTAAGTTTAAGGTCAAAATATACACACTCCTGAGCACAAACCATGCTCAGTTCAACGACCAATGTGTCTCAACATAGACACACCAGCTTTATAGTTGATGGCAAAAATGTACATCCCAGACTATATTATTCTAACCCCACACTTCTCTTTATTCCATAACTCCAAAACAACCATTATCGATATTCAAAAGATATAATCAATATAAATGATATGGATAAAAGAAATAACCATTTTATATTAAAAGGGAAACTTTCTATAAATAGAAACTTACTAATTTTAGAAACTTACTAAAAATAGTCTTATAGAAAATACGTAAGATATTAAAATTAGTGAAATGTATAAAAATAGCATTTCTAACGAAATTAACATTTTATTATTATTATCGTCGTTATCGTAACTTTAATATATTTCTAAATTCGTTACTCAAAATATAAATATAATAAGTCAATATAGTATTTAATAAATAATTAGGAAATCGAGTTAAAACTATAAATTTTAGAAAAGAGATGTTTTAAGAAAAACGATCTCAAAATTAATTAAGTCAACAAGTTTTATAAATGAAATAAATTTTAGAAAGATTTCAACTTATTTTTAGCAAACAGCCTTTATTAATGAATAATACGAATTTTAATAAAAATAGTCAATTGTAAACAAATAAGAAATTATTAGTGAAAATGGTCTCCACTAAAAATATATTTAAAACGAAATCGCCTATTTCCTCATTTATTAGTATAAATCGTAAAACGGAAATTAATTTATTAAACAAGTATACAAATCTCGATTATAATATAAAAATATGATTTTTAGTTAAAATTATAAATAGACGAAATATGACAAAAATATGAAATCGATATTATTTAGTTACTAGTGTCACGATAACCAACAAAATATTATAACGATCATAATTTATAAAATTATTAACGATTTATAAAACGATATCGAAAGTTATAAAAATATAGAAAGGCGTACGATTTAAAATTAATATAATTAGCAATAATATATAGCTAAAATAGAAAACCGAAGTTAAAATATTTACTACATACTACTACTCAAACATACGATATAAGATCGAGTAACGTCCTAAAGTTACCTTGAGTCGATAGTGAAAATGAACACATACTCGTCCTTGATCAGTCCAAGCCACAAATCGATAGTGATGTCTTTAAGCTCCAAGTGCTAAAATCATTAGTCTTCTAAACATGGTCCACCACGACAATCGAGAAGACAAAACAATGGAATGAGACAAGGGTATTTGACACAAGACGGAAAGGGGAAAGGATGTGTCAAATAGAAACCCAAAGGCTGAACTTAATAGAGTTGAATACGACAAAGTAAAGGTGTGAATCGTCATGAAAGTGATGCACAAAGAGGAAATGGGTAACAACATCAAATACACAACGAACCAAAAAAAGAACGAAGGGACGAGATGAAGCAAGAAGAACTCGAAATCAATAATATCGGACACGACAAAACAGTTGCATCAATCATCAGCAGTGACAGGAGTTCGTCGAAAGGAAATCGGAGAAGATAACAAGTGTGGGATAAAACAAAAGAGTGGACCGAGAAGATAACCGACCCTGATCAAAACCGGACAGATAAACAACGACAACACCAGGTGCATACGCAAGCAGAGCAAGGGACGGACACCATCGTGCACGACACGAATTAGAGCATTAGCAGTACAGTGATGACATACATACAAAAACAGCAATAGACGGATACAATAGAAGAAATTACAATGTGCATCAGTTTTACGCAATACCCGAACAAAGAAGAGAAGAGGAAGAAAACAGCAGCAGAAGAAGCACAACGGCAGTAGCAGCAGAAGTATTAGCAAACGCAGAAGAAGAATTAAGAAAAGAAGAAGAAGAAAAAGAGAGGATGAAACACGCAGCAGCATCACAAAACGCACCAGCAGGAATTAACGCAGCGAAGAAGAAATAAGAACAAGAACGAAATTGAGCAACAACAAACAGCAGTGATACGAACAATCGCATCAGCAGTAACGACAAGACAGAAGAAGAAGAGGAGGAGGAAACGAGACACATTGCAGCAGCAAATCAAGGATGAAAAGAAGAAGAAAAAGAACGATCACTCACTGAGTTCCGACAACGAAGGGAGCAGTAGCGCAGCAGGAGAAGAAGACGGAAATGGAGAGGAACAAGATGCAACAGCAGCGGCAAAGGACATAGCAGCAGCAGGAAGCCACAGCAGCAGCAGCAGGAAGCAACAGCAGCAGCAACAACGTAAGCAGCAGCAGCGTTTAGCAGCAGCAGTAACGTAACACCAGCAGCAGCGGAACGACGACAGCAGAGTCAGGACAAAGGAGAAGAAAAAGAAGGAGAAGTGGCAGCAGTAAGAGGAGAAAAAAAATGAAGAAGAAGAGGAGACTGATGAGATTGATGACGAACTGATCAAAGTTTAAGAAGAAGGAGAGAAGGCAGATCAAGGAGGTGAATGAATATGGGACCGAAATAAGGAAAGCGGTGGAGGATGAATAGAGACGGGATATAAGACACAAGGAGGTGAAGGGGGACACGTGAATGTGGGGAAAACCAAAAAAATGAATTGAATTAAGTGGGGTAAGTGGAGTGAATTCAACTCACCCAAAAATTGTACGGATTCCGAGACGAAATGTATACGTTGTATACGGACAATTAAATGAATCGGGTAGGAGACGAATTCCGTAACGAAAAGTTGACCGACCCTTGAATCGAATTAAAATGAGTTAATAAAATTAAATAAATAATCGGGCCGTCAAATAAAATGAGTAAATAAAGTACTCGAGATGAGGACGAAGTTGATAGAAATAAAAGTTTAGACGACGAAATAGTATTTCCAAATAAATAATAAATCTTCGATAAAGTGAATTAAATTGATTTCTCGAGGAAAGAAAATAAATATTTTGACGAAACTTAAAATAAATGAGTTTCGAGCTAAATAAAAGAATTTTAGGAGTTTGAAAATAAATATAGAAAATCGAGCTTAAAAATAAAAGAATTTAGAATTTAAATCGTCGAAATAGATTTTCGATAAGAATTAAATTAAATGTGTAAAATAAATCGAAAAAGAATTAAAATATGTTTCCGAGATAAATAGAATTTTAGGAGTTTGAAACGATTGAACGATAAACGCGTTTTATAATAATTTTAAGAATTACGAGTTAAATCGCAAAAAAAATAAAAATACGAACATAATTTTAATTTAATTTATAAAAATCAGGGGTGTTACAATCTTCCCCACTAAAAAGAAGTTTCGTCCTCGAAACTAACAAAAACATAATAATAGAGTGGAAAACAATGTATATCACTTAAACAGAATGAAAACGCTTAACTCGCATCACAATCTCGATTTTTAAAATTTTACACCGCAAACGTTATATGAAATCTAAATCGAAGACAAGATTTATATCAAGAAGAGTTGGGCTCAATTCCCAATGTTTGAAATCATTTAAATTAATAAAATCGTAAGTTAAAATTAGTTGATAAAATAATGACGATAAATAATATTTGTAAACGAACTCGAGGGAAAGGGTACCCAAGTATTTTCAAAGCAACAATACAACGTTTTGATTGAGAAATTCGACAATATTACGCTTTTAAGACCAAACAAAAATTTGAGAAATCCAGTTTTGTAGTTAGTAAATAATAATCGAACCAGTCAACAAACATTTTCAATAACGGATTTAAAGTCTAATGACAATAAAACAAAAGTTTAGACATACGAAGTTTTTCGGGAATTTTTAAGTCATTTTACCTAATAATCTCATAGAAATCAAAATATTTGCAATTAAGAAAGCTTTTATAAAATCTCGATCACTTGAAAATCAAAATTAAAATTTTAAACAATTTCGAAATACTTTAAAATAAATTATTTAGGCCCTTTGAACGGGACCAAAAATAAAACAAAAACGAAATACAAGTTGTGAAATTTATAACTCAAAATGTTAAAATCTCAAGAAAATCATTTTTTTTTTTAAATTAGTCAAACTTCTCATAACATAAGTTCGGAGAAAAGATAAACGGATAAATAGAGTCGAAGTCAATGACAATTCGAAACATAAGTTTTCAAACCCAATAAAGAATTTAAAGGATTGGCTGAAAAAGGAAGGAGCTTGATTAAAGAGGAGGTAAGGGGAGGACGGAATTGAGAGTCAAACGAAGCTCTCAAGGAATTACAGAAGAAGTTAACCATCTCGAGATTCCCGGTACAACTCCCACACACGGGTTCCTAATTTCCATCAAATACGTTAAGTCCAATATTAGGCGCTAGGTGGTACTACTCAGTCACAATCTCCAAAAATGTCTTACACGATTATCCAACCATTCAAACGACACGTTACCAATCCACAATTGCTTAGAATCAAATCCATAATCAAGATTCCAACGGTTAATAAATCATACCCAAACTTGCCCTCGACAAGGTTCCTAAATCTAAAGCTCTTAAAGTTCGAACTCGAGGTTTATTCCAAATTATTCTCGAGTAAGGAACACTAAACACGGTTCACCAATTTAACAATGCTCGGGCACGAAATCCTCAAAATAATCACCAACATAATCCTAACACCATAAACAGATAGGGATTAAGAAGCACACCAACCTAAGGTACACTCAACCTCAATATATAATAACAGATACTCACATCCTCAAAACACGTTGTTCAACTAAGGTTCCTAGGTTCCTGAGAAGCCCATCAAATGCTTGATTACAATAAGGCAACCACAAAATATTTAACAACTCAAGGAAACCACAATATCGTTGGTCTAAGGTTCTGAACTATAAATCCATTAAGATGATTGACATTAAGTATTCCACAAAACAACGTGATAAATCCAAATTGTGATTGTGCATGATAGTTCTCTTCTTCAAGGACAATAATGATTTTTCCAAGTTAGATCACTCAACTCCAAAGTTCATAGGTTACAACCTTAAACAACGATCAACGATCTAACCCTTAATAAACACGGGTAATCTATGTCAACCAAAATTTCAAACGACATTAATGAAAACCTTCAATGGTACCACAACACTCAGGCTAACACTTTGACCAATACTCTATGATCCCAAATATTCGCGATGCATCCATCCAATAAGCATTAGATAAGAATCTCCAAAGTAATATTATCAGTTGTATTTAGTTCAGTTCTAGGTTAGGTACTAGGTATCCATCAAATATGATGTACTCTTACTACTTCCAAGTATATTCAACTCTAAGTACACCAAAATAATCAAAGTAACCTATAACCCAAGGTTCAGGGTCTAAAGTATCATCCTAATTCCATTAATCGACACTTTATCATTCAAATCGATCCTCAAAAGCTTACTAAGGTAGATAACAGGGTATAACTCACAATCCTCAAACCATGTACAAGGTTTTACTAAGCCTCAAACATCTATGACTTTTCACGGGGTTCACTGAGACGGAATTCGGTCAAACCAAGAATCTCAAGAGGAGGGTGGTAAAATAGAAGAATAAATCAAAGATTGATCACAAGAATGAAGACGCGGATATGTAAGAGAAGAATTATAAGAAGCAGAAGCATGAAGAAAAGAATCAATGATTCTAGAAGATAAAGACCTAAACCGAGAAGGGAAAGTATGGACCTCTAAGGTTCACGAGGAAAGTAAATAGATTACTTCATCTTCTTGCAGAGGCACGAGAATGAAAGTCCTGGGTCACTCGATCTGGATCTACTGCGACATCACGGAACATGAATCTACTCTTGATCATCTAACCCGTAGCTTGAGCAAACTAAACCAGAGCTGAAAAGTCACTATCGGCATCTTTCTTGGAGCACCAAGTTGTCCACTCGAGTCAGCAGGCGTTGAGAGTTTTGAGCAGGTCTTGTCCCGATCTGGGCAGCGTCCTATCATCATCTTCTACATTCATCTTCTTCTCGATAAAAGAAACAAATATTCAATGCTAGTCATTGAGTTACAAGAACATATAAACCTAACAGTTAAGTCCTTATTTAGGTTTCTACCCATCTCTCACTAATATTTCTTTAATGTTCAAATCATTTACTAGTATTTTTCCTAAAATCAGGTGTAAGCGTCGGGAGCAACAATGCTCTGATACCAACTGTAATCCCCTAGAAATTCTAACGCAATACAGTGGCGGAAACACTGTAGAGTTGGGATTAAAACACACTGACAAACTATATCTTATTAAAAGAAATGGTAAGTCAATACAAAGGCCTCTTTTTACAAAAGGGCTAAAAAGAAAATTCTTCAAACGGGTTATACAAAAATCCATAAATTACAAGAATGAAGAAAGAGTAGGATCCACGCTACTCGCTAGCTCACACCCAAAACCCAGCAGCAAATACCTGTCATGTTATAAACATAACAGCCACGTCAGTGGGGAGTAACTCGGACGTTCTCCCAGCCATATTATATCATATGAAAAATAATAGTATTATTATATCAAAATACTTAAAAAGAGAAAACATTAAAACGATATAATAAAAATAAGCTTTCGAAGATAACTTAAAGCACTTGCCAACCTGCAAGTCAAAATCAATCGATAATATAAATATTCAAAAATGGCATTATGGAAATTCGTTCAGTGTGCACAAGGCTAGACTTTCACTAGGAATAATACTAAACTAGCTTCGAGAACTAAGTCAAAACAAATCAGACTTTGGTCTCTAACTAGGCAACTCAACTATAACAGGACTGCGTGCAGCGAGGTCCTGGCTTAAGTAATGTACACCCCTCCTGGACACCAACCGTAATCCAGTTCAACCCGACGGCGACTTACACGATGCGATATCTAAGTTTAAGGTCAAAATATACACACTCCTGAGCACAAACCATGCTCAGTTCAACGACCAATGTGTCTCAACATAGACACACCAGCTTTATAGTTGATGGCAAAAATGTACATCCCAGACTATATTATTCTAACCCCACACTTCTCTTTATTCCATAACTCCAAAACAACCATTATCGATATTCAAAAGATATAATCAATATAAATGATATGGATAAAAGAAATAACCATTTTATATTAAAAGGGAAACTTTCTATAAATAGAAACTTACTAATTTTAGAAACTTACTAAAAATAGTCTTATAGAAAATACGTAAGATATTAAAATTAGTGAAATGTATAAAAATAGCATTTCTAACGAAATTAACATTTTATTATTATTATCGTCGTTATCGTAACTTTAATATATTTCTAAATTCGTTACTCAAAATATAAATATAATAAGTCAATATAGTATTTAATAAATAATTAGGAAATCGAGTTAAAACTATAAATTTTAGAAAAGAGATGTTTTAAGAAAAACGATCTCAAAATTAATTAAGTCAACAAGTTTTATAAATGAAATAAATTTTAGAAAGATTTCAACTTATTTTTAGCAAACAGCCTTTATTAATGAATAATATGAATTTTAATAAAAATAGTCAATTGTAAACAAATAAGAAATTATTAGTGAAAATGGTCTCCACTAAAAATATATTTAAAACGAAATCGCCTATTTCCTCATTTATTAGTATAAATCGTAAAACGGAAATTAATTTATTAAACAAGTATACAAATCTCGATTATAATATAAAAATATGATTTTTAGTTAAAATTATAAATAGACGAAATATGACAAAAATATGAAATCGATATTATTTAGTTACTAGTGTCACGATAACCAACAAAATATTATAACGATCATAATTTATAAAATTATTAACGATTTATAAAACGATATCGAAAGTTATAAAAATATAGAAAGGCGTACGATTTAAAATTAATATAATTAGCAATAATATATAGCTAAAATAGAAAACCGAAGTTAAAATATTTACTACATACTACTACTCAAACATACGATATAAGATCGAGTAACGTCCTAAAGTTACCTTGAGTCGATAGTGAAAATGAACACATACTCGTCCTTGATCAGTCCAAGCCACAAATCGATAGTGATGTCTTTAAGCTCCAAGTGCTAAAATCATTAGTCTTCTAAACATGGTCCACCACGACAATCGAGAAGACAAAACAATGGAATGAGACAAGGGTATTTGACACAAGACGGAAAGGGGAAAGGATGTGTCAAATAGAAACCCAAAGGCTGAACTTAATAGAGTTGAATACGACAAAGTAAAGGTGTGAATCGTCATGAAAGTGATGCACAAAGAGGAAATGGGTAACAACATCAAATACACAACGAACCAAAAAAAGAACGAAGGGACGAGATGAAGCAAGAAGAACTCGAAATCAATAATATCGGACACGACAAAACAGTTGCATCAATCATCAGCAGTGACAGGAGTTCGTCGAAAGGAAATCGGAGAAGATAACAAGTGTGGGATAAAACAAAAGAGTGGACCGAGAAGATAACCGACCCTGATCAAAACCGGACAGATAAACAACGACAACACCAGGTGCATACGCAAGCAGAGCAAGGGACGGACACCATCGTGCACGACACGAATTAGAGCATTAGCAGTACAGTGATGACATACATACAAAAACAGCAATAGACGGATACAATAGAAGAAATTACAATGTGCATCAGTTTTACGCAATACCCGAACAAAGAAGAGAAGAGGAAGAAAACAGCAGCAGAAGAAGCACAACGGCAGTAGCAGCAGAAGTATTAGCAAACGCAGAAGAAGAATTAAGAAAAGAAGAAGAAGAAAAAGAGAGGATGAAACACGCAGCAGCATCACAAAACGCACCAGCAGGAATTAACGCAGCGAAGAAGAAATAAGAACAAGAACGAAATTGAGCAACAACAAACAGCAGTGATACGAACAATCGCATCAGCAGTAACGACAAGACAGAAGAAGAAGAGGAGGAGGAAACGAGACACATTGCAGCAGCAAATCAAGGATGAAAAGAAGAAGAAAAAGAACGATCACTCACTGAGTTCCGACAACGAAGGGAGCAGCAGCGCAGCAGGAGAAGAAGACGGAAATGGAGAGGAACAAGATGCAACAGCAGCGGCAAAGGACATAGCAGCAGCAGGAAGCCACAGCAGCAGCAGCAGGAAGCAACAGCAGCAGCAACAACGTAAGCAGCAGCAGCGTTTAGCAGCAGCAGTAACGTAACACCAGCAGCAGCGGAACGACGACAGCAGAGTCAGGACAAAGGAGAAGAAAAAGAAGGAGAAGTGGCAGCAGTAAGAGGAGAAAAAAAATGAAGAAGAAGAGGAGACTGATGAGATTGATGACGAACTGATCAAAGTTTAAGAAGAAGGAGAGAAGGCAGATCAAGGAGGTGAATGAATATGGGACCGAAATAAGGATAGCGGTGGAGGATGAATAGAGACGGGATATAAGACACAAGGAGGTGAAGGGGGACACGTGAATGTTGGGAAAACCAAAAAAATGAAATGAATTAAGTGGGGTAAGTGGAGTGAATTCAACTCACCCAAAAATTGTACGGATTCCGAGACGAAATGTATACGTTGTATACGGACAATTAAATGAATCGGGTAGGAGACGAATTCCGTAACGAAAAGTTGACCGACCCTTGAATCGAATTAAAATGAGTTAATAAAATTAAATAAATAATCGGGCCGTCAAATAAAATGAGTAAATAAAGTACTCGAGATGAGAACGAAGTTGATAGAAATAAAAGTTTAGACGACGAAATAGTATTTCCAAATAAATAATAAATCTTCGATAAAGTGAATTAAATTGATTTCTCGAGGAAAGAAAATAAATATTTTGACGAAACTTAAAATAAATGAGTTTCGAGCTAAATAAAAGAATTTTAGGAGTTTGAAAATAAATATAGAAAATCGAGCTTAAAAATAAAAGAATTTAGAATTTAAATCGTCGAAATAGATTTTCGATAAGAATTAAATTAAATGTGTAAAATAAATCGAAAAAGAATTAAAATATGTTTCCGAGATAAATAGAATTTTAGGAGTTTGAAACGATTGAACGATAAACGCGTTTTATAATAATTTTAAGAATTACGAGTTAAATCGCAAAAAAAATAAAAATACGAACATAATTTTAATTTAATTTATAAAAATCAGGGGTGTTACAGTTTCTTAGAATAATCCCAACTATATGTAATCTCGTTTTAATATGGACTATGCCTTCATTAATCTCATTTCGCTATAGACAAAATTATGACCTGCTATTACCGGTAATAGTGACCGGTTGTGACTTTCTAGGGTACTTGAGTGATCAGTCGTCATTCATGAAAGTCAAAACAACAAGAAAATTAAAGCATTTTTTTCATGGCTTCTATAATACTAATCGGAAAAATAATGCAAGATGAATTTTGGGAAGATTCAAAAAAATTTTAACTAATAGCCGAAATTGAAGAGGAAGGTTCAACCGGTTTTCTAGGTAACCGGTCACCTATATCAATGAGAGATTAATGAAGGCGTAGTTCATATTAAAACGAGATTACGTATAGTTGAGATTAATCTAAGAAGCCCCCTTATAGTTGGTATTATTGTCATGGAATAACCCTAATTTAAAACGAATTAATAAAAGTTACGTAATATTAATAAACCAAAGTATTTCAAAAATATCAATTGTGACAATATTGCCAACTATTTGTCACAATTAATTTTAAAAACAAAATTGTAACAATTATTTTGAAATATATACAGAGTACTGTACTTAGAGGTGACATTTCGGGCGTGCCGGGCCGGGCTGCGTGCCTGGCCCGGGCCTGGTCCCGTGCCTACTCTTGCTCGTTTCCGTTCGTGCCCTTGCTTCGGTTTTCATGTCGGTTCTCGGGTTTCGGGTTGTGCCTCTATCTTTTTTTAAAAAAAAAAATCCGGAAAATACGATGTGCGTTTTGTATGCGATCCGAATATTTTGTATTTCGATTCCAATATTAATTATGTTTTAGGTGTCTATAAAAAATATAATATTTATAAGTTATTGTGTTATAAGTTAAAATTAATACTCGTATAAGTTATAGTGTTATAGTTAATAATATAATATTTAAATATAATTATAAGTTAATATTTAAATATATTAAGAAATTATATAACAATTGTGAAAGTTAAAATTGATTATAATAACAATTAAATAATATAAGAACTAAGAAGTAAGAAACGTAAATAGGAGGAAACAATTAAATAATTAAAGCGGACTTATAAAATTGTAATTGAAGAAATATATACGTCCATGATTCGGTACGAGAGTTCCAAAAATTAGTTAGCGGATCCTTATAATCTAAACAAGCCTCAACATTGTGTACATTGAATTCCACTTCGTGTTGTTTTTCGTGGGAAATTTTCTGTATTTAATTTACAAAAGTCACGCCAATATTGGCGCCTTAATTGACACGTGTTCAAGTGCATAACTACTGCTTTAAACTTGGCGTGATAGTATCGTAGACCCACTAGACCGTCCTTAACACAGAAGATTAAAATGTGACAAACACTTCGAATATGTAACAATTTACCATCTAAAAAAACATTATGTAAACTAGTCTTCAACATGTTATCGCAAGAAGTCATAGATGTTGCATTATCAAAAGTGACAGTCAAAATTTTATCTCTAATTTCATACTCGCATATTGCTTTCACAATAATGTCGTGGATGTTATTAGCGGTATACGGACTTTCTAATCTAGTAAATTAAATTATTCTTTTTCGTAAAACTCAATACTCATCTAGCCAATGAGCTGTTAAAAATATGTAATTAGAGCAATCGTAACCAGAGTCCCAGCCATCAGACATTAACGATATTCTAGATTTCCTTTTTCTTGAAGATTTCTATAAGCTCCATTTTAACCTTCATATATTGCTTCATTACTTTAGTTTTAACACTTTTACGACTCGTTTCTTTATGAGCCGGTTGGTTTGCTCTTAAGTATTTGTTAAACGCTAGGTGTTTAGCTAGAGCAAAAGGTTTTTTTGTTTGAACTATCATTCTGGATAATTCGTCAGCACATGTGTTATAATCATAGTTATAGTCTTGTTGTGAGGGGGGTCGGGTCACAAATTGGTCAATGGATGTTTGACCGACGCCTTTGAGAACACATTTTTTAGTGTGTCGTCCTAGGTGACCGGTACCCGATGAACTTTTAGCAGTTAACACGGTCTTACAGTTATTACACCTAGCAAAATTTTTATCTACACTCCTAGTGAAACTTTGTCATGCTTTACTTGTGCTTTAATTCAGCCATTTTTGCTTCCGTATGCCAAATTATCTCATTGTCGGGTGGTTGAACCGTTTGGTTTGTGGGGTAACATTTGTGAATTGGGACACGCTTTGTGCCGATGTGTCGTGTGCGGATTCTGTAAACGATTATGGTCCAAATTGTTTAAACGGTGTTTGACCCGTTTGACCGAATTGACCTGTTTGTGTAAAAGGATACGGTGGTAACGGTGGTCTCCCCGACATTGTGGACGTATCAAAAATAAATTGGTTGGACGTCATGTTAAAAGGCTGTTGGGACCCTTGTCCCGTTTGCGCCTCGGTTAAATCGCAACCGTAAGGGGTCGATCCGCTCGGGGTGCCAAAGTTCATGAATGAAGGCGTGATACCGGACCATTGGTTAAATTGTGGTGTCGTAAATTGACCATGTGCCTCCGATTGTGGTGTTTGTGGACCGGAGGGTTCTACGATACCTTGACATTGTTGTGATCGACTTCTTTTTTACGCTGACTAGGTGTTGTGTGATTCCGACATGATTTTAATATTTTAACGGGTTAACAATATAATTATCAAATTAGTAATCAAATTAATTACCAAATTAATTAACAATTCAAATAACAAATTTAATAACAAACACCAATTTAGTTAAATCGGTTTTTCTAACGTTAACATGTTAATTAAGGAAGAAAACTCAATGATATTATCACGATAAATTAAAATACCAACTCTTTATTACCATACTTAGACAACATAATGATGATATATTAATTACTTGACTCATACTCGTCCTGACATTAAAATTCCTTAGTTAACATGTTATCGTGTGACCAGTGGGCACACGTTAGAAAATCCGTAGTTAAATTGACAAATTAATACATAACAAATTATTTACGAATTATTTACGAATTGACCAATGTCACTAAACTACAGATTTTATACATCGACCAATTTCAATGATATGTCTTTTATTTATTTATAGTTTTTTTGAAACCCGATTTCAATGATATGTCTTTTATTTGTTATAACCTTAATATTTTTTTGTAAAAATATCACTAAACATGAATTTATGCACGTCCCTTCAACAAATGGGACCTAGTTTTTTAATCCTGTGAAAATCATGGAGATATTGATTTTCAATTGTTTTTTTAATTTATACTAACTATATACTTTGTTTGTTAAATGACTATATTCACTTTCCCCATTTTCATATATGTATTTTGTTTTGGTGATTAAAATATATAATAATGTTCACTACCTTGAGACTTAGTAAATAGTAAATACATTACCAAAATAACTTGTACTCTTTAAAATGTTACTTTAAATTAACACTCAAAATATTGTAATTTCTTCCCAATCATTTTTTGTATATTACTTTCACTTTGAATATAATTGATGGTTCACTCTTATAAAAAAACAAAAGTTTAATGTTATCTTGAAATGTGTCTATAAGCATAATAATCAATATAAAGATCAATAAAATTATAATATTATACTTGAAAAAATGAGAAATCATGGATTTGACATGCAGTCTTTGGCTTCGCATAATTTCAGTAAATAAAATAAATCCCGAAGATAAAATTTCGAACTAAAATTAGAATCGACAAACAACAATGCAAATTCATACGGAGTGTCATATATTAAAAACTGGTGGTCGTATTCATGAAATAAAGCGATCGAAATGTGAATACAAACTCCCAAATGTTTGTTAGTCATTGGTATTTTACTTTAAACTAACACTCAAAATATTGAAACTTTTCTCAATCATATTTTGTAAAATACTACAACTTTAAATATAAATAAAAGTTCACATTTATCAACAGAAAGTCAATATGATTTAAAGTTAACTGTAAAATGTATTTATAAAATCAATCAATATAAAGATAAATAAAAATATAATATTATACCTGAAAAGGAGAAATTGCGGAGTTGACTACTGGTTTCACATAAATTATCTAAAGAAAATGCAAAGGTAAAATTAGAACTAAATTAGAATCAATAAACGACAATGCAAATTGATGTCTTACAAAACTGAAGGTAATGTCTCAAAAATAAAGTGAACGAAATGTAAATACGAAGTCCTCAATTTTTTTATCTTTTCATTGCTTTATATAATTTTGTTGGTAAGTATTTATATTAAATTTGATTGATCGATCATTACGACAGAAGTGGATTAAATGGTGAAACAACCAAATGATCGAAATTTATTTTTAGAAAAATATTAAGTTTTCTCAAGAATAATAAATTATGCTTTAATTGAAATATTAAGTTATTGTTTGTAATTTATTAATATTTTATTTAATTAATGATGATTTACCTTTAAAATCAAATATTAAATACACCAAAATAATTATCATCATTAGTATGTTACTTTGATTTACACTCAAAATATTGCAACCTCATCTCAATCATGCATATTTTGTAAATTACTTCAACTTTGAACATAAATAAAATTTCACTGTTATGAACACAAAACCCATGGGATTTAAAGTTACTCGAAATTTATTTATAAAATAATCAATAGAAAGATCTATTGAAATAAGATTACTATACCTGAAAAATGAGAAATTAGTGGTTCCAACTTGGATTCTCTTCCCTGACCTTGATCCTTACCTATAGACTGAATCAGTTCTTAGTAAGATGGCAAGCAAGATCGGGCGACCTATGTTTGCTGACTTAACTACTACTTACAAGGAACGATTGTCTTTTGCTCGAATTATGGTGGAAGTAGATGTATCGCAGGATTTACCAGATTTTGTTACTATCAATATACCTATTTTGGGCAAGTCTGTGCAACGAGTAACATATGAGTGGCTCCCATATTATTGCCATTCTTGCTGCAAGCTAGGACATATGAAAAGTACTTGTAAGTTGGAGAAAAAGAAGAACGATTTGGAGAAGAAGAAGAGTGTTCGGTTAAACCTTTGACCAGATACGCGCCTGTAAAGAAAGTCATAGCAGATGGAAGTTGTAGACACCCACATTTTGACCGCCATGTGTCTATAATAGTTCCCGCCAAACACCCGATGATGATTGGACGTAAACGTGCTTTGATGGATTCGGATATGGGCTCGGAATCATGGACATTTGGTAGTCAAGTACCCGAAGCTGATTGGGTTCGAGCGCGATATGACTCGCTAGTCCTTTTAGACGAACGACGATCTCGTGCCCTCAATAATATACAAATCTACCAGAAGAGGATCCAACGGGCTTTCAACAAAAGGGTGAGGCCCAGAAACATCAAAGAAGGAGATTTAGTTCTCAAATCTGTTCGAGCTCTATTACCAGTAGACCCAAGGGGAAAGTTCAAACCTAACTGGGCTGGGCCATATTTGGTAAAGAAGATTCTATCAGGTGGACCAATAATGCTAACGGATTTGGACGGAAATGAGTTTGTCAACCCAACTAACCTGGATCAGCTGAAGCGCTACTACCCCTAACCCATCTCTCTCAATGTCATTTGCAAAAGTTTATTAAAAACATCTTTTTTTCAAACTTTTAAAGACAAGTCAAAAGCTAGAATTACTTATTCTACTGTTACAAGCATCTTGAACCAATAGTCTTGATGTATTTCGAAATTGCAAATTAAGTCTGAACTACGTTTGGTTTGATTCCATTTATTGTGGATACGTAGGCAGCCCCTCAAAAGGGCACAACCACTGCAATCGAGAAAAGAAAACAGGAACGGTTTTTAATTAATTTCCTTTAATTAATTTCAAAAAAAAAAATCGATAAACTCGGAAAGTTACAAAAAAAATCAAAAAAAAACGAGAACACATAAATAATACTAATACTTAAATAATAATAAACTAAGGCATTTTTCCCTTTCCTTTGTCCTTAGCTTCATTTTCCGTCCATCGACGTCGACGTGGAGGTGAACGCTCCCGAATCACCAAGGGAACCTCCTTGACCCGGGCACGTTTCTTCAAACTCGATTCCCCGGTTACCTCACTCGGTCCTAGGCAGGCCCTCACCCTCTCGGGTAACCGTTCGCACGTACCTAGCCTATCTCGGACCGCTAGTTTCGGTCCGAGCCTTCTCTCCAAGTCACTAGCACCGGTCTCATTAGCTCGAGTTTTAGTTTTTGACTTAGAACCCGACCCCGGCTCGGCGAGGGTAGTTGGAATTTCCTCTTTATCAAAGAACCACCTATTGTCTTTTGCCGATTCTCAACGAGCCAAGTCAAAAGCCTCGTCAGTCTTCAAAGGTTTGCGAGTCTCCTGGGACTCTTCAGAAGTCCATTTTCGGTATGACTCAAAAACCCAAGTGGTTTGACAAGGGCGAGGTATAGTCCATATGACGCGGGTAAACCAGCGTTGTAGCCACGTGTCACACATAGCGTCCGTCAATTGGAGCGAAACGCTAATGATTGCTTCAGTCTCGGGGATCTGCTAAAACGAACCAAACTGTCTCAAAATATGATCCGGGTAAATGTGGACGGTCCAGTCCAGAGACAAGATCACCAGATAACGAGTTTTGTCCCTCTTAGCTAATCCCGTCAGTCTTGAAAGGAACCACCAGATGACATTCCATCTAATCAAAGGCCCACCATGGAATGTTAGCTCTTCATCCCAATATTTCCGATTTATATGATGGCTCGAGCTTATTCGTCGGGACCTGGAGCCAATCTGACAGCTGCGATATCTAGAATGTTCACCGGGGGCTCTATGATTGACAGACGCTCGGATAACCAGATCTGCAAAAAAATTCGAAAAGTCAAAAACTTTCGAAAAATCAAAAAATTCGAAAGATTTGAATTTTCGAAAAAATTCAAAAAAAATCCTCGGAAAAATTTTCAAAAAAAAAATTTCGGAAAAATTGAAAAAAATTTTGGAAACTTTCCGGAAAAAAGGAAAAAAATTTTAAAAAAATTTTTCGAAAATTTCGAAAGAATTCAAAAAAAATAACTTTTTGGGAAATTCGGGCAATCTTTCGGAAAAAAAAAAGGAAAAACAGTTAAATACCTGCAAAAGACGAATGCTTCCTGTCAACTGTCGATCTGACTCAAGTCTTCTAGCATCAAGGCCCATAATAATCTCCTCGGTTATCAGCCAAGCCGGGCTATGACCTGTCTCCATCTGATCAACTATGCTAATCAGCCTGATTTCACCCAAGCACGAGTCAGCATCCATCCGACCTTCAAAGGCATATCGATGCAGCATGCAAAAGGCAAAAGCCCTACGTCTATGGGTAGAAGTAATTCTTGCGCAAACTGAGTTCATGAATTTGTCAGCCAGGTCAAATAGGGAAACTGAATCTCCCTTTACCATACGGGCTGTCTCAGCATGCGACAAGCCTAGAAAATCCCTTAATCTCCTCCTTGGGTCAGGATAAAATGGGGGAATAGCAGGACGAGCATTGGGGCACCAACCGCCTATAGCCTCAATTTCTTCAGGAAGAGGACATATTTCTCCTCGAGAAAATGCGAAAACATGGTGGGTAGTATCCCAAAAGGATAAGCAAGCATCGAGAAAGTGCGAATCTACCCTAAGTCGCTGACGTGAGAATAAAGCAACAATTCCCATTTGAGTTAGCTGAACTTTATCTTCGTCTCGAAAGTCTTGAGCCCATGCCTGAAGCATCGCGGTCAAATGATCAATACCCATTGCAAGAATAGTTTCTTTGTTTTAAAAGTCTAAGAGATTTTAAGATAGAAGAAAAGATTTGGGTTGGAATATGAAAATAAAGAGCCAGAACCCTCTATTTATAATAGAGAAAATCCCTTTCCTAGTCACCACAGGAATAGGATTTTTTATCACACTCCCTAACTTCATCTAGGCATACAGGCCTAACCAGGAGATTTTAGGAATCCGTGTCTGATCAGAAATCAAGTCATCCCAAGCATTCCTATTTTCAAAGTTTTAAAAAAAATCAGCATTTTTCTTTTCAAAAATCAATCAAAAAATCATTTCTTCCCCAGCGTGAGTCGGTGTTTCACCTAGATATTGCATGCAAATTATTGTCAGCCTACAGGTACACCCAAGACTCTCGAAGAATTCTCCAAAATTCCCCAGTGAAAGAAAACTCAAGCGACCATTTTTCCGGGGTATATCTGTAAACAAATATACCCATAGCTTCCAAGGCAAGCTCCCGCGCAATTCTAAGACAGGATGTACCCGCAAACAGGTATACCCATAGCTTCCAAGGCAAGCTCCCGCGACATTATCGACATCAACCCAGGTATTATTTCTAGCCTATGGCTGGCGAGCCCTTCACGCAGGTCTAATGGACTATAAACGACCCGATCGGAAGTCTGCCAGGTTTTAATCCTTGATTAACCTGGTAGCTACTCTGACTTTTGCCTTGTCCAAGCCTCAGTCAGAGTGGGGGCTCTGTAGACACCCACATTTTGACCGCCAGGTGTCTATAATAGTTCCCGCCAAACACCCGATGATGATTGGACGTAAACGTGCTTTGATGGATTCGGATATGGGCTCGGAATCATGGACATTTGGTTTAGGCTTATTACGGAGTACAAATCTTACAAAACCAACCTCAAATCCAGGCCCAGTAGGTCGTTTCGAGTCAAATAAGACTAATTTGGGTCGAATCCGGCACCGGGGGCAAAACTGTCTTTTAGCGACCGAGTCAAACCCGGTCAAAGATACTTCCCGAGACACACGGACCAGCCGTGACACCTCACGCCTCCCGTTTGGACTCAACTATTACAAAAAATCAGCTTCGAAAATATTAAACAATTCCGTTAAAGGTAGAATTTGATCTCAAGTGGATTTCTATCTGAAAACTAAAGCAATTACCGACCGAGTGTCAAAACACTCGACCAAAAGCAGCCAAAACAGCCGAGTTCCTTGCCTTCTTCACCAAGAAAGT
Source organism: Agrostemma githago (assembly GCA_958450325.1). Lineage (NCBI taxonomy): Eukaryota > Viridiplantae > Streptophyta > Magnoliopsida > Caryophyllales > Caryophyllaceae > Agrostemma > Agrostemma githago. The sequence continues at coordinate 53,379,236 of OY288253.1, forward strand.
GAGTTCTCGTTCCTTTCAACCTCTTACGTTTCCTATCCAAACCGGTGTTTCTTGTTGTCCAAGCAAGACACCTCTCCTAAACTTCTTCACCTATAAATAGAACCCTCCATCCAACACAAAAAACAGAAATTTTTACACACAGAAAATTTTACAAACTATATACATCAACCATACATCGAAATTCTCACATACCACCTCGATATACTAAGCAATTCCCGACGAATCCAACCCGACGAAACCGTCCCCACAAACCGGCCGAAACCCGCCACATCACCCGACCAAACCGACACCCCAAATTCATCCCACATCATCTCGACACTCCCTAGTCTAAGCCACTTTCCGACGAGCTCAATCCCGAGAAAACAAAGCATGTAGGTTGAGGGTGTAAATCAAACCCGATTCTCTCCTTTCTCTCTCCCCTTTCTCGTCGTTTTTTTTTTCTTTTTGTAGCGTCGTCGGTCCGTCCTCGTTTTAATATGGGTCATGGTCACATATTTTTCATATTTCTAATATCGATATTACAAAAAATATTTTCATAAAACGAAACGTTCTTATAATACGATATCGATTCTCTAGTCGAATATCGTATCTAACAAGAACTAAATTAAATCTCGTTGATGCTAAAAAAATCGTTACATCTTTTTATACAAAATACGACGATTTTCTATGCGGAGAAAATTAATATTTTTTTTTCTGTTCAAAGTCCTTTTTTTTTCCTTCATTCGAAACAAACTTTTTTAAAAACCTTTTCCAAAATCATTCTAACTATTTGATATCGATTTCATAATCGAATATCGAATACGACGAATATCGAAAATATAAATCGAGTATAAATTAATCCATATTTGTACGCGATTTATCAAAATTAGCAAATTTTCAAAAACCGAATCCGAGACAGCCACCCGCGCGAGTCGCGCGGGCAGCCGTAGGCCGCGCCCTTTTTTTGTCTTTTTTCCGTTTTTTTAGCATCGTTTTCTCATATAAAACAGCGTTTTTCTCGGTATATTTTCAGATTTCGACAAAGTATTTTTCACGAGTCATAAAACCTTTTTCGAATCATACATATTATCGTATTTGCAACTTTATTCAATGTATTCAATCGTTACTAACTCGTTTTCTCGTGTTTGTAGCAGTTTATTTTATTTCTATTGTTTTATTAGACTAAAACGAACTTCACATGCTAAAATAACTTTGACGTTATTAGTTTAACATGCATTAAACGACTTAGCAACCCATTTATTTTTCTCTCACATGCTTAGGGAAAATAATGTTTGCATATCATTCCACTATCGAACTAACACGTGTACACCAAAAACGAACGATATCTTAGTAAAGGCCGCTAAGTGCGGGCGGGGTTGGGTGTTCTTAGTGAACTTCCCAACACGTACCCTCACCCCTTACTCAGAACCATGGTTTCCGGATGTCCGAATCCATTGGCAACGAGAGTCATTCAATACACGATATCCGATAATGTCGGTATCGGTATCAAATGCTAAGGGACGAACCCGATAAAATCTGACATCGGAAATGGGCCATATTTTGTATATGGCCCACTACGACATAGAGTGGGTTCGAACGGGCCCGAACTCCCACAAAGTTCGGTGGCGACTCCTACTTCGATTTAAAATTCAATTCGACCCATCTCATATGGAGATTCATTCGCCTCCCCAAACCCGCGCGTGGCCACGTCGGGGTGGACCTATGTTATGTCCACAGAAGTGGTGATGGCCTGGACCCTAACTCACCCTTAGGGTTGAGCGGATTAAGGGAAGGAAGAGGTATCCCGGACCCCAATCTGGTGGGTATGGTTGAAGGACAGCAGGTTCTGAGTCTTTCCCTTCACCAGGTGGATTAGGGAGGGACGATGAGGTTAGCCTGGACCCCAACTTGGCCCCTAGTTCAGGCGGATTAAGGGAGGGTGTTGACCCGGACCCCAACTTGAACTTAGGGCCAGGCGGATTAAGGGAAGGCTTGGTAATCCCGGACCCCAATTTGACGCTTGTACTTGAGGGTCATTCTCTCACTCAAGTCTCAGATGGATTAGGGAGGGAAATTGATGGTTTTGTCTCTGTGAACAAACAAATTGGGAGTGTCAGTAGACCTACAATGGGACTTCATATGAGCAAAGAAATAAAGGAAGAACTGGTCCAATCTAATAGATACAAGCTTCTTCAACAACAAGAAGGAGAGGATTTTGATGACCAGGAAGGTGATGCAGAGGGGTCTGTTGCTCCCATAGTTATTGATGCTCCACCCTTCTCTACTGTTTAATGCAAATTGCTGCTTGGAACATCAGAGGGGGTAACGAGGAGACTAAGCAGATTGTTGTTCTAAATCTAATTAGAACTAGAGGCCTTGATTTATTGGGGTTACTTGAAACTCGTATTAAGGAAGTTAAGGCTGCTATTATAATTAAGAGGAAATTCAAGAAGTTTATGATCGCTTCTAATTATAATTCACACTATAATGGGCGTATTTGGCTTATCTGGAACCCTAGTACTGTTAGGGTGACAGTGCTAGTGACTCACTCACAATTTATTCATAGTCATGTCCATCACTTTGCTTCAGGCTTAGAGATCTACATGACAACTGTGTATGAGAGTAATGATGATAAGGATAGGGTGGAACTTTGGAATGCCCTTTGTTCTTTTAAAGGGGTACAGGAGAGTTGGATTGCAGTTGGGGACTTTAACATTGTTAGAAACGAGCAAGAGAAGATTGGGGGTTCTCCTCCAGATATTAAGGAAATGGAAGAATTTAATGATTGATTATCGACTGCGGGGTTACAAGAGATTACTGGCCAAGGTTCGGAGTTCACATGGACAAAGAAGCAAAATCCTGAAGCTAGAGTTTGGTCTAGACTTGATAGGGCTTTGGTGAATGGAAATTATATTGACTGTTTTCCTTCATCTTTTGCCACTATCTTAAGTCCTGGTATTTCAGACCATTCAGCGATTTGTATCTCTATAATGCCTGGTGAAAAGAGGGTACATTCTTTTAGTTTTTTGAATTCATGGACTAAATGTCCTCAATACCATAATGTTGTTTCTGAAGCCTGGACTGCTCCTGTGGTGGGGACTGACGGATTTTCTCTTTTTGCTAAGCTTAAAAGGGTAAAGAAGGCTCTTAGGATGATGCATAAGGCTAATTTTTCTTCCCTGAGTAAACGTATTTCTGAGGCTAAGGAGGAACTGGAAGACTGTCAACGGCAATTTCAGGACCATCCTTTCTCTCTTGATCATGCAAGGCAGGAGGAGGAGCTTCTAGCTTCTTATAGGGGTCTTTTGGATGCTGAACTTAGTATCCTGAAGCAACGGGCAAAAATGGAAAATATTTTGCAAGGGGATGAAGCTACCAAATACTTTCATTCTAGGATTAGAGAAAGGAGACATCAATAGATTATTGGCTCGATTAAAGATAAGGATGGAAGATTGAGGGAAGGGCTTGTAGAGGTGGAAGAAGGTTTTGTAGATTACTACAAGGATCTGCTTGGTAGCTCACGCCAGGTTCATTCACTTGGGGTCAGGTTGTCTGAGGGGGCGAAGGTTTTACAAGAAGATTGGGAACAGATGACTAGAATGCCTTCTGAAGAGGAAGTTAGAAGAGTGGTTTTTAGCATTGGGGAGGACAGGAGCCCGGGTCCTGATGGATTTTCCTCATCCTTCTTCAAGACCACTTGGGGGATTATAAAGGGTGATTTCTATGATGCTATTCTTGAATTTTTTTTGGAAGAAGAAAATGGTTAAGCAAGCAAATATAACGACTATTACCCTCATACCTAAAAAGGAGATTTGTCAAACTGTACTGGACTACAGGCCAATTTCATGTTGTTCTATATTCTATAAAACAGTCAGTAAAATTCTTACCCTGCGTATCCAACAAGTGTTGCAAAGTTTAGTTGGGTTTGAACAAGCAGCTTTTATCAAGGGTCGAAGCATTCATGAAAATATTTCATTGTCTCAAGCCTTGGTGAAAAATTATGGAAGGAAATATCTATCTCCCAGGTGTCTTATGAAGATTGATTTGAGAAAGGCTTTTGATTCTATTCAGTGGGAGTTTATTGAGCGTCTTCTTTTGGAGCTTAATTTTCCTCTGGGTTTCATTCAGTGGGTTATGGCCTGCATCATAGGCTCTTGGTTTACTCTTTAAATCAATGGAGCTAATCATGGTTTTTTCAAGGGCAAAGGTGGCCTCCGGCAGGGTGATCCCCTTTCCCCTTATCTTTTTGTTCTATCCATGGAAGTGCTTTCTAGACGGCTTAGGGGTATTAACCAGCAGCCACATGTGTCTTTTCATCCCAAATGTTGCAAGTTAAAGCTAAATCACATGGTGTTTGTGGATGATCTAATGATCTTTACTAGAGGTGACTGCCCTTCTGTGATGGCTGTATCTATGCCCTTGCAGGCTTTTACTCTTGAATCGGGGTTGCAGGCAAATAACGACAAGACTCGTATATTCTTTGGAGGGGTTAGTAAGGATGTTATGGACCTTATTCTAGCAAATACTAGTTATGCTCAAGGTGAATTTCCTTGTCGCTACCTGGGACTGCCTCTTCATTCTGTTAATAATAGGATGGATCAGTATCAGGTGCTTATTAACAAGATCCAACAGCAGATGGTTTGCTGGTCCTCGAGTCATTTGACCTATGCAGGACAACTTCAGCTAATATCCTCTGTACTTTTTGGGTTAACTAATTACTGGTGTCCAAATGCTTTATTCCCTGTGAATGTACACTATACAAATGATCACTTTGGCCACGGCAATCATCACTTGGGCCACGGAAATTTGGTCGCCACGACGACTTGCGCCACGGAAATTTACCGTGGCAAATAGTCTAGCCACGGAAATTTTACACTTGTGTCACGAAGTATTCTTCCATGGCTAAGCATTTGGTCCATATATATCCTAGCCACGTTTATTTCTGTGGCGCAAGTGTAAAATTTCCGTGGCTAGACTATTTGCCACAGCAAAATTCCCGTGGCGCAAGTCGTTGTGGCGACCAAATTTCCGTGGCCCAAGTGCTCATTTGTAGTAGTGGTAATTAAACGCATTGATCAGCTCTGTCAGAGATTTTTCTGGACTGGTCGATATGATAAAGGGAGAATGGTTTTTAAGAGCTGGAACAACATTTGTGTTCCTTGGAGGGAGTGGGGATTGAATGTTAAGCATTTGAGGAGTTGGAACAAAGCCCAAGTAGCTCATTGGATTTGGAAGATACTAGATAATAAATCTAGTTTGTGGAAGGAATGGCATATTCGCTATATTCTTCAGAATCAGAGTTTTTGGTCTGTCAAAAGGAAGGAAAACCATTCTTTAACCTGGAAGAGCATTCTTAGCCTTAGGGATGAGATTTTGTAGGTGGTGGGAAATGTTGACGCTGCAATAGACTTGGTTAAAAGCTGGACTCATAAGGGAAATTATGATGTAAGTGCTGCTTATGACTGGATACGAACTCGCCATCAGACTGTTAGATGGATGCAACGACTTAAGAGTACTAATATCATGCCGAAGCATAGAATCATATTGTTGCTGGCTGGACAGCATTCCCTGGCAACGCAAGACAGGCTACAAAGGAGAGGACTACAGATGGCCAGTAGATGTGAATTGTGTGAACATGAGATCGAGAATGCCAAGCATTTGTTCTTTGGATGCCTCTTTTCTAGACAAGTTTGGCAAAATCTTCTTAACTGGATGCAGATTACAGGTCGAAGCAAGGATCTATTAATTGAACTGTCCTGGTGCACGAGGAGAAGTACTAGGAAGCATTGGAAGAACCTTTGGTTTAGTAGCACAATTGCAGCAGCTACTTATTGGATTTGGATGGAACGTAATAATAGAATATTTTCCAACACTAGATCTAGTATAGAGAGTCTTGTGAGTTGTATTAAATTCGAAGTTAGTACTCGGCTACGAGTTAGAGGTATTGATCTTGCTATGAAATGTTTGTTGTAGTTGAGTTCATCTTGTAGAGGATATATCTTTTGTAAGATTTGAGTCTTATTTTAATAAGATAAGGCATAACTTTCTTGCAAAAAATAAATAAATGAGAATTGCAGACTTGATTATTGGTTTCGCACAAGTTCTCTAAACAAAAACAAATGCAAAAGATAAAATTAGAAATAAAAATAGAATCAACAAATAACAATGCAAATTCATTTCTTACAAAATTGAATTGACTATACATGAAATAAAGCGATTGAAATGTGAATAAGATTTCACAAAATAAAAATGGTTTTTCTCATGTCTCCATTATATTACTTTTATAGGTATAATATGAAGTTCTTAATAATGAAAAATATAATTAATAATCTTTGATTTGATTGACCATTAATACAAAAGTAGATGAAAAGATGTAACACCTAAATTAAATGATTAAGTAATATTTTCTTCAAAACCATTTGGTTTTAATACTAACAATAAATTTATGCTTTAAATGAAATATTAAAATTTATTTTCCATTTCCTTAAAAAAATAGGGGCGACCGAAAAGTTTGTGACCCCCAATAATGTGATTATCTATAAATTTAATAATAAAACTAAAACTTTATAACATCTTTTATTTATTAAAAGAAAAACCATGGTAGTATAGGTAACATCAGCAATTAGTGAAGAATTGGTATAGATTGATGTCGTGATGATATCACCTTGAAAAAACTACTCTTTAATATGTTTATTTCGGTTTTTCTAATGTGTGCCCACTGGGCACACGTTAATAAGTTAATGAAGGCAAGATTAAAATTGATATCGTATAAATATGGTAATAAAGCTTAATAATTCAACTTCTCATGATATTTATCATGATTAATATTTCCTTAATTAGGTTGTTAACATGTGCCCAGTGGGCACATGTTAGAAAAACCGATGTTTATTTATTTATTTTGCTGAATAACAATATCACCTTTTATTTTGCTTACACACTCACTTCCACATACTATGAAATGAAAAATTTACAAATAACTTTTAGTCTAAATTAAGTAATTAAGTAATATACCCAATTTATACAATAATAAACTAAATAAATAGGTCCAGAATAAAAAATGTAGCATAATTTCTAATACATTCAAATTTACAAAGGAAAATATAAATATGTCAATACATATTAAAGATAAAATGTACTCCGTACAATGTGATATAAATTAATTCTCTCAGATCTGGAAATAAATCAATCATCACCGAAAATTTTAAAATTATTAAATTATAACTCGGCAACAATTACGGCTGCCACGTTTTCGTCTTTATTAGGGTGGCAACATGTAAGTTATCGGACGTTTTAAGTTAACAATTTTTTTTCGATTACAAGTTGTCGCCGTTCCAAGTTTATTAGGGTGGTAGGATTTTGTGTTCGGGTAAAATACAGGTCATGTGTATTTTGGGTTTGGAAAACACGGGTTTTGGGTCGGGTTTCGTGTCAACATGGGTTATTAACATATAAAAAGTTAATTACTTTTTTTAAACATAAATATAATTTTATTCTTAATTCCATCTAATTTAATACTCAGTATATATGATATTATTAAGAATAAAAATATTTTATTTAATAATGCCTCATATATTTTTTAATATGCATTGATATTACATATCTATACAAAGTGCTAATATATTGTTACTTTAAAATTGTTACACGTATATAACAAAATTTGACTCGATTTATTGAATTTGTTTCATTATAGTAATATTTTTATAAATATAGAATTTAAAGATGTATATACTCCGTATAAGAATACGATTTCTTAAAAATTTTAAAATATATAAATACTCCGTATTTCTTACTACTATTTTTGAGAAATTTTTCTCTATAATATTAATACGAGTATTTTTAATTTCTTTATTTCGGGTTGGATTACAAGTCAAGCGGGTTTAGACTAAGAATATTCATATCATTATTGGGTCAGGTCACTTTCGGGTTCATAATTTACAGGCGGGTTTTTTCGGGCAGCTTTTTGGGGGGATGGTTTCGGGTCGGATTAGTTTTAATTTTGACAGGTGTGGTTGCATTATATTTTTAACATGAAGATGTACTCTTTTTGTCAAAATTTTATCGCTCTATATTTTAGGTAACATTGAGTAAAATGTGACGAATATATTAATAATAATCTATGCAAAATTTGCATGGGTTAACACTAGTGTGTGTGTATATATATATATATATAATCAAGAAAACAAAATGTACTAAGAATGAATTTGAGCAAAAGGCAAGAAATTGTAAAAAAAACATTAAATATAAAAGGGTTGTGTAAACATTAAAATTTAATAATTATATAAAACTAAAACTTTAAAACACATACTCCCTCCGTTCCAATGAATTGTTTGACTTTCCTTTTGGCACCAAGGTTAAGGAAACCAATGAGGGAGTGACATGTAGAGCAAAACTCATGAAAATGATCAAATTACATATAAAAAACATTCCTAAAATAGAAAGGCAAACAATTCATTGAGACGCCCCAATATGAAATAGGCAAACAATTCATTGGGACGGAGGGAGTATATAATTAAGAAAACAAAATTTAATAAGAATAAATTTGACCATATATAAAATTAAAACTTTATCAAACATATATAAAAGTAATAAAAAAATTATTTAATAAGAATAAATTTGATCAAAAGGCAAAAATTGTAAAACCAAAAACTTTTAATATAAAAGATAGTTTAAACATTAAATATAAGTCACGTGGCAAAAAAATTAATGTTCAAATAAACCTTTTAACTATATATAGATAGATAGATATAGATAAAATGAATCATATTTGTTGAAAAGTATAAAAGCAAAGTAAAAAAATGGACTAACTTAAACGCAATGAAATTCGAAATCTTCCATTATTTACGAATGAATATTATTTTCTATTTGAATATTATACTCCCTCCGTTTCATTGAAAGATTCCACCTAAAAAGGGGCACATTTTTTAAGGATAATAATAAAATATTCAAAAGTAGAGAGAGTGTAAAGTAGGTGGGCCACCTAGGTAAGAGGGAAAGAGTTATACCAAAAAAGAAAGTAGAAGCTATCAAAGAAATTTACAAAAAAGGAAAAGTGGAAGCTTTCAATGAAACGGAGGGAGTAACAATTAATTAATTAAATAAGGGTAACTGAAAAGGTTTCGATCAAGTGCTCATATAATTAATTACAAATTTAATAAATAGAAAACTTAATACCACATATAATAATACAACAAATTATTAAATAAAATTAATAATGTAACACTTTTTTTTTGGTGCTAAGAAGAGAGAAAAATAGAACCCAAACGAAGAACAAAAAACAAAGTAAAAAACAACTAAACTACACTAAGCTATAAAGCACGAGAAGGAACTCTTCGTGGCCACGACACTCCACCCATGTCGGCTTTATCCCTTGGTTCGAACGTGACGAGTCGCTCCTGCTGTTGGGTGCCGTAGCTTGCAAGCCAGTCTGCACATGTGTTGGCTTCTCGATAGACATGGGTCAACTCGACGCTCCAATCATGATCAGAAATGAAGGATTGACAGATTTGTACCATGTGTGAATGGGCCGTTGGGTAAGGGTCCAATTTCTTGATGAGATTCACAATAACTAGAGAGTCCGTTTGGCTGATTAACTTATTATAATTCTGTTCTCGTGCTATTATGAGACCCCGCTTGAGAGCCATTAACTCTGCTCGCGTGACAGTAGCTAACCCCAGGTGTTCTGAAAAGCGCTGATAAATTGTCCAGCCGAGTCTCGGAAGACGCCTCCCGCACCCGAGATCCCCGGGTTTCCTTTAGAGGCCCCATCGATATTAAGTGTTATGTAGTCCATAGAAGGTGAAATCCATCGCACTTGGATTTCAATGGAGCGGGGTGTCGTAGACGGGTCAAGAAACTCTCCCGTCTCTCTCGCTTTTAAAACTTCAATCACTCTACCATCAAGAAATGATAACTTATTACTTGGAATTTCCTCCTCACGGCCAAAAATGCGGTTGTTCCGCCATTTCCAAATCCACCAAATAATAACAGCAAACTTTGTCGGCCAATTTTCGAACCGCGAATCCTCTTGTGTGCTGAGATTACGCACCACCCATTCCCGGACTGAATTATTGCTGACAAAAAATTCAGCAGGGGTAAGTAATTTTGTCCAAATCGACCTAGCTACAAAACAATCCCGAAGGAGATGTAGGGTTGTTTCTTCCTCAGTTAAGCACTTGCTATAGTACGGGTCATCGGATAGCCCACGTCTGGTGCGATTTTCATTGGTTAGGATCCGGTCATGCATAACTAGCCAAAGGAACATCTTGACACATTGAGGGACCCCAGTTCTCCAAGGCAAGCGCCAAGATTTATCATCCTCGATTTCGGGTTCGTTTCTCAATAGGCAGATAGCAGACCTGATCGAGAACTTGCCCGAAGGTGTAGAATTCCAGTAGAAAGTATCTCCCTTATCTTCATCCGGGACCACTTCATAAGACGCAATGGTCTTCAAGATATCGTTCTCTAAGTAATCAGCAAACTCATGGATTTTCCATCCCGTCGAGTTGTCCCACATTTCATCTACCGTGACATCCTGAAGGTGAAGCGGAATGTCTCGGGTTGCTAGTTCCTCAAGAGGGGTCGGAGTGGCCCAACAATGTGACCAGAACATGGTCTTCTTCCCATTGCCTATAGACGTGCTAATACCTTTCTTTAATGTCGAGTAAGCCTCCGTAATCCCTTTCCATACATTTGAACTGTTACTTTTAGTGCCAAACATATCCATATCACAACGACCTTTGCAATATTTATGGCGGAGAACCCGTGCCCATAGAGCATTTGGTTCAGATAAAAGCTTCCATCCCAGTTTAGTCATGAAGGCGGAGTTGACTTGTCGCATGGACCTAAGTCCCAAACCTCCGTGGTTTTTGTACTTGGTAACCGTGTCCCATGACAGCAAATGAATGGCATTTCTCTCCTCGGTCCCACCCCATAGAAAACGTCTAGATTTTTTGTCAAGTTCATCACAAACGGATCGAGGTAATCTAGACGTTTGCATAGCGTAGGTCGGGATAGTAGCGAGAGTAGATTGGATTAGCGTGGAACGACCAGCAAGGGAGAGTTGTTTTGCCTTCCAACCATTCAATCTTTTGTCAACTTTCTCGATAATAAAATCAAAATCCGCCTTCGTAACTCGGCCGTTGAAAGTTGGCATACCCAAGTATTTACCCAAGTCCTCAGTGCTATCAATGGCAAGGGCCGTTGTAACCGAGTCTCTGATAGTTTGGTCCGTATTAGCCGAGAAGAAAACTTTAGATTTAGCCATGCTAACCTTGAGTCCGGAGGCCGAGCAAAAGACACCGAGATATTCTGTAATGGTATGAGCCTGTGTCACAGTTGCTTCACCAAAAAGAATGAGATCGTCGGCGAAAAAAAGATGGGTTATAAACGGACCGCCTCGACTCGTTTGGATGCCCGACCATTTATTCCCCTCATGCGCTTCTACAATAAGGTGGCTCAGTTTTTCCATGCACATGGTAAAAATATAAGGCGAAATCGGGTCACCTTGTCTTATACCCCTTGTCGGTGTGAAAGAATCAGTACGCTCGCCATTCCACAGAATATTAAGACTGGTGGATTTAATGCATTTCATAATTGTGGTAGCCATCCTGGTTGGTAAGTTCATGTCTCGTAATGTGTGCTCTATGAACGGCCATTCCAACTTGTCATATGCCTTCTCAAGATCGAGTTTGAGGACCATGTAGCCTTTGTTGCCCGTCTTAGATCGGAGAGTGTGCAATACTTCCTGGACGATAATAATATTGTCCGTAATTTGTCGTTTAGGTACAAAGCTCGCTTGCATTGGACTGATTAGAACGGGCAGGACTCGTTTCAGCTTGTTGACCAGCATCTTTGTTACAATTTTAAATGAGACATTGCATAGGCCAATTGGTCGAAATTGAGTAACCGAGTGTGGATGATCTGTCTTAGGTATAAGGGCTAGGTAAGTTTCGCCCAGGTCTGAAGGAAAATCTACTCCGTGAAGCACTTGTAAGATCAGTTTACATAGGCTCGGAGACACCGTTTCCCACTGTGATTGATAGAACAGTGCTTGGAACCCGTCCGGCCCAGGTGCTCGAAATGGTGACATTTGATTTAATGCACCTTGAACTTCACTAATGGCATAATCTCGGTCCAAACTTGCTAGCTCCCGGGTGGTTAGTTGCGGAAACTTGCCGATTAACAGTCTCGTCAAATCAATGACAGGGGAGGGACCGGCAAAAAGTGTCTTAAAATAATCCACCACCATCTATTTAATTCATTATTATCCCAGACCCAAGCACCCGCATTATTTTTGAGGCCTTCAATACTATTGAACTTCCGACGAATCACTGTGCTAAGATGGAAGAGCCGCGTATTACGGTCTCCATCACAAATAGCTTCCAATCGGGATTTCTAGAACCAGAGCAATTCCTCTTCTTTCAGGGTACGATCAAGGTCGGCTTTTAGCTTGTGCTCAAGTTTCAACAAGTAGTTTGGACCAGCTCGTGAGATTTTCGTTTGTACCCCTAGGAGTCGTCGTTGAAGGCTTCGTTTACGCTCAAAAATGTTGTGGAAAACGAGCTTATTCCAGAGTTGTAATTCATCAGCAAAACGATGTATAAAAGATGAGAAAGGAAGATCATTTCTCCAATTGGCCTTAACGAACTCCGAGAATTTATTATGGCACATCCAAGCCGCTTGGAAACGGAATGGCTTTAGCATTTGAGGATCGGCGCAAAACCATTAGTACTAATGAGGAGAGGACAGTGATCCGATTGATTTTGGACGAGATGCCTAAGAGACCCTTCCGTATAAAGAAGGCGCCATGCTGAGTTACAGATTGCCCTATCTAGACGAGCCCATTGACGCGTCTCCGGAGTATTGCCCCTAGACCAAGTGTAATCTGGTCCTGTGTAATCTATGTCTAACCATTCATTCCTTTCAACCCAGTTATTGAACTTCAAGCAACGTCGTCTCATGGTATTACTCGACCCATTTCGTTCTTGCAGGAAGCGTGTGTCATTGAAATCGCCCATAGCTAACCATGGTTTGTCATGGGATCTTGTGAAGTCTTCTAATTCGAACCAAGGTTCTTCTCTTTTAGAAAGGTCAGGGCTAGCGTACACAGCAGAAAATAACCAAGGCATCTCACCGACAAGAGAAATTTCAACTGAAATATGTTGATGATTAAGGATGATAGGATTTACCGTGGCTTGATGGGGATGCCAGAATAACCAAATCCCACCACTGAATCCTGCTGCCTCAACCCGAGTTCGTCCTAAAAATTGAAGTTGGTTGTAGATACGTTGAGTCGTAGTCCCACTCACCCTAGTTTCAACAAGGGCAAGCACATTCGGTTTATGGACGCGTAACAGCTCTTTAAGCATGGCAAAGAAAGTCGGGTTGGCACTTGGCAGCACCTTGAATGAACATTCCAAGTCATAAGACTTAGTCCTGGGAGATTATTAATAGAAGGTCGTATAGTCGTATTATCCATGGAACAGTTGTAAATGTCACGTGGGTACAAAGCCAACGCTTCATTGCTTATGTCCAGCATGGGATTGACCCATGGGATCTGACATATCCTCCATGTTCTCTGGGATGCTTGAGCTAAGCAAGGTGTCGTCTCCTCCAAGTCCACCAGAATGCCCTGATTCAGGTGGCTGCCCAGAAAAAACAGAGGGGTGGTCAAGAAGGGGGTCAAGATCGAGTAGGGAGCTTGAGGGATCGGGTGGTAATCGATCCCTGGGAGGACGAGGGAGGTGGAGGCGAGCATGCTGGGGTTTGACTATGGCTGACGAGGGTCCACTAGTGTGGGGTTTAAAATGGAACTTAAGGGAATTTTCTTTTCCAACGGGATAATAATTTTTTTTTAGTCCGTTGACTCAAGGAAGGAGACTTATTTAGGTTGGACTCTAGTTGACTCAAAGACCTTGTAGGTTGATTTGTTTGTAAGATACGGTTTCCTACAATAGGGGAATTATGGGAATTGGTTTTTGGAGGTGTATTTTGAATGGGAGTGTTCTTAGGGATATTCTCTTTAGTCATGATTTGGTTGTTGTGTGAGGTATCTGCACTATCTCTAGAAAGAGTAATACAGTCCAAAGATTTAGCTCCCAAGATCTCACTAGAGTGGATACTCTGTTTAGCTGAAATATCTGGGGTTTCTCTTGGTCGGGTCTCTTGTGGGCCATTAAGCAATGAGCTTGGAATATCTTGCCCTTTTTTCAATATTTTTGTTGGAGTTTGTTGTGCATCCAAAATCAGGTCATCCTCAATCTCGAGTCCGTCAAATCTCGATCCGGATGTGACAGCATGAATCTTATGAGTAGTCTATGACAGCAGTCTCCCCATTAGCAGGATGTCTGTTATTGTCCCCCACACCCGCATTAGACTTAGGAGTCCTCTTGCGAACCGGTTTTTTGACATGCATCCATGATCCATATAACGGTTCACTGATATTTTGAACTATTGGATTGATATGAGGCTCGGGTTCTCCCTCAGTAGGTGTTGCATTAGGTGCTGCAACCGGGGCTATCGGGTGATCAGTATTCGGGAAAGTAGGACATTTGTCAACTCCGTGACCCAGCTTCCCGCATTTGTAGCAAATGAGTCTAAGTCCTTCATATTGAATAGTCCAAACTCTGCCATTAAGACGGAATTTCGATAAGAGAGGTTTCGAGAGGTCGACCTCTACGCTCATCCTAATAAATTGCCCGCGCTCCGCGTTGGCAGTAGTGCGGTCGATTCGGACTAATTTACCAATCTTGTTTCCAATTTTTGACAAAACATCCTCATGGTAATACTCTACCGAGAGATTCGGGATACGAACCCAAGTGGTTAAGAACTGAATTGGTTTTTCGGTGGCAACAAAATTTGGGATCCATCGACGAATAGTGAGATAGTGATCTCCGATCATCCAAGGTCCTTGAGTGAGGACAAATTCGAAATCTTCTTTGCTGGTAAACCTGGCCACATAATACGAGCAACCTACGTCAGTTAGCATTAAACCTCCCTTGATTGACCACTTTTTCTTGATCTGTCGAAGAAGAGAGTAGTAGCCTATATTTTTATCAAACATTTTGATGATGAGTGTATCTTGCCATTGTTGGCGGATACGCCATTTCTCTTCTTTTGTAAGGTGAATTGTGGAGCAGGTGGGGTCTTCAACAGCAAGGGTTTCATCTTCCTCCATTTCCGATTCTGTTTCATACGTGCTATTGTCAATTAGAACAAAATCATCTCGATGTCCCAAACGATTCGCTTCATGAGATAGAGTCGCTTTGTATGTTAATCGGAGGCCTTCTGGTGGTTAGTGATCAGGGATGCCGGGACTAGTTTCATTATTGTGATCAGAGTTATGCATTTTGCATTTTTTAGTAGACCGATCATCCTCCTCTTCTTCACCATTAGGATTGGAAAAGGAGGGGGAAGGGTTTTTCCTGGGGAGAGAATTTGGCATGATTTAGAGTTTTTTTAATGGCACGGAGTATTACTTTATAATGTAACACATTGGAAATGCAATAGAAATAAAAAAAATAAACCAAAATTAATTTTCTATCTGATTATTATAATCTAACAATTAATTAATTAAAGAAGGGTAACCGAAAAAGTTTCGATCAAGTGCTCATATAATTAATTACAAATTTAATAAATAGAAAATTTAATATCACATATAACAATACAACAAATTATTAAATAAAAGTAATAATGTAACACATTGGAAATGCAATAAAAATAAAACAACAAAGCAAAAAAATTTGCCAAAAAAAATTACCTCCACAAACTAAAATTGCGAATTATTAAAAAATCAGTACTATATATCACCAATTATCAAGACCAACAAAAAAGTATGTGACGCTCACTAATGTGATTATCTATAAATTTAATAACAAAACTAAAACTTTATAACATATCTATAATTATGAGAAAACAACACACATATATATAAGCAAGAAAACAAAATGTAATAAAAATAAATTGGAGCAGAATGCAAGAAATTGTAAAAATAAAAACATTAAATATAAAAGGCTTCTGAAAACATCTAAATTTAATAATTATATAAAACCAAAACTGTATAACATATCTATAATTAAGGGAAAAAAAGATTGAATTTGCCATTATATAAAGCCAAAACATAATGACATATATATATATATAGAGAGAGAGAGAGAGAGAGAAAGGATCTTTTACCACCTTATTGTTTTTGTACAATTTACCTTGTATTTGCAGCCATTTAGATTCAATTAGATCAAGGGTGAAGATTAAACTTGGAACACAACTCACACAACGCTCACCAAGCTCACAAAACCCTAAAGCTAAGCAAAACTGAAACAAAAATCAAAACCTCACCATACTCACGCAGTACCATCAACGCTCACCAAATCGCTCACAAAACTCACAATTTTGGTCAATTTTTTTCAATTGAAATCACGAAATCCTCTCGCATATCACGAAATACTCTCGCATCTTTCATCTAAAATCAGGTATTTAATTTTTTTTTTATCAATTTCAATCAGACTGTTGATTTTTTCTGAAACTTTTGATTTTCGAACTTTTGAAACTTTTGATTTTCTCTGAAACTTTTGATTTTTTCACTCTAATTTTCGAACCTATGAAATCAGGTAGTTAATTTAATTTTTTTTGTATCAATTTTGACTACAAAATCAGATATTTAACGCAATACTGCTGAACGCAATACTGTTGAACGCAATCAGGTATTTAACGCAATTAGGTAATTTAACTAGGAATTGAGGATTGGGGTTTACATAATAATTGGGAATTGGGGATTTGTGATGAATTTCATCTGCTGCTGCTACTGTGATGAATTTAATTGATGAATTTCATCTGCTGCTGCTACTGTGATGAATTTAATTAAGGATTTGTGATGAACTTAATTGAGGTTTACATAATAATTGGAAATTGGGGATTTGTGATGAATTTCATCTGCTGCTGCTACTGTAACAAAAAAAAAGAATGCAATTGAATCAGAATTGTGATGAATTTAAGCTGTAAGATGAAAAGGGTACCTAATTTCACGTCCATTGCGTTTCTGCCAAAAATTGTTCGTTCTAACTATTTCAATCAGTTATTGCTGTTAGTCGTGCTCCTACTGCCGTTCATTCTTCAATCAGTATTGCGTTCAACAGTGGAAATTTCGAATTGAACTGAAATTTTGGAAAAAATCGAATTGAAAGTGGAATAATTATTTCAAGTTTTGAAACTAAAATTGAAACTTCATCCAACTACTCCGACAATTATTCTATTGTTCAACATCAATTACTCTATTGCACTATATCAATTACTCTACAGTATATTAACAATTATTCTAAACTAAACTAAATAATAACGAAATTGAACAAAATTAAAATTACTCTATTGCGTTCATATTGCCGTTATTGTACAGAACTGAAATTGCTGATTCCGTTCATTCTTTTCATAATCGGAAAATTTAAATTTCGATTCTATTTCGTTCCAAATCAATTTTTTTCACTGCTGTTGAATTTCTCTGACTGTCGGTTCAATCGAAATTGCTAATCAATTTTCTAATGATCTGCTGTTAAATTTCACTGACTGTCAGTACACTATAAAGTTCCTAATCAATTTTTCTATAGTTCAACATCAATTACTCTATTGCACTATATCAATTACTATATAGTATATTAACAATTATTCTAAACTAAACTAAATAATAACGAAATTGAACAAAATTGAAATTACTCTATTGCGTTCATATTGTCGTTATTGTACAGAACTAAAATTGCTGATTCCGTTCATTCTTTTCCTAATCGGAAAATTTAAATTTTGATTCTATTTCGTTCCAAATCAATTTTTTTCACTGCTGTTGAATTTCACTGACTGTCGGTTCAATCGAAATTGCTAATCAATTTTCTAATGATCTGCTGTTAAATTTCACTGACTGTCAGTACACTATAAAGTTCCTAATCAATTTTTTAATGATCTGTGTTTATATATATATATATATATACAGTTCAATCGAAATTGCTGATTTCGATGTTTTCAATCTTAAATTTCACATACTGTTCTCGGTTTTTTTCCTGCCCCGGTTTCTGCCGCTCTGCTGCCTGTCGGTTAAATTGTTGATTTCGATGTTTCACTTAAACTTAAATTGCTGATTTCGATGTTTTATAAGAAGTATAATTACAGTGAACTTTTACTTTTTTTTGTGAATATGTAATTATATACCCTGTCGGTTTTTTGTTTCACTTAAATTGTTGATTTCGATGTTTTCAATCTTAAATTTCGAAATTGCTGTCTGTTGCACTCTGCTGCCGGTTTGTTTTTTTTTTTGCGTTTTGTTGCCTGTCCGATTTTGTTGTCTTCGGTTTTTGTTGCAGCTATCCATTCGGTTTACTGCTGCTGTTGTATTGTTACTGCCGATTTTGGTCAATTTTTTACTGTGGCTGTCGCCTTTTATTTTGGTCCATTGCTGCCTCGGTTTTATTTGCTTTCACAGCTGCCTCGCTTTCCTGTTTTTTTGTTGTTCGTTCAATTTTCAAGAAGTGAAATTTATGTCATCCAGTTATTCTAATCCCCAATTTCAATTACTGTAAGGTGCATATTCAGTTATTGTAAGTTCTTTAGTAAACTTCTTTTCTTTTCTTTGCTTATTTAGTTATTTTATAGTATTCAATTACTTATTCTAAGGCTCTAATCATGGTATTGTATTTCAATATGCATGTCTGAAGTTAAACCAAACTTTCATTGCTTAGTTCTCTTTGTACACTATAAAATTCAGTTATTGTAATGCTTAAATCAAGTTATTGTATTTCAGTATGCATGCACATGACTTTAATTTGGAAAATTAAAACTAACTAAACCAATTGCATTTTTTGTCAATTATTCTAACACATAATCTTTTCTACAGACATGGCAAAAAATAAAGCAGAAAACGCCCGGAAACGTAAGTCAGGTGAAGATGGTGCAACAAAACAAAAACGCTCTAAGATAGATAATATAAAGATTGAGCCAAAGAAGGCTAACCAAGTTCAATCCATAACATTGTATGTTACTATTTTTGCTGCTTTTCTTATCCTCATCGTATATTTTATCTTCATCGTATATTTTATCCTCATCGTATTTTTTATCTTCACTTGTGCATTGTTCGATTCGTAGGGCCGATGACATAGATGTGCGATGTCGACCGAAGAGCTTGGTTGGACTGATATCAAAACTTGGGCCGAATAAGAGAAAAGCAGTAATTGATATTGGTTTTGGTGGTTTGCTCGAGTTGAGATTGACAAAACTACCATTGGACATCATCCCTTTATTTATCAGGCACTTTAATGCGGCCGCCCACATGTTCAAGGCACAGGAGGTGAAGTTTGTGTTGTCGAAGCAAGATGTCCATGATATATTTGGATTGCCAATGGGGGATCGCAGGGTTGAAATTGTACCAACTGGACATAATACTTTGTCCTCCCAGGATACAATGAAAGGTGATTTCCGAAAAGAGTTTGAGGTGGAAGGGAACAAATCAGTGTCGGTGCAATGGTTAAACAGAGAATTAGTTGGCATGGATGACGACCACATGGATGAGGACAAGATAGAATCGTTCAAGCGGCTGTTTGTGCTCTATGCGATGTCGGTATTTCTTGCGCCAACATCAAACCATACAGTTGACTTTGCACTCCTAAAAGCTGTACAAAACACGCCAACTATCCGACAACATGACTGGTGCGAGTATGTTTTTTCTCGACTAACGTCAGCCGTAGATGCATGCAGGAAAGGCAACTGTACACTTCGTGGCTGTATTATTGTGGTAATCATGGCATACTTCCATAGAATGTCTTTCCAAGGGAAATCGTCTCCGTCCGATGTCCCTCTCATAAAGCATTGGACTGACATTTTGATACGGGAGAGGGCAAATGGGGAGATGAGGGCGGGTTCGTTGGGGAATGGGAAATACATTGCGGATGTATACCCTGTCTGCCAGAATCAACCATCGAAAGGAATACAGAGTATGTTCTACCCTAACTTATACTTTTTTTTGTGAATATGTAATTATATAGTCAACTAAGAATTCAGATTGATACCGTGTAATTTGTTAGGTTTCCGACACGGTGAGGGTTCTCCAGAGCCAGAAGTAAGTACTAAGAAAGGCCAAAAAAATTACATGGAACTCCCGGATGGATTTGAAACCGATGATGCAATACGAGCCAGGGCAGTTGATGTAATGATTTCTAGTCTCTTTAATATGTTATACTTTTTTATTGTATTTCTATTTGCATAGTTATCATTCTACTGAATGTCTTAAGTTACTGTAAGCTGGTCACTGGCCTAGAATTTGTTATTACTTTGTTTATCACCATCTTACCCACTTGTCACCTTCAGTTATTTTATAGTTTTGATCTAGTTATTTTGTAGGTGTCATTTGGTTATCCTAACGCCTGAAACTATTTTATTGTATTTCAACCTGCATAATTATACTAATTAATTGCCAGTTATTGTGAAGTGACTACACAACTATTGTAATTAACAAATGTGGTTATTGTATAGCCAAACGAAGTTCTCTACCAAGTTATCTTATAGTACTGATTTAATTATTTGATAGTAATTTGTTGGTTATTCTAATCCACTTATTAAAGTAGTATTATTTTCTCTAACAATATTGTATATATGCTAGTTTCTCTACCATTTTTTTTATATACTTATCATCTGTTTTATATTTTTAATGTAGTTATTTTGTAGTAGTCATTTGGTTATCCTAACACTTAAATTTGGTTACTCTATTCACACCTGTTTAATTATCCCAAGTACTTTAAAAATATAATTACACTAATCAATTAATTGTTAGTTATTGTGAAGTGTTTACGCAGTTATTGTAATTAACAAATGTAGTTACCGTATAACCAAACGAAGTTGTCTACCAAATATTGTATTTATTTAATTTAATTATTTGATAGTAATCTGTTTGTTATTCTAATCTACTCATTAAAGTATTATTGTAATTAACAATAATGTATATATGTTAATTTCTCTACCATTTTTTATATACCTATCACCTGTTTTATATTTTTAATTTAGTTATTCTATAGTAGTCGATTGGTTATTCTAATGCTTAAATTAGGTTATTGTATTCACACTTGTTTAATTAACCCAAGTACTTAAAAAATATAATTATAACTGTGAAGTTTCTTAAGTTATTTTATAGGATTGATTTGGATATTTTAAAGTAATAAGTTGGTTATTCTAACACCAACTAAGGTCTTTCTTCCCACAGTTATACTAATGCCCAAATGTGGTTAGAATATTCTTATCTCTAACTATATGGTATTTATTGTCACCATTTGCAGTCCTTTCAAGCACATTGCTTGATCATGAAGAGCGACATTGATCTTTTTTATCATAGATACAAACAACGGAAAGATGCAATGTTAGCTGAGATAGGGCAAGATGGTAGCAATGATGCTTCTCAGTTGTCTTCTATACTATCCCAGACCCCCGAGTTCATGGACGAGAAGAATTCTGCTTTCCTCCGCTATTTTGATTATGTTAGCGAGAAAGCCGAAGAACTCAGACAGGCTGGAGACAGTCTCCCATCATTTGATACATTTCGTAAGGAGATGGAGATGCGGGAGGTTAGGCAGGATGTGCGTGGGAAGGGGGGAAGTGACAATGCTGGTACGTCTGTACTACAGATGGTGGAGAATAGTGGAAACTTCGTTACATTAAACGATGTCATATCTCGCTCCTTGACGAATGCATTCTCGGGTGAATCAATTCATAGCAAGTGTAGGATAGATTTGTATCTTTTGCATTCGACCATTATACCTAAGTATGAGGGTATCATTCGCGATGATCTAGGGTTTAGTATAGGCTGCGGGCCAGTTGATGTTTTTCAGCTTGGTGTGTCTAAGTTCTTCTGTGACTACAAGGACTTGTTATCCCCAATTGTAAAGCTTAGAAAGGATGTCCTTGATTATTGCTTTGTTAATGACACTGAAGAGCTCCGAGACGGGTAAGAATTAAATATGCACATTTATTGAACACCATATTTGATTATGGCAACACGTACTGACCATTACTGTGTTTCTTTACTCATTATCTTGTGGTAGGGAGGATTTGTGTGCCTACTCAGATTTTAACATGCTCACTCGGAATTGCATAATTTCACTGTCTCCTATGACAATGATTGTCACTTCAGTTATTGACTGTTGGGCCTGCTTATTAAATAACATGGTGTATAGGGCTGGCAAAGATTTTACCACTTCAAGACTCTTTTTGTGGACTACTCATTCGGTATAAGCCTTTTAATCCTTAATTAATGTACCTACCTTTTTTTAATATGTATAATTGTATAGAATAAAGTGGTGGATTTTTCGATCGCTTAATTTGTTCCCATTTTTGTTTTAAAGGACCCTTTGAAGAATCTAATTAATGCACCACGTGTTCAGCAAGCGTCCTTTACCGAGCCTGTTTCGTGTGCATGGGATAACTTTATAAAATACACACCCCATTCAGTTAACCTGAATGCTGATATGGTAATTATTCTTTGTTATTACTATTATATGTGGCATTACTATGACTACTTTGTTACTTTACATCCACATTTTTTTAATGTCAGGTTTCCTTCCCTCTGCATCTCGGGGATCATTTTTTCTGTGTCGTTATCAACTTCTTGAAGAACACGGTCGACTATCTCGACAATCGTATATACGATGATTTGGACACCAGTGCGTTTAGGTTGTGTGCAGAAGTCGTTGTACGTATTTCTCCTTATCACCTTTATCTTTTATCGCGTTATAAGTCTCTTTATCGATTTTGCATGATGTTGATGTCTTTGATATAGATGTCTTAGTAATTTATTGTAGGTTGACCTTTTTGGCAAGTATCTAGTAAAGAATGGATTTGAGAAAGGTCGGGATGTTGCTCAATTTCGTTTTGTCAATGTCTCTTTTCCGTGGAAGTCCGATGCCCCGCAGAATATGGACTGTGGTGTTTTTATGATGCTCCACATGATGTTTTATGTGGGTGATGTATTTTCTTGCGAACTTGGCGATCCACTGAAGAGGATATTGTACCGAGCTGAAATAGCCGTCATTCTACTCCTTGCAGACATCAACAAACATAGGGAACAACTGCTTACAAACGTGGGAGAATGGACTAAAACAAAAGCATCGTTGTTGCCTGTTTTGGTTGAAAAACGTAGGCAGTCATTGTTGGATGCCAAGTACAGTCCAAGATCATCAAAAAAACTGGTGGACCGTTCTGGCGGGGATTGTAGTGGTGGAATTATTAGTTCTTCACAAGGGATTAAACGCACAGGATCGGATGGTCTAGGATGCTCACTTGATTGTGGGGAGCCTGACCCATCTTTAGTTGTAGCATCAAAGATTATGATGGCAAATAAAAGGTTTACTACCCATATGCCCAGGTTGAAGAAACAGGTTCTTGATTATTGCCTCTTAGACGACTACAACTTGACAATACGTACGTTCATCCTTCTTTTGTTATATCATTAATCATCATCCCAGTTATTGCATAGTGTATACATGGTTATTCTAACGCAATCTTATGGTTATTGCATTTCTTAGTATCATTTAACTTCTTTCTAAGTACTCACAGTTATTGCATTCTGCATCTTCATTTATTTTAATGCACTTTTTTTGTTATTATATTTCTTACACTCTTATTTATAATGTCACTCTTATCATTCAAATTAGTCACCACTTCCAGTTAATCCATTGTGTACATTCAGTTATTCTAATGTAATCATTTTCCATAAAGTCCATTTTTATGTAATTATCTCCCGAATTTATTTCCATGTAATTGTCTTTCAGTGAGACGGTGTTCCGTGTTGGAACAACCTTCATGGATAAGGATGATGTCCTTTTGATGAGGCCAGAAGTGCCCACTAGTGTTAATGTTATTGAATGTTGGACGATGGTACTGAATCACATGGTCTTGGTTGAAGAGGTGGACGGTGAAACACCATCAATGGTGTTCTTTGGGACGTCTCACATGGTAGTTTTAATTATGGTTATCATACTCATATAAGCTCTTGAATTGTCAGAATGATGTTTTACTGCGCATCCTTTTATAATAGGCTATTCTTGAAGATATGTTGGAGAATGATTATGGGGGTTCCCAGACTCGAGAGACGACCAAGTTAATCAAGGGTTGGGACTTGTACCTATCAAATCTCACCAACAGTGAACTGGATGTGGAGTTGATCTTCTTGCCATTATGCATAGAATCGCACAACTTCTGTATATGCGTAAACACCTTAAGTAAAGCAATCGAGGTGTTGGATAATAAGATCTACAAGAAGGATTGGACAGTCACAAAGTGCTACAAACTGGTGGAAAGTGCGGTAAGTCTTTCCAATTCCCATTACTAAAATTGTAAGCTTATATACTTATCCTCTGCTTCATATTTTTAATTTAGTTATTCTGTAGTAGCCGGTTGGTTATTCTAACGGTTAAATTAGGTTATTGTATTCAAACCTGTTTAATCATCCCAAATACTTAAAAATAATAATGATACTAGTTAATTGTCAGTTATTTTGAAGCGTCTACGCAGTTATTGCAATTAACAAATGTAGTTATTGTATGACAAAATGAAGTTATCTACCAATTTATTTTATAGTATTTATTTAATTACTTGATAGTAATCTGTTGGTTATTCTAAACAACTTATTAAAGTAGTATTATTGCCTTTAACAATTTTGTATATATGCTAAGTTCTCTACAATTTCTTATATACTTATCCCCTGTTTTATATTTTCAAATTTAGTTATTCTGTAGTAGTCGGTTGGTTATTCTAACACTTAAATTAGGTTATTGTATTCTAATCTGTTTAATTATTATATTATTAAAATTGTAAGCTTCAAGTTTAAGAATTCCAACCATGCATATAGTAATAATAAGAGGATATGTTTGTTGTAGGTGAGCTTTTTGGTTGATTTCTTCGATTCAAGGAAGTTGGAGGAGATTGCATGTACTTTTTCTGCATTCCCGATAAAGCAAGTTGAATTCAGTTGGAGAAAATCCGAGCTCAACAACCCAGAATCTGGTTTTTTCGTGATGTATCACATGTTGATGTACGAGGGAAAGAATTTCCCTTCTCTTATTGACAAGAAAGTTAACCGGATTGCTCTATGGATTGAGATGGCGAGTATCATGCTTATGTCAGATGTAAACGAGTCGAGGACATCACTTGTGCAATCTGTCAACTTGTTCACAGATAATATAAGTGCTATAAAAGAAGCGGTCTTGAAAAACCGCAAGAGGAAATTCGCAAGAGGTCAGGAGAAGGCACCACAGGACAAAGGAATGAAGGTTAAGCACCCGAAGATAAAGGGAAAAACGGCTAAAGTGATTCGAAAGTGACGGGGGAGGATATTTTCTTACCGACTGAACCTTCAAGAAGATTTAGATTTTGTCATTCTGCCTTACATATCTGTCTTTTGCTAAATATTTGATTAAGTGCGATGATCAACTATTATATTATATGATAGTAGTTATTATATCTTGTTCCATGATTTACCATGTGTTAACTGATTATGTTTTCTCCATCTTCACTGCACAATTATTGTAGTACAATATTGCAGTTATTTTATATTAGGAAAATAGTTATTCTAAACTCGTACATTGATTATTATATTTAACTCATTTACGTCAAGCACCAATTATCTTTTTATTGTTTCGTCTCAAATATATACAAAAAAAACAAGTTACTAACTATACTTATGAATGATGCAAGCAACAATAGCAACAATTGGAATTATACATTACATGTAGTAATGTGTCCATCCCGAATACAGTCGTATCGATGCATTTTTCGTAAGATTTGGATTTAATTATGTAATACAGCTGTAGTTGTGTAGTTTCCAAGGAAAATACTTTTGAAAGTACGACCAATTATTGTGTTATACGATGGTAGTTATTATATTCTACATCAGTAGTTACTGTATTATACGACGGTAGTTATTTTATAGTAGAAAAACGGTTATTCTAACCCCGTACACTGATTATTATATTTAACTCCGTACGTAAGCGCCAGCTATTTTTTCATTGATTACCTCTAACAGACAAAAACAATATTGTCATTAATCAACTTAATGCACCAACGTCAAAACATGAATGCAATCAATGAAAAAATGACCTACTAAATTTTATTCGCATCTCAAAAACAATCTTACCCATCCTCCAAAACGTCTTCCTCATTTTCATCGACTAAAGAGTCATCGACATACGGGTTGGGGCAGTTTCTCTTGCCGTGATTTGCCATTTGTTTGCAATTGTTGCAAAGTCTCTTTGGTTTCTTAGCCTTCTTAATTGATTGGTTTTCTTGGATATAAGTCTTTTTCCACTGCCTTTGTTTCTTGAAGGATTAGGTGGACGAACCTCAATCTCTGTTGACGTAGAACATCCCAACAACATCTCTATCTCCTTCTCCTTGGATAATACAACTTCCTTTGGTGCAGTCTTTTTCCTGTACTGTTGCAGTATGTCTGTGAGCTCATAGGTATGAATTTCGGGCATCGTTGTGAGGACACTAATTGTTGCATAGAATTCAAACCATAACTTCGACAAACCCAACTTCCTAACATTAGTAACATCGAAATCCTGCACAAGTGACCCATCCAAATGATGTCTTGGTCTACGATATGATTTCTTTGTCCACCACTCTAGGATGTACGGTTCAGGAATTTGTTGCACCCGCTTACCTGATAGATGCCAAATAATGTGCCTGCAAAGAATTCCTTTCATCTCAAAGAGCTTGCAGGTACATGTCGTCTCATATGTGTCGGCATTATGGGTAACCTGTATTGAATAGCAGTTCATTCAAATATTCTCTACATCTAAAAGGACCAATTTAGACGTATTTGGAAATGAAATCAAATAATAACCATTAAAAAGCGTTGAAATAATCAACGTTACGCTATAAAATAACTGCCAGGACACCATATATCAAACAGACCAAAAAATAATGGAAAATAGTTCACCTGGAATGTCGTCTATTTCATTGAATCTTTGACCTCGACATACTCTATACTCTCGGCTAACCTGAAACCACCCACACAACATGAACAAATAGACTCTTTAGCCTCCTCTTGGAACTCGTAAAATAGGGCATGTGTGTAGATCTTAGAAGCGTGTTTTTCAATCCCTATTGGTGTGACGGTTTGCGGTAATGAGTTGTCACTTGCGTTATCAAGTGATTTTTGATTGTGACTTTGCTGGTCCATAGCAGATTGAAAACGCATCCAAAACTCAACTAGCGTACCATTCACACTCTCGAACCGCTTGAAAAAACTGTTCTCGTTCTCGGACCGCTGTGTCGTCCTTAAAATACAACCCAATTTCAGATGCCTCGAGTAGGCAGGTATCCATTTCTTCCTAATACTATAAATGTCTGTTAACCAGGTGTTGCTCTCCAATTCGAAGTCCTCAATCACTCGACACCATTTCTCTTCAAATTCTGACGGCTCTAAGTCAATATCCCATACAATATTTGCAAGGCGATCAACGAAGTCCGTATCCCTACAAATTGTGGAACCGACTTTATCAGTTAGCTTAAGCATGATATGCCACATACAATTCCGATGTGTTGCTTCCTTGAATTTATTCTCCACAGAATTTTTAATGGCAGCATCTTGGTCAGTAATAATGCACTGAGGTTCTTTCCCCCCATACAATCCAAGAATTTCTCGAATACCCAATCGAACGCGAGGTCACCTCATGAGACAACAACGCAGCACCAAAAGTAACAGACGTTTTATGGTTGTCCACACCGGTAAAGGGAGTGAAAACCATAAAGTACTTGTTAGTACCGTAAGTCGGGTCAAAGGAGATGGTGTCCCCGAATATGGAATAGTTGTTCCTCGCTTGTGCATCTGCCCAAAATACTCTACACAAGCAATTCTGACGATCAAGTTGATATGCAAAGTAAAACCCATCTTGTGTCTCCGAAAGATTTTTAAGGTAATTTATGAATAACTGAGCGTCTTGGAGACCTATAAAACACTTAATATCTCTTTTGAAATTATTCAAATCTGTGAGGGTGGCACCAATATTAGCATAACCATTGGACTGCTCTTTCAGTATCCTAAATGTCTTTGTAGAATCAATATTCAGCCTACAATTATTCACAATGGTCTGCTTGTGATAAAGGGTAAGGTGTCTATAAACCTTCTCAAACTCTTGATTCTGGATGGCACAAAGTGGGTGATTATGGACTTCGTTGAATTGATCCACCTTATACCCTCCTAGCACATAAGAAAAGTTTATGCTTGCTTGGCAGCCTGTCCTGGTTAACTTCGTCTTCTTCCCTTCTGTTTTTTGTTGCCCTTTTTTCTTCTTTTTTTCACTATCATCGTCGTTGTTAATCATTATCAACTTGTTACTTTTAGCCTTGAATCCTTGTTTGTTGCAAACAACATATTTGTTTTGTATGACCCCATCATGGAACGTATCCTGGTTGTGTTTCCAAGGAGTAAAACCACAAGCTTTCGCGTAAACATCGTAAAACTCGAACGCATGGGGTAAACTTCCAAATACTTGCCCAATTCTGGGCTTGAATTAGCTGGAACTTCTCTAACCCATTCCTCATTGCCATCTGTAGTGTAACTCAATGAAAGCGTTCCACTGTAGTTAATGTGCTCTTGTGCAGATGACATTATATATTTGCCTGCCATTCAAAAATCGACAACATAAAATAAGTCTATTTGTCTAGATAACATAAATTTTCGTTATTACATAGTAACCTAGTAGTAACTATAACTGCAGAAGTTATATAATACAAATACAGTAAACTAGTATTTCGTAAATAATTATGTTAACTAACAAGTTGTTGTTTCATATTATAGTAGTCGAGTAGTTATTCTATGGTACGACATCAATTATTCTAAATTGTAACATTGATTATAGTTACGCAGTTTGTGTACAAGTATATTTGATGGTTATTCTATAGTTACGCAATTATTCTACTGTACAATAACAATTATTCTACAGTACAGTAACAATTATTCTAACAATAATGTAGTGCAGTTGATACAAGTGTAAGAATTTATTTGTCAAAACAGTAGGGACAAGTAAAACTACTGTTTTTGATACGTTATCATTATCTACACTATCGAAACAGTACTTATCCCATTAAACTGTTTCAGAATTCACTATTTTGATGAAAGTTGGTTCGAGAAATTGCGGCAAACAATCGAATTGAAATTGGATTAATTGAAATCGGATTTTAAATACTGAATTAACGAAATAGTGATTTTAAATTTTGTTTGAAATTGGATTTTAATTTTTGGATTGAAATTGGTTTTTAAATACTAAAATTTAAACGACTGAAATTGAATTTTAAATTATGACAATTAAATTTCGTCCAACTATTAGCTACTCTGACAATTATTCTATATTACAATAACAATTATTACACTGTACAGTAACAATTATTCTAAAGTACACTAACAATTATTCTAAGCTAAACTATACATTAAACGAAATTGAAGTAACTCCATCTCCACAATAGTATGTACAATAACGAAATTGAACAAGAATATAGTACAACAATGCAATTGATTAAACTATACAATAACAACAATAAACCAAATTGTATAATTTCGAGCGTTGAATTAACTATAATTTCGAGCGTCCAACTGAAAATTGAAAATTTGAGCGTTGAACTCAAAACATTAAACGAAACACATCATCAGGAAATCTAAGTACAAAAATTGAAACGATGTGAACGAAATAACAATTTTAGCATAATTTAATTTTGGAAAAAAACAAATTGAAACGAGAATAACTGCGAATCGCACTGAAATTTTGGAAAAAATCTATTTCAAATCGGAATAATTTCTAAATGAACTGAAACTTCGGAAAAAATCTATTTCAAAATGAACTAATTTCGAATTGAACTGAAATTTTGGAAAAAAATCTAATTGAAAGTCAAATAATTTCGAGCCTTGAAATAGAAACAAATAAGCGTTTAGATTGAAATTGGAATTTCAATTTCGAGCGTTGAAACTTAAGTTGAAATTTCATCCAGCTATTCTGACAAATATTTTATAGTACAACATCAATTACTCTATAGTGCAATAAAAATTATTCTATAGTACAATAACAATTATTTTAAACTATTCTATTTCAAATCGGAATAATTTCGGATTGAACTGATATTTCGGAGTAAATCAAATTCCAATTGGAATAATTTCAAATTGAACTGAAAGTTTGGAAAAAATCGAATTGAAAGTGGAATAATTTCGAGCGTTGAAACTAAAATTGAAACTTCATCCAACTACTCTGACAATTATTCTATAGTTCAACATTAATTACTCTATTGCACAATAACAATTACTCTATAGTATATTAACAATTATTCTAAACTAAACTAAATAATAACGAAATTGAACAAAAATACAATAAAGAAATTGAACCAACTGTTCAATAATAACAGTAAAGGAAATTCTACAATAACAACAATATTTTGTTCAATTCTTCTTAAATTTGACTGAATTGAAACAACGATAATTGCATCCGCACTACATATATAAACGTATATAGATTGAAAATTAATTGTTGAACAAAATTTATATAACGTCAACTCAAAATAAAAAAAGATAACGAAATAGAATGAAAAAAACGAAATACCTTACGTAGTTCAAAGACCAGAAATTGACGACACTGTCGCAATTGGCTCAAATTGACGATACGTGGATGGAATTTCACGTACTGTGAAAGTTGGGTTGGCTAATTTTTTTTTTGTGATTTTGGGGAGATAAGCGTATACAGGATTTGAGAAATATTTGTGTATCAAGTGATGTGTAACTGTAAGTGAAGGTGGATCTTTTTTTTCTCTTTAATATAGAAAGCATCCAATCTCAGCCATTCATCTCATCAAAATCAAAGGCCACAAATGAAAGGTAAATTGTATGAGATTTGAGAAATGTAGGGGATCCTGCCTCTCTCTCTCTCTATATATATACATATATAAATATGAGATTTTTTTTAATAAGACTAAATTTGACAAAAAGGAAGAAATAATAAATAATAATAATAATAATAATATAAATGGTTGTTTGAGCATTTAATATTTGTCACGTGGCAAAAATTAAATACTCAAACAACTCTTTTAGCTTTATTTATAGATATAGATAAGTGAGTTAACTTAATGGGAAATTCACATCTATACCCTCTAAGTTTTCACTTTTCCCAGTTGTACCCCTGCGTATTAGAAATTACCAACTGTACCCCTAAACTCAATTAATTAGTCCCAAAGCGTGACTAAACTAGGATTAGCCGTCAATTATGCCGTTAAGTGCCAACTTGGATGAAATGACATGGAATTTTTCCTTCCCATTTGTACCCTCTAAGTTTTCACTTTTTCCAGTTGTACCCTCTAAGTTTTCACTTTTCCCAGATGTACCCCAACCTATTAGCAATTCCTGCTGTTAGTTGATCATGTCAAACAGATTGGTGTTGCTACAATTTATTACTGCTGCCAGTGTTGCTATTTAATTGTTGCCCCTACTGTTTACGGAGTAACTGCTACAACAGATTTGCTCCTGTTACTATAGATTTATTGCGCTGAATGCTATGTACTCCCTCCGTCCCAATGAATTGTTTGCCTATTCCATATTGGGGCGTCTCAATGAATTGTTTGCCTTTCTATTTTAGGAATGCGTTTTATATGTAATTTGATCCTTGACTCCACATGTCACGTCCTAATTGGATCTCTTCCCCTTGGTGCCAAAAGCAAAGGCAAACAATTCATTGGAACGGAGGGAGTAATCATTAACCCTACTGTAATTATCGTAAGTGCTATGGTCAGTTTCCTGAGACTAGTTACCGTGAGGGAACATTAATTTAATTTTGTATGAATTTTAAGTCCGAGATATGAAACAATTTTTTGGTTATGCAACCAAAATTCATTACTTCTTCAAGCATGTTTTTCCCATTACATTTCAATCATGTTTTTCCTATTATAATTTTAACAAAACAAGTACTACAACAAATATGAGCAATGCAACATTAAAGTACTTCAAACCCTTCATAATTGACACCAATTCTTTCATTTTCATCTTCAATCCCGGAAATTCATCACTAATAGCTTCAAGACAACGCAAAATAAGAGAGAAAATTAAGAGAGTGAGGGATAGAGAGGAAGAAAGAGAAGTGTTTGTGGAGATAAATAAGTGAAAATAAGAAGATAATAAATAGGAAAAAAAATTGGGAGGGAAAAGATTGAGAATCAGAGGGAGAATTTAAAGGGAGAAGGAAAGTAACACTTTGGAGGGAAAAGAAAAAAAAAAGATAAATTCCATGTCATTTCATCCAAGTTGGCACTTAACGACATAATTGACGGTCAATCTTAGTTTAGTCACATTTGAGACTAATTAATTGAGTTTAGGGGTACAGTTGATAATTTCTAATACGTAGGGTACAACTGGAAAAAGTGAAAACTGAGAGGGTACAGATGAAAATTTCCCTAACTTAATTAATACGGTGGACAGTGGTACATCTTTCATCTTCCTCCTCCTAATCAACCTAAAAACAATTGAAAATGGGTTATTTAATGACAATAATACCAACTATAGGGTGTCTTCCAAAAATAATACCAATTTCAATAAATCTGAGAATAATACGTATTATTGGAGTAGTTAAACAAGAGTAGTATAAGTGACTTTATAACCTGCTATATCAGGTCACCTAATTAATATTTAACCTGCTATATATCCTCCATCCTCCTACTTAGACCTGGATAACGGGCGTGTCGGGTTAGCTTCGGGTCGGGTCACTTTCGGGTTATAAGAATCGGGTTGACTTCAAGTCGGGTCGGATACTTTTGTGTTCGAGTCATTCTCGGGTTTGTCAACTTTTTTAGGGATATCGACTCGTTTTCTATAATAATAGTCGGGTCTTTTGAGTTAGCTCGGGTCAATTCGGATTACGGGTCAAAATCAAGTCTTCAAATCGGGTATCGGGTCGGGTCAGTTTTGCCAAGTCTACTCCTCCTTAGTTAGGGGTGTGCAAAATCCGGGTCGGACCGGAAAAATGGACCGGACCGGACCGGAATCTACCGGACCGGAACCGGAATAAAAAATTCCGGTCCGGGTTCCGGTCCATCATTTTGGGCGATTCCGGGTTCCGGTCCGGTCCGGTCCTGACCCGGTTTTTTCCAGTCCGGACTGGTTTGGACCGGAAAGACCGGAATTATGCTTATTTCTTAAAAATTCCGGTCTAACCGGTCCAAACCGGTCCAACCGGTCCTGAATTTGGGAATTTCAAAAAAAATTGAAAATTCTGGGTCAACCGGTCCGGTCTTGGACCGGAATTTTTCCGGTCCGGTCCCGGTCCGAAATTTTGAGATTCCGGTCCGGGTCCGGTCCGAATTTTTTTTAGATTCCGGTTCCGGGTCCAACCGGGTCCGGGTCGGACCGGATGCACAGCCCTAAGTTCTCTCCATTACTCTTCATCCTTCTTCAGTTTTTTTCTATACGTTTCGTTTAGATTAACGTGTTGATTTTGGTGTAGGATTGTGTTGTTAGCTACATTTGGTGAGGTTGAAGACTTGAGGAAAGAGGAAGACAGGACATGAATGACGTTTAATGTCTCGTACACTGAGTAAGTGAAAAAGAGTGAATTAATGTGAAATGAATTAAAGGCGAAAAAGGAAGGTGAACGGGTTCTCCCGCTAACTAGTCATCTATACTACTCTGGTTTAACTACTCCAAAAATACGTATTATTCTCTAATTTATTAAAATTGGAATTATTTTCGGAAGACGCTCTATAGTTGGTATTATCGCCGTTAAATAAAATTAAAGGTGAAAATGGAAGGTGAAAGGGTTCAACAGGTAACCGGTCACCTATACTACTCTTGTTTAACTACTCCAATAATACGTATTATTCTCAGATTTATTAAAATTGATATTATTTTGGGAAGACGCCATATAGTTGATATTATTGTTGTTAAATAACCATTGAAAATTGAAATTGAAAGAATTGAAATCAACCTATTCCTCCTCCTGATATATCATCTTTATTTCCTCCTCCTCTCCTCCTCATCTCTCATCTTCCTCAAAAAAAGTGAAAAGTCTCGTGGTGTTCGAAAGTCAGAACTCTGAAGATTTTTCAAGGGAGTCAAGGTAATAGTATTTGTTCCGGATTGATTTTTGTTGTTTTCATGCTTGATTGATTGAACAACTTCTATTTCAAAATTGAGTTCGTTGGTGATGGTGAATTAGTTTGCGAACGAACTAATTCGTTAATCGGGCGAACTAGTTCGGAAATCGTGCCGGCGAACTGCGAATCTGGTAACACTGCTCCTGACAGTGGTGATTTACTTCCTGATTCCTCTATATACAGAAAATTGGTTGGGAAACTTAATTACTTGACTCATACTCGTCCTGACATTTCGTTTATTGTCCAACACTTGAGCCAATTCATGTCTCAACCTCGCTCATCTCATATGGATGCTGCCCTCCACACTCTTCGCTATCTTTCCAAGTGTCCCACTCAAGGTCTCCTCCTCAACTCCAGTTCTGACTTCAGATTGGAAGGATTTTGCGATTCTGACTAGGCTGCTTGCCCCCTTACTAGACGTTCTGTTTACGGTTTTCTTATCTTCCTTGGCAATAGTTTGGTTTCCTTGAAATCAAAGAAGCAACAAACCGTATCTTTGTCCTTTGCTGAAGTTGAGTACAGGTCCCTCAGGCGTATTAGGTGTTCCTGATTTCACCTGTTCCCGTGAAATGTGATAGTCAGGCGGCCATTCACATCGCTAAGAACCCTGTCTTTCATGAACGTACCAAATACATCGACATTGATTGTCATTTTGTCAGGGAGAAGTTATTGGGGGTCTCATCACTCTGTCATACATTCCTATTCAATTACAATTGGCTGATTTACTTACTAAGAACCTTCGTACTTCTTAACACAACCTCTTATTGTCCAAGTTGGGTGTGCCTTCATCTCCCTCCAACTTGAGGGGATGTTAACATACTACCTAAGCAACCACCTTGAGGCTGTTACAAGGTTGTTATAAGTTTGTTAGAAGCTGCAAGTATGCTCACTTGTGTGTGTGTACACACACTCATACAAGCTGTAATTATAATGATTCATTCAATAATATCACAATTTTATTTCGTCTTGTGTTCTTTCTTTTCTCTCAATTCTGTTACTCTGTTTCTTCTCCATTTCTCTCGTCTTCTTTGAGCTTCATCAATGGAGGAAGTTTGAGTTCATCAGTTATCTTGCTGATATTGTGCGTTACTGTTGCTGCTGTATCCTTTGTTTTATGCATCCTGGCCATTTCATATCATTATGTTACTGTGTTTATCGACTCGTATCAGTTCAGCCTTCGAGTTTCTATTTGACACATCAATTCCTTTCCGTCTTTTGTCGAATATTCTTGTCTCGTTTAGTAGTAAATCCCTTCTCCTTTCTTCTGTTTTCCTTGTCACATTTTTCGTGCCACCTCTAGTCTTTTCCAACTTTCTTTAATACCGATTCCTTTGTTTCCATTTCTGTGTGTTTTGATTTCCGTTGGAGCATCAAAGCAATTTTGTAGAACAAGTATCAGAATGGTCGGAGCGTGGACAATTGATTTCAAGGGAAACGACATTGGCGATTTATAGCTTAGGTAACTTTAGGGCGTTAGCCCTGCTGGAGGCTTTCGCGCAGCCTCAGTCTACCTCCCTAATGGCAGGCCCCGGTCCTCAATGAATTGTTTGCCTTTTCTTTTCACACAAAGGGAAAGAAGTCCAATGATGAGGTGACATGTGAGCCAAATTCAGTCAAATTACATATAAAAAACATTTCTAAAATAGAAAGACAAAGAATTCATTGAGATGCCCTAATATTGAATAGGCAAAGGATTCATTGGGACGGAGGGAGTATTTTGTATGTTTGAGTAGTACGTGTAGTATTAGTTGCTTTAACATTGATTTTCTTATTTTAGCTACGTATTATTGCTAGAAAAACATATTTTCATATCTTATGCCTTGTAAGTATTTTATAAGTTTCCGATATCATTTTATAAATCGTTAGTAATTTTATTATTAATGATCGTTATAATATTTTGTGTTTATCATGACACTAATAACTAAATAGTATCAATTTCATAATTTTTGTCATAATTTGTTAAGTTATTATTTTAACTCCATAATCGTATTTTAATCAAATAATCAAGATTTGTATACTTGTTCAAATAAATTAAATTTTGTTTTATTACATTAATAAATGGAAAAATAGTCGTTTTTGTTTGAAATACATTTTTTGTCGCAACTATTTTCATTAATAACTTCTTATCGTTTGCGATTTATTATTTTTAGTAAAACTCGAGATATTTAATAAGAAATCTATTTGCTAAAAATAATACTCCCTCCGAGTTACTATTATTGTCTCACTTTCTTTTTTGGGCTGAGTTTGATTTTTGTCTCACTTTCCTTTTTAGGGCATCAATGTGTGGTTCACAATTGCTTTCCCATTTCTCTCTCTTCCTCCTTTTTTGAACCACTCATTTCCCCTTCCTTATTTTCCACCCAAAAACTTTTTGGACAATAATAGGAACTCGGAGGGAGTTTGATTTTCTTAAACCGTACCTTCGGATTTTTCTGACATGTGTCTCGGGGCACACGTTAAGGAACAAAATATAGAAACATATCACATGAATATATCATGAGAAAATGATTAAACTCACATTTACCATACTTAGACAATTATTCATATAATCATATCAATGTTTCCTTATTTAACTCCTTAATGTGTGCCCCGAGTCACATGTTAGAAAAACCGTTTGCTCGAAATGCTGTTTTGGTACAGTTTATATTTTTTAACTATTCACGTGTATTCTATAAGAATATTTCTATTTTAAGTAAGTTTCTAAAATTAGTACGTTTCTATAAATAGGAACTTTTCTTTTTAAAATAAAAATGTTTATCTATTTTATCTTCATATTGTTTACCATGATAATCATATTGAGTTACGATAATGACTGTGTTTTGGATTATGGAATAAGTACAAGTGTAAGCATAGGTAGAGTAATATATATAATCTAGGTTATACGTTTTGCCATCACCATACGGCTAGTGTATCAAGAATCGATGCATTGGTCGTTGAACTGTGTTACATTTTGACTTTAAGCTCTTACCTCGCATTGTAAGACGTGTTTGGGTTGAACTGGACATGGTTTGTAATCAGGAGGGATGTGCATTTCCTTAAGCTAGGATCTTACATTATAAGTCGTCGTTCTATTATGGTTGAGTTGCCTAGTTAGACACTGAAATTTGATTTGTTTTGACTGAGTTCTTGAAAATAGTTTAGTACTCCCTCTTTTTCACTAACATCTTCTTCATTCTCTTTTTGGATATTTTCTCTAAGATCTTTCTATTTTCTTTTTTGATACAAAATAAATGGTTAGTATTAACCTAACTTTTACTCCACTCAACCACAATCACATATTCTCTTTCCCTAAAATTTTGTGCCCAAATGTACCAAGAAGATCAAAGTGAAAAAGAAGGGAGTATGATTCTAGTGAAAGTCTCCATATACACTTAACGTTTTTCATAACGCCATTATGAATATTAATATTGATTGATTTGATTTGCAGGTTGACAATCGCTTTGAGATTGTATTGACAACATATTTTAATATAATTATGTTTTCTATTTTCAATATATTTTGATATATTAATACTACTTACTCCCATCCATTTAATTCTTTACGTAGGGACCGTTTTTGTGAGAAGAAATGGTGGACTTATGTAAATAATTGAATGGATGTGAGGGAGTATTATTTGTCATATGATATAATATGGTTGGGAGAACGTCCGAGTTACTCCCACTGATGTGGTTGTTATGTTTATTACATGACATGTAATTTAGCTACCGGGTTTTGGGTGTGAGATAGCGAGTAACGTGGATTCTACTCTATCTTTATTTATATTTAATTATGGATTGTTAAACCCATTTGGAAAATTTTTATTTTTAGTCCTTTTGTAAAAAGTGATTTTTTATTGACTAACCGTTCTTTTAATAAAATATTGGTTATCAGTGTGATTTAATCTCAATTCTACAGTGTTTTTGCCACTGTATTGCGTTAGATTTTATAGGGAATTACATTTGTGTTGATGTAAATCGAACATTTATTTGTGCCATTTCAGCACTTGGTTTGATTCTTCAATGATCTGCTCACCTACTGTTTGTGCAAATTCTTCTAAAAGCATCATTCTGTTTAGATAGGATGTTTACTGGGCTTCCCTCGGTTACAGGTTTGGCATTTATGGCGCTTTTGAATGTCAGTCCAACACAAAGTGTGAATATTTCTACATCCAATACAACCCTTTTGATGCCGTTTAACGTTTGTTTCTTTCCTATACGAACTAGATGTAAGTCGAAACTAATAGCTGTCTTACAGAAGCTATTTACGTCTGTTAGAAAAACTATATGTTGTTATGGGAGCTAAAGGAACTTTAAATTTTTGTTTGCAGCTCTATCTTGGAGGCCATTGGTACTTGAAACGAAATTGAGGAAAAGGGCCAATACTCGGACTGAAAGTCCAAAAATAAGAAACAGAAGATTGCGGAAAAAGGTAGCTTCCCTCCCATTTGTGAACTTATAATCGTGAGAAGTGCTTGATGGCCACATATCTCCTTCAACTTAAGCAATGCATAGTAACTAATTAAGATCAGATGTTGCTCATCTCAGTATAATGGTTCTCCAACCAAACCAAGACTGTCAGTGTTCTGTTCAGATAAACAGTTGTATGCAATGCTGGTTGATGATGAGAATAAGAAGTGTTTGTTTTTCGGAAGCACTCTGCAGACATCTCTCCGGACTAATCCTGATATGAGTACAGCGGTAAGCACTCGTAAATTTCCTCAGTAAAAACTTAAGAAGTACGGAGTATTTGCTAGCAAAAATAGAACTTTCAAATGGGTCGTTTGAGTCGGATACATGCAAGGCTAGGTTATTTCTTGGGCTGATGTATTTAGGATTGGGTCATTTGGGGGTATTTTATCAATTCGGGGCTAGAAAATTTTGGAGTCAGTCGGATTGCATTAGGTCAGTTTGGGTTAAAGCATGGGTTGATTTTGCTGAGTGTAACATTGAAGGTTATTTCGCTGACAATATGTCAATATACATTAGGTTCTATGTTTAAGACTATGAGGATGAGGATGAATGAAATTTCAAAAGTATTCTTTTTGCTTATTGTAGTCAGATGTGATTCCACATTTACTGTGGCCGCTTCTAATGTGCTCTAAAGTCTAAACTATGACATTCAATCCGTTATTTTAGGCCGAAAACATGAAATTTGTTCACAGGAATGTCGATGTCCAATATATTTTGTATCTACTGCAGCTAAATTCAAGTAACGTAACTCCTAGTTCTTTCAGGACGTTGCAAAAGCAGTCGGAGAAGAGGTGGTTAAAGCAGCAATAAAGCTCAACATAAGTGAAATATCATCTTATGATCGCAATAGTTGTGCTCATGGCAAAAGGATGAGAGCGTTTGAAGTTGCCATTGATCAACATGGTTTTTTGCCCTTGTAAAGCCTATGTTTTCCTACTTGTATTGTTTACATCTCCACGCTATACTCGTCTTTGAGAGCAAGTTCAATGCTAAGTTTGATAGTAGCTCAATTTACAACATCAAAATTTTAAGTTACAACACTTGTATGCCCGACAACTTTATTCAATAATTTTAAACTAGAGTACAATTTTATAGCTTAAAGTTACCATATGCCAACAAACATTTTAACCCATATCTTTTTTAAGGGGTGCTAAATCATATACATAAATTACTATGTTGTACACGATTATTCCGTATATCTCCCTCTTAGTCCTACCTCTCCTCCATTCAGTATGAGAAAAGCAAATGATAAAAAAGCCCAACAAACTTACGTACAACTTTCCCATCACCATGTCCCCACCACTTAGAGCAGCAATGTCGTCATCGTCGGCCACCTCGTTGTTGTCGGCCACTTTTCCTTGCCCCTCTCCAAAACCACCTTCCTTTGCCTCTCCTCACTATAGGCCACCTTCGGCTGCCACTATCGCCACAGTCGCCCTTATACACTAGTGTTCCAACAACTACCCTATCAACAACCTGAACATAATTAACCACCTAAACCCTAATTGTAAAAACATATCAATATGAACTAATAGAAATCTGTCAATTCAATTGTTAATCAAAAATTAGTGAAACAATTATTGAAACGGGAAAATTAGTTGCTTCATGTCTAAATTATGATCAACGGTTGTAAAATGTTCAATGAAATTTCGTAGGGTTTGAGGGAGACAGAAATGAGTTCTTTTTTCAAGTAAACGCAAGAAGGGCGATGATGAAAAAATTATGTCATAATGTGTACAACAAACTAAATGGTGTGTATTATTTGGCAATTACGTTTTTTTAAAATTACTCCGTACTTGTTAAGAAATACTCCATCCGGTCATAATTTATTGCCCCATTTCATGATTAAATGTGAAGTGTATTTTAATGGGGCAATAAATTGTGATCGGAGGGAGTAATAATTTGATTACCGATGTGCAATAGCAATTATTTCTAAAAATCTTACTCCATTAAACTGATCAATAAGATCTGCAATGACTTTTATTGGTCTTGTTCCTCAAATTATAGAGGGCTTGTCCTTAAAAGTTGGAGAAGTATATGTGCGCCATGGTTAGAAGAGGGATTTAATGTCATGGAGTTACTCGCATGGAATAAAGCTTTGGTGGTGCAATAGTTACATCAAATTGTAATAGGACATTACGGACGCACTGATGTTGTAAATCAGAATGGTCAATTCTTCGATGTTGATGCTAGAACTTGTAGGCATGTTGGAGAGTAACTGCGTAGAACACGATCGAAGATGATGACGAACCCACCGGGCGACACAAAAGACGACTCAAAAGATGCTCTATGCAAGCAAAATGAGGAGACCCACGAGGCACGCGTGTTTGCGGTTCTCGGGTTTGAGACTCTCGTGCTTGACTTTCTAGACTTATAGTGTGTTCGGCGAGATGACTTGATGCGAATCTCGAGGATGAGATGAGAAGATACGAGTCTCAGAGCGAGACGACCCGAAAAGCAAAGCCTCGGACGGAGGTAACATCATGGAATTAGCAAGCACAATTAAGCTCACGGTTACGACGTGAGAGATTGATCGCGATCCCAACTCGGAATCAAAAGGAGAATTTCGATATTTTGAAAATGGATGCTTTGAGAATCGAATTTGAGGATTGATGTTTTTGGAAATCGAATTTTGAGTTCGAAAACAGACATTACGAGGGATAGAAAAGACCGTTCGAGGATGTCGGAAAATGTTGTTATAACGAAACCAAGGATTCATGATTTGAAAAATTGTCGACCGTGGCGACATAAAAATTGAGATTTGAAAATGAATTTCCTAAAAGAGGAAAGTTACCTTTGGTAGAAATCTTGGTAAGTTTGAAAAAACGGTGATGAGAGACGGTGTTAAAAACCAATTTTGAAAATGGTTTAAAATATTTTGCCGCGTTGGTGTCACGTATTCTATTGTTTTAGAAGTTTGAAGATAACAACGACGTTAAAAATTGTGAGATACGGTGATCAAAATTTTTGTCATGTTTATGACCGACGTTTCTCTATTTTGACAAATCGGTCATTATAGCGGAACAAAAATTGGTTTTTTAGGAAAATTGTATTATCGTTGCTATCGAGAATTCTATTGGTTAGAAGTTCAATGTTAACGATATGAAAGTGGGTTATTCGAAAATTGTATTTGGTTTTGTTGCCATATTATCTCTGAAATTCCACTAAATGGAGAAATCGGTTCTTATAAGGATGTTCAAAGGTGAAAACGGTTTTGAAAAGAATATGTAGCCATATTTATTACCAAAATTCCATTAGTTGAAAATTGGCGATTATAACGACGTTAAAAGATGAAAATTGAGAATTTCAAATTTTGAAATGGCTAGCATAACGACGCTAATTAAACGGTTTCAAAATTTTGATAGATTTGAAAG
This sequence comes from Agrostemma githago, assembly GCA_958450325.1. Lineage (NCBI taxonomy): Eukaryota > Viridiplantae > Streptophyta > Magnoliopsida > Caryophyllales > Caryophyllaceae > Agrostemma > Agrostemma githago. The sequence continues at coordinate 53,421,171 of OY288253.1, forward strand.
TGGATGGGTTTTGAAACGGCCATCATAACGGCGTTAAACTAAGAAATTGGTTTTGAGAACTTCGAGTTTTAAATTGGTCAGCATAACGACGCTAAAATGGTTTTTAATTAGTTTTGAAAATGGCGAGGTTTGAATTGGCCACCATAATGCCACTAAATGCTTTTTCAAAAGTGATGATTTAAAAAACGGAGTTTGGTGTACTTAAATATGTTGTCGTGATTTAATCCGGAATTTAATGTTTTATTCAGGTTGTCAAATCACGCTACACATAACTGAATACACAAATGCAAATGCAAACACGGGTAGACTATGGAAAATCCTTATTTCCACGGAGACGAGTCACCCTAGGAGGACGAATTTCGTCCACGTTCCACATGGTGCATATCACTTGGCATATCACTAGTGTGACTACCTGATGCTGGTGAAACGTCAATCGGTGGTCCAATCACGGGAACGTGTTTAGAACCCCCACAAACGAAAGGTTCGATTGGCCCTAATAGGTTAAGCTGGTGTAATGAAGGCTACACTTGTATTGACCAAAAAAGAACTTGAAAACACTCATAAACAGTCGTCCTCGTTCAAGTTTCAGCACTGCTGAAAATTGTAGACCCAATTAAAAATCAAGTTTTCCATATCCTTAGTGGACTCGCCAAACTGTGGAGAACCACCCGCACGCGCGCATCCGCACTGATCTGCGGCCACCGACACGTTCGGCAGGGGGTCTATGATGGCTTGTCCAATCCCACATTCGGGAAGAAGAGCCGGACCTCAACTTTTAAAATTTTAATTTGTGGGGATACTAGACAGATGTATGAGCGCATTTGTGTTTCCGTTGAAATCGATCGAGATGTGGTTGTAAATGTTTAAAGGCCGGATCATTTGGTTTTGAGGACGCCCGTCCGCACCGCCCGATACCCCGCGCATGACATCCGGTTTTCGCGGCGGCCACCCACGCAGCCCCGTCCGTCCTGGGGCCGGTCTGATCTCGTGTACGGGGCGATGTGTCGGACCTCGATTTGGTTGACGATTCGGATTGTACTAGACAGATGCGAACATCCGTATTTCCGTTAGAATCGATCGTGACATGGTGGTAAATGTTTAAAGGCCGATATGTTTGGTAAGACGACCTTTTTAGTGAACCGAATTCGTTGCCGATTCGTGGAGTCACCACCGAGTTAATTATGGGAACTTGGAAATCGTTCAAGTCAACTTTGATCCTTAGCCGGCTCAAAGGTTAGTGGCATGGGGACCTAAAGATAAAGACTTGTACCCTTAAGCACTTCATGCCTGGAATGACTCTCATTGCCAATGGTTTCGGACATCTGGAAACCGTCGATTCTGAGTAAGGGGTGAGGGTACGTATTGGGAAGCCAATGTTCGATAGACATCAACACCCAATCCCGCCCGCACATAGCGGCCTCTACTAATCAATCGGTGGGCTGATAACTTTGTTCCTTAGTTGTGGCGGAAGTGCGATAATATCCGTTGTTTTAATCCTATGTCTTTGATATGTCGGTTGTTTAAGGACAAGTAAGCTTTTGTCGTCAAAGTAGTTGTATCTACATTCTTTGCATGCGATTTCACGTGACAGGCAGGCCATGAAAAGATGCACGTAGGAGAGTAGAGAATACTAAATATTATACGTATTAGCAAATCATTTTTAACGTGATAATACGGATATTAGTCATTCTCGTGGTATACCTTACTTTGTATTCTGCTTAAGGTGCGTCGGTTTGATATTAATAGGGATGCGGTGAACCACGTGTGAGGGGTGAGCATCAGGATTAATATGGAACCCAACCACCGCTTTGTTCATTTTTAGTTTGTTTACGTTTTGAATTTCGTGTTAGGTGATTTAGCATGTGATTATAGTCATAAAAGCAGTAAATCATACGAAAGCGGTAAATGTGAAATGTAAATAAATCACATAGTGAGGAGTTGCACCCTCGGAGTGTACACTAAACGAGACACGATGCGTAGATGATTTGAAAATGGATCTCGAAACTACTCGGGTTTAGTTTAGGTGTTTTAGTGCTTATGATTGAAGTTGGGGACGTTACGTATGTTTATAACGTGCCATGGACTTAGTGTCCATACTAGTCGGACTAGATGTTATTGAAGTGCATAAATAAAGATACAAAATGTAAAGTTTTGTTTAGATGGCAACCTAGTGACGATACGACTTCGAGGCGGATCCTCCTAGCTTTTTATGCGGTGAATCCGGCAGAGCTTCGCTACCGTATCTGGAGGTGGCTAGTCGAGCACGGGTGTCCCTTTTCGTTCTTATCGAGTAAGGAACTCGAGGAACTACGAGGAGTAGTGTTGATATGAGTATCGGGAAAAACGATCGAGTGGATCGTGCTTAGAGTCAGAGTGCGACCTAAGTTTAGGAGAAAGAGGGAGAAGAGCGAATTGTGAGAGTTGTTCACGAATTCTGAGTTGTTGTCAAATGAGCGGAATGAGGGGGTATTTATAGTTGTTCGTGCAGTTCAAATCAACTATTCGGACGCTTGGCCCCTTGCGCATCCGGACTGAGGCGCTTGATGTCAGGCGCATGAGAACTCGATCGCCTGGAGTGAGGCGATTCGATCTTTGAAGATTCGCATTTGAAACTTCCCAAAATGGAGAATATGCGTATATTGGATTACTTGGGGGTTAAGAGTTCCCCGTTTACCCTAGCGCGTCGAGCGTCGAGTGGGCCTCGGGCGTGTGTCTCAAGATTCTCTTGGCCCGACGTGCTGACTCGAGTTTGACTTTGTGTATTTCGGGACCGATTCGGGGCCCCGGTGTTGGAATTGACTCTAATTAGTGTTGACGCGACCGTAATGACACTACTAAGGCCATTTTGACGTTGAACTAATTTTTTCGAGTAATTATTTGATCCGTTCTATAGAAAAAACAGTCTAAAACATCGTAATCTCGCGTCGCGTTGCAGGCCGATCGTCATCGGGTGTTTGTCGGGCACTCCTGCAGCCACCAGGTCAGAATCTGGGTGTCTATAGGTTTGGCAACCGTTTAGTGAATCGAACTCACGATGTGGTGCTGGAGTCGCCACCGAACAATTATGGGGTGCTCGAAAATCGTTCAAGTTAACTTTGATCCCATAGTCGATTCAAAACCCAGTGACATGAGACCTAAAGATAAAGACTTGTACCCTTAAGCATTCCATGTCTAAAATGACTCTCGTTTCAGGGATTAGGTCATCCACAATCCAGAGATCCGAATAAGCGGTGAGGGTACGTATTGGGAAGCCAACGTTATGAATATTGACACCCAATCTCACCCGCACATAGCAACCTCTACTAATCAATTGATGTCGGATGTATCTCGTTCTTAAGTGGTAAAAAGAAATTAACAATCATTATTTTAACTTTAGATATGCATTTTGACTACGTCAGTTCATTTAGGGGCAAATAAATTAACGTCGAAGTCGAGATTTAATGTTCATTTCATGCGAGAAATGCAATAACAAATAACAAGTTGAGCACGTTAGGTTGCACGTAAAAAGGAGAATACAATTATTATTTATTAATCATAATAGGCAAATCTGAAAAACAAGTTTAACACGATATTACGAGTAATAGTTGATTATGTGATAATAACCAACCTGATATTCTGCTTGAAGTGCATCTGTAAGGCATTAGGAAGGACGCCTGGTGTGAGGCAATCCAGAGCTGAGGCGCATGGTGGTGTGCGATCCAGCTTTAGGAGGCCTTACTCTGGGCGTTCTAACTAATACTGAATAACGATTTGATTAAACGGCACAGAAACACAATGCAGACAGAAAGAGGCACGTCAAGCTAGGCGTCTCTGATCTGAGACGCCTGGGGTAAGGCGTTTCAGGTCAGGGGCTAGGTCCTGGTATGGTTTTCTGTGTTCGTAAATTATTTTTATTAGTGTTGTTAATTACGTTTTAAGGTTTTGATTAGTTCTTTAACATGCGATCTCGTCGTAAAAACGATAAAACATGTGAGAAAAGTGACAAAAATGCGATTAATATAAGTAAATCATGGTTAATGAGTTGTTACACCCTCAGATTGTACAAGAAAACGATAAATAAGATGCGTACATGATGAAGAACGGATCTAAAATGACTACTCGGATTTAGATTTAAGTATTTTAATTAGGGTTCAAGTTGTGGACGTTACGTAGATTGAATGGTTTGGTCAAGGGGGTCTAGTCGAACATGCACTACGACTGGGAACCGAGCATGAGCAAGGTTTGCACACCATATCTGGAGGGGAATAGCCGGTGTGCGCGTCGATTGGGTGAGTTTTGAACCCAATGGTCTACAATAATCATAATGCATAATTAAAAAAACTCTTATTTAAAATCAAATTGAAAGCTAGATTAAGTGTACGTTAAGAACGTACGTTAAAAAGACTTGGATTTATAATTATAACGACTTGGTCGCGATGCACTCGGTGTACGTTAAGAACGTATTGAATTAGTTAGGTTATGAACCGTTTAATTTGATTTCTAATTAGTTTAACTTGATTTAATCGTTTCGGATTCGATTAGGAAATCGAGGTTTTGTATAGAAAAGTTCTGTACGGGTGATTGATCGAATTAATTCGATTGTAGTCCGAATGAACGGGGGATTAGGGTTTCGATTAAGAGCTGGGGAATTGCGCACAAATCAAGGATTCAAGAGGCTAATTATTAAACTCGAAGAATTTATGAAATTCTTAAAGGTTCGAAAGATCGAATTATTGTTTTAGGGTCCTCCTCGAATTTTGAATTCTTGAGAGTTTCGAAGGATCGAAAATTTGGTGTTGAATGTCAAGAAAAGATGAGGTATTTATAGGTTTGTTTAGTTTAAAATCGAGGCTTAGGCGCGGGCCTCCATGCGACTTGGGTTTAAGGCGCATCGGCTAATGTGGCCCTGTTTTGGAACGCAGAGTTTCAGGGGCCTTAACTACTTACCGCTACAACTTCTAAAACTTCCCTAAACGGAGAGATATACACGATATTCATAATATCTCGATGGTTGCTTGAGCGTCAATGTGACGCGCTCCATCTTAATTATTAGGCCCCGAGTTTGACTTTCGAGATTCGACTCTAGATTTCGGGATCGATTCGGGGCTCCGAAGCCAGAATTGACTAAGACTCGACTAAGACAGTCTAGATGTTGAATTAATATTTCCGAGTACATAGTATTTTGATCCGAACTATAGAAAATCAACCGAAACATCATAAAATCGCTAATTGTAGTCCGTTCATCATCGGGTGTTGACCGGCTGAAGAATTTAATACGTGAAAGTTATACTCAAGGGGGTGGGGGGGGGGGGGAGGGGTATTGAGTATATCAATTTTGTCTATTTTCTTTTTCTATAAATAAAATCTATGTCGGTTGTGGGTATCTATAAATAAACATGACTCTCAAGTTTTTGAAATGGTTTAGTCTCACACTTCGAGACCTACTTCCATTAATATTTCAGCGTCGATCCCTAGAATTACAAAATATTAATCTCTACTCAATAACTACTAAGTCGCGGTATATCACCCAATGGCTGAGTACCCGCGGTGCTAGAATAACACTAATTATTCTATCCTAAACCAATTGATACATAAAGGTTTAGCCACAAGATCTCCTATGAGTTGTCTTCTTCTTCTTCAACCGACAAGTACTTAGAGCAATGTAACACAGTAATAAAATAAGAAGTGACTTTTCTGTGACGAATTCTAACCTTAAAGAAATTAGCAAAAACATTTTTTTCTCGAAAATACTTTTGCCTTAAACTCTAAGACTTAATGGTGTAGACACCCAGATTTGGACCTGGTGGCTGCAGAAGTGCCCAACGAACACCCGATGACGATTGGACTGCAACGCGACGCGAGCTCGCGATGTTTTAGATATTTTTTTTGTAGAACGGATCAAATAACTACTCGGAAAAATTAAATTAACATCAAGGTAGCCTTAGTCGTGTCATTACGGTCACGTCGACACTAATTAGAGTCAATTCCGACACCGGGGCCCCAAATCGGTCTCAAAATATGCAAATTCAAACCTGAGTCAACGCGTCGGGCCGAGCGAACCTCGGGACGCGCACCCGAAGCCCACTCGGCGCTCGATGCGCTAGGGTTAAAGGGAAGCCTTAACCTCCAAGAAAGACTAAGATATGCATCTTCTCCGTTTTGGAAAGTTTTGATATCGGATCTTCAAAGCTTCGACAGCTTGAGCTCTGGCACCTGAAGACTGAACTGCCTCACACCAGGCGTCTGAAGTCTGAGCCGCTGGACACCAGGCGTCCATATGGGTGACGAGGACCGAAAACACCTATAAATACCCCCCACCTCATTCATTCGACACACAATCACGAGTTCGTGCCTACTTCTACACAACTCGTTCTTCCCTCTCTTTTCTCGCTAAGGGCTTGCACTCCGACACCCGAGGCAAACGATCCACTCGATCGTAGTTCCGTTAAGTGAAATCGACGCTACTCCTTACCTTCGAGCATTCCACTCGATCCTGAGGTGCATGTGTTCGACTAGCTACCGAGGTTAGCGATGAAGTTCTGCCGGATTTGCCGCAGGACTAGCAAATAGTAACGGAGTTCCGCCGGATTAGCCACAGGAAGGGCCAACAGTAATGGAACTCTGCTGAAATCACCAGGCGAGCTAGGAGGATCAGCCTTTGAAGTCGAATCGTCACTAGGTTGTCATCTAAACAAAACTTTATATACTTGTACTTTTATTATGCACTATGATAATGTCAAACGTTGACACTAGGTCCATGATACAAACTAAAAGACATAATATCCCAACTTCAACCACCAAAATACCCTAAATAGACCCGAGTGGTTCCGAAATCCGTTCTCAACTATCTATGCATCGTGTCCCGTTTAGCATATACTCCGAGGGTGCAACTCCTCACTACAGGATTTACTTACATTCGCATTTATCGTTTTCGTATGATTTATTGCTTTTATGACCTAATAATCGCATGCTAAATCACCTAACACAGAAATCAATACGTAAATAAGCTAAAACTGAACAAAGCGATGGTCGTGTTCCATATTAGTCCCGGTGCTCGTTATGCATGGCTCGACGCATCCCTATTAATACCGAGCCGACGCATCTTAAGCAGAATACCGGGTAAGGTATATCACGAGAATGACTAATATCCGTATTATCACGTTAAAACTGATTTGCTAATACGTATAATACTAGTACTCTCTACCCTCCTATGTGTATCTTTTCGTGGCCTGCCTGTCACGTGAAATCGCAAGCAAAGAATGTAAACACAATTACTTCGACGACAAAACTTACTTGTCCTTAAACAACCAACATAGAAAAAGGCATAGGGTTAAAACAATGGATGTTACAGTATTTCTGCCACAACAAAGGAACGAAGTTATCAGCCCACCGATTGATTAGTAGAGACCGCTACGTGCGGGAGGGATTGGGTGTCGATGTCTAGCGAACGTTGGCTTCCGAATACGTACCCTCACCCCTTACTCAGAATCGCCGGTTTCCGGATGTCCGAAACCATTGGCAATGAGAGTCATTCCAGGCATGGAGTGCTTAAGGGTAAAAGTCTTTATCTTTAGGTCCCGTGCCTCTCAGCTTTGAGCCGGCTAAGGATCAAAGTTGACTTGAATGGTTTCCGAGTCCCCCTAATTGACTCGGTGGCGACTCCACAAATTGGCAACGAATTCGGTTCACTAAAAAGGTCGCCTTACCAAACATATCGGCCTTTAAACATTTACAACCACGACTCGATCGATTCCAACGGAAACACGGGCGCTCGCGCCCGTCTAGTACAAGTCCGCATCATCATCCGAATCGAGGTCCGAGACTTCACTCCGAACACGAGATCGGACCGGTCCCTGACCGGGAGGGGGCTGCGTGGGTGGCTGCCGCCATTGGAAAACTGGGTCGGTCTCGCGTGGGCGCGCGCGGGGCGCTGGGCGGTGCGGACGGACGTCCACAGTTCGGCGACTTCGGTAGGGTTTTGGAAATAAGTTTCCAGTGGTGGTGTAACTCGAACTAGGTCGGTGAAGCTCATTTCCTAGTTTCTACTATGGTCACTACAGGTTTTGGCCCTAATAAGCCCACCCTAACCGATATGAGGACCAATCGACCTCTTCACGGTAAGATCCTTATGGACACGTGGAGAGATCCTCGGTTGATGCTCCGGCTGTCTAACGCGTACCATGCGGATATACTAAGCGAATGGTCTAAACCGACGGTACGACACTCACCTCCCCGGGTGACCTGTCGTCATCTAAGCAAAGGTTATTCGTGGGCGGTAGCATACCCTAACCTACCCATGTCTGCATCCTGCATGAGTGTATGCATTTCTAGTTATGTGTAGCGTGTTTGGACAACCCAAATAAAACACTAATATCTGGATTCAACCACGCCAACATATTCAACCGCACCCAACTCCGTTTTCGAAAAATACCTCTTCTTTTCAAAACGACCTTTTGAACATTGATACTCCGGTCAAACCATAATTTTCAAAAAAAAGAAAACGTTTTAGATGCCGTCGTCATGGCAAATTTTACACTCACTACTTTCAAAATATTTTAGCGCCATCACCTTGCCAAAGCAAAACTCGTAGTTTTCCTACAACGAGAGCCGCTAATAAATGCAAAGTTCCCAATCAATGAGACCGAGGCGCCTTAAGCGGTTACATTTTATTTTACACATGCCGTTAACCCGACCAAAACTTCAATTAATGAACTCAAGGAATCCGAAACGGTTACATTCACAAAATGTTTTTACATGCCGTCACCACCATCGAAATTCTAATCAATAAGATGGACAAACACGGCCGCACATTCTAAAAAGCTGTCTAAAAACGCTTTCACTACCTAAATTCGGTAATAAAAATTTAGTCACTTTTTTCAAAAGCACCATCATAAGACATCATCGCCCGTCACGGGCACCGTCTACATCACAATTATCGAACTGGCTGATCAATAGTAGTCTCGATAAAAGCACAATGTCACGCTTTCAAAACCGGTTCCCTTAAGAACTGAGCTTCCTTAAAAAAAACATCATTTACACTTTTGCTATCGTCGGATTCCTGACGCACGCGTAACAACACATTTTCACATCACATCATCACACCGATTTTACAAATCTCCTTTTTTTGAAAGAAAAAGGTTTTCTTTTCAAAAGCTCGATCGCTTTCAAAACTCCTTGATCCTGAGCCGGGATCGCGATCAACTTCTTACATCGTACAACCGTGAGATTAACTGCCTGTGTTAGTTACTAGGATCGCCTCTATTTGAAGTCTTGTATTTTGGGTCGTCTCATCCCAAGAAGTCCTCTTGAATTTCACCTCCGAGATTTGTGTTAAATCGTCTCGTTCTGGAGACATAGATTCACTAGGTGTTCCGAGTACACCAAGAGTCTAAAGCACCCGAGTCCATAATCCGATGACCGCAAACACGCGCGAATCAAGGGTCCCATTCTCGCGTTGCTCGGTTTCGAGCATTACTCGAGTCTATAGGACGTCTGGTATACCCGCCCTCATCGATATCACCTTTTTCGTAGTCATGCCAGGAGATTCAAGCGTAGATGCAAGTAACCATAGCGAGAACGACGCCGGACAATCCGCGGATAACACCATAGAAACCCTAACCAACCTGATCCGAGACTTACAGGCCACCATCATTACCGTGAACACATCCGTAAACAGCATAAACTCTCGTCTGGGCCACTTGGAAGATAGGGCCTCTGATGAACACCATAACCGAATCCTCAACGAGGTCCTATTAAATTCCACACCACTAGGTGGCGTTCCTGCCTGGGTCACCCCTAATGACCTCACTAACCCACCTCAAAACGACATCCTACAGGCCGCCGTGAGTCGAATAGATTTCCTTGAAAATCAAACGCGCCTAAACCAAGGTAACGAAGTCCACCTCGAAAACCAAAGGAAGTTTGAAATGGTGAACGACCAGCTACCAGAATTTTTTTTCCTAGCTGACATACCAAAGTTCAAAGGAACTGAGGACTCCCTCAAACACATCCGGGCCTTTAAGGATTACATGGCCATTAAGGGAGTCAAACCCAGCCTTTTTGCTAGGATATTCCCATCCTCTTTAGACGACACACCACGATACTGGTTTTATTCGCTCGATCCTAAAAAGATATCCACCTGGGATGACATCTCCATAGAATTCGCAAAGCAATACGCGGATAATTCCGAGACACAAGTCACCATCCGAAGCCTCGAGGTCCTTTCCCAAAACGAGAAGGAAAGCTTCTCCGAATTTCTGACTAGGTGGAGAAAAGTCATCACCCAATCAGTAAACCGCCCCGAGGAAGCCACCTTAGTAGAGAAATTTGTCGATAACCTTAGACCTCCTTACGCCTCTCACCTTAGGTACCAAAATATCCACATCTTCAAGGAACTGTCTACCCTAGGAATACGCCTAGAAGACAATATGAAGAAGGGAATGTTCTCCAAAATAATGGGAAAAGGTTACCAGGGTCCAACCACATCCACAGGGACCCGATCCTATGGGTCATCCGGGAATGGCAAAACCGAAGAAGTACACCTAGTCGAACCAACCACCCGGGAAAGAACAAACTTTACCCATAGAACATTCTCCAAGTTAGGCATCACGTACATCGAAGCCTTAAAATGGTTAACCGAGCAAGGGAAGCTCGAACCCATAGGCCCTACCTCAGAATCGGCCGCGGCCAGAAAAGGGAAGTTGTAGGATGCCAATAAATATTGCCATTACCACCGTGGCAATTGGCATGATACCGAATATTGCCTTCGACTCAAACATGTCACACAAGACATGATCGAAAATGGGACAATTCCTCTCCCTCCACCCGAGAAACCAAACAATACCACAAACCCCTTTAGCGTTCATGCTAGCTTTGACGACGCCTTCAATTGTCCCACCTCGACCCTACAGAGGAGAATGTCTTGAATATCGAGGAAGATCCCGACAACCCACGGGCGCCCGTCAAGACGAGTGAATCTGTGTCCGAGTCAGAGTCTAGTTCGTCTTAGGGCCTAGACCTAATAGTATAACAAGTGTCTTTTTCTTTTATTACATCGAGTCAGGAGGTGCGAGGGGATCTGTCCTTCACTTCCCCGAAAACAATATCTCGGGCGCATAGCCCGCTTATTACTATCAATAAAAAGAAAATCACTTTTCTTCGTTACAATGCGCCTCAACAATCGCTTGATTTTAAAATAACGCACCTTCTTGCTTACGACTCGATGCTATGCCATTTATCGATAACAACCAAACGTATACCTCGAAACAATGAGGAGTTACAAGAGCTGAGATCCCGTGTTCTTTTTTTACCTATTCCATGTCTGGTATAGAAAGCCACAAACTATCCCTTAGAACGAGCATTCCCGAATCCTATGACAAATCTAGATAGTCTCTTAGCTTGTGATCAAAGACAGGAGGCAAACCCATTTCCCACAATAAATATCCCTCAAATATAGACCGACCAATTCCTACCATAGGTGCTAGTCTGACAAAAAGAAAAAGATCTCTGATATGGCCAAAAGGAGCCAAAGAAAAAAATGAAACCAAGGCCAAACTAAACCGGCCCAATTCAATGATCAAGACCAAACTCAACGGTCAAAATGAAACTCTCAATCATTCAATTCGACTATAAGTGCAAAGTCTGAAAAAAAAACAAAAAAAAAGAAAAAGAAAAAATGAACAGACCAGTCAACTAGCACCCAAATACTAGCCCCCCTACATTACAACCTTTAAGACCTTTCTGAGACACTTGTTAGGAGACAGTCCGGAATTTTGAGAATTCAAGCTCAATAGGATAATCCCAACCGTTAGGGCCAGACATGGAAATCAGATCCTACATAATTTACATCCCGCCCGATTGAAGCCTGAGTCATTTTTACTCAGCTTCCCCTTTCCTACCACATTACGAAACCTTAGCCCATAGCTCTAACTCCACAGAAATCAAGCTCCAGATTTTGATATATCAAAACCACTTACTGACTAGCTCCATATTCCAAAAGCATCCAAGCCAGTCACCCCGGCCCAAACACCGTATCTCGGTAAATGTCACTTTCAAGGGGTCACACCCAACCACTCCACCTTAGTTCTTTAACTAGGGTGAATACACTCTAAACATCTCACATCGATAATTGGCATAACAAGTCTAAAGCAAAATCACTTACACCTATTATGAACTACGAACATGGTTTGATTTCGTCTAAACGCGGATACGTAGGGAACCCTTCCAAGGGTACAACCAACAAAAATAGCAAAAAAAAATCGATAACTCGATTCACATGTAAATCGGAACCCCCTATGTTCTGATTAACGAGTGATTTCAATGATGAAACACAAACGACGAGCCGAGGACGGGGTGAAAACCCGAAAGGGCGCCCTGGGCAAAATGAAGAAACGAGTCGCGAGCCGTCGTAAAAAAATAATAAAAAAAAAATAAAAAGTGACGGGCCGAGGACGGGATGAAAACCCGAAAGGGCGTCCCGGGCAAAATGAAGAATCGAGTTGCGAGCCGTCAAAAAGAAAAAAAAATTAATAAAGAAAATGTGCTTCTCACTAATGCAAAATTAGTTAAATCAAGCCTTTGTCGAGGCCCTTTACATCGAGCATCTAACACCCGGCCACCCCGGAAAATGACAACATGTCAAGCAAACCCCACAAAAACTAGTACTAATACGCCACGTAATATCAATTAATAGAACATAGTACTAAATGGCTGGGCTCTACCGGTCCGACTTTCCCCTTTTCTCGCCATTCGGGTGTGCTTGTTCGGGTCTCTCACCATCGGCCCCTCCGAACACAAGCTTCCACCGCCCTAGCTAAATGCGAGCCCAGCCAATCCCACTTCCCCTTCTCACTCACATTCTCAATATGGGTCTTGTCGGTCTCGGCCTGTTTAGATGAACTGACAAATACTAGGATCGGTAACGCCGTCTTCGGTCGAGCGCTTAGCGACATTAGCCCACATAGCTTCCTTATTCTGTAGTTCGGTCATCTCCACAATCCTTAACTTTTCTCTCACACCTGACAACCCCGGACGTCAGGAACGACCTCCTGAAGTCGCTAAACCCCTTTCCAAAAGTCGGAATGTCCACGCAAGAGTGACAGGTCCACATGAACAATACATTAAGTCCTTTGGGTCCACCAGACTTAGACGTTTTGTTTATTTTCTTTTTAGGGGAATAAGCTACCCCCACCTAGGCGTGTTGTAGCCCCGAATGACATCGTCAATTCGCGTTTGTAGCCCAGCACAACATTGTCACCAAGATGTAAAAAGTGGTCTAAATTTTTTCCTTGCCTCATTTTAAACATGAATGTCGAGATAGTCACACTTGTCTCCCAACACCGAACACGCACTCGGTCGATACACTTTAGCTACAAAGTATTTATTACATCTTTACACGTATCGAGTCAGTTATTTTAATCGACGTACTACATGATCCAAATCCCGGCTCAAACTAACGCATTTTAAGAATTCTGAAAAAACATTTTCGTACTCTCATGCAATCTCAACGCATTCTAAAATGTCTTAAACTATCATGAAATCGCAAACAAAACGAACTTGAAGTGATTACTTGTCACCTAGGTCAACATTTCAAGAGCAAAACAAAACACAAGACTAACAAATCAATCAAAATACTAAAAGTCTAAAATCCAAAATATACAAATCCAAACATAAACCGAGTTTACAAACTAGGGAGGACCCCTAGAAGGTGCGCCTATAGCTATCACAAGCTCACCGATATTGTCATCCGAACCCTCGGTGGCATATCTAGAGTAGTTGTCTCGGGAATCCCTCCAACATCCTCACTGGTGCCCGTAGCATGACCCTCAGCCTCAGCCTCAACCTCACTCTCCATCTCAACCCGTAGCATAGCCGCACCCTGCACCGAGGACTCACCCTGAGACCGAGCTAACCGCTCTTTAAGCTTGGCAGTCTCGTCGTCCCGGGATCGCAGGAGATGTCGCAACCTAGCCTCTTCCGCCTTGAGCTCGATCACCCGAGTCTCCATCTGCCTCACCATATCAAGGGTAATGTAACCCGCACTTTAGGAAAACATAGAAACAACCTAAAAGCCAACCTTAGGTACGCGTACTTACCGATCGAGGTCTCAAAGTGTCACGGAAAACCCTCGAGGCGTAGGCTTGGAAGCAGTTGGAAGCCTGCCACAACCGCTAATGGCAAGCTGACGAAACTTGGAAGGCGAAACCATACAAGTTAGCCAAACAAAACCTAACTCTTAGAAACCAAATTCAAGGCAAAAACCGAAAATTACCTGGTATAGCCGGTCACACCACTCCATCCTAGCCTCCATCTCCTCAGTGGAACACGGGGAAAGAGGCTCTGTAAAGGCTACCCCAGCCAGATCGACCCTGAGCAGTGTCAAGGGGAAGTTTGGGGGCTGAACAACATCAGCCAAATCAGCCAGCTAAAAGAAAAGCGAACCGTTCAAAATGAAAGCAAACACTAAACGTAGGACAAAACAAACGATAAAACCAAAACCGACACTTCAATAATCCTAAACATTGGGGTCTACTAAATAAAACCAACTGTAAGAAGGAAACTTACATCTGCAAGGCGCAGCTGGTTCACCAGCACATTCTCCGACGAGTAGTGACTCATTGTGCTCTTAGCCTGAGCTAACCTCCATTCAATCTCCACCGTAAACCTAACCGGACGAGCACGCACCATCTCAGGTGCCAATCGAGGGAACTAGGAGTAAATTCAAACCCGTATAGCAAACCCGACCCACGAAATCCCGGGCGCCTTAGGTCGCGCGACCAAAGCCTAGACCGTCGAGAGTTAAGCGCCTGAGAATTGGGGCGCAGCAGAGTGCGCGTCCGACTAAGCACGCACAAGACGAAAACAAGAACGAACGAGGCTAATGCCCAATATACGCGAGAACACGCACTCTTTTGAAACAAACAAGCAAACAACGACGAAGCAATTACTAATCGATACCGATAAAGCACGCCTATAGACCAACCCCAAACGAAAGGCAATAATAAAATAAGCATAAGAACTACGACCAACAAGAATGCTCACGCTCGACCACGTGATAAAACAAATAAAACTGACACGTTCGAGCATTCTGGAGCGAATACTGACACGTTCGAACAGTCTGGAGTCTTATACCTCCACAGCAATTTGGGTTTGAGCGGATACTGACACGCTCAAACACCTTTTAGCCTAACGGGTCTTAGTTATCCTGAAGGCAACAACAACAACAATTTAAGTTTGAGCGGATACTGACACGCTCAAACATATTTTGCCCGAAGGGTCATAGTTATCCTGAAGGCACAACAACAGCAATTTGAGTTTAAGTGGATACTGACACACTCAAACATATTTTGTCCAAGGGGTCATAAGCATCCCGAAGGCAATTGTTCGAGTGGAGACTTACGCCCTGGAATATTTTATCTTGTTTCATTTTGTCCGAGGGGTCGTAAGCATCCCGAAGACATTTGTTCGAATGGAAGCTGACAGATACAAACACTTTTTCCCGCATCTACGCTTAACGCGTCACACACACAAGGCAATCCAAAGTTGAACGGATTATCGAACATTCGAAAAGACAAACGTACGAGCATGAAGAACCTAAAACGAGACGACAAGCACGAGCTCGGGCCCCGACAGGTAACCACAGGCGAAGACGTCAGGTATGATTTCTGAGCGTTGGCTGGCAAGCCTCACCACGTAGCCCAAAGGACTTAAAATAACCCGACCGGACCGCCACCAGGTCGTAATCCTTGATTGACCTGGGTGGCTATACTTTGACTTTCGCCTTGTCCAAGCCTCAGTCAAAGTGGGGGCTTCTGTAGACACCCAGATTTGGACCTGGTGGCTGCAGGAGTGCCCAACGAACACCCGATGACGATCGTACTGCAACGCAACGCGAACTCGCAATGATTTAGATAGGTTTTCTATAGAACAGATCAAATAACTACTCGGAAAAATTAAATTAACATCAAGGTAGCCTTGGTCGTATCATTACGGTCGCGTCGACACTAATTAGAGTCAGATCCGACATCAGGGCCCCGAATCGGTCCCGAAATATGCAAAGTCAAACCCAAGTCAACGCGTTGGGCCGAGCGTACCTCGGGACGCACACCCGAAGCCCACCAGGCACTCGACGCGCTAGGGTTAAAGGGAAGCCTTAAACTCCAAGAAAGATTAAGATATGCATCTTCTCCGTTTTGGAAAGTTTTGATATCGGATCTTCAAAACTTCGACAGCTTGAGCTTTGGCGCCTAAAAATTGAACTGCCTCACACCAGGCGTCTGAAGTCTGAGCTGCTGGACAACGGGCGCCCATATGGGTGACGAGGACCGAAAACACCTATAAATACCCCCCATCTCATTCATTCGACACACAATCACGAGTTTGTGCCTACTTCGACACAACTCGTTCTTCCCTCTCTTTTCTCGCTAAGGGCTCGCACTCCGACACCCGAGGCAAACGATCCACTCGATCGTAGTTCTGATAAGCAAAATCAACGCTACTCCTCACCTTCGAGCATTCGACTCGATCCTGAGGTGCCTGTGTTCGACTAGCTACCGAGGTTAGCGACGAAGTTCTGCCGGATTAGCCGCAGGACTTGCAAATAGTAATGGAGTTCTGCCGGATTAGCCACAGGAAGGGCCAACAGTAAAGAAACTCTGCCAAAATCACCAGGCAAGCTAGGAGGATCTGCCTTTGAAGTCGAATCGTCACTACGTTGTCATCTAAACAAAACTTTACATACTTGTACTTTTATTATGTACTATGATAATGTCAAACGTGGACACTAGGTCCGTGACACGTACTAAAATATGTAACGTCCCAACTTCAACCACCAAAATACCCTAAATAGACCCGAGTAGTTCCAAGATCCGTTCTCAACTATCTATGCAGCGTGTCCCGTTTAGCGTATACTCTGAGAGTGCAATTCCTCACTACGTGATTTACTTACATTTGCATTAACAATTTTCGTATGATTTATTGCTTTTATGACCTAATAATTGCATGCTAAATCACCTAACATGGAAATCAATACGTAAATAAGCTAAAACTGAACAAAGCGATGGTCGGGTTTCGTATTAGTTCTGGTGCTCGCCATGCATGGCTCGACGCATCCCTATTAATACCGAGCCGACGCATCTTAAGCAGAATACCGGGTAAGGTATACCACGAGAATGACTAATATCCGTATTATCACGTTAAAACTGATTTGCTAATACGTATAATACTAGTACTCTCTACCCTCATATGTGCATCTTTTCATGGCCTGCCTATCACGTGAAATCGCATGTAAAGAATGTAAACACAACTACTTCGACGACAAAACTTACTTGTCCTTAAACAACCAACATAGCAAAAGGCATAGGGTTAAAACAATGGATGTTACAGTATTTCCGCCACAACAAAGGAACGAAGTTATCAGCCCACCGATTGATTAGTAGAGGCCGCTACGTGTGGGTGGGATTGGGTGTCGATATCTAATGGACGTTGGCTTCCCAATACGTACCCTCACCCCTTACTCAAAATCGACGGTTTCCGGATGTCCGAAACCATTGGCAATGACAGTCATTCCAGGCATGGAGTGCTTAAGGGTACAAATCTTTATCTTTAGGTCCCGGGCCTCTCAGCTTTGAGGCGGCTAAGGATCAAAGTTGACTTGAACGGTTTCCGAGTCCCCATAATTAACTCGGTGGCGACTCCACAAATTGGCAACGAATTCGGTTCCCTAATAAGGTCGCCTTACTAAACATATCGGCCTTTAAACATTTACAACCACGACTCGATCGATTCCAACGGAAACACGGGCGCTCGCGCTCGTCTAGTACAAGTCTGAATCGTCATCCGAATCGAGGTCCGAGACTTCACTCCGAACACGAGATCGGACCGGTCCCCGACCGAAATGGGGCCGCGTGGGTGGCCGCCGCCATTGAAAAACCGGGTTGGTCCCGTGCGAGCACGCGCGGGGCTCTAGGCGGTGCAGACGGACGTTCACAAATGGAAAAATTGCGTGAATAATATGAAATACCGAGTTGAATTATATACTACTCTCAAACGTGCATCTAGGTTACGAGTGGTAGCATACCACGAAGATTAGAAAACTATATTGAAGATATTATGAAAGATAAGCAAATAATATAAGACTCCTATCTTTTGTAAATTCTCAAGATTTCATGTGTAGTAGGAATCACTTTCCTAAACACATTGTGATTCTTGTTCAGCAAGTAAGCTAATCCAATTTAACTAGATTTTATTTCCAAGTAGTTTTATTTAGGAAAGTGTTTTGCCTTAAATAAAATACAATAAAAAAATTCCAAAACCGAATGGAATATTATTTCCATAAAACTTATAGAAAATATTTTAGAAAGATACTTTTAGGAAATACTTTTAAAACAAATTTGGCGCGCGACACAAAATCTTTTTGACACAAATTCTATCACGGAACTTCACAGATTGTAACATCTGTGAACAAGTCTGTAATATTTAGAGTCAGACTGTAACATCTTGTTTCAGACTGTAAGAATTCCAACTCCGACTGTAACAAGTTCCTAAGTCTTTTCAAACTTAACTCACCTAATCAACCTTGTTCATAAACTCGATTCCTGGTGTCAAGTTAGTGAACTAGATCGATAGGCTTCTTATTCATTCCGCCTTTTCTTTGTCCTTCCAACTATGAAGTGATTATAGTTCCATGTTAGGTGTCTTCTTCCAACCATGAAGGGATTATAGCTCCCTGTTAAGTATCTTCTCCCAACCGTGAAGTGTTTATAGCTCCATGTTGAGTATCCCCTTCTTCTTCTCTTCTTTTACAAGCTTTAACACATTCTTCTTTGATCTTCAATGCTTGTTTCTTTCCATGCGTGCTTTATAACGATTGAGCCTTCTATCCATCTCGATACTTGACTCCTTTTCTCTACCCGGTTCAAACCCGTACGACTTAGCATATACGACTAGACAAAAAACCCTTTACGTGCCACTTATAATCTTCGAAACATAATACGAGATTGCTATGAATAGAATTTACTATAAAGAGCATAAAACCAATATCGAGCCTTCAAATTCCCCCCTTTTTGATGATGACAAGTCTCTAGTCACATAACCTAGGTTCCCCCTCAACCCAAGCACATGGTCAAAGGAAGTCATCGTAAAAGCAAGTTAGTCTACTTATCTCCTAGCCTTAAAATTTAAACTAAATATGCTAAAAGGTCAATAAGAGAGGTTAAGGTCTTGAGGAGGAGCAATACCAAGCAAGTGAAATCTATCGTAAGAGATATTAATCAACACTTAGACTTTCTTCCCTCTCTTGGCATCATCGAAAATGAGTAAGTGTATAAGGGACTGTCAGCGAAGATCTCCTTCCATAGCATCGGTTAGCATAAGAAACAATGGAAATTGCACCAGGCGAAGTAATATATCACACACACACATTAATAGAAACGTAAACTATTAAGTACGAAAATTCATAGTCTGAGCAGAAAAGAGTGAGAAAGGCAAAGTTAATTACAACCAAATCGAATAAGAATTCAAATTATGGTTGCCAAAAACATAAGGCACTGCTTATGAAAGGGGACAGGGTTTAAGGAAGGGCAGGATGTGAAGTAGGTGGTGGTGCAGGTCCATGGAGGTAAGAGAGGATCTGGTGGCAAAGAATGTGAGTTTCACGTGAGCTTCCCAGTGCATAATTAGTTGAATTCTACTGCTCATCGACCTTCACAATTAGATTGTAAACCTCTTTAACCATCTCCCTTAGGATGTTGGACACTCTTCCTAATGTAGGAAACTGATCTTGAAAGTAATCCATCTTCTTGACCAGGCCAGAATGGTATCCTTCTAGTGGGGACATGGCCCGACGGATTTCTGGAACTTGAACATTTGACAGGTTCTCCAGCAGCTCCTGATTAGATTTGAGCCATGATTCTTGGACCTTCATTTTTGCTGTGCACTACTACAAAACATCAAATAGACATGGGTCGTTTTTACTAATAGACATGGGTTTCGCTACCCATGTTAAGTTGGGTGACATCTATTGTCAAATACTTAGACATAGGTCGTACGACCTATGTCTATCTACAACATAGACATAGGTTTTTCTAATAACCCATGTCTATCGTTATATTAGACATAGGTTTTAAAATTAACCCACGTATATAAAAACAATAGACATCGGTTTTTTGAACGCCCAATGTCTATTTGTAAATATAGACATGGGTTATTTGAGTGCCCTATGTTTATGGTCATAGTATAAACATGGGTTCTTTTGTACGCCCTATGTGTATTGAACTACTAAATTACAAAAAAAATACAAAATAGGGACACCACTTCACATAAATAGTAATTGAATAAATTTCATTTATTAATAACAAAATAATTATATACGGCGCACAAGACATTATATCTCTTCCTTCCGATAAATCTAAATTGCATACTCCATCAAGAAACCTAATAAACATGCTAATAAAGCAACTAGAATCAAGACACCGCTGCTCATGACGTTTCTCTTAACCTTTCTCCGAACTATCTCCTGTCAATCAAACAAGGGTTAACAACATTAAAGTTTCCAAGGCTGAAGTAAATAAATATTATTCTTGGTAGTTATTCTGTATGAAAAAGTTATATTTCAACTAGACAGTAGACACCACCCGTAAATGTAAAAAGCTGTCAGGTGAGGTTGCCTACTTGCCTTGTGTGAGTACCTAGAACAACACAGTAGGTGTCTCCTTTATGGTCTGAAGGGAGAGGAGGGTCCTGCAGAAGACATTAGCCGACAAACAGCTTAAACCACAGATATTTCATTCATATTTATAATAAGTACGGAGTAAAACATAAGCTAGCCTTGCTACATTCAGACTTAACTTTTATGGAGTAATACTCCAAATTTGTTGTTGAAAGATATCAACGACCCATGAATGATGCGTTACCAAGAAAAATATAGCGAAAGGAAGAAATACCGTGTTAGGAAGACATGATTAGCTCATGCATTTATCTGTTTTGAAACACCACACCGAACCATCAACTTTAAAAACAAAGCAAATTCCCAATTATTTTGATTGGACAACATCAACAAAAGCTATGTTTCAAATGGAGATTGGAGAGCCCCTGGCCGTGGCCTAAAATATGATAAACATTACTTAGTGTATTAGGAGTAAAGGAAAAAAAATAGAGGTATGTATGATATAGAGTATAATTGAACCATTAAAAAGAGAAGAAATGAACCTGAAAAATTATTTGGAGGAGATAGCCCCAGAATCCGACAGTGGGTGAATAAAAGGCGGTATATAGATGATCCTCTGTCCTGTCACACTCATAACCACCCCGCAAATAACCTGAATCGGTACTTATAATATTTTTGAGTCGATCCAACCATCTTGAGTCTCAAAGAGCTCATTGTGGACGTCTGTCCGCACCGCCCGGCGCCCCGTACTGGACCGGCCCGGGTTTCAATCGCGCTAGCCACCCAAGCGGCCCCTGCCGATCGGGGGCCAGTCCGATCTCACGTTTGGGGCGATGTCTCGGACCTCGATTCAGATGATGATTCAGATGACGATTCAGACTTGTACTAGACGGGTGCGTGCACCCGTATTTCTGTTGGAATCGATCGAGTCGTGGTTGTAAATGTTTAAAGGCTGATATGTTTGGTAAGGCAACCTTTTTAGTGAACCGAATTCGTTGCCGATTTGTGGAGTCACCACCGAGTCAATTATGGGGACTCGGAAACCGTTCAAGTCAACTTTGATCCATAACCGGCTCAAAGTTGAGTGGCACGGGACCTAAAGATAAAGACTTGTACCCTTAAGCACTCCATGCCTGGAATGACTCTCATTGCCAATGGTTTCGGACATCCGAAAACCGTCGATTCTGAGTAAGGGGTGAGGGTACGTATTGGGAAGCCAACGTCCGCTAGACATCGACACCCAATCCCGCCCGCACGTAGCGGCCTCTACTAATCAATCGGTGGGCTGATAGCTTTGTTCCCTTGTTGTGGCAGAAATACTGTAACATCCATTGTTTTAACCCTATGCTTTTGCTACGTCGGTTGTTGAAAGACAAGTAAGCTATGTCGTCAAAGTAGGTATATTTACATTCTTTGCATGCGATTTCACTTGACAGGCAGGCCATAAAAAGATGCACGTAGGAGAGTAGAGATTACTAATATTGTGTGTATTAGCAAATCAATTTTATCGTGATAATACGGATATTAGTCGTTCTCGTGGTATACCTTACCTGATATTCTGCTTAACATGCGTCGGCTCGGTATTAATAGGGATGCGTCGAACCGTGTAAGGTGAGCATCGGGACTAATATGGGGCCCGACCATCACTTTGTTCAGTTTTAGCTTGTTTACGTTTTGAATTCCGTGTTAGGTGATTTAGCATGCGATTATAAGGTCATAAAAGCAATAAATCATATGAAAGCTGTAAATTCGAACGTAAGTAAATCACGTAGTGAGGAGTTGCACCCTCGGAGTATATGTTAAACGAGACGCGATGCATAGATAGATGAGAATGGATCTCGGAACTAATCGGATCTATTTAGGGTGTTTTGATGTTTATGGTTGAAGTTGGGACGCTACGTGCTTTAGTACGTGCTATGGACCTAGTGTCCACGTTTGACATTATCGTAGTGCATAATTAAAAGTACAGAAATATAAAGTTTTGTTTAGATGACAACCTAGTGACGATTTAACTTCGAAGGGCGGATCCTCCTAGCTTGCCGTGTGATTTCGGCAGAGTTCCGTTACCGTGGATTGGTTCTGCGGCTATTCTGACAGAGCTTCCGCTACCAAACTTGTAATCCCCTAGCAAATCTAACGCAATACAGTGGCGGAAACACTGTAGAGTTGAGATTAAAACACACTGACAAACTATATCTTATAAAAAGAAATGGTAAGTCAATACAAATGCCTTTTTTTACAAAAAGGCTAAAAGAAAATTCTCCAAACGGGTTATACAAAAATCCATAGATAAACATGAATGAAGAAAGAGTAGGATCCACGCTACTCGCTAATTCACACCCAAAACCCAGCAGCAAAAACCTGTCATGTCATAAACACAACCGCCACGTTAGTGGGGAGTAGCTCGGACGTTCTCCCAGCCATATTATATCATATGGAAAAATAATAGTATTATTATACAAAAATACTTAAAATCAGAAAACATTAAAACGATATAATAAAAATAAGTTTTCGGAGAAAAACTTAAAATATTTGCCAACCTGTAAATCAAAACAAATCGATAATAATAAAATATTAAAAATGGCGTTATGGAAATTCGGTCAGTGTGCACAAGGCTAGACTTTCACTAGGAGAATACTAAAAACTAGCTTCGAGAACTTAGTTCAAACAAATCAAACCTCGATCTCTAACTAGGCTACTCAACCATAATAGGACGGCGACTTATAAATGTGTGGCCCTAGTTTAAGATGATATGTACACCCCTTCCGAGCACCATAAATACTCAGTTCAACCCAACGGCGTCTTACACTGCGAGACACGAGCTTAAGAAAATATACACACACTCCCGAACACCATATATGCTCGGTTCAACAACCAGTGTGCCCCATAAAGACACACCAGCCTTATAGTTGATGGCAAAAATGTAAACCCCAGAATATATTACTCTAACCCCACACTTGTCCTTATTCCATAACTCCAAAACTAGCCATTATCGATATTGAGAATAAATAATCATTATAAAAATATGAAGATAAAAGAATTAAACATTTTATAAAAAGGGAAACTTTCTATAAATAGAAACTTACTAATTTTAGAAACTTACTTAAAATAGAAATTTTGTTATAGAAAATACGTAAGTTATTAAAATATGTGAAATGTATAGAAATAGCATTTCTAACGAAATTAACATTTTATTATTATCGTTGTTATCGTAACTTAATATATTTCTAAATTTGTTACTCAAATATAAATCAAATAGAATGAGTCAAAGTTTAGTATTTAATAAATAATTAGGAAATCGAGTTAAAACTATAAATTTTCAGAAAAGGGATGTTTTAAGAAAAATTATATCAAAATTAATTGAGTCGATGAATTTTATAAACTAAACGAGATTTTATAAAACTTTCAAATTAGTTTTAGCAAATACATTTTATCAATAAATAATACTGATTTTACTAAAAATAATCAATCGTAGACAAATGAGGAATTATTAGGAAAAATAATTTCGACTAAAATTGTATTTAAACAAAATCGACTATTTTCTCATTTATTAGTATAAGTCGTAAAACGAAATTAATTTATTGAACAAGTATACAAATCTCGATTATAATATAAAAATATGATTTTGAGTTAAAAGTTATAAATAAAAATATGACGAAAATATGAAATTGATATTATTTAGTTACTAATGTCAGCATAGACAACTAAATTTTATAACGATCGTAAATAGTTAAATTACTAACGATTTATAAAACGATATTGAAAATCGTAAAATATTTATAAAGCACACGATTTATTAAATAATATTTTTGGCAAATAATAAATAGCTAAAAATTAGAAAAATGAAGTTAAAATATTTACTACATACTACTTCTCAAACATACGATATAAAATCGAGTAACGTCCTAAAGTTACTTTAAGTCGACAACCGAAACGAACTCGTACTCGTCCTTCTTAATTAATCCAAGCTCCAATCTTTGAATCTGAAAGTCATGCCAGACCCTTGATCTTCAATAAGGCTTTGAGGCTTCCTCGGATAGGGAAAGACACAGAGACGGAAACCTATGTATCAGAATTGAACATAAGGAAAACATGGAGACAGGAAGAATATATGAAAACAAGTAGGGAAGAAGAAGTCGAGGAGCAGAAAGGATTGAAACACACAGAACAATGGAGTTTAGAAAAGGGTAAGACAAGCGAGATGACTAAGTGAGGCCAGAAATAGAGGATCGATGATGGACAAAGAGACGGACAGTAGAGAGGAAACAATACCGAAACGACAAAACGGGGAAAAAAAATGGACGGAGATGAAAGACAGAAACGGGCCGCAGTCAAACAACCTCAATGCATATCAGCAAGAACCACGGAACACGTTGCGAAACGATTCACAACAATGGGTACGACAAACCAGACAGCAACGGCAGTAATCTGTAGCAGGTCATACAACAACATCAATGAACAACAACAATGATACGAGACGGAATAAATCAGCAGAACACCGACTAAACAGCAGCAGGAGCGCGACAAACAACAGCATCGACATCAACAGAAATGACAAAATACAAGGCAGGAAGAGCAGGAGAGACGGAAAAGAATTCGATGCCAAAAACAAGAGAAAACAGGAGCAACGAGCAGTAATAAGAACAAAATCGTGGGCAGCAACGAAGACAGCAGGACAACGCAATGACGAGAAAACACTAGAAAGAAAAAGAAAGGGAGAAGAGGAACGAGAAAGAAGGGAAAGGTACACGAACAAAATAGCAGCATCATCGAAAATTAAGGACAACTAACGGCAACGCAGCAGGAAAAGAACCAACATAGCAGCAGTAACAAACAGAACAACAGCCAAAATAAGAAGAACGATACAACCACAATAGCAGAATGAAAAATATGAGAAGAAGAAGGAGGAGGAGACATACGGGCAGCAAAATATAGCAGTGACAGCAACGTAGCAGCAGCAACAGCAGCGGCGGCGGAGCGTAGCAGCAGCAGTAGCGGACAAAGGCCGAAAGATTGAAAAGAAAAGAAGAAGACGAAGGAAAAAGAAGGCAGAACGGGGAAAAGAACGAAGAGAGATGTTGGCATATGAATGAATAAGGGAAGTGGGGGATGTATACGTTACAATTGTGAAAAATAAGAGGATGAAACGGTGGAGAATGAGAAGGCAGGGGGAGGTGTACGCAAAAGTGAAGAGGTGGAAAATCATGAAGTCAAATGGTCCCACAATTAAGAAGGGTGAAAGTTAAACGGATTAATCGAATAGGCGCAAGTAGGACACGGTTCCGAAACAATAAATTAATTGAACCCGAAATCGAATTAAACGAGTTAATAAAATTAATCAATAATCGGACCGTCAAATAAAATGAGTAAATAAAGTATTCGAAACGAAAACGAAGCTTAGTGAAATAAATAATTAGACGATAAAATAGCATTTTCCGATAAATAATAAATCTTCGATAACGTGAATTAAATTGATTTCTTGAGGAAATGTAATAAATGCTTTGACGAAACTTAGTATAAATGAACTTCAAGCCAAAAATAAAAATTCGAGCTTATATGTAGTTAAAAAAAGAATTTAGAATTTAAATCGCCGAAAAGACTTTCGATAAGAATTAAATTAAATGTATAAAATAAATCGAAACAGAAATAGAAATACGTTTTAAATACAAGAAGAGTTTCCGAGACATAGAATTTTATTAAGAGTTTGAAACGATTAAACGATAAGTTCGTTTATAATAATTTTAAGAATTACGAGTTAAATCGTAAACAAAATAAAATACGAACATAATCTTCAAAATAATTTAATTCATAAAATCAGGGGTGTTACAAGACTCGGGGTAGCCAGTCAAACACAGGCACCTCGGGATTGAGTGGGGTGGTCGAAGGGGTGAGGAGTAGCGTCGATTTTTCTTATCGGGACTACGATCGAGTGGATCGTTTGCTTTGGGTATCAGAGTGCGAGCCCAAGCGAGAAACTCGTAATGAGTAAAGGGAGAAGAGAAGAGATGTTATTGTGTCGAATGAATGGGGTGGAGGGGGTATTTATTGTTGTTTTCGGCTCACGTTGCGTGGATGGACGCCTGAGTTCAGGCGCACCAGACCTCAGGCGCCTGGGTTTAGGCGTGTGAGGACTAGGACGCTTTGGGCGAGGCGCCTGGGAATTTGAAGATACGATTTTGATACTTTCAAAAACCGAGAGTGTGGACATGACATAGGTCTACCCTGACACGGCCACGCGTGGGTTTGGGTAGGCGAATGAATTTCGTGGTAAGATGGATCTCGGGTCGAAATTTAAATCGAAGTTTGGAGTCGCCACCAAACTTTGTGGGAGTTCGGACCCGTTCGAACCCACTCTACACTTAGGCGTATCGTGCACAAAGCACGACCAGCTTTTAGTGCCATAGTTTAGGGGCTCGTCCCTTTGCATTACGATACCGACGCCGAGTTATCGGGAATCGTGCATCAAACTCGTGTGCCAACGGTTTCGGACATCCGGAAACCATGGTTCTGAGTAAGGGGTGAGGGTACGTGTTGGGAAGCCCACGAAGGACACCCAATCCTGCCCGCTCTTAGCGGCCTCTACTTAGATATCGTTCGTTTTCGTGTACGCGCGTTAGTTTGATGATTGAATGTTATGCAAACAATGCTTTTTTTGCTAAGCATGCTAATTGTATGTTCGGAGTATGTCATTTTAATGCATTTAAGTTAGGTCAGAGTGGTTTAGCATGCGAGGTTCATTTGTAAAATGGTAAACATCAAAAATAAACAAAACTCGTAAATGGATACAACATACACAGGCGGAAATACAACCCGGACAATACAAAATAACAAGCGAGAAATATAATAAACAATAGTAATGAAAATGTAAATAGATTAGATGACTAAAGATGATGAAATGATGCATGATTTTGAAAAGAGAGACCCGTGATGGCCTTTACACGTGATGACCAAAGTCGTAAAAAAATTCGACGAGGCTCGGATGACATGAGAAGCTCTCGTTCTAAAATAAAAGGGTCCACTCGGTCGAGTCATGGAAAGGACTATATCGAGTGATCCTTCTATAGAACTCCTACCTCTGTTTTGGGGTACTACTCGATCGAGTGCCCCCTGTACGAGTTACAGCTCGTTTCGAAAAAGGTGATAATTTCGTATTTTATTAATTCGAAATCGATAGCTAACCGAATTATGTAAAAACATTTGTACAATTTAAACTTAAACTTAACAAAATGAGGGGGGTATTTATAGTTTTTCGCGCAGTTCAAATCGACTATTCGGACGCTAGGTGTCCAGCGACTACTCCTGGTGTGAGGCAGTTCAGTTTTGGGACGCTTGGTGTGAGATACATAGAGTTTTGAAGATCCGATTTCGAAACTTTCCAAAATGGAGAAGATGCGTATATTGAGTTGTCTTGGGGATTATGCATCCCCGTTAACCCTAGCGCGTCTAGCGCCGGGTGCGGGCGCGTGTCTCGAGGTTTGCTCGGCCCGGCGTGTTGACTCGGGTTTGACTTTGCATATTTCGGGACCGATTCGGGGTCCCGGTGTCGGAAGTTGACTTTAATTAGTGTCGACGCGACCGTAATGACAAGACTAAGGCTTTCATGATGTTAAATTAATTTTTTTGAGTAATGAAAAGCTATCTAAAACATCGTAATCTTATGTCGCGTTGCAGTCCAATCGTCATCGGGTGTTTGTCGGACACCCCTGCAGCCACCAGGTCCAAATCTGGGTATCTACAGAAGCCCCCACTTTGACTGAGGCTTGGACAAGGAGAAAGTCAAAGTATAGCCCCCTAGGTCAATCGAGGATCACGACCTGGTGGCTGTTCGTTCAGGTCGTTTTAAGTTCGTTAGACTACGTATTTGAAGCTCGTCAGCCAAGGCTTAGAAATCATATCTGACATCCTCGCCTGTGGTTGCTTGTCGAAGCTCGAGTCCGGGCTTGCTAGCTTGTTTTGGGTTCGTTGTTTTAGTAACTTTGGTTTTTGACATGGGCCTTTTCCTTAAGTCTTTTATTGGTGTCTTATGTAGTTCTGGTTTGATATCCTTGGCGAATGGTTGTGTTGATTTCGGTTTTGCCTTTTGGTTTAGGTATTCCTCCGGGGGGTGTGAATTGAATGCTTAGGGACTCGTTTCGGGTTGTGATAAGTGTAGTTTGTAGTGCCTAATTTGTTGTGTTTTGGTCCCATTTTCCTTGTGGAATCGCTCCTTGGAAGCGGTTCATGGGTTACTTATGCTTCCTTTAGTTCGTTTTAGTTTCCCGAGACCATTCATGAAGAGTTGGAGCGATTCCAACTCAATACATACACTTTTCGGAGCCAACGAAGCGAAGGAACGATCACTCGATTCCTTGGATTCGACCCCGAGACCTTGGGACCCGATCCCGAGCCTCTTAGACTCGATCCCGAGATCCAAGAGTTGATGAGAAGCCCATGTGAAGCAAGGAGAAACCTTAAAGATCATATTGGAGGCCTACAAGACTCATCCCCGACGGGAAGGACCTCATCCCATCCGGGATGAGGTGTACTAAAAGCGATGCTCCTGTTTTGGGTCCGTCCCGGGCGGGACCAATCCTTCCCAGTCGGGACCACTCCGTCCCGGATGGGATGGCCCAGCTACAGCTCCGCCTCACTTCTTTTCTTCTCCTTATTCATTGTAACCCTATATATACCCCCCTCTCTTGTAACCTTAGAAAAGGTTCTTGATTACCCACAAAACCCTAGACTACTTTAGCATAGATTAGCATAGATTAGAGTAGATTAGTCGGTAATTAGTCCTTAATCTAGTTAGCTAATCTTGTATTAAGGAACTTGAAGATCTCCACCAAGATTGACAACCTTGGAAGATTGTTTTGGGTTTTCTCTTTTATACAAGTTTTCATTCTTGCTTTCATCTTCTAGTATGGTATAATCTCTTTTTCTTTCTCTTAATCTTTGTTTTATCATTCAAGTTTTCATCTTTAGATCTTGTTTATTGTTTTGTTCATCATCTTTGTTAGTTTTACATATGTATGCTCTTGTTCTTGTTTTGGTTTCTCTTGTTAGTGTTAGTTTTAGTTTAGTTATGTTTGAGTAGACTCTTGCTAGGGTTAGTAGGGAGATTGAGTGTGATTAGGGATGATTAGGGTGAGATGGGTGGTACTAGATGCTGTTTTTGTTGTTTCCCATTTACCTTGCACTTCACATGTTCGATGTAATGCTTGTGAGACTCGAGACGATCAATCCTTGTTTTTCTTGCCTCTTCCCTTGTATGTGTGTGTTTGGTTGTGGGTTTGGTAACCTCATTAGTAGCGAGAGCGTGGTGAGGGTGACCCCTAGGCCGTTTAACTAGCGAGAGCCCGATCGGAACCTAGGCTACGAAAGTACGCTAGTAACCCCGTCTTTCCCCTTTTCATGCCCTTGACATCCATGAACCCGACCTAACCCTAGTTTCTTCTTATCGTTTTATTAGCTTCCGCTAGTCATTAGATGCTTGTTTAGCCTTTTTATTTGTTGTTATAGACTATAGTTTAGTCCTTAGCCATCGCCTAGATTAGCTTGTCTTGAATCGAGTCTTTGACCGTAGCACACTTTAGTCCGACACCCCGTCCCTGTGGATTCGACCCGAATTGCCCTAGCTACCCAGTTAGGTTCGTTGGTTATTATTTGACGGCGGGTTCCACGACAAATCCCACCCATCAAATTGGCGCCGTTGCCGGGGACGGCGTAGTTTAGACTTTTGAGTGCTTAGTTTTGGACTTTGTTCTTGATTTTTATGTTTTCTTCTCCTTGTGTATCCCCGTTCTAATTCTTGTGTGCTATTCTCCCTTCCTAGTGCCTCAAAAGCACTAGGCTACTAACGCTTGCTCAAGTGCTTCTAGTTCATCCTAGGTATCAAAGCAACGTTATGGAAATGGCACGTCCTAACTTCAATCAATCGTCACGGGACAACTATGGGGCAAATGGCCAAGTCCCAAAATTTCACCAACCATATCAACCTCATCAACAATCTTACGAACGCACTCCATATGGTTACCATGAAAGTTGTCAAGGATCATCACAACATCCTAACAACTACCAAACACCCTCACATAACCCAAAACCAATAATCCCCAACTTCGAGACTTGTCAAATGTTGGTCCAAATGCAAAAGAGTCAACAAGAGGCGATAATGCTATTGTAAAAGGGTCAACATGAGATGATGATTTTAATGCAAAAGAGTCAACAAGTGATGATGACTCACATACAAGGGGTTAAAGAGGAGCTCAAGGCCCAATTAGAGGTGCAAGATGCTCGCATCAATGCACTCATGGCTCGCATCACGATGTCGGCCACTCGAACTCCACAAATTCTTGGGGAAGGATCATTTGGGCAAGAAGGTCGGGTGTTTCCACAAGAAAGTCAACCCGATCATGAAGCCATGAATGAGGAAGAGAGGGTCAATCAAGAGACCATTGTTGAGTGTTGCTTGGGTGGTGAAGATATGGGAAGAATAGAGGAAGTTGAAGCTTCAAGGGTCGACAATGCGGAGGGGTGTGAGCATGATTCTCAAGGTAACTCTTGGGGAGCCGATGTATTGGCTATCAAATTGGATTTGTACGATTTTCTTCGTGATGAACCAGATCTTGACAATCCAAAGCCAAGTGAAGACATACCTCCTCTAGGCCATGTAGACAAGGTGAGTGAAAAAGAACGCAATACTTGGGAAAAAGAGGTAGATGCCTTAGAACTCGCCTTGGATGGGAAATTGGAGGATCCTAAAGCCTCCAATGAAGAAAACTTGATGCCTTCACCTCCTTTATCGCACTCGATTCCAAGTCCCTTGTCTTGTGAGACGGTTGATGGAGAGGATCCTTGTCGGGTAGTGGAAGAGAACTCAACTCTCGACCCCGTAGAAGAAGCAACCCCCTTAGGGTGTGATCTCCCAACTCATAATGCCGAGCTTGACTCTAGACCACTATACCTACCGGATGGTCATAAGAGTCGTTGGCTATCATAGTTTGGAAGACCCGGAAGATCACGAGAACCCCGAGCATAATGAAGATGATCGCTTCTTGCCTCCGACTTGGAAGCTCTTGAAAGTAGCTAGGCTCGGCCATGTGAGCTTAAATGAAGATGTTGCTAGGGCACACTACAAAAAACTGTTTCACAGGCGACCGAATATTTGCGACCGAATATTTATCGGTCGCACAAATAAAATCTGCGACCGTTATTTAATATTGCGACTGATATTTGGTCGGAAGGGGGCGCGAAACAGTGAGGGCAAAAGGCGCGGAAATTCAGCGACCGTTTATAATTATTTGCGACCAATTTTGTGGTCGCAACATTAATATTGCGACCGAATTTGCGACCGAACGTCAGTCGGTCGCAAACTTTCACAAAATTGTTAGGTATGCGACCATTTCTCAGAATCATTCATTTTCATCCCCAAAAATTAAAACCCCAGAAAAAGAAACCCAAAACCTCACGACGGTAAGTTAACTGACGTTCACTCCCCGCCGACGTTCACTCTCCCCGCCGGCCTGATATCTCGCCGGCCTCGACGTCAGCCACCCGACCTCGCCCTTTTTCAGCCACCATCTCTCCAAGTTAGGGTTTCTCAGGTGATTTAGAATTTTCCGATTTAGTTGATTTATTTTCGATTTAGGTGATTTAGAATTTAGAATTTTCCGATTTAGTTGATTTAGGTGATAAATCTTTCCGATTTAGTTGATTTAGGAGTATTATTTTGTCTTCTAAATGCTTGATTATCTCTTTTTGGATCAACCTTGAACTTGAATTACTACTATTTTTTGTTTATGAGAAAAAAATCGTTGTTGTTGCTATAGCACAGAATGTAAAATCCTATTTTGTGCCTATGTTTCTGGTTACCTACTTTCATTTTGTTGTGTGTGTTAAAAAAATCGTTGTTGCTATAGCACAGTTGCCTACTTTCATTTTGTGCTCTATGTTTCTGGTTAGATTTATCAGCGTACTGTGAATGTAAAGGTGTAAAACTGTTTATTTTTGGTGTAATGAGAAAATGGTAAATTGGATGTGGACGGGTTTTGAATTCTGGTTTGGGAGATCACCAATTAATCTATCAGTGAGTTTATCAGCTAGCCGGCAGTAGGCAACTGTTTAATGCGTAGGTAGCTAGGTACTCCTGCTACTTACGAGTACTAGGGATAATAATGGATACGGAGTATTCCATTGCTTAATACTCCTACATACACTTGCTAGTTGTATCATGTATCATGTATGTATGGTTTTAATGCCCCACATACTCCTACATACTCCTGGCAAGATCCCACATTGATGCCCCCATTCAGACAATTGTTTTCCAAGAAGAAGTCGTTGTCGATCATCCTGTTTTGTCACTGGTTGATGATAAAGAGGATGACGTGGATGTGGAAGATGAGGAGTTGGAGGAAGATGAACAAATAGAGGTTAGTGTGAATGCAAATGAATGGGAGGAAGAGCAAGAGCAAGATGATGAAGATGAAGTCGAAGTGAGAGTAGAGGGAATAGAAGTTGAAGATACTGATGACGAGGATGAATTTAGTGAAGACAAAGATGAAGATAAGGATGACGACAAAGATGAAGATTTGGATGATTCGGGAGAAGATTATTAATATTTGCTAGTGATAAAGAAACTTATTTAGGCTAATTTAATGTATCGTATTATATAATAATAAGTTATTTTAAAAAAATTGTTTGGATATTTTGTTTGTTAATTTTATTTATTTATGTCTAACCAATTAGATTGTTGTAGTTTGTTGTACCAATGGCACCATTGAATCTAAGAAGAAAAGGAAGTTCAAGTGGAAAGAGTCGTACACCATCCTCATCGTCTCACTCGCAAGTTCAAGAAGAAGATGAGGTGGTAATGTCTAGGGAGGTAGAAGAGGAAGAGGAAGAGGAAGAGGAAGAGGAAGAGGAAGTGCAAGAAGAAGAAGAAGATGATGACCAAACTACCACGAGGGACAAAATACTTCACTTATCTCCAGGAGGCGTCTGGTACCTAACTTTTGATTTTAACTTCTTAAGTATTTGCATTCCAAGTTAATTAGAATATCAATTTTAAGTGGACTATTGATTGTCATTCACCTATTGTTATTCATTTATCGTGGCGTTTAATATTTTTCTTTTCACATACAGGTTCCATAATGTTCAAGTTGCAAAGAAGGTGACACCTGCTATCAAGTCTAAGTATGAGGACTTATACTGTTGTTGGAAGGAGGTGCCAAATGATGTTAGGAAAATTTGGTTTAACAATTTCAAGGTATTTGAAATATTGCTATTATATATAGATTAGCTTATAGATGAAAGACGTGCTAAATAATGTCTATTTCTCTTTATGAGTAGTCTTTCTTAAGTTTCTTTTTTTAAATATGTAATGCTTAATTAACTAACAAATTTTATTCTTTAGTTTCTTCTCAAGGACAAGTTTACATATAATCCGGCTGATGAAGAAGAGTTGAGAAAGAAGTTTTATGAAAGATGTCGATACCGTTTAAAGGACATGATTAATCGCCAGACTACTAGAGGGAAACTAGGGATGAACTGTCCAAAATGGATGAGAGAAGATTTGTGGGCTCGACTTCTCGAAAGAAGCAAAGATGAAAAGTGGATCAAAAAATCAAATATTAACAGGGCAAATAAGAGGGGCAACTCAGAGGATGGGAAAATTGTTGGAACTCATAACATGGGCTCCATTTCTGCAGTAGAGAAAGCGGCAAGAATGGTAAATCATTATTTAACCAATATGTTGATTATTTTAAAGCCAACTAAAGAGATCCCAAATTTGTTGGAACTCATAATTTTTTTCCCTTATTTACAATTATTGATTAGTTTAAGGCCAACAAGAAGGTCCCAACGGCGGTAGAAGTCTTCCACGAAGCACATAGTCGTTGTGGAAAATTAACCACAAAGAAGGCTAAAAAATGCTATGTAAGTATCGATTTTTGTTGATTTTTTGTCACATGTTTAAAGCCATTTGTGTTATGATTTGCTTTCCCTTGTTTAATTTGTTCAATTTCATTTTGTTATGCAAGTGTTTATTGTGCTTTTGTGGTGTGTAAGCTTTAATTGTGTAAGTGTTTCATTAACTAGCTAGTAAACTAGCTAGTAAAAGGGTGCATCAAATATCAAAGCATAATACATTTTGAATTAGTGTAAGTTACTCGTACCACTCTATGGACTCCACACCTTTATTAATCTTTATTACTACCACTCCCGAGCTTTATTAATTTTTATGAGTTTTGCAATTGGCGAGGGAGGATCAATGATTTCGGGGAATGGAGATGACATCTTCAACCTCACAATATTCTTGGAATAATTGTTGCGCCCTCGGGTTTCCTTATTTTCGTACTAATTATCGTTGTTTGATTGATTGATTGATTGATTTGGGGGGTTTGAGTTATCTTCTTCAAAGATTGATAATTTGATTTGGGTTGAATTGTTTTGCCGAAAGATTGAGTTGTGCTATCTTGTTCAAACATTGGGTGGATATTTGTTATATATGCAAATTATGTTTTGTCTACTTGGCTAAATAATAAATTTGGTTTCTTTCAGGACGAATACACAACAAAGAAAAATCAATTGGAAGCTTCTAAAATGAAGTTTGATGAAAATCAGCTATTTTTGGAAGTAGTTGGTGGCCGTAAGAAGGGAAAAGTTTATGGATTGGGTGAGGTAGCTGATCATTACTTTCAAAAAGCTCCATCCTCCTCGGATGTTTCGTCTGTTGCATCATACGCTCCGGGGATAGTTAGTGTACTTGAAGAGCAAAACAAGAAACTTGAAGAGCAAAACAAGCAACTTGAAGAACAAAACAAGAAACTTCAAGCGGAGAATGTTGCAAGACATGGAGCGCAAGAAGAGGCATACCGTCGGTTCCAAGAAGAGATGAGGAAAGAGTTTGAGGATAAATTCAATAGCATGTTCGCCAATTGTAATCGTAATCAATTTGGTCCACAACGAGACTTTAGTGACTTTGGAGATGACGGGGCGACCGGGTCCTTCACCGCAACTTAGGTTGATGATGATATTGTTGATCCTTTGACTCTTTGTTTTCTTTAGTAACTTGTGAGACTATGTTACTTGGATTTTTATCTATGATTCTGTAAGATGTTGGATTTGATTTAGTTATCGAATGAATGTTTTCTCTAATTGGTGGAGAGTTTGTGACGTTTGAGGCTTGGAAATGGAACCGTAAATTATTTTTTGCAGGATGTAAATTTGAATGAATAAAATCCATTCAATATGGATTGGCACGAAAAAAGCAAACAAACAATTTTTTTTTTCAGTAATATTTGCGACCGATTTCAAATATCTGCGACCGATTTCAGATATCTGCGACCATTTCGGTGCGACCGATTTCATATATCTGCGACCATTTATTTGCGACCGTTTTATATATTATTGCGACCGATTATTCTATATGGCGGTTTTTTTTGGCGGGCCCAAACGGTCGCAATATTCGGTCGCTAAGATGAAATATTTGCGACCGTTTTCGGTCGCAAACTTGAAATTTGCGTCCAAGATTTGCGTCCATTGAAAAACAGTCGCAAATGTCCAAAATCGGTCGCAGATAGCAGTTTTGCGACCGTTTTCCCCCTATTTGCGACCGATTTTGGCGGTCGCCTGTGAAACAGTTTTTTGTAGTGGCATTTGACTTACTCCTTTGAGCTCTTGATGGCTATGGAGGTGTAGTTGGTGAGAGTACCTTATTGTAAATATCTCTTTTTCTTTTCCTTTGAGCTTTTGTTTGTATATATGTTTGTTTGGATCATCTGTTTTTTTTAGGATTGTTAGTTTTTGTGGAATTCTAGTAATTTGGTATTTTTGATGAGCGATGTGAGGGAGGGATTTTGACGAATGTATTTGAGCTTATTTGATAGGTGAGAAGTGAAGGTGAAGCTTAAAGAGAAGTGGTTATTGATAAAGCTTGGGTTGTGAGCAAGGGAGTCGGTTTTTGAAGCTTTGGACAAGCTTTTGGGGTTATAGAGGGTTAGAGGACTCTTCCCGGCCGAGAAGAGTGCATCCCGACCGGGAAGGTTGTCATCCCGATCGGGATGAGTGTACCAAAAGTTGGGTTTTCTGGAGTGTCATCCCGACCGGGATGGGAGCTTCCCGACCGGGACGAGTGTGTCATCCCGACCGGGACCATTCATCCCGACCGGGATGATGACGTGCTCCTTCTTTTGGCCTCTTCTTTGTCATTCGAGCCCACCCAACCATTTATACCCCGTCCCAACCTCCCTACCTATCCTTGCCCTTATCATGTGACCCCTACCTTTCATATACACATATTTACCTCATTTTCTCTTCACTCTACACCGACCTTCACATCAAAACCCACCTCCTTATACCTTTGTACTTTAACCATGCGGCCTTATTGAGAAGGAAGAGGAATAACAATGACAAAGACAAGCTATGTGCCATTATCGACCTATGAGACGATGGTGCGAGTGAGTTGCTAACCGCATGGTATGGCAACTATCCTTTCTTTTCTGTCTTTTATTGCTTGTCTTCTTTTGTTAGTTCCCCTTCCCCTTATCATTTGTGTCATGGTGGCCCTCGGGGCCTTGGTAATGGTCGCTCCCGACTCTCGATGATGTGATTACATCGAGAGTCATTTGAAAAATCCAAATTTTAAAAGATTTTCACCTTTTTGTAAGAGTTAGTCGGATTTGGGCGGAATCCGGGCTAGGTGACTTGATTACACCTAGTCCTCCCCTCCCATTTTCCTTTTATTTCTTTCTTTTTATTTCTTCCCCCATCCATATCTGATGGGAGTCGGTTGCCTACCTTTGGCCGCCTGCCAATCAGGCCCCAGGGCGACCAGTCCCAGAAGGAGGAAAGGTCTGCCCAGCAGCCTTTCCATCAAAGTCATTGAAATCTCCAAGTGTGGCCCTAATCCCTTGAGCCATCCGCCAAACAGAGCAAACCAGGCCTCCCGCCTGCTTCCAGGGCGTTCCCGCCTGAACAGAACCGAAGGAGAACCGAGGACCCATCCGTCATTTTGCCTAAGGTAAGGGGAAGTGGGTGGACAAGGTGAGTCCACGTGTCGCGCCAACATCCACCCATTTCCCTCATCTTCTTTCTCTTTTCCTCTCTCTTGTGGGAAGGTATAAATACTTACCCATTTCCCACATAAGAGGGGTTGGATTTTCTCTCTCTAGACTCTTACTCCTAAAACCGCCACCTAGTTCCTCACGAGCTAGGTTCGTCAAGGCATTTCACGGACTGACTTAGGCATCAGAGAGGGTTTCCTCGGACAACCTCCGAGGCCCTGTGCGTTCATTGTGCAGGGAGCAGGCCATTTCCGCCGGGAAGGTCCGATCAAGGGAGTGAGAGAAAAGGGAGACCGAGGGAAATCAAACGATCAGTTGTTCACCATTAACCCAATTATACAGCCCGGATCCTAGGCCGGGTTAATTGTTTCCGTGACCGGAACAATTTGGCGCCGTCTGTGGGGATACTTACGGTTGTGCTCACGAGTTACCCACTAAAATCAACCACTCATAATCACAAAAACTAAAACAATTATGCCAGAAATCGTTGATGCTAGTGCAGGAACGGGTCCGACGGTCCCACCGGTGACCCCCCTGTATGGTATGTCGCAGTCGGAGAGAGTTCCTCCTGCCACGATCTTAGGGGTAGGGGGAACCAGTCTCCTCGGTGGACCTAACACTGCGGTGACGCCTGAGCTGGGGGCACCCCCACGACACGCTCTTAATCTGACCCCAGCTCAGATGGCGCAGGCAGCCGCTTTCTTCTCTGCGATGCTGAACCAGGATTTCACTCCTGAGGACTTGGTGGGCAGGGTCGCATCGGCTCCCAGGCAACCATCCCCAATTAGCAGGGATGAGGCCGGGGGCACGAGGCGGACCGCCGCCAGGAATGCCCAGAGGAAAGCAAAGAGGACGGCTCAAGCATATGCGCATGTG
Organism: Agrostemma githago; assembly: GCA_958450325.1. Classification (NCBI taxonomy): domain Eukaryota; kingdom Viridiplantae; phylum Streptophyta; class Magnoliopsida; order Caryophyllales; family Caryophyllaceae; genus Agrostemma; species Agrostemma githago. Next base: position 53,459,724 of record OY288253.1, read on the forward strand.
CAAAGGCGCATTACTGCTGGCAATCCAGAGCCACCTGTTCAGCAGGCGTTCTCCATTCATACAACAGAATCAGCGTCTGGTGGACAGGGAGGCTTATCCCAAGGATTACAGGAGCGCATGAGGCCCAGGGAGCCCATGTCAAAACGCTTGGGAGAAAGACCAGGCGGAGTTTTCTCCAGGCTAACGCCTGCAACCAAGGAACAGTCGGCCCCAGGCTTATCCCAAAGCCTGCAATCCAGACTCAACCGGGGACAACCGCTCGAGTCCAGGTACCATCAGGGTGAGAACCTCTGCCACTCTCAGAGGAAGAGGCCCAGACAGACCTCCCCGGAAACAGAGGATGAAGCAGCCAGTAGGCCGCCACCAGGGTACCGCTCCCCTAGTGCGAGGAAACCGACCCATAAACAATGGGAATCTCACGGTAACCAGTCTGGGGAAAGCAGGTCACGACTGGTAGGCAGGCCCACAAAAACCCCGTTGCACCCTGAGGTACAAGAGTACCCCATTCCAAAAATCAAAATGCCCACCATCAAATTTGACGGGACGACAGATCCTGAAGACCACCTGGCAGCCTTTGAGAGCCACATGGGCATGTATGACGCAGATGATGCCATCTGGTGCAAAGTTTTCCCAACCACCCTGGTAGGGCTCGCACAGGGATGGTTCAGAGACCTCCGCCAAGGGTCAGTCAGGTTCTTCATAGAGTTGGCTGAAATTTTCCTCGAACAGTATGCCGGAAATAAGAGAAGACGCCTTACCCGTTTCGATCTCATGACCCTGAAACAGAAAAAGGGTGAGAGTGTGAGGGAATACATGAGAAGGTTTGATCTATCCTACCAGCAGGTTAAGGAGATCGATGATTCCACTGCCGCCTACGCCCTGACAATCTCCCTACTTCCAGGGGAAATGAAAAACCAGATGATCAGGGCCCAGCCAGAAACCTTGGCCATGGCCAGGAAGATTGCGGAAGGGTTCATTCTGCAGGAGGAGTTCCACGGCCTGACGGATACCCCTGCAGGCCAAACAAAGCCTCAAGGGGGACCGCAGGGTGGAAGGGGCAGAAGTGAGCCAGGCAAGCAAAGGGAAGAGGGAGACACTCCCAAGAAGGAGCGCACAGTCTACCAGCCCAGATTCGACAGTTACACTGCTCTGAACAAATCCAGGGCGGAGATCTTCGAACTGGAAAAAGAAACTGCTAAATGGAACCGCCCGAACAAACCTCGCAGCCCAAAAGGAGACCCCAAGAAATTCTGCACTTTCCACGACTGTATAGGCCATACCACCGAAGAATGCCGTCACCTGAAGGACGAAATCGAGAAGTTAATCAGGAACGGATGGTTAGCCAATTACGCAGCTAAAAATAAGTCTCAGAAGGAAGTGTCTGAAAAACCCGAAGGGTCGGTGCAGAACCGCATGGTAATCCATGTAATTTCAGGGGGCACTGAGGGCCAGCTAAGTCGAAGAGGCCAAAAAAGACAAATGCGCGAGCTAAGGAACCAGATCTGCTATGCTGAGAAAGCAGGGAGTCCAAAGGGGGTGACCTTGAGCATCACCCCTGATGATGCAGGGCGCGTGGTATATCTGCACAGTGATCCTTTAGTACTGTCCCTAGAGATTAGCAACCACATTGTGCGGAGGTGTATGGTGGACACAGGCGCATACACGAATTTGCTGTATAAGGACGCCTTTGAGAAAATGGGCCTGGAAAAAAGGCACCTGCGACCTGCCCCCGGATCATTATACGGATTCAGTGGAGCAGGCGTGCTGCCCATGGGAGTCATAGACCTGCCCGTAACCTTTGGGGAAGGCTCCGCTGCCAGGAATGTCAGGGCAACCTTTGTTGTCGTAGACGCAAGATCTGCCTACAACGCCCTAATTGGCAGAGCCACCCTGGACGAAATCGAGGCAGCCATCTCCATCAGGGCTCTCACCATAGCGTATGTCACCGATTTCGGACTAGAAGGGAAGGTGCGTGGGGACCAGGAGTCAGCCAGGCAATGCTACTCCGTGGCCCTACAAGAGCACGAAAAAGAAAGGAAAGGAAAAAGGAAGGCTGACAGTTCCCCCAACAGGGAGGGCGAGATCCCAGCCAAGCAACCGGCGCCCGACCACCTGGAGCCAGGGGGCGAAAGCATGTTGGTAGATTTGGAACCGGGCAGACAGGTCCTGATAGGAGCTGACCTGGAAAAATCCTACCAGGCTGAACTGGTCAAGCTGCTAAAAGAAAACAAAGACGTATTTGCCTATTCTGCAGACGAGATGCCCGGCGTTGATCCATCATGCATCGTTCACAAGCTGAATGTAAGCATGGATGCTCGCCCTGTAAAACAGAAGAAACGAAACATGTCTGCGGAAAAAGACGCAGCAATCAAGGAAGAAATTGACAAACTCTTGAAAGCAGATTTTATTGAGGTCTGTGACTACCCGAAATGGTTGGCGAATGTAGTCATGGTTAAAAAGTCGTCAGGCGCATGGAGAATGTGCGTAGATTTTACAAACCTCAACAAGGCCTGCCCGAAAGACTGCTATCCGCTCCCCAGAATCGACCAACTGGTAGACTCCACCAGTGGTTACTCCATGCTGAGCTTCCTAGACGCCTTTTCAGGGTATCATCAAGTATACTTGTGGCAGCCGGACAGGGTGAAGTGTGCGTTCATCACCAGTTCAGGCACCTACATGTACAAGATGATGCCATTCGGGCTCAAAAATGCAGGGGCTACATACCAGCGGTTAGTTGATAAAGTGTTCGAGAAACAAAAAGGCAGAAACATCGAGGCTTACGCTGATGACGCCATCGTGAAAAGCAGAGAAGACAGAGAGCACCTGATAGACCTACAGGAAACCTTCTGCTCCCTGCGCACCTACAAAATGAAACTTAATCCAAAAAAGTGTACATTTGGAGTCCGCTCCGGCAAATTCCTGGGGTTCTTGGTCAGCTCTCGGGGGATAGACGCCAACCCTGAAAAAGTTTAGGCAGTTCTAGACCTTCCTGAGCCCAAGACCATTAGAGACATCCAACGCCTGACGGGCCGCATGGCCGCCTTAGCACGGTTCGTCGCCCGATCAGCAGACAAGGCCACTCCTTTTTTCAAGATTCTGAAAGGGAATAAACAGTTCAAGTGGGAGAACGAGCAGAAAGAGGCCTTCGAGCAATTGAAGGACCATCTTAAGAGGCTCCCCACCCTGGCAAGACCAGTAGCAGGAGAAAAACTTTTCCTCTACATTGCAGTGACCAATATAACTGTCAGCGCGGTCATCTTACGAGAAGAGGCAGGCGCCCAGCAACCTATATACTTCGTAAGTCATGCGCTGGGGGCAGCTGAGAAGAATTATCCGATGGTCGAAAAAGCCGCTTATGCAGTCATAGTTGCTGCCAGGAAGCTCAGACCTTACTTTGACGCGCATCCAGTCGTAGTCCTCACCGACCAACCCCTAGAGAAGGTGTTGGAAAAATTTGAAAAATCAGGGAGATTGTTGAAGTGGGCAATTGAGCTGAGTGGGCTAGGTATATCTTACCAGCCGAGAACGGCCATCAAGGCCCAAGCCTTGGAAGATTTTCTGGCTGAGTGCTCCCATTCAAGGGAGGAAGAAACCCCTGCCAAGGAATGGATCGTGTATACTGACGGATCCTCGACAGCCAATGGCGCAGGCGCAGGCGTCGTGCTAACCAGCCCAGAAGGGACTGACTTTGAGCACGCTCTCAGATTTGTTTTCCCAGCATCAAACAATGAAGCAGAGTACGAAGCAGTACTCGCAGGCGTCAGGCTAGCTAAAGCCGCAGGAGCAGAACGAATTATCCTGGCGACAGACTCCCAGCTCATCGCCAACCAAATCAATGGAGAATACGAAGCAAGAGACCAAGCAATGGCCACATACCTGGAGATGGTGAAGGGAGAGTTATCCGGCCTAAAATCATATGAGGTCAAACAAATCCCCCGATCCCAGAACAACAGAGCAGACGCCCTGTCAAAACTGGCAAGCTCCAGTCTACAGGACATCCGGAGATCAGTGTGGGTCGACGTTTTACACGAGAAGTCCACTAACCCCTGTCAGACGATTAATACCGTGGAGGAAGAGCTGGAAAGCTGGATGACTCCCTTCATCCAGTACAAGAAGCATGGTATCTTACCATCGGACTCGTCACAAAAAAGGAAGATACAGGCTAAAGCAGCCTGGTTCATACTCATTAATGAAGAACTTTACAAAAAGTCTTTTACTTATCCCCTGCTCAAATGCCTGCGGGCGGATCAGGCCGCTGAGGTATTGGAGGATATCCACTCAGGGATTTGTGGGCATCACATTGGTGGGAGATCGCTGGCCCACAAGGCCCTCAGGGCAGGCTACTACTGGCCTACCATGCTGGCAGATGCCAAGAGCCTGACCCAGAAATGCAGAAAATGCCAACTCTTTGCCCCATCGATCCATGCCCCGGCCCAGGAGCTCAGGCCAATCCTATCCCCCATCCCCTTCGCTCAATGGGGGATGGACATTCTAGGACCCTTCGCGGTGGCCACAGGGGGCAGAAAATTCTTGATTGTCGCCATAGACTACTTCACCAAGTGGGTGGAAGCCGAAGCAGTGCCCAACATCACTGAGCCGGCGGTCAGGAAGGTGGTCTGGCGAAATATCATCACCAGGTTCGGTCTACCAAAGATGTTGGTATTTGACCACGGTAGGCAATTTGATAATGATCCGCTGAGAATCTGGCTGGAAAGCCACAACATCTCAGTCGCCTACTCAGTTGTCTGTCATCCTCAAACCAACGGATAGGCGGAAGCAGCCAACAAACAAATCCTGAACGGCCTGAAGAAAATGGTGGATGACTGCAAGGGTAGGTGGGCTGACGAACTCCCCAGTATACTCTGGTCAATCCAAACTACCAGAAAAGAGTCTACAGGCCAGACCCCATTTGGTCTGGTATATGGAGCAGAGGCACTATTGCCAATTGAGGCAAGGATCCCCTCTCTGCGCTCCCTGCAGTACGACCGGGCTGAAAACGAAGCTGCAATGGTCGAAGCCTTGGACCTGGTGAATGAGTTAAGGGAAGAAGCCAGTACCAACATCGCTGCCTACCAGCAGCGAATGAGGAAAGCTTTCAACAGCAAAGTACGACAGAGGAATTTCCAGATGGGCGAGCTGGTTCTAAGAAAGACGCAGGCGATTGGGAAGTCAAGAGAACATGGAAAGCTGAGTGCCAACTGGGAGGGCCCATACCAAGTAACTCGGGTTCTGGGACCAGGCACATACAAAATCGCCAACCTTGAGGGACAAGAGCTACATGCTCACTGGAATGCAGACACACTAAAGAAATATTACGTCTGAACAAGAATACAGGCAGTTTTTACTTTTACTAAAAAAGGCGGAGGACGGTCAAAAATGTCGACGGCTCCGACCACCCCAATGTCAAAAAGAAAATTTTTAAGAGAAATGAGAAGATACAGATTTATACTCGTTGCCTGTTCACACTCGCGTCTTTCACACACAAACGAGCAGGGGGCAATAGGGGGAGGCCCCCCTGTTGCCGAAATTGGGAAAAGTGAACCCCCCAACGCAAATCAAAAGCCACCCTGCTTACCTCTGGGCAAGCAGGGGACAGGCCGTACTAACAAGGACTGGGGGCAAGCCCCCCAACCTTGTATAAAAAACGCAAAAGCTACCCTGCTTACCTCTGGGCAGGCAGGGGGCAGGCCCCTTGGACTTTGGACAAAAGCCAGGGACAGGCCGTACTAACAAGGACTGGGGGCAAGCCCCCCAACCTTGTATAAAAAATGAAAAAGCTACCCTGCTTACCTCTGGGCAGGCAGGGGGCAGGCCCCCTGGACTTTGGACGAAAAGCCAGGGACAGGCCAGGCTAACAAGGACTGGGGGCAGGCCCCCCAACCTTGTATAAAAAACACGAAAGCTACCCTGCTTACCTCTGGGCAGGCAGGGGGCAGGCCCCCTGGACTTTGGACAAAAGCCAGGGGCAGGCCGTACTAACAAGGACTGGGGGCAGGCCCCCCAACCTTGTATAAAAAACACAAAAAGCCACCCTGCTTGCCTCTGGGCAGGCAGGGGGCAGGCTCCCTGGACTTTAAACAAATGCCAGGGGCAGGCCAGACTAACAAGGACTGGGGGCAGGCCCCCCAACCTTATATAAAAGTGAAACAAACAGGAACCCTCCTACCTACAGGCAGGCAGACTGCGAATCAAGTTCATGAGGAATCAAAATATACAAAAGCAAACAGAAAATTCACATATAAAAGAAAAAGTAGTGTCAAAAGCAATACAGGACAAGAGTTTTCAAAACAAATGGTTACAATCAAGAGTACGGCAGCCGGCCACCAAAGGGCTCGGCGCGCAAAGAAGTAAGGAAATTAAAACGTTGGCACAGGCGCAGCAAGGGACGAGCAAGAGCCCTCTGAGGAAGACTGCCCTCCATGTTAAGCAGGGGGAGCGTCTGGGCCGGAAGCAGCAGCTCCCTCAGACAGCCTGCGCATTTGAGCTTCATCCTTAGCAGTGTAAAGGGCTCGGAAAGCATCTTCGTCGAAACCAGGGAACATCTCCCTGACAGCTTCCATGACAACCCCCAGGCAGGAGTTAGCACCATTAACGAAGCCCGCCGACACAGCCGTTTCCACCTCCTGAAGAATCTCATCCCTCTCTTTCTCCCAATCCTCGGTCTTCGCCGCCAGATCGCCGAGGGCCGCCTGCAGATCAGAGTTTGCCTTGGAAAGGCGCTCCCCGAGGTCAATAACGCTCTTCTTAGCATGGTCCAGTTCAGCCAAAGCCTTTCTGGCCTGCTCCAATTCAGCAAAGGCCTGCTGTGCTCTCTTGGACTCCTCCCCCAGGCGAGACACTTCCCTGGTAGCCTTCTCGCTCTCAGACTTCCAGTGGATCGCCTGACCCCTGGCCTCTTCTAGCTCAGTCTCCTTTTTCGCCAGCTGATCCTTCAGGCTGGCAATGAGAGCAACCTCCCTCTCAACTGTAGAAAGGCGGTCAGAGTTGGCCAGTTCCTCATCGCTCAGGCGACTGAGGGCAGCCAGCTCCGCGGAAGCCTGCATAATTCGGGAGGTGCGCTTAATGTACTGGGTCACTTGACTGGTAGCAGACTTGACAGTCTTGAGAAGATGGTCTGTTAGAACTGCCCCTGAGTCGGAGAGTAGGGCGGAAACATCTTGGCTGTCGCCTGCATTATAGTGGAACTCAACGTTCTCCTCAGAGAAAAGGGTGGCGGGAATCTCCGGAGCAAAACGCTTGGGTTCAGGCGTGGAAGTCTCCAAGTCCACCACCTGGTCAGCACTGGGAGCCTCCCGACTCCTCTTTCTAGTCAGTGCCCGGGGGGTACTCTCCCCAGTCTCCTCGGAACCTGCGGCCCGCGACCCCGGGGGAATATGAACCCCTGCTGAAAGGCCCTCTTGCCTGCCAACAGGCGAAGGGGTAGCCTCGAAAGCAATCGCCTTCGCAGCTGGAGAGGGGGTGGCCTCAGAAACCGCCGTCTTGGCAGGCGTGACTCGAGGAAGAGGGGGAAGCCTTGGCCTACTGAATGACAGGCCCTTCAAATGCTTCATCAGATTCTTCTCGCCTCTCTTAAAACCAGGGGGAAGAGAAGGGCGACTTTGGATAACAATGAGATTCTCGTCCAAGCCCAGGCGTCTCACCTCCCCTTTTCTCCAAATAAAAGTGGCAAGAGCTGCAGGACAAACAAACAGGCTGTCAAGGCATTTTCAAAAGAAAAAAGAGTAAGAAGGAATCACCAGCACTCCTGAACTACCTTTATCTAGACCCGGATTCATGCCCAACCGGGTCAAATAATTGACAGTCGCTATAAGCTCCGCATGAGGGAGCCATAAGGTGGGGCCATACACCCCATACTTGTTAGTGTGGCCAGCAAAGTAGGCCCTCAACTCCTTCTCCTTCTCACTTAGCTTAACCTCCAAGGCCTTTCCACCCACGCCAGGGTGGTACTCCTCAGGGGTCTCCATCCTGGTGTGGACATGATTCCTGAAATGACGAGGAATCCTCCACCCATGGATGCTGTGTATGTAAAGGAAGTTGTTCTTCCAGTCCCTCAAGCTGTCCATACCAGGCCACACCAAACAATGTCCCTTCTGCCTCAAGAGGGACCAATAACCAGGGGAGCCCGTACTCCCAGAAGAAACCATCTGTAAACCCACCATAAACCGCAGGGCATCGATGGAAGGCTCCATGCGGTGGAAAAGACAGGTCCAGACATATGAGATCAGCGCCCTGACAGCTGTGGCTGTCAGCTGGGCGACGGCGACGTTCATGCGCCTGAAGATCTCCTCTAAAGCAGGATGGAGGGGAAAGCGAAGGCCAAACTCTAAACATTTATGGTAAACCGCTATGCACCCATCCGGGGGGTTGCATACAGTATCCTTTTCGTCGGGGACAACAACTGTATACCCCTCCCCGAAGTTATAGAGCCGCTCAATCACAACGGCGGCGTTCTTAGCAAGGATCGTCTCCCGATTTTTCGGGTCAGGGAAAGTACTCAGAGGGATGCGGTATTTAGCCTTGTCTAAATAGTAAACCCTACCCCTTTCCCGACGAACGAGGGGGCCGGAAGTTCGGGAAGGGTTAACTTCCAACGCCTCGTCGTCCGAGTCGATAGCATCAAATGAAGGGGGGTCAGGAGAATTACCGCCCCCATTGCCCGCCGAGTGTTCTTCCTCAAGACCAACCTCCCTAGAGGAGGAGGCAAAATCCATCCCTTCTCCCCTCTTTGATGGGTCGATAAGGGGCAAATCCTTTCACGGGTTCTAGACATGTTACTCTAAAAAAGATGCGGAAAAAAGGAAATCGAAGAGAGAAAAAGAATGGAGAATGAAAATCTGACCTAAGATCGCCTGACAGCACGTCACAAGCCCGACGAAAGAGTCTCTCAGGGAAATGGGGGTGCAAGGTAGGATACGATCCGTCAATACTCAAGGGTTTTTGACAAGACAAAGAGAATGAGGGAATGTCGAAGGAAAAGAAAGATTGGAAAAAGTGAAAGAATGAATGACTGATCGCTTTTATAGAAAGAAAGGCATGCCAAGAGTCGCCCAACCCTCAGGAATTCACCCAAGGGCTGCGGTCCACGTGTCGCCCCTATGAAGGTTTGCTCTAGGCAGCTTCCCAAGAAAAACCTCGGGAGGACCAAAGGGTGTCAGAAGATTGGTCACCCTATGACGTCCCCCCTAAAAAAAAAAAAAATCGCAATACACAAACGCATCGCCTGATCTTCATTTCATTAAGCCTTACAAAGGAAAGTTACATCTTAAGACAGATACGAAAAGAAATATACATAAGGCCCAAAAGTTCCGGCCTGACAGAAATCAAACGCCCCGCCACGCAGGCCTAGTCATCACCCAAATCTGGGGAACAATCCCCAAGGCTGCCTGGACTCCCGAGAGCCGAACCCCAGTCCCAGTCTGGGGAGCCCTGGAAAGGGTCATCAGAAGCTCCGTCTTCATCCCTATCGCTCAGGCAACCAAGACCCTCGCTGTCATCAGAGTCATGGCTGCTATCCTCCCAGTCCCTTCCAAAGGGAACGGCCCGGGACTCGTCGCAGGTGCGACAGCCTGTCTTCTTCACAGGCGAAGAGGGACCTGACGCCAAGGAGGAATCAGTGTCAGAGTTGGGGTCAAATTGCTCAGGGTGCAGCCATGGAAAGCACTCATGGCATCCCCTATCATAACAGCCCCCTCCCTGGGAGCAACGCCTAAACCTAGGCGCAGCAGGAGGCGAGGACCTCCTAGGGCGTTTGCCCATCCTAACAGAGGCCTTCTGACTCCTCCGGCGAAAATGAAGTCGTGAACGGCGACTCCGGCGAACAGCTAGGTAAGCAGCACGAGAATATCGAAGCCTCCAAAAACCTCTGAAGATGAAAGTAACATGCCTAACTCCACGACGAGTAACACTTTTTTTGATCCAAGCCATGATTAAAGACAAAGAATGAAGATTGGAAATGGGTCATAAAAATAGTGAAGGAGGATGCAATTTATACAGAAAACAGAAGCAGGGCATTAATGGTGCCCCAACCACTTCCGCAGGGAAGAGAGCCAATCATCGAACTGGCACACTGCCCAAAAATTCTCTAGGCAAAGGAGGGTAATCATAACAAAAGACGTTTGAACTCCCTGCGTGCCCAGAGAAATTAAAGCATGTTCCCTCGGGAACATGCGACACATTTAATGCAAATATCCAAGGAGACAACCTCCCGCCGTCCCAAAGCAAGACGTCGCCTGCCGAGCAGGAACCCCGCTCCTCCTCAGCCGGCGAGGGCCAATTGATGGGAGTCGGTTGCCTGCCTTTGGCCGCCTGCCAATCAGGCCCCAGGGCGACCAGTCCCAGAAGGAGGAAAGGTCTGCCCAGCAGCCTTTCCATCAAAGTCATTGAAATCTCCAAGTGTGGCCCTAATCCCTTGAGCCATCCGCCAAACAGAGCAAACGAGGCCTCCCGCCTGCTTCCAGGGCGTTCCCGCCTGAACAGAACCGAAGGAGAACCGAGGACCCATCCGTCATTTTGCCTAAGGTAAGGAGAAATGGGTGGACAAGGTGAGTCCACGTGTCGCGCCAACATCCACCCATTTCCCTCCTCTTCTTTCTCTTTTCCTCTCTCTTGTGGGAAGGTATAAATACTTACCCATTTCCCACATAAGAGGGGTTGGATTTTCTCTCTCTAGACTCTTACTCCTAAAACCGCCACCTAGTTCCTCACGAGCTAGGTTCGTCAAGGCATTTCACGGACTGACTTAGGCATCGGAGAGGGTTTCCTCGGACAACCTCCGAGGCCCTGTGCGTTCATTGTGCAGGGAGCAGGCCATTTCCGCCGGGAAGGTCCGATCAAGGGAGTGAGAGAAAAGGGATACCGAGGGAAATCAAACGATCAGTTGTTCACCATTAACCCAATTATACAGCCCGGATCCTAGGCCGGGTTAATTGTTTCCGTGACCGGAACAATATCTTTTCTCGTCTCGGCCCATGGTGACTTGACTACACCCCGGCCGGACACATTCTACCCTTTTCTCCGTTTTATTTTTGATTTTTAGCTTCATTTTCGTAGTTTCTCTTCTTTTTTTAGTGGCTCCATACACTACGGTCGAGCATGGGGACATTGCTTGGTTTAAGTGTGGGGGAGCGATATTCTATCATAGTTAGTTTTATTTTCGTAGTTTTTCGAAAAATCTTTAAAAATCCTAAAAATTTGAAAAAATTTCACAAAAATCAAAAAGAATTTCTATTGTGTGTTTTCCTTTTGTGTCGTTGTTTCGTATATTTGTTTTGTTGTGTGTGTTTCGCCTCCCTTTTTCCTTATAGGTTGCTTGAACCACCGATAGCTTTGGAGAGCTTTCAAGACATCCGGTAACATCTTTTATCCTTTTTTCCCCTTTGTCTCTTGAGGAGTTTGGAGGAGATTGTGATGTGGTGTGCTCGGGTGGAGCTTTGTGCATACTTGTGGCTGATTTGGTGGCTTGTTTGGAAGCTCGGGGTGGTGTTTGTGTTGTTTGTGTGTTCGTTTTGTTTTGTTTTTGTTTTGTTGCTTTTGCTTCTTTTTCTATCGTTCTTTGTTGAGTCTTTGTTTTGTGATGTGTAGTTGTGTCTACTGTGTAAAAAAAGGTTTTCGAAAACCCGGCTTAGAGGCTAGTGTGAAAGTGTTCACTTTCTCTTCCTAGTGATGTAAATCGAGTCTTGGACTTTAGTCTAGTAGAATGACCCCAAATCAATGATTTCGTTGGTTTCTTACCTTGAGTCCACCTCGCTTACTAGGGATTTACTACGGGATTTGCACTTTTGACCATTATGACCACCCACGGTGTGAAAAGGCCTTGGTTGCCGAGTCCCGTCCCTTAGATGACCGTGTTTGGAATTGCTTTGATTAGTCCAAGTTTCTCCCCTTTTTGTGGGTTTGAAGGGAAGGACGCTCCCCGACTCTCCCATTTCCCTACCTCCTACACATTTCCACACAATAAAATTGCAAATTGTTGAAATCATCTTTCTTAGTTGCAAAGAAATGCCTTCGAGCCAAATCAAGCCAAAAGGGCAAAGAAAGTAAATAAAAGAAAGAAAAGATTGAAGAAAAAGAAAATGCACAAAAAGCCAAAAAGAAAATAGAAAAGAAGAAAAAGAAATGGCATGGCAACACAAAAAGCAAATATGCAAAAGAAAGAAAATGCCAAAGAAAATCGTCTCACAAAAAGAATCCCCACATCTCAAAAATAAGCCTTTTACTGACTATTACCGTGAAGAGCCTACCAAAGGACCGAGTCCCTAGGAAGGATGATAGCGGTAATGGTCGGTCTTCCCTCATTTTGCATTCATATCCCCCTTTTTACTTGGACTAGTTGGGCGATTTTAGGCATGAGACGACCCTCTTGGCTCATCGCTAAAGGGGGCGGGGTCTCACTTACCTACAGTGTCGACTAACACCGTGGTTCATCCTTTTTCCATCCCGCCGATTGTCCCGTAGTACTTTCTTAGAAGGTTAGGAGGAACCTAGGTAAGTTACCAACGTTTTTATTGCTTTGTAGTCATACTATTAGAGTTTAGTTCATCTCGATTCGCACTATTAGCTTGGGAACGTTGTCACTTGCCTTGAGTCCTAAACCGGTGCTTATTTCACCGCTTTGTTGAGGGAAGCGGTATTTGTTTTGTCTTGGATGCAACCGTTTGGTGTTTGTTTGTGTGTGTGTTTGTTTGTTTATTTGTTTTTGTGTCCGGTTGCATCCACAGTTTTGTCGCAAGACCCCACTTGCCTTGCGGATAGCACTTGTCCTCTATGTGTTATCGCGTGAGATGAAAGGACGTAGGGTGCGCTAATACCCGCTCGGCTAGTTTAGTAGTTAGTTTGTGCTTATTCGAGGGCGAGTAAGTGTTAAGTGTGGGGGAGTTGATAAGTGTAGTTTGTAGTGCCTAATTTGTTGTGTTTTGGTCCCATTTTCCTTGTGGAATCGCTCCTTGGCAGCGGTTCATGGGTTACTTATGCTTCCTTTAGTTCGTTTTAGGTTCCCGAGACCATTCATGAAGAGTTGGAGCGATTCCAACTCAATACATACACTTTTTGGAGCCAACGAAGCGAAGGAACGATCACTCGATGCCTTGGATTCGACCCCGAGACCTTGGGACCCAATCCCGGGCCTCTTAGACTCGATACCAAGACCCGAGAGTCAATGAGAAGCCCATATGAAGCAAGGAGGAACCTTAAAGATCATATTGGAGGCCTACAAGACTCATCCCCGACGGGAAGGACCTCATCCCGTCCGGGATGAGGTGTACTAAAAGCGATGCTCCTGTTTTGGGTCCATCTTGGGCGGGACCAATCCATCCCGGTCGGGACCACTCCGTCCCGGACGGGACTATCTCGTCCCGGACGGGATGGCCCAGCTACAGCTCTGCCTCACTTCTTTTCTTCTCCTTATTCATTGTAACCCTATATATACCCCCCCCCCCCTCTTGTAACCTTAGAAAAGGTTCTTGATTACCCACAAAACCCTAGACTACTTTAGCGTAGATTAGAGTAGATTAGTCGGTAATTAGTCCTTAATCTAGTTAGCTAATCTTGTATTAAGGAATTCTTGAAGATCTCCACCAAGATTGACAACCTTCGAAGATTGTTTTGGGTTTTCTCTTTTATACAAGTTTTCATTCTTGCTTTCATCTTCTAGTATGGTATAATCTCTTTTCCTTTCTCTTAATCTTTGTTTTATCATTCAAGTTTTCATCTTTAGATCTTGTTTATTGTTTTGTTCATCATCTTTGTTAGTTTTACATATGTATGCTCTTGTTCTTGTTTTGGTTTCTCTTATTAGTGTTAGTTTTAGTTTAGTTATGTTTGAGTAGACTCTTGCTAGGGTTAGTTGGGAGATTGGGTGTGATTAGGGATGATTAGGGTGAGATGGGTGGTACTAGATGTTGTTTTTGTTGTTTCCCATTTACCTTGCACTCCACATGTTCGACGTAATGCTTGTGAGACTCGAGACGATCAATCCTTGCTTTTCTTGCCTCTTCTCTTGTATGTGTGTGTGTTTGGTTGTGGGTTTGGTAACCTCATTAGTAGCGAGAGCGTGGTGAGGGTGACCCCTAGGCCGTTTAAGTAGCGAGAGCCCGATCGGAACCTAGGCTACGAAAGCACGCTAGTAACCCCGTCTTTCCCCTTTTCATGCCCTTGACATCCATGAACCCGACCTAACCCTAGTTTCTTCTTATAGTTTTATTAGCTTCCGCTAGTCATTAGATGCTTGTTTAGCCTTTTTATTTGTTGTTATAGACTATAGTTTAGTCCATAGCCATCGCCTAGATTAGCTTGTCTTGAACCGAGTCTTTGACCGTAGCACACTTTAGTCCGACACCCCATCCCTGTGGATTCGACCCGACTTTCCCTAGCTACCCAGTTAGGTTCGTTGGTTATTATTTGACGGCGGGATCCACGACAAATCCCACCCATCAGGTTGATTTGATTGTTCTGAGTGTTTTGGGATTTATATAAAATTGAGTTGAATTGAGGTGAGTGCTTCCAGGGACTCACTTTGAATTGAATTGAATTGATTTTGAGTGCTACCAGAGACTCGTTTAAATAGATTTTGAGCGCTACCATGGGCTCATTTAAAATTGACTTGAATTGAGTGCTACCAGGGACTCATTTAAAATTGACTTAAATTGAATTGAAGTGAGTGTTATCAGGGACTCACTCAAAATTGACTTTAAGCGCTACCAGGGGCTCATTTAAAATTGAATTGAATAGAGTGCTACCAGGGACACGTTTAAATGATTTCGAGCGCTACTAGGGGCTCATTTAAAATTGACTTGAATTGAATTGGATTGAGTGCTACTAGGGACTCATCCAAAAACAGATTTTGAGCGCTACCAGGGGCTCATTGAATTGAATTGAATCGAGTGCTACCATGGACTCATCCAAAATCGGATTTTGAGCGATGTCAGGGGCTCATTGAATTGACTTGAATTGAATTGGTTTGAGAGCCACTAGGGACTCATCAAAAATCGGATTTTGTGCGCTATCAGGGGCTCATTGAATTTATTTGAATTGAATTGGATTGAGTGCTACCAGGGACTCATCCAAAATTGGATTTTGAGCGCTACCAGGGGCTCATTGAATTGATCTGAGTTCAGAATACTTTGGAGTTTGTTAGGCTTACGGGTTTTAAAATTTGCTTTCCGACTGCTTCAGGATTCTGTCGAATTTATTCTGTTCAGATTTTTTTTTCTAATGTTTCAGGATTCATTCGAATTTGCTTTGTTCAGATTGTTTTTTTCGAATGGTTCAGGATTCAATCGAAATTGCTTTGGTCAGATTCATTGCTTGGGTTGTTACGTGCTTTGGTATGAGTGGTCCTGTTAGCTGGAGATTTCCAGGTTCGTTTATCGCTGGGGCTGATTTTGACTAGAGGAGGTTTTGAGGCTCGCTTTACAGGTTTGGGTTAGTAAACTATCCTATCGTTGTTCATTTTGCTTAATATAGGATGGTGTGTCTTGCGACTATTAGGTATCCCGTCTAGGTTGTTTTCGTCTTTGCTTTAGGCTGTATGATCAGGCACGGGTCCTGAGATGATTAGGTGGGCCCCCGAGGGCCCTAAGTTAGATAGTGACGAGATCAAGGGCTGGATCGAGGATTGTTTAGAGCGTGAGGCTTACAGTACGTCTCATGCTTTGGTGAGTAAACGGGACACGATGCATAGATAGTGAGAACGGATTTCAGAACTACTCGGGTCTATTTAGAGTGTTTTAGTGTCTATGGTTGAAGTTGGGACGTTACGTGCTTTAGTATGTGTTATGGACCTAGTGTCCATATTTGACATTATCGTAGTGCATAATAAAAGTACTGAAAAGTAAAGATTTGTTTAGATTACAACATAGTGACGGTTCGACTTTAGGGCGGATCCTCCTAGCTTGCCCTGTGGTGAATCTGGCAGAGTTCCGTTACCACTTGTTGGTTCTGCAGCTAATCCGGCAGAGTTCCGGTGCTAGACTCGGAGTAGCTAGTCGAATGCAGGCACCTCGGGATCGAGTGGAGTGCTCGAAGGTGAGGATTAACGTCGATTTGCTTATCGGGACTACGATCGAGTGGATCGTTGGCTATGGGTGTCGGAGTGCGAGCCCAAGCTAAGAGAAACTCGTAATGAGTCATAGGGGGAAGAAAAGATTGAGAAATGTTGTGTCGAATGAATGAGGTGGGGGCGCTATTTATAGTTGTTCACGCGGTTCAAATCGTCCAGATGGACGCCTGAGTCCAAGCGCACCATAACTTAGGCGCCTGGGGTCTTGCGCGCGAGAATTAGGACGCCCGGGGTGAGGCGCCTGGGATTTTGAAGATGCAATTTCAAAACTTTCCAAAATCAAGAAGATGCGTATAATATCATGGCTTGGAGGTTAACTCTCCTTCCTTACCCTAGCGCGCCGTTGCACTGAGTGGGCTTTGGGTGTGCATCTCGAGGTTCGCTCAGCCCGATGTGCTGACTCGGGTTTGACTTTGTGTATTTCGGGACCGATTCAGAGTCCTGGTGTCGAAATTGACTCTAATTAGTGTCGATGCGACTGTAATGACACGATTAAGGCTGTGTTGATGTGAATTTAATCTTTCTGAATAGTTATTTGATCCGTTCTATAGAAAAACCATCTAAAACATCGCGATCTCGCGTCGCGTTGCAGTCCGATCGTCATCGGGTGTTTGTTTGGCACTCCTGCAGCCACCAGGTCCAAATCTGGATGTCTACAGAAGCTCCCACTTTGACTAAGGTTTAGACAAGGCAAAAGTCAAAGTATAGCCGCCCAGGTCAATCGAGGATTACGACCTGGTGGCTGTCCGATCAGGTTTTAAGTCTATTGGACTACGTATTGAGGCTCGCCAGCCAAGGCTTAGAAATCATACCTGACGTCCTTGCCTACGGTCGCTTATCGGAGCTCGATTCCGCGCTTGTTATCTTGTCCTGGGTCTGTTACGTTCACGAGTTTTATCCTTCGGATGTATAAGGATCCGTTCAAATTTAGATAGCCCTTCAAATGCCTATGAATCGTTGGGCATGAAAATGTTTACTTACTTTGCCTTCAGAATGCCTATGATTCGTCGGGCTTGGATAAAAAAAGTTTGCCTTGAGGATGCCTATGACCCGTTAGGCTCGAAAATTTAATAGGCCTTGCCTTCAAGGTGCCTATACTCATTGGGCTTGAAAATTAAAAAAAAATGCCTTCAGGATGCCTATGACCCGTTAGGCTTGACTTACCTTCAGAGTGCTTAGCGACTCGTTAGGTTTAAAATTTCCTTCAAGATGCCTATGACTCATTAGGCTCGAATTTACCTTCAGAGCGCATAGCGACTCGTTAGGTTTAAATTGCTTGGGATGTATAAGAGCCCATGACTTCAGAGCGCCTAGCGACTCGTTAAACTCAAAAAATGATTGTGATGTATAAAAATCCACGCCTTCAGAGCGCCTAGCAACTCGTCAGACTTAAAAATACTTGGGATCTATAAGAATCCACGCCTTCAGAGCGCCTAGAAACTCGTCAGACTTAAAAATGTTTGGGATGTATTAGAATCCACGCCTTCAGAGCGCCTAGCGACTCGTCAGACTTAAAAATGCTTGGGATGTATAAGAATCCACGCCTTCAAAGCGCCTAGCGACTCGTCATACTTAAAAATAAAAAAGTGTTGGGGATGTATAAGAATCCATGCCCTCCGAGCGCCTAATGACTCGTTGGACTTAAAAATAAAAAAGTGCTGGGGATGCATTGGGGTCCATTTATGTCTATATTGCCTTCAGAGCACTTAGCGAATCGTTAGGTTTAGAGATTCGCAAATATTCATTTATTTTGGTTAGATTAATCTTGCTTTGTGGATTTGTTTTGCTTTGCTCGGATTTGCTCGGACTTTTCTCGGATTTGTTTCGCTTTGTCGTGTGCTTGAGTGTGGGTATTCTTGTTGGTCGAGATTTTTTATGTTGTTGTTGCTGTTGTTTTATTATTTCATTAGGCAGATCTCGGTTTGAGGGTGTTTATAAGCTTGCTTTGTCGGTATCGGTTGGTATATTATGTTGTTGTTGTTTATTTCGTTTGGTTTATGAGTGTGTGTTGCGAGTATTGGGTGCCATGTCTCGTTTTCTCTCGTTTTAGTCTTGTATTGAGTAGTCAGACGCGCGTAAAGCTGCGCCTTAAACTTCAGGCGCCTAGCCCCCACCGGGTCGGAATACGGACGCCCAACCCGAGGCGCCTGGGCTTTTATGGGTCAGACCCATTTAAAGTCATCGAAGGGGGGAGAACGAGTTATTCATTCCAAAAATCAAACGCGCGCTCCCCTTCAACTCAATCTTGCTTTTTCGATTTGTTCAACCGATTTCCGTCTCGATTTTTGCCATACACGATTATGTCAACGTCGGGTAAGCGTTCCATACTCGCCTATTGTTGATTTTGCTTAATTTGGTTGATTGTGAGTCAATTTTGTTAAAACCCTAGAAAATTGATTTGGGCATTTTGAATTTGCTAGGTTTCGTTGTTTGTGCTTGGTCTCATTGTTAAATTAGGGTTGTGCTAGGTCTCATTGTTAAATTAGGGTTGAATAGAGCTTGTTAGGGTAGTTATAAGCTTGATAGGAGGTTTTGAGGTGCATTAATGGCCTCCCATGGGGGTAAATTCGAAATGCTAGGGTTAAGGATCGCTTTCCCGGTTATTCCCGTACTTGCCCTACGTAATCTTGCTCGATTAGTGTTTGCGACGCTATGGGTGACTTCTATGTCGACCTTTGTGTATTAGAATGACCTCTATGGCCTTTCGTGAGGTTTTGTGTGACTTACGACGGACCAAAAGGTACCGTAACGATGTCGGATTTTCCCGAAACCACTTTTATCGTGACCGGGGACGAAAAATGGGTGCTAGTGGGCTCTTCAGATTTTTGATATCTTTTATTCAAAAATTTGACCTTATTTTGACCTGTTTATGCGGCTTTAGCCTGACCTGAGGCATGCATTTTCGCATTTTTTGCTTGATTTTACAGCTAGAGAAGATACTGAGCATCCCGAGGGAGCTCCTTTGACCGGCACTAGTGGTGAGACCGCCGGGACAAGCTCAGTGACTCCCCGCGGGATTCGTAGGAGGCGACGAAGCGTCCCATCGCAGCATCGTGATCCAGAGGCCATAAATGAGGCCGATTTTGATAGAGTCAAAAGGTGTAGGCTGCCCGAGATGGTTGCTAGGAGGGCTCACGTCTCGGATCCCGCGCACGAGGGCGGCGAGGTTGGTTATGAGGACCTACTTTGGGCTTGGGATTGGGATGGTCATCAGCTGTTGTTTCGTCCCGATTTGCACATTTCTAGCCGTATTGTGAATGGCATGGTGAGTGTCTTGACTCGTGCTTATTAGTTTAGGTTCTAAGTTTTGGTTTTGGGTTGGCTTGATTTGTTTATGCCTATATTATCTCGGTTTGCAGCCCCCAGGTCCGATGACGACCTTCTCGGGTTTTACGACATCCTTAGAGATTTATTCTCGGAAACTAAGTCTCGCGGCAAAGAAGATTATTGCGAGGATGGCTCTGGGTCTCGTAGTCAAGCACTGGGCCTGGTTGGTAGGTTGCAAGACCAAATGCAACCTTATGGTGATTAGAGCAATGGTATATCGCTTTCACGACACTACCTCGACCATCCACATGTCTTTCGAGGAGGTCGGAATGACTTTGGAGGACTTCGGGGTTATTACGGGTTTGGTCTAGGGTCCGGAGGTGATTAGATGCGCTGCCGAGAGCCCTAAGTTGGATAGCGATGAGGTCCGTGGGTGGATCGGGGATTGTTTGGAGCGTGAGGCTTATAGTACGCCCCATGCTCTGGTGAGTTCGTATATTACCGATCACTTCGAGAGGGTGGCGGTATTAGAGGGTCGAACACCCAACACGCCGGAGCAGGATGCCCGGCTGTGGTTGTGGTATTTCCTAGGATCGATCCACTTCTCGGATAAGGGCGAGAGGTTTAGTACTAGGATTTTGCCTTCCCTAGCTGACTTAGATCAGCTGGGACGTTTTGATTGGTTGACCGCAGCTTTCACGGAGATGACCCGCTGCTTGCAGGTCATGGTGAGGCGATTGAAGGTTGATTTGGCCTCAGCTTTGCCTATCGTTGGTCCAGGCCTCGTGGTGGAGGTTAGTGATTGTCTCTATATTCGCTTCTCGGGTTTTGCTTAGTCTGGTTTGGTTTCGCTAAATGGTGTTTTGGGGTTTTGAGGCTTGGATCTACTCTTATTTCCCTCGATCGACACCTAAAACAGTGCGGGCTCGTCCGGTTAGGTTTCCGGTGGGGATCGAGTGGAGTCTGGCTCAGGCCAAGAGCACGACGAGTCACTACCCGTCGGAGAATGTGTTGGTGAACCAGTTGCGCCTCGAGGATGTAAGTTTCCTTCTTACGGTTTGTTTTATTAAATAGTCTCCCAGGTTTAGGATTATTGAGGTGTCGATTTTGTTTGTGCAGTTTGTGGCCCATCCTTGTGCCGATTGTCAGGATCTGCCCGGGTATATAGAGGCGGAATTGAGGCCTTGGAGCTATAGGAAGATGCTCCTTCTTGCGTTGTTTCGCCCGATGTGGTATTTGAGTGAACGGTTGGTGCGTCAATGCTTATATGACAATTTCAGTGTGTCGATTGATCCTCCCTCGACCATGTTTAGACCACCGACTGCCGCAGAGGTCCTCGAGGGTAGGGATGGAGAAGGTGGCGATGCACTACTGCACTACAAGAAAAAACATTCATTCCTACGGACACAATTCGTAGGAAACATGCCTATTTCGGTCGGAATAAATGCGTTCCTACGAAAAATTCGTAGGAACCATTTCGTCGGTATATTTCGTCGGAAATAAATAACTTCCTACGACATTTTTCGTAGGAAATAACTTTCCTACAGAATGTTCCGTCGGAATGGTTGGTGACGAGTATTTGTTGACAAAAAATACGTTGCTACGGAACATCGTCGAAAGGATTTAAATTTGCTACGAAAAATCCGTAGGACAATATTTTTCCGTAGGAGGCATTGAGAAAAAAAATATTATTAAATATTTCGAGCTACGAATTACCGTAGAAACTGTAAAACTTCCGTAGGATAAACATATTATTAAATAGGTGGCACTTTAATAATTAACTTAATTAAATTTTATTAATAACAAAAACAGCACCAATAAATTATATCTTGGAAATTACAATCCCAATACATTAATTATAACCCTAATAATGATTAATTAATGATCATGAATAATACACACTAAAAAGATCTTGTACAATTGTTTGAATACTCCGTACATTATATCTTGCTGAATTTAACACATTTGCATCAGAAAAATCTTCCCCAACAGCACCAATTTCCAAAGGACTCTGCACAGCAGTTTGAATACAGAAGTAAACAATAAAGTGGCGATTAATTCTCGGCTAAACTAAAGTAGAGCTCTAGTGAAACTTGCATATACAAAATATGTTGAGACAGTGATGGAACTGAATATGTTTAGAATATAATTCTAGATAAAACATGAATTTTTGAATTTTCCAACACCAAAAGTAAAATCACATCGAATGCACAAATAAAAAATTTGGTTATGGATTTAAGAGGATGGAAAGTCATGGTTGTTTTTCATAGTAAAAAATTGTATGCATTATCCCATTAATATTAAAACTGAAGGGGCCGGCGTGGAATTGGAAAAAGAAGAATAAAGGCTTTTAAGTATAGCTAGGTAGGTTGGTTGATAATTGCTAAATCATGAGAAATGAGTAAAGAGTTTGAAACATACATACATGAAAGATGATAGTTGAAGCTAGCAGGTAGAGTGTGTGTGTGTGTGATGGAGAAGCAAGTAGAAGAGAAAGAGTGGAGAGAAGTACATGAAATAAGCACACTCCACTTCCTTATTGCCCGCAATCGCTATTTGTATCAACATTATATTCTCCAACGGGCTATCTACTTCCTGATAGAGAATGATCTCTGTCCTCCTTCATTTTTTGATAGAGATTAAGTTCCTGTAATTGTCGAGGTCATAACTCAATGAAATTAAATTTTGAGGTCATAACTCAATAATTAAGTACTATCAATGAGACTTTTAAAACTACTACTCCGTAGTCCGTACGTCTTTCATCCTGAGAGTTCATCTAGACCATGGAAAATTACTGAATTGAACTAAACTAAGATCGAATTGAAGTAGAAACTACTAGAAAGTAGCAGCTGGTTTTCAGTCTTTTACCTAATTACTGTCGAGCCTCGATGTAAGAATCGTAAATAAGAACCGCATTAACACCAAGTCTCTCTACTGATTTCCACTGATCAAAATAATTGTAAGCTAGTAAGCAATCTCCATTTATCTTAGGCTTTTGGTGTCTAATAACTAAGTCAATAAATAAATAAATAAATAAACAAACAAAATATTGAACCTTGATATTTGGTGTATGCTTCTCGACGACACCCATTTATCCGAAAGGGCGGCCGTGCTTTCTGCTATGTGCTTTTCATTTTTCTTCAAGACAGCAAGTCTTCATTATTCATTTCATCATTGTGTTAATGGCTTGTAATCTTTTATCATTGTATGTATATATAAGGTTCAGACATTTCCACGGCTTTTCCGACCACTTCCATGGGAATAAAGGCGTTTTCAATGTCGTCAGATTTGTGTACAGTAGAGCTTTTTATATTGACGATGCTTTTGAGGATGCGCATTCTAATCCTCGTGATTCAGCTTAGCATTCACTGGAAAACTTGCCTATATTAACTTTCTTTTCGCAAGGAAAACAGTACAAAAATGCATTCAACTTCGACAAATTAGCAAATCGGGAAACTGGGAAACCGATCATACCTTTACATTGGTGCTAAAATACCGAAGATATGGTTGCCAAAAACCAATAGTATCTCAGATTGGGTTCCTCTGCAGAGTAGCCCACAAAAACTAATCAAACTTTCACCTATTTTTGTTTTCACTGAGTATAAGAGCAAACCTCTCAAGAATCAGTGAATACAAATTCTTCTAAGAACAAATGTCGAAAATGCACGTTCTGAGGCCAAACAGCATTGTGCAAAGACAATTAGTTATACAGCAAACTTCATATTACCTGATGTAGTCATGTCGCACCCTTTGACACTCTTGCAGAGTTACAGGAGTAGTCGAGTACAGCAATCTGACAACAAAATGTGAGGAAACAAGAGCGCGAACAAAACCCGAGAATTTCAGATCTAGATAACAGCGAAAATGGTAAGTGTTCAATTCAGTTTCAAAACCAAGTTGATACAGCATCATTTTGTGCGGTCGTCTTTTCCTTGTAAAAGCAAACTTCAAATTTGTGACCGACTTTTGATTTAGTAATCTTTACATCGAACAAAGCTCTTCCCATTGTAAATACAAACAACACAGCCAACAAATTCAGGCAGGATGGAAGATCCCTTCCATGAAGATCAGCGAGACATAATACCGCTAGCATAAGGATCTTTACTGTCAGTGTCATACCAACAATATCATAACAAAATTTTGCCTTAATGACAGTGTTATTTGACATGATACACCGAGTATACCCAGGAATTGTTTCTCTAGGAAAAAAAACACATAGTACTACTTTAATACACCTATCAATATCACTCATTGATTAAGACTCATAGAGTCTCAAGAGTTTGAGATACACAAGTTTACAGTACAAAAATGCTTTTAGAAATGGCACTACTAAACGTAAGTGGCAACCACCACTCAATAGTAATTATCTTAAACACGTTTATACAATAATACACAAGTTTATTGCCAATCTCTTTTTATGTTAGTTATTGTACTCATGTGAGTCTTGAGTATACTACTCAATAGTAAATACGTAGTACTACTGAGTATAGCATCAGAGAATGGCTAGAACAACTAGATAGGTTAGAAATATACGGACAAATCCAATTCGATCAAATTCACCTTCTCTAACAACAATATCAATAACAAAATCGGTAACAAAAAAGTCCAATTGAAAATCATAATCGTGAACATGACAATTTCATAAAAACGTGACAGCCGTGACACAACACAGAAGCAACAACAGTAGCACGAATAGCAACAACGAACCACAAGAGAATAGAAACAAGACGAGACTGAGAGAGAGCAAAGGACGACAGATTCGACATTTAAGTCGAGCAAAACAGAGGAGAAGACACAGAGACAACGAACAGCAACAACGAGAGAGATGGAGATAGGTATTACCTTGAAATCAGGCGATTAAGGGCGTAGAAGGGGTAGGAACGATGATGGGATTCGAAGAAAAGGAAAACAAGGAGGCAGAAGGAAGGAGGGTGAGCGTGTGACAGGAGAAGGCGGATGAAGGAGAAAGGGAAATAGGGTTTGAATGGAAAGGTCGGAAACAAAACGGGTACTGAGTTGACCGGACTAAAAGAAGGGTTGAATAAATCGTCTTACGATACAAAAAGACATCGAGTCAAAAGTTGGTCTGAGTAAGAAATCCAATTAAGATCGAGCTAGAAAAATTAGTGATTGGGTCGAATACAATAATGGGTAAAAAAAATTATTTATCTAGGCCAAAATAATTATTTGAGGTAAAAATGAAATTAGGAATATAATTATTAGTTCGAGAGGATACATAAAATGTATCTCAAGGTGAAACAAACGTTTACGATTAAAATAACGTTTTTTGAGAAAATTAACGAATGTACAACGAAAATGAATTAAATTGATTTTTTGAGGAAAATAATAAATGTTTTGACGAAGCTTAACTTAAATGAGTTTCGAGTTGTTAATAGAAATTCGAGCTTAAATCGAAAGAGTTTAGAATTCAAATCGTCGAAATAGAAGTTCAATAATAATTAAATGAATAAATAATTTGAAAAAAAAAATTTAATATAAGGAGATTTTCCGAGAAAATTAATATTTTAGGAGTTGAAAACGATTAAAAAATAAATCCTTCTTATAATAACTTCAAGGATTACGAGCTAAACCGCAAACAGAATAAAATATGAATAAGTTTTTAGTTTATAAAAACCAGGGTGTTACAAAATTTCTCGTAAAAGAAATAATCAGAGATATCATATTACAATAAAATAAAATAAAATATCTCATTCCAAAACTTCCAGCCATCGAAAACTTTCATTAGAGTGTATTTATTAGTTAACGATTTTTTTGGACATTAACATTAGTTAACTAATAAATACATCTAAAACTTTCAAAAATAATTTAGGTATTAACATTAGTTAACGGTTCTAGAAATTATTATCTTTTTTGGACCTACAAATTTTCTTAAGGAAAATTTTGTAGCCCAAAACGTTTCCAACCAAAAATCCGTAGGAATTCCGTAGGGGGCTTTCAAGAATCGATGAAATAGGGTTCCGTAGGAAATATCTGTAGGAACTATTACTTTTCCGACGCCTTTCAAGGTCCGTAGGAATTTTTCCGTTGGAATGACCACTAATTCTAGTAGTGCTGGTGCCTAGTGCCTCCTATCTGTCTCACGTCAGCCAGCATCTAGCTTGCCACTGCCTCGTGGTAAGTACTCGATTTTTGTTTTAGGGTTTATTTTGTTCTATGGTTTAGTGTTTATTTGCACCTTGACCGGTTTGCTTTTCCTTCAGCTGGCTGATGCGGCTGATGCTATTTAGCCCCCAGACTTCCCCTTGACGCTGCTTAGGGTAGACGCAGCCGGGGTAGCTTTCACTAAGCTTCTCTCTTCGTGTTCTGCCGAGGAGATGGATGCTGGGATAGAGTGGCACGACCGGGTATACCGAGTAAGTTTCGGTTTTTGTCTTGGATTTGGGTTCTAAGGGTTAGGTTTTGTTCGGCTAACTCGTCTGATTTTGTCTTTCATGTTTCGTCACCTTCCCATCAGCGGTTGTGGCAGGCCGCCAATTGCTTTCGGGCCTATGCTTTGAGGGTTTCCCGTGATACTTTGGGACCTCGATCGGTGAGTACGTGCTCTTAAAGTTGGCTTTCTAGGCTGTTAGTATCTTTTCTAATGTACGGGTGTATTTGCAGGATACTCGGGATATGGTGGGGCAGCTGGAGACTCGAGTGACCGAGCTCGAGACGGAGGCGGCCAACTTGCGACAACTCCTGCAATCCCGGGAAGATGAGATTGCCCAGCTTAAGGAGCGACAAGCTCGGACTCAGGGCGAGACCTCAACGCAAGGCAAGGCTAGACTAGGGGTTGAGACGGAGAGAGAGGTTGAGACTGAGGCTGAAGTTCATGTCACGGGCACCACTGAGGATGTTGGAGAGATTCCCGAGACGACTACACTAGATATGCTGTTTGGGATGGGTGGTAGTGAGTCTTCTCTCCTGGATCTAGAGGATCTAGGTTTGGATGACAATATTGGTGAGTTTGTAATGGCTATAGGCGCAGCTTCTAGGGGTCCTCCCTAGTTTATGAACTCGGCTTGTGTATGGATTTGTATATGTTGTATATTTTAAGCTTTTAGTATTCGGACCGATTTGTTAGTCTTGTGTTTTGTTTTGTGAAATGTTAATCTAGATTGACAAGTAATCACTTCAAGTTTGCTTTTGTTTGCGATTTCGTCGTAGTTTTGGGATGTTTTAAATGCGTTAGGGTTGCGTGAGAGAACGAAAATGTGTTTCAGATGTTTTGAAATGCGCTAATTTGAGCCAGGAGTTGGATCAAGTAATACATCGACTAAAATTTTTGACTTGACATGTGTGAAACGTAAGAAGTTAACACGTTTCGACCGAGAGCGTTAGGAGAAAAGTGCAATAGTCTCGACATTCATCTTTAGAATGAGACCAATTTTTGCAAAAAAAAAAAAAGAGTTAGGCCACTTTTGTATATTCATGACAATGCCCTACTGGGCTACAGACGCGACTCAACGACGCCGTTAAAGGCTACAACACGCTTAGGTGGGGTAGTTTATCCCCCTAAAAGAAAAAAATGAAAATACCTCTATATCCGGTGAATCCGACGGGTGAAATTTGTTGTCTGTATGGCCTCGTTGCTCTTGCATGGGTATATTGGCTTTCAAAAAAGGTTTTAGTGACTTCGGGAGGTCGTTCCCGATGTCCGGGGTTGTTATGTGGTATTTATTGTGGTTCATCGGGGTTCATGTCATGACTTTTAGGTGCTAGGGAGGCTAACGACTTGGGTTCAAAAGCCTGGGCTGGGGCGGTTCAGAATCCGGACGCCTGGGCTCGGGCAGCCCGATTCTTTGGCGCTTGTGCTCGGGTGGCCTGACTCTTGTTTATGGAAATTTTTGTAGTTTCCTAATTGCCGTGGGATTAGAGCTATATACGCGAGTTGTGGGTGCTTGTTTTAGACATACTAAAATACCCATAGTGTGCTATAGTTTCCTTGTATTATTTCGAGTCATGTCAGGTTTTGGGAATCTCTTAACCGAGTGGATGGGTTGTTTTAAGGAATGTGGCCTCGAAGTTTGTCCAAGTGATGGTTTGTTAATGGTTATTGCATTAAGTCGGGTTAAGGTGCAAGACGACTTCTTGTTGGCATGTTCTGACGTGAAAAGTCATATTTTTGCTTTCCCCGAAGGTAAGGTTTGTCCTTTTCCTGAGGAGTTAGACATTATAGGCGGATGGTGTTCGGTTCGACCTTGTGTGCCCTTGGGAGATGATGCTTTTGTGGAACGGTTTCGTCACTTTTTGGACCTTTCTTCGCTAGAGGAGGCTAAGGTTTTCTTCGGGAGGGACGGTATTGACCTAGAGTTGCTATTTAGGACGTTCTCACTGACGGGATCCCGTGATATTTCACCCCTCGCCTGTAGGCGGGCTTTTAATGTTGCGGTGGCTTGTTACTATCTCTTTGAGGATGCGCTAGTGCATGAGGGTTAGGGTAATCCTTGGGTTCTGGATGTTGTAATGGGGATGGAACATGGGCAATCACCCTCTCTACTTATTTTGGGTGAGCTTATCCTAGGTCTCGATACTCGTGCCCGGTTGCATCAGGCTCCTTTTCGGGGTTCTAGGATTATTTTGCAGGTATGTGGGGTGTTACTTTTTTTTGTTTTTTTAAAGCTTGCCTTAGTTCGAAAATGTGACATTGTGTTGGGGTTTGTGCAGGTTTGGCTACAAGAAAGGCTCGGTTTGGTCGACCCTCCTCGGTCCATTAAGGGTTATAGCTATAAAGGCTTTACGGGTCGCAAGATGGTGCAAGCATGGAGTGATGGTCATACCGAAGAAGGATGGCATTCCTACTTGGATAATGGGCAAGTGGTATCAGGTGGACAGTCCCGTGGTGGCATATCAGTGGACAGGCCGGGTTTCCTTTCTCATCTTCGACTCAGGCTGTGTTGATATTATCTTTAAGGGATCCGGTTTACATTTACCTGGGCGAGTTGTCGTATCAAATGGGGGTGAGGCCAACCACCTCGGAGATTACTAGGGGTGTTCCTAGGTCGGATTCGTGGATGGAGAAGTTGCTCAGGGAGTTTATGATGTCTTGGGGACAGAAATTTTTGCGTCTCGTTGTTATAGAGAGCGTTCAACCGACCGTCATCACTCCCTTTCGGCGGGGGGTTTATGAACACCCGTCAGGACAGAGCAAGTCGAAAGTTTGGAAGACCGCGGTGCTAGAGGATAAGGAGGCGACTCAAGGGAACGTCACTAAGTGCCTGACCAAAGACAGCATTACCGATCCTAGTGTCGTCAGTTCATCTATACGGGCCAAGACCGATGAGACTCGTATTGAAGGTGCGAGTGATGAGAGAAAGTATAATTGGTTGGGCTCGCCTTTGGCTAGAGTGGTAGAAGCTTGTGTTAGGAGGGCTCGATGGTGAAGGACCCGAACAAGCACACCCGGGTGGTAAGAGGAGGAAAAAGTTGGACTGGTAGAGCCCAGCCGTTTTGTACTATGTTCTATTAGTCGATATACTGTGGCGTATTAGTACTAGTTTTCGTAGGGTTTTGACGTGTTGTCATTTTCTGGGGTAGCCGGATTTCTGATGCTCGATGTATAGGGCCTCGACAAAGGCTCGATTTAACTGATTTTTTTTATTAATGAGAAGCACATTTTTATTATTTATTATTTTTTTCGTGGTGGTTCGCAACTCGATTCTTCATTTTACCGGAGCACCCTTTTGGGTTTTCACTCCGTCCTCGGCTCACCTTTTGTTTGCCCTTTTTTTTACGGCTCGTCACTCGATTCTTCATTTTGCCCGGAGCGCCCTTTCGGGATTTCACTCCGTCCTCGGCTCGTCATTTTTTTACGACGGCTCGCAACTCGTTTCTTCATTTTGTCCGGGGCGCCCTTTCAGGTTTTCACCCCATCTTCGGCTCGTCGTTTGTGCTTCGTCATTGAAATCACTCATTAACCGGAGCGTGAGAAAAGGTTCCGATTTGCACGCGAATCGAGTAATCGATTTTGTCATTTTTGTTGGTTATACCCTTGGAGGGGCTGCCTACGTATCCGTGTTTAGACGGAATCAAACCATGTTCGTAGTTCATTTTTAGATGTGAGTGATTTTGCTTTAGACTCGTTATGCCAATTATCGATGCGAATTATTTTTAAGAGTTTTGTGTGGGTTTTCACTCTAGGTTGGAGATTAGGATGGGGTTGTTGGGGAGGATAAGGATAGTATCGTTTGAGTTGGTTCATGTTGGTTGGGGTTAAGAATTCTTGACCATCTAGGTCAGCAAGGATTACGGCACCCCCTGTGAGTATCTTCTTGACAAGGTAGCGGTTTGAATTTCCTTCTAGGGTTGATGGGAAGGGGTGCTCTAACGGATTTGACTACTAATTCTCCCTCATGTATGTTTCCAGATTGGACTCGTTTGTTAAAGTCTCGTTGTATGCGTTGTTGGTAGGCTTGCACGTTGGACAGTGCATGTATTCTAGGCTCATCTAGGAGTACTAGCTCATCGTAACGCTTTTGGTTCCATTCTTCTTTGGAAATGGCGCTTTCGACTAGTATCCTCAGTGAGGGTATTTCCAACTATATGGGTTGCACGG
Source organism: Agrostemma githago (assembly GCA_958450325.1). Classification (NCBI taxonomy): domain Eukaryota; kingdom Viridiplantae; phylum Streptophyta; class Magnoliopsida; order Caryophyllales; family Caryophyllaceae; genus Agrostemma; species Agrostemma githago. The sequence continues at coordinate 53,489,600 of OY288253.1, forward strand.
TCTCGGAACCGTAGGTTAGGTAGTAGGGTGTGGCACCGATGGGTGTTCGGTAGGAGGTTCGGTATCCCCGTAATGCGAAGGGTATCTTGTTTGGCCAATCCCGGTAGTTGTCTATCATTTTCTTTATGATTGTGGTAATGGTTTTGTTTGCAGCCTCCACGGCACCGTTTGTCTGAGGTCTATAGGGTGAGGATTTGTGTCTTTGGATTTTGTATTTGTCTACGAGTATTTGGGTGTCGGCTCTGAAGTGAGCCCCCAGATCACTGATGATTTCGTGAGGTATTGTCGTAGCGGCAGATGATGTTATTTTATAGAAACTTGACAACTTGTTTGGATTAGTACGGTGTAATAGGCTGCTTCTACCCATTTGGTAAAGTAATCAACAGCCACTAGTATAAAACAGTGTCCTCCGGTTCCGGACAGGTGTACCTTTCCTATGATGTCAATTCCCTAGGTAGAGAAGGGCCAGGGTGTTGTTATGGTGTGGGGTGGGTATGGCGGTAGGTGTTGGATTTTGGCGAATAATTGGCAGTTGTAACAGTGGCGGACATGCCGCTGGCAATCTGCCTCTAGGGTAATCCAGTAATAGCCTAGTCTCATTATTTTTCGGGCTAATAGGTGTGCGCTCATGTGGGGTCCGCATTCCCCGTCATGTACATCTTCCATGACTTTCTCGAATTGGGTTTTGTCATCTAAGGAGTACTCCTTGCGGGGTTCGTTTGTATAGTAGTCCTAGGTTTAGGACGTAATGGACAACTTGTATTCGTAGGGCTCTTTTGTTTATGGTGTTCGTGTTAGGTGGGTATGATCAATTGGTTTTGAAGTCTAGGATTGCTTTGTACCAGGGTTCTTCGGGGGTGTCGTCGGTTTCAAGGTTGTGGATGTAGGCTGGTTGTTCACTCCTTTCTACGCAGATAGGTGTAGACACCCGCATTTTGACTGCCACGTGTCTATGGTAGTCTCCGAAAAACACCCGATGATGATTGGACGTCAACGTGACTTAGTGTACTCGGATTTGGGCTCGGAATTCATAATATCCGACATGGACTTTTTTTAGCGGAGTAAAATCTCACAAAACAGACCTCAAATTCAGGCCCAGTGGGTCGTTCCGAGTCAAACAAGACTAATTTGGGTCAGAACCGGCACCAAAAATAATTCCCGTCTTTTAGCGACCGGGTCAAAACCCGGTCAAAGACGAAACCGTCTCAGAAATCAGCCAAGTACATTCTCGAGATTTGCGCCAAGTTCAAAATCAGCCAAATCCATTCACAAATCAACCCAAATCAAACATAATCAATTAAACATAAATCAAGGGCAATCATGCCCAAAATAGCCCGGTCTAATTGATCCACTCGGTCGAGTGGATTGGCCACTCGATCGAGTGGAGCCTCTTCAAACCCGTCCAGGTACATTCACGAGGGCACTCGACCGAGTACACCCGCGCCACTCGGTCGAGTGACCCGGGGTCGGGGCTGCCTATAAATACCGACTCTTTCCCATGCATTTGGAGAACCTTTTTTGGAGACCTTTTGGGAAGACTTTTGACACTCACTTTTACCCCACAATTTCAGCCACATTTCACCCCACTTCCACCCTACTTCATCACACATCAAAGCCTTAGAAATCCTAAGCAATACACACAAAGACCGAGTCCTTCGTCCCTCGAAAAACCGACGTAATACACATACACATCCATACACACCATAACTCGCATACATCCTCGATACTCCCAAGCCTTGCCGCTATTCTACGAGTCCATTTCCGAGGTCTATACTAGCATGTATGTTGAGGGTGTCCTAAACCCTTTTTCTATCTCTTTTCTATATCGTTTTATGTACATTTTTGCATTATTGCATCGTAGTAACACTAACACTAACACTAACTTCTTTACATTTTTCATCTTTATTTTTTTTTTATCCTTTCTTATTTTATCTTTTTTTACTAATGTTATTAATACCGTGTATATATATTAATACTAAAACCGGTTTTAAAACGTTGGACTACGATGATCACTATTGGTCCGTCTAATCTCTTTACGAGCAACGACGGAGGTGGAGCCCTTTCGAGGAGCCCCGCCCCAATGTACTCAAGGGCATGACGCGACCGTGATCGGTCGTAGTTGAACGAATTCAATTCCCTTTCCATAATTGGTACGAGACCCGTTGACACGAATACCGACATCACATAACTCGAAAGGGTTAGTTTCGATGTCGTGACGTAGAGGGATACATCTCGTTACTAATTCAAAGTTTCGTAATCTAGCACAAACGTTTTCATAAAAACTCCGGTGACGGTATTATAATCGTTCATACACGATTATAACACCGGAGGCCGAGTCGAATACAAATCGTGCGATATTTATATTTGACTCGGCCGATCATCGATTTCAAGTCATAAAACCGAGCAAAAGCCTGCTCGTACAGGGGGCACTCGACCGAGTGCCATAGGCCACTCGATCGAGTTGCACCCCAAAAACTGGGCAGTAGCCCCATTAATGCTGCACTCGACCGAGTGCCATAGGGCACTCGATCGAGTAACCCCCCCAAAAGTGGTCAGTAGCCACGCTAATGACACACTCGACCGAGTCAGTCAATGACTCGATCGAGTGGGTCTCATAACCCGCAATACCGAGGGCTTAGACGCATATTCCGAGCCCCGTTCTTTATCGACTTTAGACCATCATCCGGCCTCCCTATTTTTCAAAACTATACACATCACGACACGTAGAACGACTTTGACCACTTTTACGTGATAAGTCGGGACAAGACTACGGAATGTAAGACTAGGCTAGCAATACGCCACAATCTCACATTTCCGTCCTTCGCTTAATACGTGACATAATACGTATTTAAGCGGGGTGGTCCATCTACATATTTCGCGGTCTAGCTTTCATACGGGTCCGTTTTTATCTTTACGTTATTTCGTTTATGTCGTATTGTGAAATCCGGGTTGTATTTCCGCCCGTGTAGCTTGTACGCTTTCCATTTCTTTCTTTCGAGCTTTGTTTATTATTTGCTTTTACGCTTATATAAATGAACCTCGCATGCTAAACTATTTCGACCACATTCAAGATGCATTAAATGACGTAGTTAACGCAAAACTCGCATGTTTAGTTAAAAACGCTGTTTGCATATCATTTCATTATTTTACTAGCGCGCGTATCACGAACACGAACGATGTCTTAGTAGAGGCCGCCATGTGCGGGCGGGGTTGGGTGTCCTTAGTGGGCTTCCCAACACGTACCCTCACCCCTTACTCAGAACCTCTGGTTTCCGGATGTCCGAAACCCTTGGCGAACGAGAGTCATTCTTTACACGATGCCGGTGTAGATGGTATCGGTATCGCAATGCAAAGGGACGAGCCCAATGAACTCTGAAATCGGAGTGGGCTTACTTTGTGTATAGCCCATAACGACATAGAGTGGGCTCGTATGGTTCCGAATAACCACAAAATTCGGTGGCGACTCCATTTTGACTTAAATTTCGAACCCGAGAACAATCTCACCACGAGATTCATTCGCCTACCCAAACCCGCGCGTGGCCGCGTCGGGGTGGACCTACGTCATGTCCACAATTTGGCGACTCCGCTGGGGATACCTGATGTACCACATGTCATCGGGGTTCCTAGGGTGAGACTCGAAGAGAAATCGTTCGAATATTAGTGTGCGCGCATTAGTTTAATGATTCATGCATAACCCAAATTTTGCCCGGGCCGGTTACTTGTGACCGACGTCCCACTATACCACGGTGCATTCCTACATGGGTGCGCTAAAGACATCGATGGTGGAACTCGTCTCGGTTTTGCGGCATGTCCTAAGACCAACTCGGCTTAGGGAGTCCGTCCATCACATGAGAAAGCCATCGTTGTTGGTATAGACCCTATTTTGACCGACCGAGACTTAGCGTAAAGCATACATGAGCGTCGTTATAATGCTTGTTTGACTACGTGCTACTTGGTTTCCGTGTCATTTTTCAAAAACCGTCATTTCAAAAATGCATCTTTCCAAAAATACCCACCTTTCGAAAAACCCGAAATGCTGCCCATTTTGGGACTCATCCTTTTCAAAATACCCAATTTTCAAAACTCGGAATGCCGCCGAAATTTAGGATCAACGATTTGACTCAAAACATCCTTTCTGTAGTCGGCATGCTGTCCGTTTCAATTCTCGAATTTCCACCCCCATCACCTTGATTTTCGGAATTTTCCTTTTCAAAATTCTAATCCCGGTTTTCGAAATTCCGTTTTCAGTTTTCAAAACTTTCGGAAATTCGTTCATTTTGCATTCGAACTTCAACTTTCAACTTTCCTAAAATAAACCTTCCTTATTATAGGACCTACCGTCTATCCGTGTGTCGGGTCTTTGCATAGTACGTAGAAGGTTTATAGCGTCGAAACTCCGTCGATCTTATATCACGAGTTTCCCCCCCTTTTCCCAAGTCCGCCTTATCTGTCAAGGCACGACCAACCCGCGTAGGGCATACCCCTACAAAGGAAGGTCCGTCCATACACTCGAGTCAAAAGTCTGGGGAGTAATCTCACGTGGACCTTCCCTCGAACAGGATTAGGCCCACAAAACCGAAATCCTAAGGAAGTTATACCACCCACGAGTCATCCGTCTAGATGTCTTTCTCGAGTCTTGTCCGCTTAGTCCTTTCTTTTTTGGGTCACTCGGGATGTGCTGTTTCCTTTTATTCCAAGACTGGGTTCGGTTTCTGATTACGCGGTGTTCTTACAGACAGGCCACCGGCAACCAGACACGCTCGAAGAATGGCTACTTTGAACAGTCTGCAAACCGCTTTGGATGCCATGGTCGCAAAGCAAACCGACATCGAGGCCCAACTGACCGAAATGAGGGCTGGCCAAGTGGCCATCGTTGCTCGCCTAGCTACGGTGGAGCAAGGGACCCCTAATGTCGGGACTACTGGGCCCACAACTGAACTGGTCAGCGCAGTGCGCCGGCTAGAAGAACAAGTCCATTTGACTGGGAGTAACAATATCCACCGGGAGAATAGCCGAGAGTACTCCACGGTGAGTGACAAGCTGCCCGCAAACCTGAACCTCACAGGTCTGCCCATGTTCGAAGGAACTGAGGACCCGTTACTACATGTGCGGGCCTTCAAGGAATTCATGGCCATCAAGGGAGTGGACTCATCCATGTTCAAAAACCTTTTTGCCGCATCTCTCGAGAAACACCCACGGGCCTGGTACTACAGACTAGACCCGAAGAAGTTCCCTACCTGGGATGATGTGGCCACCGAGTTCGCTCGGAACTATGCTGACAACACCGAGATCCAAACCACAATGCGATCTCTGGAGGTTATGGCCCAAGAGCCGAAGGAGGGTTTTACTAAATACCTTCAACGCTGGAGGGCCGAGAGCGTGAAACTGGTCGACAAGCCCAGTGAGAAGACTCTAGTGGAGGCCTTTGTTAAGAACCTCCTCCCATCCTACCGGGTTCACCTCCGATATGCTGTCATACCCAACTTCACCACCCTCACTGAAATGGGTATGAGGATCGAAGATGACTTGAGACTAGAAGGCCTCACCAAGGCCGCTGCTAAGGGTTACCAAGGGGCTTCTTCCTCCACAACCAAACCTCAAGCTGCAACCCGCAGCATTTTCGACGCGGTTAATCTACTAGATGCCCCGTCCAAGAAGAACACCCCACCTCGGGTCTTCACTGATATAGGTACTACCTATACTTATGCCTTACAAAGGCTATCCTCAAAAGGCCTAATCCAACCGATAGGCCCAACTCCTGAAGTTCCGGTCGAGCGACGCTCCAAGAACTACAATGCTCAGGCCTATTGCCAATACCACCGAGGCAATGGGCACGATACCGAGAAGTGTTGGAAGCTGAAACACTTGATCCAGGACTTAATTGAAAGCGGAAAAATCCCGCTACCCGGAGATAAGCCCAGCAACAAGGAGAACCCTTTCAGCTCCCATGCCATCTTTGCCGGGGAGGTGATCGATTGCTCTCACCTTATCTCCCCCTTTATCCCGCAAGTGGACGGGATCTGGTTCGATGACGAGGATGATATCTACCTCGCCAAAGGGGAAGCCGTTCCCATCACCCCTGAACAGATTCGAGAAGTCAAAACTCGAGTCTTAGCCAGCAACAACCTTGGTCGTCCCTATTTAGCCACAAGCACTAGGGACACTCCTATCCCGACAACCATCACCGATCCACTCGGGATGGAAGTCGCCCCTGAAGAGCCGACCGCTGAAACGGCCGTCGTGAAGCAATTGAAGAGAACCCGAGTTGACCTCACTATATGGCAACTCCTTGTTAGCTCTCAAGAACACCGAGAAGCACTTACAAAGGCTCTCGATCAAGTCAAGATCGACTCTCTGGCTACCCCCGCTGAAATGGTAGCCACGGTCCTACCCCACCTAAAGGGTAAGGCCAAAGTAGGAGGCCCAATGATCACATTTTCCGAAGCCGATCTACCGCCATTCGGGACCTCCCACAACCTAGCCCTTTACATCACGGTGATTTGCCGGGGGAAGTACCTCCCGATGACCCTAGTTGATGACGGGTCGGCCGTGAATGTCCTTCCTCTAAGGACCGCCGAAGCCCTCGGCATTACCGAGGCCGACTATATCCCGACTGCTCAAACCATCCAAGCCTTTGATGGGAGCCCAAAGTCGGTAGCTGGGGCCATAAAACTGACCATCATCACGGGCCCAGTAGAAAAGGAGCTTGAATTCCAGGTGATTGATGTCACCTCCTCATTCAACCTACTCTTAGGAAGGCCGTGGATTCACGCGGTGAAAGCTGTATCCTCCACCCTCCACCGCAAGATCAAGATGCCTCTACTCGACAATGTTATTACCTTAGAGGCAACCCCAATGACCGTGGCTAGCTGTAACGCCACGGGCCGCACGGACCTCTGGGGGTTCGACTTTGTGGGGATGATTGAGGAAGAGTACCTTTTCCGACCTTACTTCACCACAAGCATTGACACAATGCTCCAAAACCTAGGGTACCTTCCGGGGGCTACCTCTCGACCTGACCTTCCAGCTGGGAAGATCATCGAGGTCCTTAAGGACGAAGACTCTCACTTCGGCCTTGGCTATGACATCACTCCGGACAACGTTGTCCGAGCAGGAATCGAGAAGGCCTGCAACATTATGAAGGGTACCTACTTGAGCCCTTACAGCCCACGGTTGTCTGACTACTTTGTCACACCCGTATTCGGGGCTGTCCAGGTTGGGCTATACCAACCCAATGCTACGCACCTCGGGACCCACTTGGCCCGAGATTGCAACTACATCCCGGATGATGTGTTCGCCCTCATCCAGTCTGATGAAGCCAATGATGCTGAGCCCGCGCTAGGGCTGCTCTTCGGGGAAGACACCATAGCCCCGACCCCAAAAGAAGACCTGGTCAACCTGATCCTCCGCAGCAACAGGTTTGACCCGACCAAGCTGATCTCGGATGTTGGTTCCGAGACGGGAAAAAGGGCCTGGAGGAAGACTGTCAAGTGGACTGACAGTCAAGGAAAGATCTACAAGCTGGTCACCGGAGAGGGAGATATGCCTGAGTCTGAGTCCGAGTCTGAGTCGGAGTCTGAGTCTGAGTCTGAGGTCGAGTCTAGGGAAGTCGGTGCTAGAGTCACTCCTGTAACCCCTCTCCCTTCTATCATTCCTGCTGCTGGCACTTCGGGGTCTGTCCCGAGTGCCTTGCCAATTCCGCCTCTGACCAATGATCAGATGGCTGCTCTCTTTGAGCTGTTTTCCAAATTTTCAATCAATAATAACAACCGTTCTGCTTACGACTTGTCTCTTTTAAATCCCATTTTCAAAAATAATTTATGCTATGACATTGAGAAATCCGACGAACAGGTACCCTTGCCTCCACATCTGATCGAGCAACTCGAGCAAAGGGAATCCCGGAATCCGGTAATCGAAGAGACTGAATCCATAAACGTGGGAACAACCTTAGAGCCTCGGATACTTAAGATAGGGTTATCCTTAAACCCTGAGGAGAAGCAACAATTCATAAACCTCCTCCAAGAGTTCAAAGATGTCTTCGCATGGTCCTACAAGGACATGCCGGGGATAGACCGGGAAATAGCCGAGCACCACATACCTATCAAAGATGGGTGCAAACCGGTCAAACAAAAGCTCCGTCGGATGAGGCCCGAGTGGTCCCTCAAAGTAAAGGAAGAAGTCGACAAACAATTCAAAGCCGGCTTCATACAAGTGTCCGAATATCCGGACTGGGTTGCAAACATCGTGCCGGTTCCTAAAAAGGACGGTAAGGTGCGGGTATGCGTAGACTTTCGGGATCTTAACAAAGCAAGCCCGAAGGATGATTTTCCGTTACCACACATCGACATACTGGTGGATAACACGGCCGATCATGCCCTTCTGTCATTCATGGACGGGTATGCCGGGTATAATCAAATCAAGATGGCGGAAGAAGACATGAGTAAGACTACCTTCACTACACCTTGGGGTACTTACTGCTACACCGTCATGCCATTTGGTCTCATTAATGCCGGGGCCACATACCAAAGGACCGCTACCACTTTACTACACGACATGATGCATAAAGAGGTAGAGGTCTACGTAGACGACATGATCGTCAAATCCAAAGAACGGGACGGTCACATCGCCGCTCTAAGAAAATTCTTCACCCAACTGCGCAAATACAACATGAGGCTAAACCCTCAGAAATGCAGTTTTGGAGTAACGTCAGGCAAATTACTGGGTCATATCGTTAGCCAACGAGGTATCGAAGTCGACCCAGCTAAAATCAAAGCCATTACCGAGATGCAAGCTCCTAAAACCGAAAAAGAAATAAGGGGATTTCTCGGGAAAGTCCAGTACATTAGTCGATTCATTTCCAAGCTAACCATGGTATGTGAACCAATTTTCAAGAAACTGAAAATAGGAGAACGGGTGCTATGGGATGACAAGTGCCAAACCGCTTTCGACAAAATCAAGGAAATTCTGTCTGCTCCGCCAGTTTTGATGCCACCTCAACCCGGTTTGCCTCTGTCGTTATACCTAACAACGACCGAGACAGCCATGGGGGCTATGCTGGCTCAGACAGTTGACTCCGAAGAAAGAGCCATTTACTACATCAGCAAAAAGTTTTTAGAGTATGAGTGCAAATATACCATGCTCGAAAAGACGTGTTTGGCTCTAGTCTGGGCCACCAAGAAACTCCGACATTATATGCTCAGTTACGAGGTCCATGTGCTATCCAAGATGGACCCGATCAAATACCTCTTCGAAAAACCAATCCTCAATGGCCGAATTTCTAGATGGACCTTAATGTTGGCAGAATTCGACCTAAAATTTGTGCCGTTAAAGGCTATTAAGGGTCGAGTAGTAGCTGAATTTCTCGCCGATAGCCCGATAACCGAGGAAGGACACACCGACACTTGGTCCTTCCCAGACGAAGATATTTTCCATACTGATACTGAAACTTGGGATTTATACTTCGATGGTGCATCTAATTTTCGAGGGTTCGGAGTCGGGATCCTCCTAATTTCACCAAAAGGGGAACATACTCCCGTCTCCATCAAACTGGACTTTGATGTTACTAATAATGCAGCAGAGTACGAAGCATGCATTTACGGGCTACAAGCCGCCGCCAATCTGGGGATCACAAATCTCCGGGTACATGGTGATTCATCCTTGGTCATTAACCAGGCACTTCAAAAATGGAAAACTCGAAATGCTAATCTCATGGCCTACCAGGCACGAGTACGGGATCTCGAGAAACAATTCCAAAAGGTAGAATACATACATCTGCCCCGGGAAGAAAATCAGTTCGCAGATGCACTCTCAAAATTGGCATCTTTACTAAATATTCCCGACCACGTGACTAGTATGCCGATTTGCGTCGAAAGACGGTCCGAGCCAGCATACATCTGCGACATCGAAGACATTGAGTTAACCGATCCCAACCCGTGGTACCAAGCCGTGTTGAAGTACCTGACAAACGGAGAGTATCCTCCCGGGACGGAAGGTCGAGCCAAGAAAGCCTTACGAAGGCTAGCCACCCAGTTCATCCGCACTGATGACGGACAACTGTACAAAAAGACGGCACAAGGGGCTCTTCTCCTTTGTGTTGACAAATACAAGGCCGAAAAGGTTATGACCGAAGTACATGACGGTGAAAACGGCCCACATATGAATGCCCACATGTTGGTCCGAAAGATCATGAGGCTCGGTTATTACTGGAATACAATGGAGGCCGACTGTCAACTATATGTCAAACATTGTCATAACTGTCAAATCTTTGGCAATGTGCAACATATGCCGTCATCGCTACTCTATACCATGACGTCACCCTGGCCATTCTCAACATGGGGTATCGACATAATCGGGAAAATAAATCCCTCGGGTATCGGTGGGCATTGCTTCATTTTGGTAGCTATCGACTATTTCACCAAATGGGTCGAAGCTGAATCATATCGCATTCTCAATGCTAAGCATGTCGCCAAATTTATCCAAAACAAGATAATATGTCGGTATGGAATCCCGCATGAATTCATCAGTGATCACGGGACTCATTTTCAAGCCGAGACTGCGGCCCTGCTGACTAAATATAAAATTCAAAGGCACACGTCCTCGCCCTACCGTCCCCAAACGAATGGAGCAGTGGAGGCAGCTAATAAAACGATTGTCACCATACTCAAAAAGATGGCCGATAATTACCGGGACTGGCCCGACAAAATACCTTTTGCCCTATGGGGGTACCGGACGTCAATTCGCACCGCAACCGGGGCAACGCCATACTACCTAACCTATGGGATGGAAGCTGTCCAGCCCGTCGAGTTAGAAGTACCGTCCCTCAGAATTCTGCTAGAAAGCCAAGTACCCGAAGCTGACTGGGTACGAGCACGATATGACTCATTGGTTCTACTAGATGAACGACGGTCTCGTGCCCTCAATAATATCCAAATCTACCAGAAGAGGATCCAACGGGCCTTCAACAAGAGAGTAAGGCCCAGACACATCAAGGAGGGCGATCTAGTCCTTAAGTCTATTCGAGCTCTACTACCGGTTGACCCAAGGGGAAAATTCAAACCCAATTGGGCTGGGCCATACCTGGTGAAGAAAATCCTATCAGGGGGAGCAGTGATGCTGACGGACCTGGACGGGAACGAGTTTGTCAACCCAACCAACCTGGACCAGTTGAAGCGTTACTACCCTTAGCCATTTCTCAATGTCATTAGCAAATTTTATCAAAATCATTTTTTACAAAAAGCAAGTCAATGAGCTAGAATTACCTATTCTACTGTCATAAACATCTTGAACCAATAGTCTTGGTGTAATTCGAGATTGCAAATTTCCTATGCCTGAACTACGTTTGGTTTGATTCTGCTAATCGCGGATACGTAGGCAACCCCTCAAAAGGGTACAACCAATGCAATCAAGAAAAGACAGGAACGGTTTAATAATAAATCTCTTTTATTAATTCAAAAAATATATATCCCGATAAACTCGGGAAATTACAAAGTGCAGGAATAAAAAAAAAACAACAAAAACAAAAAAGGGCACACAATAAGAATAATAATAATACTTAAATAATAATAGATCTAAGGACTCGGCATTTAGGGCATCTTGCCCTTCCCCTTGTCCTTAGCATCCTTAGTCGTCCACTGGCGACGACGTGGAGGGGAGCGTTCCCGAATTACTAAGGGAACCTCTCTAGCTCGGGCCCGAGTGTTTGAGCCCGACTCCCCTGTCATATCAATGGGCCCAAGTCGAGCCCTGACCGGTTCAGGGAGCCGGTCACGCGGACCAAGTCGGTCCCGGACTGCCAACCTCGGCCCAAGTCGTCGTTCCAAGTCGGTCTGCCCCTGAGTACTGCTAGAACCGACTTCTCTAGATCGAGTCCTAGTATGTGACTTGTGACCCGATTCTTCCCGGACTTTAGCTCCAGGAATGTCTTCCCCGGCGAAGAGCTCTCTGTTATCCTTCGCCGACTCACGCTGCACCAATTCGATGGCCTCGTCAACTTTTAAGGCCTTTCGAGCTTCCTCAGACTCTTCAGTGGTCCACTTCTGGTAAGCCCGCGATACCCAAGCGGATTGGCAAGGGCTAGGTATCGTCCATGTGGGACGAGTGAACCATCGTTGCAACCAAGTGTCGCACATAGCGTCCGTCAACTGGAGCGGGACGCTAATAATGGCTTCCCTCTCAGGGATGCGCTGAGATGAACCGAACTGCCTTAGGAGGCGGTCCGGGTAAATATGAACCGCCCAGTCTAGGGACAAAATCGTCAGATATCGGGCTTGGTCCCTCTTGGCCAATCCAGTTAGCTTCGAAAGAAACCACCAAGCAACGGTCCACCTGATCAAAGGACCCCCATGGAATGCCAGTTCTTCATCCCAGTAAGCTCGGTTTATCTGGTGACTCGAGCTTATCTTCCGCCTCCTAGAGCTGATTTGACTACTCCTATAACTGGAAATGCTCGGAGGGGTCTCTATGATTGACAGTCGTTCCGACAACCATATCTGAAAGGCATATACAAAACTTCATAAGCAACGGAGCAATTCGCTACAGCCCACTCGATCGAGTACAAAATCTGACTCGATCGAGTAAGCTTGTCAAAAACAAGCAGTAGTCAGGTTCGAGCGCCACTCGATCGAGTGCAACATCTGACTCGATCGAGTAAGCCTGTCAAAAACAGGCAGTAGCACGACAAAAGTGTCACTCGATCGAGTGACAGGTCCACTCGATCGAGTGACTTACGAAGACCAGAAAATACGCGTGAAACGTAAAAAAAAAAAAGAGAAGAAATTTTTTTCAATTTACATACTTGAAGGATACGGGTGCTTCCCATCAGCCGCCGAGTTGGGTCAAGCCGTCGAGCATCCAGCCCCATAATGATTTCCCCCGTGGCTAGCCAAGCAGGGCTATGACCAGTCTCCATCTGGTCAACCACTCCGATCAGCCTGATTTGACCCATGCATGAGTCAAGATCCATCAACCCTTCGAATACGTAACAATGCAGCATGCAAAAGGCAAATGCCCTACGCCTATGAGCAGGGGTAGCCCTTACATCTCGAGGGTTCATAAACTTATCAGCTAGGTCGAATAGGGAGACATTATCCCCCTGCACCATCCGATTTGTCTCAGCATGAGACAAACCCAAAAATTCCCTCAACCGCCTCCTTGGATCCGGGTAGAACGGAGGGATAGCTGGCTGGGCAGAAAAGCTCCAACCACCAATAGCAGAAATCTCCTCGGGCAAGGGGCACATCTCGCCCCTCGGGAATGCAAACACGTGATGGGTGGTGTCCCAAAACGACAGACAGGCATCCAGAAAATGCGAATCCACTATTAGCCGTTGGAAGGGGAACAGATTGACTATTCCCATTTGGGTTAGCCTAACCTTCTCCTCGTCCCGAAAGTATTGGGACCAGGCGAGAAGCATGGCAGTCAAGTGATCGATGCCCATGATAGGAATTTTTTTTTTTTAGCTTTCTTAAAAGTCTACAAGATTTTGAGAAAGGAGAAGGAGAATTTGGGTTGTGATGCAGGAACTGAAGTAGGAATCTCCCGTATTTATAATGGAGAAACCTAACAGAAACCTAACTGCTGCTGCCTCCTCATCCAGCTGGGCCCTATGCGCGCGCAGGCCTGATTTCAAACCTGAACCCAGAATAGGAATCAAGCTGTCCCGAGCTTTCCTAATATTTTCTAAAATTTCTTCGCGTCAAAATTTTTGTCTTTCCAAAAATTTTCAATTCTTTTTCCTCCCCAGCGAGAGTCAGCATTTTACCTACATGTTACATACAAATTGTTATGTGTCAGCATACAGGTACACCCCAGACTTCAAAAGGCAAGTCTCCGCGAAACCATTTAATTTCCCCAACGGAGTCAGCTTTCCCCCGTGTGCTATATCCAAAGTGCGATGTGTCGGCATACGGGTACACCTACTCCCCAAAAGAGGCAGGCTTTACTCCCCACGGAGCATCATCATCAGCTCAAATGCGACCCAAGGCTTCAGAAACAAGCCCGTGCAGCTCCTTTATTTCCCCAGCGGAACGCCCAAGGCGGCATCGTCCCAAAATAATACGGGATGGGCCCACACAGGCGCGCCCAGAACTCATGCTACGAGTCCGACTCCCCGCACAGCCATCATCATCAGGACAGGTATGACCCTTTACTTATGGCTGGCGAGCCCTTCACGCGAGTCTACCGGACTATAAACGACCCGACCGGAAGTCTACCAGGTCTTAACGGGCTTGGTAGCTACTCTGACTTTCGCCTTGTCCAAGCCTCAGTCAGAGTGGGGGCTCTGTAGACACCCGCATTTTGACTGCCACGTGTCTATGGTAGTCTCCGAAAAACACCCGATGATGATTGGACGTCAACGTGACTTAGTGTACTCGGATTTGGGCTCGGAATTCATAATATCCGACATGGACTTTTTTTAGCGGAGTAAAATCTCACAAAACAGACCTCAAATTCAGGCCCAGTGGGTCGTTCCGAGTCAAACAAGACTAATTTGGGTCAGAACCGGCACCAAAAATAATTCCCGTCTTTTAGCGACCGGGTCAAAACCCGGTCAAAGACGAAACCGTCTCAGAAATCAGCCAAGTACATTCTCGAGATTTGCGCCAAGTTCAAAATCAGCCAAATCCATTCACAAATCAACCCAAATCAAACATAATCAATTAAACATAAATCAAGGGCAATCATGCCCAAAATAGCCCGGTCTAATTGATCCACTCGGTCGAGTGGATTGGCCACTCGATCGAGTGGAGCCTCTTCAAACCCGTCCAGGTACATTCACGAGGGCACTCGACCGAGTACACCCGCGCCACTCGGTCGAGTGACCCGGGGTCGGGGCTGCCTATAAATACCGACTCTTTCCCATGCATTTGGAGAACCTTTTTTGGAGACCTTTTGGGAAGACTTTTGACACTCACTTTTACCCCACAATTTCAGCCACATTTCACCCCACTTCCACCCTACTTCATCACACATCAAAGCCTTAGAAATCCTAAGCAATACACACAAAGACCGAGTCCTTCGTCCCTCGAAAAACCGACGTAATACACATACACATCCATACACACCATAACTCGCATACATCCTCGATACTCCCAAGCCTTGCCGCTATTCTACGAGTCCATTTCCGAGGTCTATACTAGCATGTATGTTGAGGGTGTCCTAAACCCTTTTTCTATCTCTTTTCTATATCGTTTTATGTACATTTTTGCATTATTGCATCGTAGTAACACTAACACTAACACTAACTTCTTTACATTTTTCATCTTTATTTTTTTTTTATCCTTTCTTATTTTATCTTTTTTTACTAATGTTATTAATACCGTGTATATATATTAATACTAAAACCGGTTTTAAAACGTTGGACTACGATGATCACTATTGGTCCGTCTAATCTCTTTACGAGCAACGACGGAGGTGGAGCCCTTTCGAGGAGCCCCGCCCCAATGTACTCAAGGGCATGACGCGACCGTGATCGGTC
Organism: Agrostemma githago; assembly: GCA_958450325.1. Classification (NCBI taxonomy): domain Eukaryota; kingdom Viridiplantae; phylum Streptophyta; class Magnoliopsida; order Caryophyllales; family Caryophyllaceae; genus Agrostemma; species Agrostemma githago. The sequence goes on from OY288253.1 coordinate 53,505,075, forward strand.
GTAGTTGAACGAATTCAATTCCCTTTCCATAATTGGTACGAGACCCGTTGACACGAATACCGACATCACATAACTCGAAAGGGTTAGTTTCGATGTCGTGACGTAGAGGGATACATCTCGTTACTAATTCAAAGTTTCGTAATCTAGCACAAACGTTTTCATAAAAACTCCGGTGACGGTATTATAATCGTTCATACACGATTATAACACCGGAGGCCGAGTCGAATACAAATCGTGCGATATTTATATTTGACTCGGCCGATCATCGATTTCAAGTCATAAAACCGAGCAAAAGCCTGCTCGTACAGGGGGCACTCGACCGAGTGCCATAGGCCACTCGATCGAGTTGCACCCCAAAAACTGGGCAGTAGCCCCATTAATGCTGCACTCGACCGAGTGCCATAGGGCACTCGATCGAGTAACCCCCCCAAAAGTGGTCAGTAGCCACGCTAATGACACACTCGACCGAGTCAGTCAATGACTCGATCGAGTGGGTCTCATAACCCGCAATACCGAGGGCTTAGACGCATATTCCGAGCCCCGTTCTTTATCGACTTTAGACCATCATCCGGCCTCCCTATTTTTCAAAACTATACACATCACGACACGTAGAACGACTTTGACCACTTTTACGTGATAAGTCGGGACAAGACTACGGAATGTAAGACTAGGCTAGCAATACGCCACAATCTCACATTTCCGTCCTTCGCTTAATACGTGACATAATACGTATTTAAGCGGGGTGGTCCATCTACATATTTCGCGGTCTAGCTTTCATACGGGTCCGTTTTTATCTTTACGTTATTTCGTTTATGTCGTATTGTGAAATCCGGGTTGTATTTCCGCCCGTGTAGCTTGTACGCTTTCCATTTCTTTCTTTCGAGCTTTGTTTATTATTTGCTTTTACGCTTATATAAATGAACCTCGCATGCTAAACTATTTCGACCACATTCAAGATGCATTAAATGACGTAGTTAACGCAAAACTCGCATGTTTAGTTAAAAACGCTGTTTGCATATCATTTCATTATTTTACTAGCGCGCGTATCACGAACACGAACGATGTCTTAGTAGAGGCCGCCATGTGCGGGCGGGGTTGGGTGTCCTTAGTGGGCTTCCCAACACGTACCCTCACCCCTTACTCAGAACCTCTGGTTTCCGGATGTCCGAAACCCTTGGCGAACGAGAGTCATTCTTTACACGATGCCGGTGTAGATGGTATCGGTATCGCAATGCAAAGGGACGAGCCCAATGAACTCTGAAATCGGAGTGGGCTTACTTTGTGTATAGCCCATAACGACATAGAGTGGGCTCGTATGGTTCCGAATAACCACAAAATTCGGTGGCGACTCCATTTTGACTTAAATTTCGAACCCGAGAACAATCTCACCACGAGATTCATTCGCCTACCCAAACCTGCGCGTGGCCGCGTCGGGGTGGACCTACGTCATGTCCACAATAGGCATAGAGAAGAGGTTGTCAGGCGTGTTTATTAGTGAGGCTAGCTTGGATAGGGCGTCGGCAAATTGGTATTCTTCGCGGGGTATGTGTATGAAGTTGATTTTGGTGAATTCCTGGGATATTGTTTCTATTTTTGGTTTGGTACGGGGCTAGGCTCTCGCTATAGACCTTCCAGGTGCCTGTGGCTCGGTTGACTACTAGGGATGAATCTCCGTGGACTCTAAGGTTTTTGACTCCTAGAGTTACGGCGACTTTTAGCCCTATTAGGCAGGCTTCGCATTCGGCTGCATTCTTGGTAACCAGAAAGTCTAGTTTGACTGATATGGGTATGTGGTCGCCTATTAGTTGTGGGTTTCTTATGTTTTGTTGTTTTTTGTTAGGGAGTTAGTTGTGGGTTGAACCTAGGGTAATTGTTCCTGATCTCTTTTTAGGGTGAAGTTAAGTAGGCCGTTTGTTTTAGGCTTTACGCTTTAGTTAATTGCTATCGATAAATGGCATAGTATCGAGTTTCAAGCGATAAAGTACGTTATTAAAAGAAATCAAGCAATTGTCGAGGCATGTTTGTAAACGAAGAAACTATTTTGTTGATATAATAGTAAACGGGCTACATGCCCGCGATATTGTTTGATCGGGGGGAGGTGGAGGACAGGTCCCTTCATACCTCCCGGACTCGATAAAAAAGTGTTTGTCATTATTTAACCCTAGGCCCTATAGACGCACTGGACTCTAGCTAAGACTGGCTTCACACGCCCCTAAAAGAACATCCGTTGGTTGGACTCTCGGCGCTCATGCGGGTCACCCTCTTGATGGGCTTGGTATCGAGAACTAGTCCTCCTTTGAAGACATCCTACGCGGACGTAGACCCCCTTATCGATCAAATCTTGCACTTCATGCTTGAGCTCAGTGCACATTTGGGTCTTGTGTCCCCGACCCTATTGGTATAGGCAATAAGCGTTTGGATTCCAAGCCGCCCCCCTTTTTTCTATGGGCGGGTCCGGAGTAGGTCCTATTGTCCATAACAACCAGGCCTCCTGTAACTTCCTAAGGGCTTCAACATAGGACTCTCCTATCTCGTTGATTTGCCTAATGGGTCAACGAAGAGTCGTGGGTTCGGTGGGATGTGCGAGTACTCGACATATGGGTCTCCACTGAGTACCAACTCTCGGCCTATTGGTCTTTCCTGAGTTTTCCTTTCGGGTCCTTCCAGGGTCTTGAGGCGACGTCGGACATCGTCGATGGAGGAAGAGATTGATGACACTAGCCCTAGAACGCCATGGACTACGTTCATTAGAGCGTTGAGTTGGTCGATGCTATTTTCGTTGCCGTTTGACGCCATTCTTGAATCTGCGGAACAAAATAGGAAGATGAGGCCGGATCCACCATACGACTTAAAGACTCGAGGAATGCTCGTAATTGAGCGACACGGAGATGAGAACCTTGATTTGCGCGTGTTTGCGGTCATCGATTTAGGGACTTAGGTGCTTTAGACTCTCGATGTATTCGGCGAAACGCCTAATGAACTTATGCCTCTGGAACGAGACGATTTAACACAAATCTCGGGAGTGAGATTAAAGAAGAGGACTTCTCAAGATGAGACGACCCAAAGAGTAAGACCTCCAATAGAGGCGACCCTGGTAACTAACACAGTCAGTTAATCACACGGTTGTACGACGTAAGGGAGTGATACAACGGTTGGCGTACGAGTCTCGATCCCGGCTCGGAATCAAAGAGTTTGATGCTTTTGAAAACAGTTGGGTTTTGAAAATAAAACCTCTTTTTGAAAGTGAGAGTTCATAAATTTTGTGTTACGATGGTGTGGTGACATCATTTGCGACGTGAAAAGTGTTATTGCTACGTGCGCGTTGAGGACTCGACGATAGCAAAGGTGTAAATGGTGGTTTTACAAAAGAAGCACGGCTCTTAGAGGAACCGGTTTTGAAAATGTTGAGGTCGTGCTTTTATCGAGACTACTATTAATTAGTTAGTTCGATATTTGTGGTGTAGACGGTGTTCGTGAGAGAACGTGGTGTCGGTGACGGTGCTTTAAAAAGTATGACCAAATTCTGATTACAGAACTTGGGTAAAAGTGTTCTTGGGAACAATTTTTAAAATGTGTGACATGTACTTGTTGATTCCATTAATTGGTGTTTCGATGGTGGTGGTGGTGTGTTTTAAAAAGTGTTTTGAGGGTATAACCGTTTTGGGTTCCTTGACTTCATTAGTTGAAGTTTTGATTGTGTTAACGGTATGCGCGAAAAGATGTTTTGAAAAAGAAAATGTAACCATTTTAGGTGCCTTGATCCCATTAGTTGGAAATTCGGTGATACCAACGGTCCTCGTTGTTGCTTGGAAATGATGAGTTTTACATTGGCCAAGGTGATAGCGCTCAAAAGGGTCTTTTGAAGGTAGAGAGTGTAAAATTTGTCATGATGACGGTGCTAAAATGCTTTTTTGAAATTAATTTTAGCTTGACCGGAGTATCGGCGCTTAGAAAGCAGTTTTGAAGAGAAGATGTTCTTTTTTCGAAAACGAAGTTGGGTGCAGCTGAATATGTTGTCGTGGTTGAATCCAGATTTTAGTGTTTTATTTGGGTGGTTCAAACACGCTATACATAACTAGAAATTCGTACACTCATGCAGGATGCAGACACAGGTAGGTTAGGGTAGGCTACCGCCCACGAATAGTCAATGCTTAGGTGACGACATGTCACCTGGAGAGGTGGGTGCCATACCGTCTGCTTAGAACCACTCGTTTGGTATATCCGCGGGATGCGCGTTAGGCGGCCGGAGCGTCAACCGAGGATCTCTTCGCGTGTCCACAAAGATCTTACTGCAAAGAGGTCGATTGGTCCTCATATCAGTTAGGGTGGACTTTTTAAGGCCAAAACCTGTAGTGCCAAATAAAAAGAATCTAGGAAATGAGCTTCACCGACCTCGTTCGAGTTACACCACCGCTGGAAACTTGTTTCCAAATCCCCAGCGGAGTCGCCAAACTGCGGACGTTCGTCCGCACCGCCCGGCACCCGCACGGGACCGACCCTATTTCATCGCGGCAGCCACCCACGCGGCCCCTTCCCGTTCGGAGGCCGGTCCGATCTCGCTTTCGTGGCGATGTTTCAGACCTTGATTTGGATGACGATTCAGACTTGTGCTAGACAGGTGCAGGCACCCGTGTTTTCGTTGGAACCGATCGAGTTGTGGTTGTAAATGTTTAAAGGTCGATATGTTTGGTAAGGCGACCTATTTAGTGAACCGAATGTGTTGCCGATTTGTGGAGTCGTCACCGAGTCAATTATGGGGACTCGGAAATCGTTCAAATCAACTTTGATCCATAGCCGGCTCAAAGTTGAGTGGCACAGGACCTAAAGATAAAGGCGTGTACCCTTAAGCACTCCATGCCTGGAATGACTCTCATTGCAAATAGTTTCAGACATCCGAAACCGTCGATTCTGAGTAAGGGGTGAGGGTACGTATTAGGAAGCCAATGCTCGCCAGACATCGACACTCAATCCCACCCGGACGTAGCGGCATCTACTAATCAATCGGTGGGCTGATAACTTTGTTCCTTTGTTGTGGCGGAAGTACTGTAAGATCCATTATTTTAAACTTTTTTCCTTGCTATGTCGGTTGTTTAAGGACAAGTAAGTTTTGTCGTCAAAGTAGGTGTGTTTACATTCTTTGCATGCGATTTCACGTGACAAGCAGGCCATGAAAAGATGCACGTAGGAGAGTAGAGGGTACTAAATCTTATACGTATTAGCAAGTCCATTTTAACGTGATAATACGGATATTAGTCATTCTCGTGGTATACCTTACCTTGTATTCTGCTTAAGATGCGTTGGCTCGGTATTAATAGGGACGCGTCGAACCATGTACGGTGAGCATCGGGACAAATACGGAACCCGACCATCGCTTTGTTCAGTTTTAGCTTGTTTACGTTTTGAATTTTGTGTTAGGTGATTTAGCATGCGATTATAAGATCGTAAAAGCAATAAATCATACGAAAGCGGTAAATGCGAAATGTAAGTAAATCATATAGTGAGGAGTTGCACCGTCAGAGTATACGCTAAACGAGACACGATGCATAGATAGTGAGAATGGATCTCAGAACTTCCCAGGTCTATTTAGAGTGTTTTAGTGTCTATGGTTGACGTTGGGACGTTACGTGCTTTAGTACGTGTTATGGACCTTGTGTCCACATTTGATATTACCGTAGTGCATAATAAAAGTACTGAAAAGTAAAGTTTTGTTTAGATGACAACCTAGTGACGGTTCGACTTTAAGGCGGATCCTCCTAGCTTGCCCTGTGGTGATTCCGGCAGAGTTCCGTTACCACTTGCTGGTTCTGCGGCTAATCCGGCAAAGTTCTGTTGCTAGACTCGGAGTAGCTAGTCGAACACAGGTACCTCGGGATCGAGTGGAGTGCTCGAAGGTGAGGAGTAGCATCGGTTCACTTATCGGGACTACGATCGAGTGGATCGTTGGAGTTGGGTGTCGGAGTGCGAGCCCAAGATAAGAGAAACTCGTAATGAGTAATAGGGAGAAGAGAAGAATGAGAAATGTTGTGTTGAATGATGAGGTGAGGGGTATTTATAGTTGTTCACGTGGTTCAAATCGCCCAGATGAACGCCTGAGTCCGGGCGCACCAGAACTCAGGCCCCTGGGGTCTTGCGCACAAGAAGTAGAACGTCCGGGGTGAGGCGCCTGGGATTTTGAAGATACGATTTTGAAACTTTCCAAAATCGAGAAGATGCGTATAATATCATGGCTTGAAGGTTAAGTCTCCTTCCTTACCCTAGCGCGCCGTTGCGCTGAGTGGGCTTCGGGTGTGCATCCCGAGGTTCGCTCGGCCCGATGTGCTGACTCGGGTTTGACTTTGTGTATTTCGGGATCGATTCAGAGTCCCGGTGTCGGAATTGACTCTAATTAGTGTCGGTGCGACCGTAATGACACGACTAAGGCTGCCTTGATGTTAATTTAATCTTTCCAAATAATTATTTGATCCGTTCTATAGAAAAATCATCTAAAAAATCGCGATCTCGCGTCGCGTTGCAGTCTGATCGTCATCGTGTGTTTGTTGGGCACTTCTGCAGCCACGAGTTGTGGTTGAAAAAAAAATGACGAGCCGAGGACGGGGTGAAAACCCGAAAGGGCGCTCCGGGAAAAATGAAGAATCGAGTTGCGAGCCGTAAAAAAAAGTGCAAAAAGAAAAGAGAAAAAAAAACAAAGCAAAAAAAAAACAAAAGGTGAGCCAAGGACGGAGTGAAAACCCGAAAGGGCGTTCCGGGCAAAATGAATAACTGAGTTGCGAGCCACCATAAAAGAAAAAATGAAATAAAAAAAATGTGCTTCTCATTAATAAAAAAAATCAGTTAAATCGAGCCTTTGTCGAGGCCCTATACATCGAGCATCCTAAATCCGGCTACCCCGGAAAATGACAACATGTCAAAACCCTACAAAACAAACTAGTACTAATACGCCACAAAATATCAATTAATACAACATAATACTGAACGGCTGTGCTCTACCGGTCTGACTTTCCCTTTCCCTTATCGTTCGGATGTGCTTGTTCGGGTCTCTCACCATAGACCCTCTGAACACAAGTCTCCGTCATCTCAGCCAAAGGCGAGTCCAGCCGATCCAATTTCCCCTCCTCACTCACATTTTCAATACGGGTCTTGTCAGTCTCGGCCCGTTTAGATGAACTGACGAATATTAGGATCGGTAACGCCGTCTTCGGTCGGGCGCTTAGCGACATTAGCCCACGTAGCTTTCTTATTCTGTAGTACAGTCATATCCACAATCCTTAACCTTTCTCTCACATCTGACAACCCCGAACGTCAGGAATGACCTCCTGAAGTCGCTAAACCCCTTTCCAAAAGCCGAAATGCCCGCGCAAGAATGACAGGTCCACGCGGACGGTACATTTCGTCTATCGGATCCACCAGACTTGGACGTTTTTTTATTTTCTTTTTAGGGGGATAAGCTACTCCACCTAGGCGTGTCGTAGCCTTAACTGGCATCGTCAATTCGCGTCTTTAGCCCAGTACGGCATTATCATGGATATACAAAAGTGATCTAACTTTTTTTTTCTTTTCGCCCCATTGTAAACGCGAATGTCAAGACAATCACACTTGTCTCCCAATGCCAAACACGCACTCAGTCAAACATTTTGCACATCTCGAGTCCAATATTTTAACCGACGTATTACTTGATCCAACTCCCGGCTCAAACTAACGCATTCCGTGAATTCCGAAAATCATTTTCATACTCTCATGCAATCCTAACGCATTTAAAACATCCTAAGCTACGACGAAATCGCAAACAAACCAAACTTGAAGTGATTACTTGTCATCTAAGTTAACATTTCACAAAACGAAACGCAGGACTAAACCGGTCAATCAAAATACTAAAGTCTAAAACATACCAATTATACAAATCCAAATACAAACCGAGTTCATAAACTAGGGAGGACCTCTAGTGGCTGCGCCTATGGATATCACGAGCTCACCGATGTTGTCATTCAAATATAAATCCTCCTTCTCAAAGAGAGGAGACTCGGTGCCATCCATGCCTGACAGCATATCAAGAGTAGCTGTCTCGGGAATCACTCTGACATCCTCGATAGTACCCATGGCATGCCTCTCAGCCTCAACCTCCCTCTCCACCTCAGCTCTTAGCCTAGCCTCACCTTGCACCGAGGTCTTGCCCTGAGTCCGGGCCAACCGCTCCTTAAGGCGGGCAATCTCATCATCCCGGGATCGCAAGAGTTGCAGCAACTTGGCCTCTTCTGCCTCGAGCTCGGTCACCCGAGTTGCCAGCTAACCCCAGCATATCCGGAATATCCTGCAAATGCACCTATACTTTAGTAAAAAACACAACCAGCCTAAAAAGACAACCCTAGTTACACATACTCACCGATCGAGGCCTCGAAGTATCACGGGAATCCTTCGATGCGTAAGCCCGAAAGCAGTTGACGGCTTGCCACAACCGCTGATTGGAAGCTGACGAAAACTAAGAGACAAAACCAAACAAATTAGTCTAACAAAACCTGACCCTTGAGAACCGAGTTTGAAGCAAATCCTGAAACTTACCCGGTATACCCGGTCACGCTACTCCATCCTGGCCTCCATCTCCTCAGCGGAACATGGGGGAAGAGGCTTTGTAAAGGGTACCTCAGCCGCGTCGACCCTGAGCAACGTCAAGGGGAAGTCTGGGGGCTGAACAGCATCAGCCGGATCGGCCAGCTAAAGGAAAAGCGAACCGTTCAAAATATAGGCAAACACTAAACCATAGAACAAAACAAGCGGCAAAACAAATAACCGAGTACTCACCACGAGGCGATAGCAAGCTAGGCGCTGACGGACGTGGGACAGGTAGGAGGCACCCGACACCAGTAGTGCATCGCCTCCCTCTCCATCCCTACCCTCTTGGACCTCTGCGATGGTCGGTGGTCTAAACATAGTCCGGGGAGGATCAACCGGCACCCTAAACTCGTCATATAAACACTGATGCACCAACCGCTCACCCAGATACCATACCGGGGAAAACAACGCAAGGAGGAGCATCCTCCTGTAGCTCCTAGGCCTTAGCTCCGCCCCGACATACTCGGGCAGACCCTCGCAGTCGTCCCAAAGACGGACCACAAACTAAAAAACTGACACTTCAATAATCCTAATCCTGGGGGCTAATAAGCAAAACAAACTGTAAGACGGAAACTTACATCTTTGATGCGCAGCTACTGCACGAGCACATCTTGGCCTGAGCCAATCTCCACTCAATCCCCGCCGAAAACCTAACCGAACGAACATGCACCGTCTTAGGTGCCAATCGAGGGAATTATGAATAGATCCAAGGCTACAAAAACCCAGAAAACATCAAAACCCAACCAAGCTAAGCAAAATTCTAAAACCAGATACAGAGGCAATAAATAACCTCCAGCACAAGACCCGGACCCAATCCACCTTCGCTTGCCTCACCGATACTTGTAAGCAACGGGTCATCTCCGCGAAAGCAGCGGTCACCCAATCAAAACGTCCCAGTTGATCTAAATCAGCCAGGAAAGGCAAAATCCAAGTAGTAAACCTCTCGCCCTTATCCGAGAAGTGGGTCGACCATATGAAGTACCACAACCACAGACGGGCATCTTGCACCGGTGTGTTGGGTACTCGACCCTCTAGTACCACCACCCTTTCGAAGTGGTCGGTAATGTGCTCCGAGGGTGCAACTTCTCACTATGTGATTTACTTACATTTCGCATTTACCACTTTCGTATGATTTATTGCTTTTATGACCTTATAATCGCATGCTAAATCACCTAACACGGAATTCAAAACGTAAACATGCTAAAACTAAACAAAGCGATGGTCGGGTTCCATAAAAGTCCCAATGATCACCGTACATGGTTCGACGCGTCCCTATTAATACCGAGTCGACGCATCTTAAGCAGAATACCAGGTAAGGTATACCACGAGAACGACTAATATTCGTATTATCACGTTAAAACTGACTTGCTAAAACGTATAATATTTAGTACCCTCTATTCTTCTACGTGCGTGGATTATCTTTTCATGACCTGCTTCTCATGTGAAATCGCATGCAAAGAATGTAAACACACCTACTTTGACGACAAAGCTTACTTGTCCTTAAACAACCGACATAGCAAAGACATAGGGTTAAAACAATGGATGTTACAGTACTTCCGCCACAACGAAGGAACAAAGTTATCAGCCCATCGATTGATTAGTAAAGGCCACTACGTGCGGGCGGGATTGGGTGTCGATGTCTAGCAGGCGTTGGCTTCCCAATACACCCCTTACTCAGAATTAACGGTTTCCGGATGTCCGAAACAATTGACAATCAGAGTCATTCCAGGCATAGAGTGCTTAAGGGTACAAGTCTTTATCTTTAGGTCTCGTGTCACTCAACTTTGAGTCGGCTAAGGATCAAAGTTGACTTGAACGGTTTCCAAGTCCCCATATTTGACTCGGTGGCGACTCCACAAATTGGCAGCGAATTCGGTTCACTAAAAAGGTCGTCTTACCAAACATATCGGCCTTTAAACATTTACAACCACGACTCGATCGATTCCAACGGAAACACGGGTGCCTGCACCGGTCTAGTACAAGTCTGAATCGTCATCCGAATCGAGGTTCAAAACATCGCCCCGAATGCGAGATCGGACCGCCCTCCGACCGGAAGGTGGCTGCGTGGGTGGCCGCCGTGATGAAACCGGGTCGGTCCCGCGCAGGGCGCCGGGCGGTGCGGACAGACGTCCACAAAGGGAAGCTGAGTAAAAATGACTCAAAATTCAATCGGGTTGGATGTAAATTATGTGGGGTCTGATTTCCATGTATGGCCCTTATGGTTGAGATTATCCTATTGAGCTTTAATCCTCAAAATTATGGAATGGCTCCTAACAAGTGTCTCGGGAAGGTCTTAAGGGTTGTAATGCAGGGAGGTTAGTATTTGGGTTCTAGTTGACTGGTCTGTTCATTTTTTCTTTTCTTTTTCTCTTTTTGCTTTTTGTTCGGACTTTGCATTTGAAGCTGAGTTGAATAATTAGGGGTTTCATTTTGACAGTTGAGTTCGGTCTTGATCATTGAATAGGGTCGGTTTGATTTGGCCTTGGTTTCACTTTTTTCTTTGGCTCCTTCTGGCCATTTCAAACTTTTTTTTTTGTCAGACTAGCACCTATGGTGAGGATTAGTCAGTCTTTATTCGAGAGATGTTTATTGTGGGAAAATGAGTTTGTCTTCCGTCTTAAATTACAAGATAAGAGACTGTCTAGATTCGTCATAGAATTCAGTAATGCTCGTTCTAAGGGATAGCTATGTGGCTTCCTATACCAGACACGGAATAGGTAAAAGGGAACACAGAATCGCGGTTCTTTTAGTTCCTCGTTGTTTTGAGGTTTGTTCGATTGTTATCGATAAATGGCATAGTATCGAGTCATAAGCAAGAAATGTATGTTTTAAATCAAGCGATTGTCGAGGCACGTTGTAAAGAAGAAAAGTTGATTTCTTTATTGATAATAAGTGGGCTATGTGCCCGAGATGTTGTTTTTGGGGAGAAGGAGAACAGGTCTCTTCATACCTCTTGACTTGATATAAAAAAAGACATTTATTATACTACTTAAGTCTAGGCCCTAAGACGAATTAGACTCTGACTCGAACACGGATTTACTTGTCTTGACGGCTGCCCGTGGGTTGTGGAGATCTTCCTCGATATTCAGGACATTCTCCTCTATAGGGACGAGGTGGGAACTATCGATGGTGTCCTCAAAGATAGCATAAACGCTAAAGGGGTTTGTGGTATTGTTTAGTTTCTTGGGTAGAGGGAGAGGAATCATCCCGTTTTCGATCATGTCTTGTATGGCATGTTTGAGTCGAAGGCAAGATTCGGTATCATGCCTATTGCCACGGTGGTAATGGCAATATTTATTGGCATCCCACGACTTCCCTTTTCTATCCGCGGACGGTTCTGGGGTAGGGCCTATGGGATCGAGCTTCTCTTGCTCGGTTAGCCTTTTTAGAGCTTCGGTGTATGTGATGCCTAGTTTGGAGAATGTTCTAGGGGTGAAGTTTGTTCTTCCCCGGGTGGTTGGTTGGACTAGGTATACTTCTTTGATTTTGCTATTCCCGGATGACCCGTAGGGGCGGGTTCACGTGGATGTAGTTGGTCCTTGTTGCCCTTCACCATTATTTTGGAGAACACTCCCTTCTTCATATCATCTTTTAGGCGTATTCCTAGGGTAGACAGTTCCTTGAAGGTGTGGATATTTTGGTACCTAAGGTGTGCGGCGTAAGTAGTCTAAGGTTATTGACAAATTTCTCTACTAAGGTGCCCTCATCGGGATGGTTTACTAATTGGGTGCTGACCTTTCTCCACCTAGCCAGAATTCAGAGAAGCCTTCCTTCTCGTTTTGGGAAAGGACTTCGAGACTTCGGATGGTGACTTGTGTTTCAGAATTATCCGAGTATTGCATTGTGAATTCTATGGAGATGTCATCGCTGGTGGATATCTTTTTGGGATCAAGGGAGTAGAACCAATACCGTGGTGTGTCATCTAAAGAGGATGGGAATATCTTGTGAAAAGACTAGGTTTGACTCCCTTAATGGCCATGTAATCCTTAAAGGCCCGGATGTGGTTGAGGGGGTCCTCTGTTCCTTTGAACTTGGGTATGTCGGCTAGGGAAAGGTTTTCTGGTAGTTGGTCGTTTACCATCTCAAACTTTCGATGGTTTTCGAGGTGGACATTATTGCCTTGGTTTAGGCGCATTTGGTTTTCTAGGAAGTCTATGCGACTCACGGTGGACTGTAGGATGTCATCCTGAGGGGGTGTAGTGGGGTCATTAGGGGTAACCCTGGTGGGAATGCCACCTAATAGTGTAGAGGTTAGAATGACCTCGTTGAGGATGCGGTTATGGTGTTCATCGGAGGCCTTTTCTTCCGAGTGGCCTAGGCGGAAATCAATACTGTTTACGGATGCATTCATGGTAATGATGGTGGCCTGTAAGTCTCAGATCATGTTGGCTAAGGTTCCTACAGTGTTATCCCCGGACTGTCCAACGTCATTCTCACTATGGTTACTTGTGTCTACGCTTGAATCTCCTGATGACATGACTGCGGAAAAGGTGGTATTAATGAGGGCGGATCCTCCAAACAACTTAAAGGCTCTAGGAATGCTCGGATGCGAGCGACACGGAAATGAGACCCTTGATTTGCGCGTATTTGTGGTCATCGGATTAGGGACTCGGGTGCCTTAGACTCTCGGTGTATTTGGCAAAGCGCCTGATAGACTTGTATCTCTAGAACGAGACGATTTGACATAAATCTCGGAAGTGAGATCTAAGAAAGAGGACTTCTCGAGATGAGACGACCCGAAATGTAAAACCTCGACATTGTGATTTTTATCGACACTACAATTAATTAGTTAGTTCGACGTTTGCAGTGTAGATGGTGTTTGTGAGAGAACATGGTGTCCGTGACCCTTTTTTTTTTGAAAATGCGACCAAGTTCTTGTCATGGATCTTGGTGGTGATGGTGTTTTTAGAAAACTTTGAGGATGTGCGACCCTGTTCGTCGATTCCATTAATTTGAATTTCGACGGTGGTGGCGGTGCGTTGTAAAAGATGTTCTGTGTGTATAACCGTTTTAGGTTCTTTGACTTCATTAATTGAAGTTTCGGTTGTGTTAACGGTATGCTAAAAAGACGTTTCGAAAAATAAAATGTAACCATATTTCTTGCCTAGGCCCCTTGCGTCGGGAATTTGGCGGTAGTAATGTTCTTTATGTGCGTGAATATTTTGAAAGCAAGCTGTTACCGTATAAAGTACCTTGATCCCATTAATTGGGAGTTCGGCGATAATAACGGTCCTCATTGTTGTTTGAAAATGACGAATTTTACTTTGGCCAAAGCAATGGCGCTCAAAAGGTGTCCTTTGAAAGTAATGAGTGTCAACTCCGTCATGGTGATGGTGCTAAAATGGTTTTTTAGAAAAATTGTTTTAATTTGGCCGGGGCGTTGGCGATTAAAAGGTGGTTTTGAAAAGAAGATGTTCTTTTTCGAAAACGGAGTTGGGTGCGGTTGAATATGTTGTCGTGGTTGAATCCAGATTTTAATGTTTTATTTGGGTTGTTCAAACACGCTACACGTAACTAGGAATGCGTACACTCATGCAGGATGCAGACACGGGTAGGTTAGGGTAGGCTACCGTCCACGAATAGTCTTTGCTTAGGTGATGACAGGTCACCTGGGGAGATGAGTGTTATACCGTCCGCTTAGAATCACTTGTTTGGCATATCCGCGGGATGCGCGGCTACCTTGGACGGTCGGAGCGTCAATCGAGGGTCTCTCCGCGTGTCTGTATGGATCTTACCGCGAAGAGGTCGATTGGTCCTAATATCGGTTAGGGTGGGATTTTTAGGGCCAAACCCTGTAGTGACCACAACAAGGAACTAGGAAATGAGCTTCACCGACCTCGTTCGAGTTACACCACCGCTGGAAACTTGTCTCCAAATCCCCAGCGGAGTCGCCAAACTGTGGACGTTCGTCCGCACCGCCCAGCGCCCCACGCGCGCCCGCACGGGACCGACCCTGTTTGTCGCGCTGGCTACCCACGCGGCCCTCTCCCGGTCGGGGGCCGGTCCGATCTCGCGTTCGGGGCGATGTGTTGGACCTCGATTCGAATGACGATTCGGATTAGTACTAGATGGGTGCAGGCACCTGTGTTTCCATTGGAATCGATCGAGTCGTGGTTGTAAATGTTTAAAGGCCGATATGTTTGGTAAGGCGACCTTTTTAGTGAACCGAATTCGTTGCTGATTTGTGGAGTCGCCATCGAGTCAATTATGGAGACTCGAAAACTGTTCAAGTCAACTTTGATCCTTAGCTGGCTCAAAGTTGAGTGGCACTTGACCTAAAGATAAAGGCTTGTACCCTTAAACACTCCATTCCTGGAAAGACTCTCATTGCCAATGGTTTTGGACATCCGGAAACCGTCGATTCTGAGTAAGGGCTGAGAGTACCTATTGGGAAGCCAACATCCACTAGACATCGACACCCAATCCCGCCCGCACGTAGCGGCCTCTACTAATCAATCAGTGGGCTGATAACTTTGTTCCTTTATTGTGGTGAAAGTACGGTAACATCCATTGTTTTAACCCTATGTCTTTTCTATGTCGGTTGTTTAAGGACAAGTAAGCTTTGTAGTCGAAGTACTTGTGTTTAAATTCTTTGCATGCGATTTCACGTACAAGCAAGCCATGAAAAGATGCACGTAGAAGAGTAGAGGGTACTAAGTATTATACGAATTAGCAAATTAGTTTTAACGTGATAATATGGATATTAGTCATTCTCGTGGTATACCTTACCAGGTATTCTGCTTAAGATGCGTCGGCTTGGAATTAATAGGGATGCGTCGAACCATAAATGGAGAGCATCGGGACTAATATGGAACCCGACCATCACTTTGTTCAGTTTTAGTTTGTTTACGTTTTGAATTCCGTGTTAGGTGATTTAGCATGCGGTTATAGGGTCATAAAAGTGATAAATCATACGAAAGCGGTAAATGCGAAATGTAAGTAAATCACATAGTGAAGAGTTGCACCCTCGGAGTATACACTAAACAAGACACGATGCATAGAAAGTTGATAACGGATCTCGGAACTACTCGGGTTTAGTTAGGGTGTTTTAGTGCTTAAGGTTGAAGTTGAGGACGTTATGTATGTTTATAACGTGCCATGAACCT
The DNA here is from genome assembly GCA_958450325.1 of Agrostemma githago. NCBI lineage: Eukaryota > Viridiplantae > Streptophyta > Magnoliopsida > Caryophyllales > Caryophyllaceae > Agrostemma > Agrostemma githago. Next base: position 53,520,785 of record OY288253.1, read on the forward strand.
AGTGTCCACGTTTGATATTATCGAAGTGCATAATAAAAGTACAGAAATGTAAAGTTTTGTTTAGATGACAACCTAGTGACGGTTCGACTTCGAGGTGGATCCTCCTAGCTCGTCCTGCGGTGATTTCGGCAGAGTTCGTTAGTACGGCTAGTTCTGCGGTTAAACTGGCAGAGCTTTGCTGCTAGACCTAGGGGTGGCTAGTCGAATGCAGGTGCTCTTTGGGGTCGAGTTGAGTGCTCGAGAGTGAGGAGTAGCGTCGATTTGCTAAATGATTGAATGGATCGTACTTAGTGTCGGAGTGCGACCTTAGTTAGAGACGAAGAGGGGGAGAGAATTGAATGAGTTATTGTGTGTCGAATGAACGAAATGAGGGAGGTATTTATAGTTGTTCGCGCAGTGCACATCGACTATTCGGACACTTGGTATCCAGGGACTCAGAACTCGGATGCCTGGTGTGAGGCAGTTCAGTTTTGGGACGCCTGGTGTGAGGCGCCTGGAGTTTTGAAGATTCGATTTCGAAACTTTCCAAAATAGAGAAGATGCATATTGCGTTGTCTTGGGGATTAAGCATCTCCGTTAACCCTAGCGCGTCGAGCATCGGGTGGGCCTCGGGCACGTGTCTCGAGCTTTGCTCGGCCCGACGTGTTGACTCGGGTTCGACTGCATATTTCGGGACCGATTCGGGGTCCCGGGTCAGAATTGACTCTAACTAGTGTCGACGCGACTGTAATGACACGACTAAGGCTGTCTTGATGTTAAATTAATTTTTCCGAGTAATTATTTGATCCGTTCTATAGAAAAACTATATGAAACATCGTAATCATGCGTCGCGTTGCAGTCCGATTGTCATCGGGTGTTCGTCAGGCACCCCCTGCAGCCACCAGGTCCAAATCTGGGTGTCTACAGCTATAAATAGAAGTTATTATAAAGAGTATAAAAACCAATCTTGAGCCTTCACCGGCAGCTCGAGCAGACACCAGATACAAATCGGGGTGTCTACAACAGCGAACGGTTAAGTGTGTTATCATTATAGATATGAAAACTAAGAAATTATAGCGAAGGATCGTTACCAGGATCGGGACCCAAAATACGATAACCTCGTGAACCAGTTGAGGAGCTGAGAATGTTGTGTTAGACTTTATGATAGACTTAAAAACATATTAAGTTACTTGCTCAGTTTAGAGTTACTAAAGTGTGGTCCATTTGGTTGTGACTACTACAAACTTTATCTCTATCTCTTATCTCCTACTAATCCTATATTCCATTAACCACTATACATAAATTATCCAGTTGTAAACTTATCCTTGATGGAAAGATTAGTATAAATACAACATCATTCAGGGTTATTGTTCGGGCAAAAATTTGCACCTTCAAGAATGCAACGTGGCACGCTACGAATGGACGGTCAAAGGTCAAAAGGACAAAAGTCAAAAGTCGGAAAGTCAAGGGACGACAGTCAAAAACCGAGGGTCAAAACCAAGTCAGAGCCAGAAACCGAAGATCAAAGGCCAAAATCGGCATTATTGGGCCATTCTTGAACCCGGAACATCAAAAGATAAACGGGTTGCGAAAAGGTACACCAGGAGGAGAAATGGGTCGGACCAAGGGAAAACAACAACCCAGCCCAGCAAGTATAGTAACCTACCCCCACTCCAACCAGGAATAAAACAGGAAAGAAGTCAAAACCGACTCCAAGAATGAAGGCCCAACTTCCGCAGACCAAAAGATAAGAAGGAAGAAGTGTAACTGCTATGGGAGTTAAAGCAAAGATTCTCCATTGATGAGGTACCAATCATAACAGCTATCAAGCAATAATGAATTCAGCATTAAGAGGCAATAAAGGAGATTGAATGACCGAGATTCTCCATTGATGATGAAGATAACGACCGGCAGCAGTATAAAAGAGGGGGAGAAGGACATTCAAAGGCATTCCGACACAAGCATATTCACGCATAATCTAGCATAGTCACAATACTGTCCAATTACTCATACTTGTATGCTCTTCATCATTCTTTTTTCATTCTTAGTAGAACTTTGGTGGAATTCCGACTCCCCCCGCGGTTTTTCCCACAACGGGTTTCCGCGTCACCAAAACTTTGTGTGTCGTCTCTTCTTTTTTGTTGACCTTTGTCTGCTAGATTTGTTCAATTTCATCGACCCGCAGTAATAGGACGATCGCTTTGACCCGCAACCGATATTAAGAAACCTCGGTAAATTTTTTACCAAAACAATTTGGCGCCGTCTGTGGGGAATAGTGATCATCTCCTGTAAGCCAAACCCTACCACGAAGCAATCTCGTGTCATCATGACCGGATCCGGACAAAGTTCTTCCAGCAGTCAAGGAGCCTCAGCCCATAGGAGGAGGGTCATTCCCAGGATCAGCAGAGCCGGTCTTCACACCCCTCACCCTGGGAATTCCCACTAGCCAAGCGGTGAAACCCACGTTATCGGTGTCTAGGCCCCCTCAGACGCCTAAAACTTCTGGGGTCACTAGCTCCTCCAAGGTCAGAAAGGAAAGCATACCCACCAGAACCTTGACTCCTGGAGGATTCGTAGGAGAAGCTTCCAGTGGAGCGGGGTCACCAGACCTGATGCAGAGTATGCTCCAAGGGATCAATGCCCTGCGCCAAGCAGTAGAAACCCTGCAGAAGGACAACCAAGATATCAAGGCTCGGATCTTGGCAGCAGACAAGACTCCAATTGCGTCGCTCCAGATGTCACCAGAGATGTTGCCCTTAATGCCTAGGGGAGGACCTAGCACCCGCAGGGAACCAATGACCAGCAGGAAGACCACCAGAGAAGTCCCCTCAGAATTGGTCATCAGGCTGGAGTTAGGATTGGCTCCACCAGACCCAGTCATTGAGCCCCAGGGATTGGGTTACCTGACCTACGGCCCCACACCCGACAGATCTCCTACCACAGGTAACCTTCTCTCCAGCATCGAAAGTCGAGAAACTAACTCATTATCTTTTGCAGGCACCCCTGTCCAGCAGACGCCAGGAGGGCAATTTGTAACTCCACCAGGGATGACCACCTTATCCAGCAACCAGTCCTCTGGAGGATGGTGGACAGTACCCAGAGCCCCACTCCAGCAGGCACCAGAATGGCAGCTTGGGACCACGACAGCAGCATTGCCATTGCCTCCTCCTCCTAGTAGCCAACACCCTGGAGGACCTTATGCAGGAAGTACTCTTTTCAACTTTTCTCCTCCTGTCTCTAACCCTCTTGCAGGAACAGTCAGCACAGCAGATCAGCAACGCCATGAATTGAAGGAATTAAGGGACCTGATCAACAAGATTCCCGGAATGCCACGCCCCCTGGAGAGAGCAGCTAGGGACAGCTACGCAGATTCACCCTTCATCGACGATCTAGCCTGCGTTGCTGTGCCCAAGGGCTTCGTGCCACCATCCATGACGCTTTATGATGGCACTGCAGACCCCCTAGATCACATCAACCAATACAAACAGAAGATGATGGTGGTGACCGCTACGGGGCCCCTGAAAGAAGCCTGCATGTGCAAGGGGTTTGGCTCCACTCTGTCAGGTGCAGCCCTCCATTGGTTCGTTGGTCTGCCTAACCAAAGCATCACCTCCTTCGCTGACCTGCTCAATGCCTTCAACCAGCAGTTCGCCAGCAGCAGAAAACCAGAGAAGAAGACTAGCGATTTGTATCGGGTAGTGCAAAAGTTCGAAGAATCCACACGCGACTTCTTTAATAGATTCAACAAGGAGAAAGTAACCATCCCCAGATGTGATGTGCCCACCGCCATAGAAGCCTTCCGCCAAGGGCTCCACCAGGATTCGGACCTCTATAAGGATCTCACAAAGTACCTGTGTGCCACATTCGAGGATGTGCAGACCAAGGCGATGGCAGCCATCAGGCTAGAAGAAGATTCAGGCCCCAGAAGGGCTACGTATGGTTCGGAGCGCGTCACCAGAAAAACGCCAACAGAAAAAAGAGGTGAGAGATCAAAACCCTACTCCATGAACGTAAGCAAGGTTTCTGAGGAAAAAGACTGGAAGGATAATCCGAAATTACCACCCAAAGTAAGTGAGTATGGATTCTCTACCAACCTTGCTGGAGTGCTCAAAGCTCTAAGGGAGTTGGGGCGCAGAGTCAGGTGGCCCAGAAGACAAGAATACGCCAACGATCGAAGGGATGCCAGTAAGAAGTGCGAATTCCATGACGACATCGGACACCATACCGATGAGTGTGTCCAGCTCAGGAGAGAGGTCAAGTTCCAGTATGATCAGGGGAACCTTGACCACCTTGTGTCCAGAAACTCTAGCAGGATAAATGCAGCAGAGCAAGTATTACCTTCTCCACCTCCAGTATGTACCAGAATTGTCAATGTGATCACAGGAGGGTCGGAGTTATGTGGGTTAACTTACTCAGCAGCCAAGAGACATGCCTCTCACGCCAGAGGAGACAAGCCAGAACACTCCTGCAGAATCAGTTGCAAGGACCTCCCAGCCGTCACCTTTGATGAGACTGATGTAGAATGGCCCCAGAAGCGCACCATGACGCCTTAATAATCACTCTCTCCATAGGGAATTGCACCGTGAAGAAGATTCTGGTGGACACTGGAAGTTCAGTCAACCTCATCATGTTGAAGACTCTCCAGAATATGGGGTCCAGTGAGAAGGATTTAACAAGGAAGGCGGTTCCTCTGGTAGGCTTTAGTGGCGAGACCAAGCACTCTCTAGGAGAGATCACCATTCCTACCTACGCCGGAGGGGTGAACAAGCAAACACGGTACTTAGTTATTGATGGACCCTCCACCTACAACGTGATTCTGGGAAGGCCTTGGATTCATGAGATGAAGGCAATCACCTCCACCTACCACCAGTGCTTGAAGTTCCCTACACCCTGGGGAGTGCAGAAGATCAACGGAGACCAAGGAGAGGCCAAAGATTGCTACAGGATAGCCCTTAAGAAGACGGCGAGCCCCCCAGCATAGCAATTACAGAACCTTCATCTGCCTCTGCAGGAGTACGTAGAGCCACCTCAGGCGGAGTTGGATGAAGTCAACTTGGACAAGCAACATCCAGAACGAAAAGTGTTAATCGGATCAGAATGCACAAGTAATATCCGCCAAAACCTCATTGAATTATTAAAAACTAACATGGATTGTTTTGCTTGGTCGCATGATGATATGGTAGGTATAGATCCGAGCGTTATCACCCACAGGCTAAGCGTGGACCCAAGTTATAAACCAGTCCAGCAGAAGAGAAGGAAGTTTGCCCCAGAAAGAAATCAAGTCATAAATCAGGAGGTTGACAGTCTGCTGGCTGCTGGCAAAATCAGGGAGGTAAAGTATCCAGAGTGGTTGTCTAACGTGGTGGTGGTCCCAAAGAAGAATGACAAGTGGAGGGTGTGTGTTGATTTCACAGACTTAAACAAAGCATGCCCGAAGGATCCATTCCCCCTACCATGTATAGACGCCATGGTGGATGCTACAGCAGGCCACGAGATGCTAACCTTTCTTGATGCATGGAGTGGGTATAACCAGATCAAGATGCATCCAGCAGACCAGGAGAAAACAGCCTTCAGGTCTGAGAGAGGTATATATTGTTACAATGTAATGCCTTTTGGACTGAAGAATGCAGGTTCCACCTACCAGAGACTAGTCAATAAGATGTTCAAGAGACAGATTGGGGACACTATGGAGGTATATATTGACGACATGGTCGTCAAGTCAAAACAAGCCTCACAACATACAACACACCTGGAGGATACCTTCAACACCTTGAGGGAATACAAGATGAAGTTAAATCCTTCAAAGTGCACATTTGGAGTATCGTGTGGGAAGTTTCTGGGGTACATGGTGACCCAGAGGGGAATTGAAGCTAGCACGGAGCAGATTAAGGCCATCCTCCAGCTGGAATCTCCACAGAAGCCAAAGGACGTGCAAAGGCTGACTGGAAGAATTGCTGCTTTAAACAGATTTATCTCCATGTCTTCAGATAGATGTCGGCTGTTCTATGATATCCTGAAGAAGGAACAAAGGTTTGATTGGACAGCAGACCACGAGAAGGCGTTCGGCGACCTGAAGCGCTACCTTAGCACTCCACCTCTGCTGTCAAAACCGGAACCTGGAGAGCAGCTCTTCCTATACCTGTCAGTAACCAAGGTAGCAGTTAGTGCAGTACTGGTGAGAGAACACGAGGGAGCACAACACCCGGTATATTATGTCAGTAAGTCTCTGCTTCCTGCAGAGACCAGGTACACATCTCTTGAAAAACTCGTACTTGCACTTGTTACGGCATCTTACAAACTTCGACCTTATTTTGAATCGCATGCTATTTCCGTAATAACAAATTATCCACTAAAAACTATTATGAGAAAACCTGAGTTATCAGGGAGAATGGCCAAGTGGTCTATACACTTGAGCGGCTTCGACCTGAAATTTGTCCCCAGAACAGCGATAAAATCCTAGGCGTTAGCAGACTTCGTATCCGACTTCAGCCCAGCACTGCAGACATAGGCAGAGAAAGACATCCTCCTCCTTGAGGAGGACAAAGGCGAACAGGTGTGGAAACTAAATGTAGATGGCGCCTCCAACATGCGAGGATCTGGAGCAGGATTAGTTCTGAAGTCTCCTCAGAGGGATCTCATAGTCCAAGCAGTACGGTGCGAGTTCCGAACAACAAACAATGAGGCAGAATATGAAGCTCTAATCTTGGGTCTCCAGCTGGCTCTAGACCTCAAAATCAAGCGCCTAGAGGCTTACATCGACTCCCAGCTAATAGTCAATCACATGAATGGTTCGTATGCAGCTAAGGACTCCAAGATGGTGTCTTACCTTGAGGTGGCAAAAGAGCTCTCTCTCAGGTTCGTAGCCTTCTCAATCAACCAAGTCCCTAGGGACCAGAACGTGGAAGCAGACGCCCTAGCCACCCTGGGGGCAACCTTCAAACCAGGCGTAGTTTCCACCATACCCATTGTCCATGTACTGGAGCCAGCAGTTTGGACAGGCACACAGGAACACCAGATGCTGAGGAAAGAGGACAATTCACCAGACCAGGGATTGCAGTGGCTGCAGGAGGCAAGAGTCTGCAGCACCTCAGCAGAACAAGAAAGAATCCCAGACTGGAGGAAACCCTACCAAGAATGGCTGCAAAACGATATCCTGCCAGCAGACAAGAAGGAAGCCCGGAGTTTTAGAATGAAAGCGTCCAGGTACACCCTCATTGATGGTGTCATACTTGAGGTGCCTAAGTCAGCAGGAGGCAGAGGTGGTTATGCATGACCTCCACAGTGGTGAGTGTGGAAATCATGCAGGGGGCAAGAGTCTATCCAACAAAGCACTCCGCCAAGGTTACTACTGGCCGACAATGCGCGGAGACGCGAAGGAATATGTTAAGAAATGTGATGCCTGCCAGAGACACGCACCGGTCAATCACCAGCCAGCAGAGCCGTTGCACCCCGTAATTTCTCCCTGGCCCTTCATGAAGTGGGGGATGGATATTGTTGGCAAGTTACCAAGAGCCCCAGGAAACAAAGTTTTTATGTTGGCCATGACTAATTACTTCTCCAAATGGATAGAAGCAGAAGCATTCCCTCAGGTGACTGAGAAGCAGGTTATATCCTTCATAAAGCGTAACATTATCTGCAGGTTTGGCATTCCTTCAGAGATCATCTACGACAACGGATCCCAGTTTATTGGCAACAAGATGGAGGCCTACTGCGCCAAGTGGAACATCACACTAAGCAAGTCTACCCCTAGAAACCCTCAGTCTAATGGTCAGGCGGAGTCTAGCAACAAAATTGTGGTAGACAACCTGAAGAGAAGGCTGGAGGAAGCAGGGGGCAGATGGGCAGAAGAACTCCCCTTGCTGCTATGGTCTGACAGAACTACACCCAAGGTGGCTACAGGGCAAACACCTTTTAGTTTGGTCTTTGGTGCTGAGGCGGTCATCCCTTCAGAAGTAAGAGTGCCCACTCATAGATACGGATGCATAACCGAAGACAGGAACCAGGTAGAGATGGCAAGCAGCTTGGATACTATAGATGAGCTCAGGACCGATGCTCAAATAAGGATGGCTTCCTACAGACAGACAGTCGCCAGAAGTTACAACAAGAATGTCAGAGTCAGAATCCTGTAGGAAGAAGACCTAGTCCTTAGGAAAGTCTTCCAGAACACCAGGAACCAACGAGCAGGAAAGTTCGCTTACAATTGGGAAGGACCCTATCAAATAGAGAAAGTAGTCGGAATGGAGCCTACCGACTTATGACCCTGGAGGGGGAGATCATCCAAAAGCCATGGAACATCGTACATCTAAAGAAATACTTCTTCTGAGTGGGCCACAGCCGCCAGCAATCTGGGCCACTGCCGCCAGAAACATGGGCTACAGCCGCCAGAAACATGGCATCTATTCTGCCAGGAGCGTCTCCACCAGAACCCAGGTTTAATCTTTTCAAATCTTGCAAACATATATTTAATTTTTTCTGTTATTCTTCCGTTTTCTTTACTTTCTTTTCACAAAATTTAAATTTTTCCCGCATTTTTAATCAGATAAATTTTGATTTCCTTTCTGCATGTGTCATCAAAATTCAATTTTCTTTTGCATCAAAGTTTGATTTTCTTGCTGCATACATTTTTGAAATTTGATTTTCTTTCTTCATATGTTTTCGAAGGTCGACTTTCTTCCACATATGTCTCTAAATATTGCGTTCCCCATCTTTGCCAAATTTTATCACTTTCCCCAAACTAGGAACTAGTGACTAATCTGGTGGAGTACACAATTTCTACAGAGGCGTGTGTCTTGTGACTAAGTGCCTACAACCGGGACATTACAGTCTCCTGCGCCACTTAGCACCCACGCAAAGCATGGCACCTCCGACTGAGTGGGCGAACTAAACCCCAGGCCACCACTATATCAAAGGTCGACCATACAAACATAAGGCATGCATACAACAGAAGGTAGTTAGACAAAACTACAACAAACGGCTACAGTCGAAAATAGACAGTCATGATCGGCAGTCAAATATGAAGCATCACAGAGTAATTAGTTGCCTCTTAGACAAAAGTAAAAAAATTTCAGATGCAAAGTTTAAAACTAAAAAGTATTTCTTGTGCCACACAGGGCAACGAGCAGATTTTCACAAACGCAGCCTAAACATCAGCTCCTTCTGGGGGCAGAGAGGCGAAAGACTCTACGACAGCAGAAACAGCAGCATGCTCCTGATCAGTTTCATTAGCCTTCCCAACTCCCTGATCTGAGGGAAGAGAAGCAGCCGACTCATCCTTAAATTCCCCCTCTTCATCAGCAAGGACCTCCAAGTCAGGCGCCACAGGAAACTGCTCCGCCAATTCTTTCTTCTCAGCTGATAAATCCTAGGATTTGTGTTTCCCTTTCGAGTAAGCTTCTATCATCTCCACTCGAGTTTGCAAGGATGCCCAGCTATAAGCGTCCACCAGCATCCGCTTCAATTTGGAGACCTCTGCCCTTAGTGAGGAAATGGTTTCTTGAACTCGGGATAACTCACCTACCACAGCCCCACGACGGCTCTTCTCCTGAACCAACGATTCCTTGACTTGCTCCAGCTCTCCCTCTAGTCTGGAAGCATCCTCTTTGGCTCTATCAACCGTGTTTCGCAAACCCACCCTTTGATTCCGAAGGAAGTCCACCTCATTTTCTAGCCGGGGTACGACATTGCGCAAGTATAAACCCAATTGTAAAACCTAGACAGAACCACAACCAGTCAAGGCGCAGGAAGAGAGATCGCATCCAAATAAAAAGGTGGGCGGATGAATACCTCGAAAGTCTGCCCTGTCAACAGGGCGGTTAGGTCCTCTGAAGACCTCCTATCCATAGCAGCTTTAGGGCCAGGGAACAGCAATTGATCCAAAGGTTTCCAATCCCCCAGAGACTCGAGGAAGCCAAAGTCACCGGGAAACTTGAGTGTTATCTCAGGAGGGTCAGCAGTAGGAGCGGAGGTATTATCCACCGGGGATTTACCAGCAGAAACATCCCCAAAAGGGGGAGAAGAGGCGCGTTTCCTTTTGTTTCCGGGAGAAGCGGAGAGAGTGGAGCTGGATTGCCCCTTGGGCAAAGAGCTGGCAGCTGTTCTTTTCTTCTGTGAAATGATCAGTCGTTCCAAAGACGTGCAGGGCTTAGGATCCCCTGAGAAGAAGACAAAGAGACAAAACCTCAAGTTACAATAAAAACGGAGTGTCCTAGCCAGACACAAAATAGAGCATACCTGGAGACATAAGGGTAACCGAATCTTCCCCCGACGGGGAGAGAGGATTCTTCACAAGAGGATTCATAAGGTGGTGGAAAGATCGGAACTCAGGTCCCAAACCAAAGAGGCGAACCGAAGAATCCGGATCTTCAGAATCAAAGTCAGGACCTTCCAGGTCTGCATCACAACAACAGTAAGAAGAATGAGCACACAGTAAAATACAGAGACAAGAAGAGTAACTATACCTTCAGCAGGCTTCCAAGAAGAGAAAAGATAGCTGGCAGCACAGGGGGAAATACTGTCAATCTTCACAAAGATAAAGTGCCGGTACCATTTGTCGTCTGGGGGGTTAGAGGGAAAGAAAATACAAGCTTCCTTACCCTCCTGAAGACGAAGGGTCACCAAGCCATGCCCAACAGATCTAGTCCGATAAATAGAAGAAACATCACCCAAGGTGATACCTCTTTGGTATCGTTGGTTCAGAACACAAAAGCATAGCAAGAGGCGCTAGGCGTGCGGCATCAGTTGACAAGGGGCAAGACGATGGAAGGACAAGAAGTCACGAATCAACGCAGGGAAGGGGAACCTAAGGCCTAAGCAGAAGGGATAAGCATAAAGGCAAGTCCATCCGGGACGGAAAAAGTCCGCTCTCTGGTCACGGAGGGGAACATGGATTACTACGTCCTAATGGAAGCCAAAGATCTCTCTAATGGTAGGAAGGTCATTCTCGGAGAAACAAGAATCACAAGAGTAAGGAGGATTAAGAGTAAGTGTAGAAGGGTATAATACAGAGGATGACGGGGAAGATGACGATGGTGAAGGAGTAACCAAGGGCTTCGAACGGGAACGGGTCAACTTAGGGGCCATAGCAAGACCAACACAAACAGGAAAGAAAGATCACTACGGAAAAGAAATCACCTGAAATCAATGCAAGAAGTACGAGGACTCGACACCACAGCAAAGGCAACGGGGTTCTTTTTGCTTATTGATTAATTGATTATATATATCAAAAAGATATTCTGAGAAGAAGGTTAGAAGTGATGGGGTGGTGGAAAGAGAGAGAAAGTAAAAGAGGGTAAAAAGTAATTGGGAAAGTAAATAATGATGGAGAGTTAGGAGTAGGGAATTAATTGGGGAGAGGAGAAGTCAGATTGTAAGGAGACATCGCCAGAGGCTACCAAACGAAAATTCCCGCCTGAGGTAATCTTAGTCGGAAATTTGGGGGCATTTGTTCGGGCAAAAATTTGCACCTTCAAGAATGCAACGTGGCACGCTACGAATGGACGGTCAAAGGTCAAAAGGACAAAAGTCAAAAGTCGGAAAGTCAAGGGACGACAGTCAAAAACCGAGGGTCAAAACCAAGTCAGAGCCAGAAACCGAAGATCAAAGGCCAAAATCGGCATTATTGGGCCATTCTTGAACCCGGAACATCAAAAGATAAACGGGCTGCGAAAAGGTACACCAGGAGGAGAATGGGCCGGACCAAGGGAAAACAACAACCCAACCCAGCAAGTATAGTAACCTACCCCCACTCCAACCAGGAATAAAACAGGAAAGAAGTCAAAACCGACTCCAAGACTGAAGGCCCAACTTCCGCAGACCAAAGGATAAGAAGGAAGAAGTGTAACTGCTATGGGAGTTAAAGCAAAGATTCTCCATTGATGAGGTACCAATCGTAACAGCTATCAAGCAATAATGAATTCAGCATTAAGAGGCAATAAAGGAGATTGAATGACCGAGATTCTCCATTGATGATGAAGATAACGACCGGCAGCAGTATAAAAGAGGGGGAGAAGGACATTCAAAGGCATTCCGACACAAGCATATTCACGCATAATCTAGCATAGTCACAATATTGTCCAATTACTCATACTTGTATGCTCTTCATCATTCTTTTTTCATTCTTAGTAGAACTTTGGTGGGATTCCGACTCCCCCCGCGGTTTTTCCCACAACGGGTTTCCGCGTCACCAAAACTTTGTGTGTCGTCTCTTCTTTTTTGTTGACCTTTCTCTGCTAGATTTGTTCAATTTCATCGACCCGCAGTTATAGGACGATCGCTTTGACCCGCAACCGATATTAAGAAACCTCGGTAAATTTTTTACCAAAACAGTTACTAAATTCAATTTCTTTTTTTATTAATACACCATCTAAATTTGAGAAGAAAGAGTTCAGAACCGACAATAAAGTCAAGACGGTCGACGGTTTTCGGGGACGGTATTTTCGGGATGTTGACAAAGTTGTTCAAGAATCCTTATAGCAAAGGCTGGAGGTTATTTTTCGATCTATTTATTCGCTTCCGCCTTTTGATTTTATCGTATTTTCATATTGTAATTAGAATATGATAAATATAGATCTTACATGCCGCCGTTAGGAAGCTGGATATGAAGAGGTCGTTGGTGGTGTAGGAGAGGTGGGATTAATATATAGGGCAGGACCTCTGAAATTGTTGACATTCTGGTAGAGGCAGCATGAACGGTGTGGCTAGATTCACCAACAAAATTCGATCCAAAGCCAGGAGGAGGTAGAGGATGACCCGTTCTAGAATTTGACGAAGATAACGAAGGGGAATAATGAACAGAAGTGGAGGATGATTCTTAATTTTCAGTGTCAGCAGGAGAAACACGAATGACAGTATTTATCCTTATACTAAAAAGAGGGAGAATGTCACAAGACTTTGTGTAACTTTCCCATTCCCATTTTACCCTTCTAAAACTTTGAAATTACAACTTTACCACAAGTGTTATATTAATTGCTTTTTTGTTTATTTTAATCTTTTTTGTCTTTACTTCCAATCTACGAATACCATACGAGTTAATCACACTTATGACGGATTCATATTGTTAAAATGTATTAACTTTTACCATTTCGTTAAATAAAGGTGATGGAGGCACCTCACGACATATGTAGCCGGCCGCCGGCATCATACAAAGAAGACTCCTCACCCACATGGAGTTCGGGCCGGACCTCAATGAGAACGTCGGCACCCCTTCCGCACCGGGGAGGGGGAGGCCGCTCCATACGGGCCTTTGCACTATAAATACCGAGGACGCCTTCACAGGAAAGGGGATCACAAAATATACACCATCAATATCTCTAAAAAGCTACACTGACTTGAGCGTCCGAGAGGCAACCTCGGACACCCTTTGACGCCCTCGTGTGTTCATTGTGCAGCTACGAAGTATGACGCTACTCTAAGGACGAAGGAGGAACAAGCCGGTCACCACCGGCCATAGACATTCGATTGTTTGTTACCCAAACAATTTGGCGCTGTCTGTGGGGAACTTGAACAAAAAGTTTCTTGTTCTAAGAAATCGATCGAAACATCAACAAATGGCAAACCAAGATACGACTAGTGCTCTCAGGGAAACCGAGAAAGGCACCGACCTTGAGCCAACGGAGGCCTCCTTAAACCAACCGAGTAGCATAGATAAGGGGAAGGGGCCAATGGGGGAGACATCCACGCCAGCGGTAGCGGCCTCGGCCAACGTACCAGCGGACATATTCACTCCAGAACAATTGTCTGACGCCCAAAATCTCTTCGCGGCATTCCTAAAGTCATCGGCACCCAGCGCCGCAGCCGCCATAATTCCGACTCTGATGGTACCAGTCCCAGAGCACATCACCAGAGTCCCCCAGAGGGCTAACGTCTCGCCCAAAGAGCTCTTTTCTGAACACCCAGATCCGCTGACCTTCGGAGAAAGAAAACGCCAATATCAAGAAAGGTGCGAACGCCTAGATAAAAAGAGGATCAAGCTAAACAAAAGAAGACAGGGATATATGCCCCTGGGACCGTCACCCTATCATCCGGGGACGGGACAGGGAATCTTGGTGCCTTTCGCTGATGTAAGGCGAGACGCCAGCTCCCCCCGGAGGAAAGGAGACGAGAAAGGAGCAGAAGTCACACCTCCTGCATGCACCACAGGCTGGGCCCCGGCTTTTGGAAGGTCAATAGAAGCCACGGCCCCCAGAGAACTGTCCACCACCACCTCAGCCAAAGAGAAAGGGAGGGTAGACCCACAAAAACCCTGAGAGATCGGCTAGCGAGAAAGAAGATAGACGAAGGCCTGACAGCCCTGGTGGGCGCAGTTCGGTTTTCATGCGATTGACGAACAGAACCACCGGCAGAGGAAGCGAGTACACCCGCGGAAGCATATCCCCCAAGCAGGACACCTCGGTAACTCACCGGTCCTACAAAGGAACGCACTCAACCCTAAAGGAGGATGAGGGCGAGTCAAAATGGGCCACGCCCGCCAAGAAAACCCCTCGAAATGGACGACCCACGGTGTCGTCATTCCACCCAGAAGTAACAAAACACCCAATGCCTAGGGTGAAGGTGCCGAACATCCAATTTGACGAAATGATCGACCCCGAGGATCATCTAGCGGCGTACGAAAGCTACATGGCCATGTAGGAGCTCGACGACACCGTTTGCAGAGTATTCCCCACCATCCTCACCGGGTATGCTCAATCATGGTTCAGAGGGCTGCCAAAGGCGTCCATTCGGGTCTTCAGGGACCTTAGCACGACTTTCATTTATCAATACGCCGGGAGCCGCCGCAGGCAAATCGTGACGGTAGACCTCATGACTATGCGGCAAGGTCCAAAAGAGACTATCAGGGAATATGTCAGGAGGTTCGACTTGGAATGCCAGCAGATAATACCATCGACGCGTCGACAGCCGCCTGACTCACACAATGGCCGATGGTCCACTTAAAAGCCACCTGCTTCGGGAAAGACCGGCGTCATTGGTGGAGGCAAGACGGATAGCCAAAGGATACATAAATGAAGAAGAGTACAAGACACGACACGATGATCTCTCACCGCCCAGGACTCGCCGTTCTCCCAAAGAGAGGGGCACAAGTCCAGTAGGCGAGAGGGAGCCCCTCAGGAGAAATAGGAGCCGCGGGGAGAAGAAAAGTGAGAGAACAACCTACATACCTAAGTTCGACCACTACACCGCGCTTACCCAGCGGAGGGCCGAGATCTTCGACATAGAAAAGAACAGTGGGAAGTGGGGAAATCCCAGGCCGGTCAGAGTAGGCCTCGGACTGACCCAAAGAAGCACTGCGCGTTCCACGATCAGAAGGGACACACAACCGAAGAATGCCAAAATTTGAAAGACGAAATTGAGGGCCTTATACGCCGAGGGTCACTAGCGGCCTACGAGGCGAGGACACTACGCAACAACAACAACAACAACAACAACAACAACAACAACAACAACAACAACAACAACAACAACAATAGCAGCAATGCTGATAAAGCCAAAGACAGGCCTGAGAGGAGGAAGGAGTCCAATGTCATCCACATGATGAACGACGGAATGCCAAGGGAAGGAAGGAGCAAGCGAGAGGTCAAGAAGCACTTGAGGGAGCTATCTCAGCATATTTGCTAGGCCGACCAGCCCAAGCAAGACCTCATCCCTACTCTCAGTATCACAAGCGACGACTACGGGCGAGTAATAGTGATCCACAGGTCCTGGCGGTGAAAATAGGCGACCACACAGTCAAAAGATGTATGATAGAGACGGGCGCCTACAACAATTTGTTGTATAGGGAAGCCTTCGAGCAAATGGGGCTAGACAAAAGGCACCTTAAACCGATGGTCGGTGCGTTGTATGACTTCTTCGGCACCGGTGTGCTACCAATAGGAACGATAGACCTCCCTACAACATTTGGGGAAGAGGAGGAAGCAAAAAAAATAACGACCTAGTTCGTGGTAGTGAACGCCAAGTCGACCTACAACGCATTAATTGGCTGAATAACTTTAGACGAGGTGCACGCCCTGGTATCCATTTGAGCCCTAACCATGGCTTACGTCACCGACAGAAACATCGAGGGAAAGCTATAGGGCGACCAAGACTCGGCCAGGACCTGCAACTTGGTGGCCCTAAAACGTTCCCAGGAGGAGATGAAAGAAAAATGGAAAGCCGACTCCAGTGTCGACGAAGGAAGAGTCGTGGCCTCGAAGTTACTCAGGATCACCGAGCAGATGGCTCCCACCCCTGAGCGCTTAGAGCCCGGGGGGAAAGTATGATGGTAGAACTGGAGCCGGGTCGACCTGTCCTTGTGGGCCTGACTTAGAACCAGGATATCAAGAACGCCTCATCAGCCTACTAAAAGAGAATGCCGACATATTCGCCTATTCAGTGGACGAGATACCAGGGTCAACCCCGAGGTGATGGTGCACAAATTAAACGTCGACCCTACCTATCGACCGGTCAGACAAAAGAAAAGGACCATCTCAACAAAAAAGAATGACGCCATCCGCACCGAAGTCGACAAGCTACTAAAGGTCGGGTTCGTAGAAACCTGCGACTACCCAGAGTGCCTGGCGTATGTGCGTCGACTTCACCAACCACAACAAGGCATGCCCAAAAGACTGCTACCCGTTGCCCAGGATTGACCAACTAGTAGACGCAACCAGCGGACACTCCATGTTAAGCTTCCTAGATGCCTTCTCCGGGTACCACCAAGTCTTCTTGTGGGGGCCAAATAAGGTCAGATGCGCGTTCATTACCAGTGCCAGCACGTTCACATACAAAATGATGTCGTTCGGGTTGAAAAACGCGGGCGCCACCTATCAGAGGCTGGTAGACAAGATCTTCAAAGGACAGCGAGGTAGAAAAATGGAGATGTATGTAGACGACGCCATCATGAAAAGCAAAGATGAACAGCACCTCAAGGACTTAAAAGAAACGTTCCAGTCATTAAGAAAATACAAGATGAAGCTGAACCCCAAGAAGTGCACATTCGGAGTAAGGTCAAGAAAATTCCTAGGCTTCCTAGTAAGCGCTAGAGAAATAGACGCCAACCCAGAAAAGATCAGAGCCGTACAAGACCTACCAGAGCCGAGAACGATAAGAAATATCCAAAGGCTCACAGGGAGGATGGCAGCCCTAGCACGGTTCATTCCAAGGGCGACCGACGAATCCACCCCATTCTTCGAAGTACTAAAGGGAAACAAGCAGTTCAAATGGGAAGAAGAGTAGAAGACGAAGTTCGCAGATTTAAAAGAACACCTAAAGACATTGCCAACCTTGGCGCGACCAACAGAGGGCGAAAAGTTGTATGTGTACATTGTTGTCATTAATGTGACGGTAAGCGTCGTCATCCTCAGAGAAGAGAATAGAACCCAGCAGCCTATATACTTAATTAGCCACGCACTGGGACCAGTTGAGAAGAACTACACGATGGTAGAGAAGGCGGCGTACGCCGTGGTAATAGCCGCCAGCAAACTGCGCCCGTATTTCGATGCGCACCTGATTACCGTCCTAACAAACTTGCCTCTGGAAAAGGCTTTGGAGAAATTCAAAAAGTCAGGGTGGATGGTGAAATGGGCCGTCGAGCTAAGCGGTCTGGGAATAGCATACCAGTCAAGGACCGCGATAAAGGCCCAGCCATTAGCCGACTTCTTAGCCGAGTGCTTGCATTCAGAGAAAGACGACCCCCGACAGGTGTGTCGGAGATATTCACCAACGGCTACGCCACCCGTAACGGCTAAGGGGCCGGCGTTGTCTTAACAAGCCCTAAGATTCACCTTCCAAGCGTCCAACAATGAGGCCGAGTATGAGGCCGTCATAGCCGGAATTCACCTCGCCAGGGCAGCTGACGCCGAGCGAGTCATTGTGTCGAGAGACTCACAGCTAGTAACGAACCAAATCAACGGGGAGTGTGAGGCTAGGGAGCCATCAATGGCGCTGTACCTAAAGAAAGTAGAGGAGTTATCCCAACTCAAATCATACGAGATCAAGCAAGTACCTAGATCCCAAAACAACTGGGCAGACGCCCTATCTAAATTAGCATGCTCCATCCTACAGGACATCCGGCGGTCGGTCTGGGTGGACGTTAGGCCGGAAAAGAGTATCTCGACGGAGGTAAAGGACCAAGGCGGCGTCCAGAATGTAAAGAGTGATGACGATGACGATTGGAGGACGCCCATTATGAGATATATCTTGAGCAAGCAGCTGCCAGAGGATCCGACGAAAGCAAGACGCATGCCGACCATGGCCTCAAGGTATATGATAATAGAGGGCCAGTTATACAAGAAGGGAACTTTGGCACCTATCTTAAAGTGCCTAAGACCCTTGGAGGCAGCAGAAGTACTAGACGACATCCACTCTGGGATGTGCGGCCACCACATAGGCGGACGGAACCTAGCACACAAGGCAGTCAGGGTCGGATACTATTGGCCGACCATCCTATATGACGCCAAAGAATTGACCAAAAAATGTCGCAACTGCCATATCCACTCACCAATACCACGCACCGGCAAGAGAGTTACAGTCGATCCTGAACCTAATGCCCTTCGCATAATGAGGGATGGACATCTTGGGACCATTCACAACAACGTCCGGAGTCAGAAAATTCGTAATAGTGGCTGTAGACTACTTCTCCAAATGGATGGAGGCGGAAGCCGTCCCAAACATCACCGAGTTGGCGGTAAGGAAGGTAATATGGCGCAATGTGATAACTAGGTTCGGAGTACCGAAGGTGCTGGTCTTTGACCACGGTCATCAATTCAACAACCCTCCCCCTCCCCCCCCCCCCCCCCATAAGAGAATGGTTAGGAGGGTTAGGAGTCGTTGTAGCCTACTCCGTCATCTGTCACCCTCAGACAAATGGCCAAGCCGAGTCTGCAACCAAACAAATACTCAACGGATTAAGGAAAATGTTGGAAGACCTAAAGGGGAGGTGGGCCGGCGAACTACCTAGTGTGCTTTGGTCGTTAAGAACAACACAAAAAGCGGCCACCGGTCACTCGCCATTTGGTCTCGTCTACGGAGCCGAAGCCTTACTCCCAATAGAGGTTCGCATCTCATTAGCCCGCAGCAAATACTTCCAGGGGCACGAACGAGATGGCCATGGCAGAGGCCTTAGACTTGGTAGAGGAAACAGGGGAGGAGGCACACATAAACCTGGTGGCATACCAGCAGCGTATGAAGAAAGCATACAACCAAAGGGTTAATCACACGAAGTTCCAAGTGGGAGATCTCGTCCTCAGAGAGGCGGCGACAGTCGGCAAAGCAAACATGCATGGAAAACTCAGTGCCAACTGGGAGGTCCATATGAAGTAACCTAGGTCATGGGACCAAGCACATACAGGATCAAGGACGGTGAAGGACGCGATCTGCCATCACATTGGAATGCGGATACAATCAGAGGGTACTATGTCTAGGGGCGTGTAGGCCCACTTATATTTTGAATACCGGTAGGGGACGATCGGGCATGTTGACGACCCTACTTCTCAAATCCTTGTAAGCATTTTAATGAGGAGGGACCTTTTCTTTGTTATCTACTTGCTCCTCGTTCATTATCTTCTCAAGCAACAAGCAGAAGGCAATAAGGGGGGGAGCCTCTATTGACTTAGGATAAGGAATGAATACCCCACCAAAAATGGCTAGGGTCCCCCATCCACAGTATGGGGGCATAAGCCCAAGTTCGTCTGGCTAGGGTCCCTCATCCATAGTATGGGGGCATATGCCCAAGTTCGTCTGGATGTCATAGCCGCAGGCGGCAACTGGCTAGGGTCTCTCATCCACAGTACGGGGGCAAAAGGCCCAAGTTCGTCTAGATGCCATAGCCCTAGGCGGCAACTGGCTAGGGTCCCCCGTCCACAGTACGAGGGCAAAAGGCCCAAGTCCGTTTGGGTGCCATAGCCCCAGGCGGCAACTGGCTAGGATCCCCCATCCACAGTACGGGGGCAAAAGCCCAAATCCATCTGGGTGCCATAGCCCCAGCCGGAAATGCCCAGGGTCCCTCATCCACAGTACGGGGGCAAAAGCCCAAGTTCGTCTTGGTGCCGTAGCCCCAGGCAGAAAATGGCTAGGGTCCCTCATCCACAGTATGGAGGCAAAATCCCATGTCCGTCTGGGTGCCATAGTCCCAGGCGGCAAATGGCTAGGGTCCCCCATCCACAGTACGGGGGCATAAGCCCAAGTCCGTCTGGGTGCCATAGCCCAGGTGGCAACTGGCTAGGGTCCCCCATCCACAGTACGGGGGCATAAGCCAAGTCCGTTTGGGTGCCATAGTCCTAGGCAGCAAATGGCTAGGGTCCCCCATCCACAGTATGGGGGCATAAGCAGTCTGTCTGGGTGCCATAGCTCCAGGCTGCAAATTGCTAGGGTCCCTCATCCACATCGTGGAGGCATAAGCCCAAGTCCGTCTGGGTGCCATAGCCCCAAGCGGCAAATGGCTAGGGCCCCTCATCCACAGTATGGGCGCAAAAGCCCAAGTACGTCTGGGTGCCATAGCCACAGGCGACAAATGGCTAGGGTCCCCCATCCACAGTATGTGGGCCTAAGCCCAAGTCCGTCTAGCTGTCATAGCCCCAGGCGGCAAATGGATAGGGTCCCCCATCCACAGTATGGGGGCATAAGCCCAAGACTAAAACACAGTGGCCCCAAGACGTCGGCTATGGTGCAAGTCCAGGCGCCGGTTACCGAAGCCGGCAAAGAGTGTTAGGATGAAAACATAGCTATGTATTACGATAACAAGGAGATATGAAATAAGCCAAACGCAAAATAAAGGGCGTCAGAGGCCCCAAATGTTAGGTACAAAGCAGTTAAGGTCAATATAAGGCTACGACTATTACAAATCGGCAGCCATCCTCAAAGGATCAAGCGCCACCTACGAACACAACAAAAAGGAAAAGTGATAGAGCATGGAGGGCAAGCCTATGCATGTGCCCTAAGGGTAGTTGCTAAGAGATCCACAAAGCCTCAAGGGGGGGCAGAGGAGTGAGCGGTATCAGCTCGCTCTTCTACTGCCTCCTCCTCTCCCTCCCTGAGGGTACAAGAGGCACAGGAGGACAACAACCCAATTTCCTATTTGGGAGAAGACTGAGGCGTCGTCGACGTCTCAGCCCTCTCACAGTCATCCTTCTTCATCTTCTCGGCATTAAGGCAGCGATAAATCACGTTATATCGCCCATAGTCAAAACCAGGGTCATATTCCTGTAGGGCGGCGACCGTCAACTTGGTCACCATGGCCACCCCCTCCCCAAAGGAATCGTTAACCTCCCACTCCAATTCGTGATCTCTCCAGACTTGTCTAATAGGGCGCCTTCAACCGTTGAAAGTTTGTGCCTCAGCACCACTAACTGATCTTGGGAGGACCGCACTTCACCAAGCACAGCATCAAGCTTGCCCTCTACAGCCTTCATCGTCGGACCACATGAGGAATGAACACGTGAGAGGGCCTTCAACTCTTCTTGACTGGCCGCCAACTCCTTTTTTGCTGCCAGCCTAAGCTACTCCTCATCCTCTGCCTCCTGCAATTGGGACCTTAGGGACTCCACCTCAGCTGGATCAGGAGCAGCCACGAGGCCCTCCTCTGCCAACCTCTTGATCACACTCTTGGCCTGGGCAGACATGGCAAGACCCTCGCCCACCCGGCGATAAAACGCGTTAAGCTGGGTGGGGGTTCGAGGATGCTCGACGGATGAGACGTCCTCATCAAGCATCCTGAAGAAATTCCAATCAGACAAGGAGCCATGCTCGCCAGATAATGAGGGAAGAGACGCATCCACTATGGCGGCAACATCACGTCTGGTCGCCTTATCTCTAGAGGCCTCCAGAGTACTTGCCACCCCTTGTAGACCGGCGCCATCCCACCTGGAAGAGGCGGCATATCAACATTCTCCGGGGTTGACGCCGGGGTAAGACCCTCAAAGATAGACACGGTGACTAAAGAAAGGATAGTCGGACTGGGAGAGGTAACCACCTCAGAGGCCCCAACGTCGCCCTGCATGTCGACTACACTCCTAGCCACCTCATTGACATGAGATGGTGATGCTAAGGCCTGCTTCTTCGAAAAAGGCTCCAAATTTGGGGCGACGACCTGCTTCCTCAGTCTGGCGACCCTCGACCTACCGTATGTCATAATTGTGGGAAGGTTAATGGAAGGCAGAGGTGGCTGAGCTGCACGAGGGCAGAGTAGATTATCTACCCCTAGCGGGGTATGCTCTCCCGACGTCCAAGTATGCGCCGGCTGGCTACCAACAAAAGGGGGAGAAAGAAAACACAAGGGAAGGCTGAGATGCTAAGCCGGACGCAAGACAAAGATGGAAAAAGAAGAAAGTTATACCCCATATACCTGAAGAAGCAACAGAGACGCTCATGCCCACCCGTTCCAAGTATCCGTTACTATCGAAGGGAGGCAGCCAAACTGTGGGTAGGGCTACCTTCTCCTTGCCGACCAACTAGACGACCACCGGAAAGGCGTTGACGATCTCCTTGTCTGGCTGGCTTAGCTCTGACTCCCTCAAATCCAAACAGTGCCCTATCTCATCATCCCTCTCCATGTTAATGCGCACATTGGTTTGAAGCGTTCTGGGAACGGGCCACGGATGGGTTGAGTGCATATAAAGAAAGGCTCCCCTCCAACCATGGCAGTTGGAAAGTATGGGATATGACGTGACGTACTTGCCACGCCGGCCCAAGGTCCAGTAACTCGTGGCTGGTACGACCTTCAGGAACATCATAAACCTGAACGCCTCCACTGAGGGAGTCCACCTCTTAAACTGGCACATCCAACAGTAAGATATGATGGCGCGAATCGCTTGGGCGTCAGTTGACCAAGCGCCAAGTTCATAAGGAAATTGGAGGCCAAATTTCAGGGACCTAACTAAGACCCCCACAAAACCCTCAGGAGGGGAACGGATTGACTGTCCCACTTCCGGCATCTCATAATCGTAACCCTCCCCCAAGGGATAAAGATCCATGGCGGCCTCAAGACCATCATTCTTCATTGCCCGGCAACGCCACTTTTCATCCACTATCGTGGAATTCCGGCGAAGGGTCAAAACCTCGTGAGTCTCGCCAGTGCCCTCCCTAGCCTCCAATTGCGCCCTCTCGCCACCGTCCTCTGCCGAGGTAGGACCAGGCATATGGCGACTAGAAGACGTCTTCTCCGCCATAGGGAAATCCTTCTGGCGGAGGCGAAGAACCATGCCACTATCCTGCATCACACCCATCCCAGGATCGCCGGTCGACGGCGCCTCTTCCCCCTCTCCTCCAACAGAGGAAGTTACTCCTCCTCGTAGAGGCGCACAGGGGGAGATACGCAGACACCGGACAGGGACAACGGCGATTAGCACCACTACCTTGACCTCATCATCTGACGACCCACTACCGACATCCCCACCAGACCTAAGGTGAGATGCAGAATCCCCACCATACGCCGAGATAGCCTCATCCTCAAAATGGACTCGGCGAAAACGGCTGGACATGACTCAAAAATTGAAAGAAAGCAAAGAGTAAAAAAGAAGGAACTAACCTAGAAAGGTACATCGGCAATACTCGAGCTTCCGCTAAGAAGGACGACGGCCTAAAAGGGGCAGGTGAAGAAGGAAGAGAAAAAGGAAGAACTTCTAGTGAGAGAAACGAAAAAAAGAGGGGAAAATGAGGACATTAGATTAGGGGGAGCCTCTATTTATACAAAGAGTAGGTTGCCTTGCTTGAGCCATAGGACTCTGACAAATGGCAGGAAGCATTAATGCAACTCTGACAGCATAAGAATATGGAAGGTCACAAAACCAAGCGTGACAAACAAGGAAAAAACGCAAAAGGCAAAAGCTTAAAACATAAAGATGACCATTAATATCAACATCGTTACACCAAAAGCCACTTCAGCAAGATAAGGGAGCCGGTACCCCTATTATACAATCCAGCACTGACAAGCAAAAAGGGGAGCCGACACCCCCATCTCACAAACCGACACTGTTTACTTTAAGAAAAAGACGAAAATAAACAGGGACTGCAACGAAAAAGGGCGTCAATAGCCGCCATAGTATTACCAGCGCTCAGCACCACCAAAATACGTCGCCCCTCCTCCCCTATCGTTGGCCTCAACCGGCAAAACGAGGCTCGACCGAGCTTGGAAACTTAATCACACTCCTCCTCGCCAGAACCATCCTGGGGGAAAGAGGAGGGCGAACGAGTAGACGGGGTAGGAGACCCCGAAAAAGGAGGCGGGGAACGGGTCCCGCAGGGAGGCGAGCCATAATCCCCTTTCATATCATCGTCGGAGCAGCAGAGGCACCGACCCTGAGGAATTTCCGACGATGAGGAGCTTCCACTGGAAGAAGTGGAGGAGCAGGATGAGCCCCAGAAGAAGGACAGTCTGAATCGATATCATGCTCTAACACCCCATGGTGCAGCTTTCCCCTCCGACGGCGCCGGGGGCGGATAGCACCAAAGGATGGCCTAATCGGCCCTCGGCAAGTGCAGCAGAGGAGGAATCACCACCGAGCCCCTTGGGGAGGGCCACGATTGGGTCTCACGAGCAACATGACGCCTTCTCCTAGGCCGGGAAGGCTCAGGAGAGGTGAGACGATGCCGCCGCCTAATAGGGGCGGGGGATAGCTCCAAAGATTGAGGGGAGTTGCTGCCAGAAGAAGACATGACTTTGGGAGCAAGGAAAAGTTGGGGATTGAAAAGATGACCATAAATCAAAGAATATGGGGGTTTTATAGGCATGCAAGTCATGCATGCACCCCATTTAATGCTCACAACCCCCCCCCCCCCCCCCCAACCACCTAGGGAGTAATGAAGAGTGCCTTGGAAAGACAAGTGATCATCATCACCCCTACTAAGTAGGGGAATACAAACGGACTCAAGGGAAACACAAGCAGCCTAGAGGCACCTCGCCCAAGCGCACTACTCACTGGTCGTCATCAGCTTGAGCCCCTGGTGACCAACCAACGAGGGGGCGGTTGATGGGGATCAACACCTCACGGCATATGTAGCCGGCCGCCGGCATCATAGGAAGAAGACCCCTCACCCACACGAGGTTAGGGCCGGACCTCCATGAGGACGCCGGCACCCCTCCGGCGCCGGGGAGGGGGAGGCCGCTCCATACGGACCTTTGCTCTATAAATACCAAGGAGGCCTTCATAGGAAAGGGGATCACAAAATAGACACCATCAATCTCTCTAAAAAGTTAAGTAAATCCTTCATTAAAAGAGATCAGTTTCTTAGTCTCGTTCACTGACTTGAGCGTCGGAGAGGCAATCTCAGACACCCTCCGAGGCCCTCGTGTGTTCATTGTGCAGCTACAAAGTACGACGCTACTCTAAGGATGAATGAGGAACTACCCGGTCACCATCGGCCAGAGACATTCGATTTTTTGCTACCAAAACAAGAGGGAAATCATTCTTTTTAGGGAATAACAATGTTTTCGTCTTTTGAGACAGAGATATCTGTCGTAAAATTATAACGGGTCAAAAAGAAGAGCTAAAACGAAAAGGGCTTAGCAAAACAATTGTCCTACTAGCCCGCAAATAAAAGTTACCCCATCATAAATAAAAGTTACTCCGCAAATAAAAGAATTTAACTCATTTTAGTTTTAAGACGGATTTACACGTCTCAAGAGAGTTCAATTGTTTAATTTATTTGTTAAAAGACCGATCGACCCGATTAACTCTATTTGAAGTATAAATGGAAGCCTATTAAGTCTCTTTTGTCAAGGTAATGTATTCTTCCATTACATGCATGAAATCTTTATAAAGTAGAAAATTGCAAATTTTCAATCCGTCTTACGGTAGAATGATTGTACATTATAATTTGTGTTTGGGACGACTATAATGGTTAACACTTACTTCGTAATATGTAAACCTTTAGTATGTAATTGAAAATATTTGTATTTTAATTAGTTATCGTAAACGGTTTTATCTATCTCCATAACAAATAATGCATATGAAAATAATAGCTACAAGTTTAAGTAACATTAGACCCACATCGAATGTGAAATTAAAGTTTCAATACTTACCCCAACAGCATTAGAAACACTCAACTTGGAGAAAAAATTTCGGTTCGAAAAAAAACTTGAATATTGTAGCCCAAGCATAGTTGGGCACAAAAACTAGATTGAAGTTGCACTCGTACGAGTATATAATATAGTACTCCGTAGTTGATCGAATTGGGTCAGAAAAGAGTGATGTAAAACTCTGCGAGTAAAAGAGTTGAGAATTAAAGATGTACATATTAATAAGAGGAACAAATATTGTAAACAATTTAAGATACAACTCATGTAATAATATGAGGATACGGTGAAGCTCGGTGTAATCGGACCACATGACTAGTATTAGAAAAGTCATGGGTAAGTTGAGGATATTCTTGGAATAAAAGGGTGTTGTTTATGGACCGTAAACAACTTGAAACCCACGGAGATGCAAGCTCATAATCAGAGCACTAGCACGACTATGATTTAAAGAAAGTAATACGGTGCCCTACAAGCCCACACCGACGACAAAATGGAAATATATTTTCATACCAGAAGGAAATCCATGTAACACGACTATCCTCTAGTGAAATGAAACAACTAGGGGTAAGAGAGCTTGAAAGGTCCTACCCAAATACGAACACACACATACGTCCTAGGGAGAAGGCTGCCTCCGATGGTCTTCGAACTCGATAAAATCACCAACATATTCAAGAAGGCCACAACTGTCGGGTGTAGATATTGGACAGGGAGTCCGTGCACCTGAATCTACAACGGGACCCAACTGAAGTTGATATCTTCAACTATAGTGTCCCAACCAAATTTCTCAAAATGAGAAGGCTACCCTCGAGATTAAGAACTTGTAAATTTAGAAGATGATCGAAGTCGTCGGGGCGCAAAAATTCAAAAACAAAAAGGAAAATTTAATGAAAATAATCCAAACTATGAGAGACCTTCTCATATTACTCTCAAGTAATGATTAACTCAAAAAAATCCTAACTATTCATTCATTTAACTTTCATCATTCCCCTTCCATAATGACCTGTTATTACAAGTCATTAACCTTCTTCTTTATTTTCTTTAAAAAAGTTTATTCTTCCTTTTCTTCCTCTTCTTTATTACTTCTCCATCCTCATTCTCTTCTCTATTTCTCCATCTAATCATCCGCATCTCCATTTTTTCTCATTTTCATAAACTTATCTATCCTAAAGTTTTGTCTCCAATGTCTTGATCTTAATAATAATAATAATAATAATAATAATAATAACTTCTTGTAATTTGCCAAGGGAGTGGGGGCCCATATAGTATCTCGGCTTCCCTCTAACTTCTTGTAATTTGTTCTTGTGTTAATGCAAGATCCGTTTTTTTTAAAAAAATAATAATAATAATAATAATAATAATTCTACTCAAACTTCAATGATGATTTCTGAAGCAGCAGCAGATCATGAGCAGCAACAACATTATTCAGATAAGGGATCTCCATCAACCACCATGTCCATCATCAACTATTCTTACTTAGCCTGATCGATTTCATTCTCTTCTATTCATAATAATATATCAAGCAAATAAATTTAAGTATTTTGAATTTTTAGACGATTTCATGGTGTATGTTTTGGATTTTGGAATAAGCTAATTAGGCAGATCGATGATGAAAAATTAAAGAAGTAATTACTGACTTAGAATCCAATTTTAACCCTAAAAAATTCAACTTTCAATTCATCAAATAGAGAATGTTCAATTACTGATTTCAAATAATAATTAGAAAGAAAAATGAATGATTGAAATTGAAAAATAAAAAAAACTGGTACATGCCGATTAGTCTGATTGCAGTAGAATATAGGGTTCGATTTTGGGTAGCTTGGTGATGGCTTAATGAATTAGCGAAGCTTGGTGACGATCGAAAATGGCGACGATTTTTTATTACTCCATTGCCATGATCGAATTTCTAATTGTAAATTAATCATGATTAATCAAGGTTGAAAGTGGAAAAGTGCGTGGAAGAGTTTTTTTATTGTTTTTTGGTTAAAGTGAAAGAGGGAAATGAAGGTAACTATGTTTTTTGACCGGTTTAACAAGTTACCAGTCAGAGCGAAAAGGGAATAATTATGGTATAATTTGTATTTTTTTGAGTTAAAGATTAGATCAGAGTAATATAAGAAGGACCCTCATAGTTCGGATTATTCCCATTAAATTTTCCAAACAAAAAACGGTTTCATATGGTGGATTTTGAGAGGAGCGTAAAGTGTCCAGAAAAGATTGATTGCATTTTGGACCTGTTTGAGAGAAAAATGAGATTGGTCAACGAAGCGGCCAACCAATGATAGGCTGAAATTTATACCCATGAGATTAACACCTAGGTTAATGGATAGGGAAAGAAGAGCTCCAGCCTGGAAAGGAGTATGATGTTGGTTATGGTTTTCCATGAGAGTTTTAACCCGGTTGCTTAATAGTAGAAAAGGATGATTTTAATAGACCTGACAAAACAGGTCAACGGGTCGGGGTCGGGTCGGGTCACTTCAGGTCACTAAAATCGAGTTGCTTTGGGTCGGATCGGATCATTTTCGGGTTTGCTATTTTCAACTTTTTTAATGATATGTACTCGTTTCTATAATAATAGTCGGGTCAGTTTCAGGCTAACCCGGGTCAATTCGAGTTACGGGTCAACTTTGCGTCTTCAGTTTGGGTGTCGGGTCGGGTTTAGGTTGCCTTATTCGAGTCGGGTTGTTTTGCCAAGTGTAGATTTTAGTAAGGAAGAAAGGCGATGGGATTAAAGCGGTTAAGGAAAAAAAGGAAAGTTGCATGGATTTAACCCAAATTCTTGTTTGGATTGGGTCAAACAATACTCACTTGAGTAGATAAAGACAACTCATGTGTTAATTCTTACGCTTGTTTTTCTATTCAAGTGGTATTTTTTGACCCGCCATCGATTTAAAGGAAGTGAAATAAAAGTATAATGATGGCTAGATTATAGGGTTTGATTGTATCCTTGAACTTTAACTTAACACTTTCACTTCTGGTCGTCCATAGTTTTACTTAATATTGTCCGCATTTTAACTGATATGACCTTTTACCCATCCCTTTACTCATTCAATTACATTCAACTTCCATACTACATTCAACTTCCATCAAATTCTTAACAAAATAAAAACCGATTTCAAGGAATCCAACTCCAATTTATCACTAGTACTCATTCAATTTGTTGTTTATGAATGAATGTATTGAGATGAAATCATTGTAACGAATAAATGAATGTGTCCTGATATAAACTACACATCATATAAGGATATACCACATGAATGAATTAATATAGACTGTATTGAGATGAAATAAAAATAAAAATACACTGCGTATGTTGTAATTTATACTCATATTGAATAAAAATGGTAGTAATGCATGTGAAGTGTTTCATGTGAGTATGCACTACTCCATCTTACCAGAATCCAGACGTGGGCAGGGGCGTGGGTGTAACACCCGCTATTTTTCCTTGAGTTTTATCCTTTCCGTTATGACTTCGTCATAACTCTGTCAAATTTCGGCCTCATATTTCATCATTTTACTAAGCTCTATTTTAAATTTTGAGTTTGATGATTTTTATTTTAATTTTAAAGATTTTAATCCTTTTTAAATCCATTTATTTGGTTTCTTCGTAAACTAATTTATTTTCCGCAAGGAATTCTATTTCTCTTCGAATTGACGTTTTTAAACTCGGATTTAAGTTATTCCTTTTCCTAAAAATGTTTGAATACGTTTATATAATATTTTCAACAAGTAAATATTTTTATTTACAAAAAATTAGTCGTTAATGATTTTATTACGAAGCTTCGCGAATAATTATTTTCTTACGCGAGGTTTACTCGAATTACTTTGAAATGCCTTTAACTATTTTATGATTATACTTTTTATCAACTTATAAATTATTTGAGGTCATTTCTTCACATTTTGGACCGACTAAGCTTTTGGTCACAAATTTTACTACGTTTTATTAATACGTTTCATTTTATCACGTTAAACCGTAAACGTATGATTATTTTTCTTCCATTTATTCCATGCATTATTATCAAACTCTTCATACTCCCCCTCACTTATTTTTGGCTGGCTGTTTTGTGACTCCTTCACCTAGTTTTCATCTAAATATTAATGCCATTCATTCTTATCAAACCCTTCCATCCTCTTCATACATTTTTTTGTCATAAAAAATATATTCATCACCATCTCTTTTCCTTCTTGGCCGTGGCATTCTTCCTCTCTCTTAGGCTGATTTTTGCTCCATTTTGAGTCACAATCGCATCGTTTTTATCGTCATAATAATCCTCTTTCCGATTCCTTCGTTAAGGTAACAATCGATGTTGTTTTCGATCGTTATTTTCCTTGATTTTGTCATTTTTCTCATGGTATTTTTCCATCATGCTTTTCTTGTGTTGAAGGATTTTTGAATGATCCCGAAGCCGACGAATTTATAATCGACTCGAATTTGGGTTAGAGGTAACGTCGATGTTACTCGGTATTTCATGATTTTAATTGTTTATTTGCATGTATAATTTTTATATTTCATTTTTGACAATATATGTATGTCATATAATCTGGAAAAAAAATTTAAAAGTTGAAGATTTGCATGTTTCGATATTTTTATCGCTTTTACGAGATTAACGATTAAATTGTCATATTAATTTGTAAAATCATAATATTCGGCCTAAACATGTAATATATGTTTATATTCTGTAAAATTTATATTTTTGATGATTTATAATGATTTAGGATTTTTCTGATATTTTATATATCGATCATTGAATTATTACCGTTTTCGGACAAAAACGATTAAAAGCCGATTTTAAGTTCTAGCACCTAAACAATTTATTTTAATCTGATTTTTGACGTGGTAAAACTTTCTGGTGAAATAGAATTTTTTGAATTTTTTCATAATTTTTCGGATTTGTTAAGTGGATGAATTAATTAATCACTTTAAATCATCGTTTATCGTTAAAACCGTGTTTGTTGTTTAAATTCTCGATTTCTGGTCTTTGGTTTAAATCTGGAAAAAATTATGATTCTGATGATTTCATATTAAAATGTAATTTTATGATTTTTAGTGCTTTAATAAAATGTTAGGAACGATAAGTTTTATTATTGGAATCGTTAATTGTGAAAACGGGTTTTAAAGACGGTTTTGACGGGATTTATTAAATCTGGAATTTTGGGAAAACTGGAAAAATTGTAGATTCTGGAAAATCATGATTTTTAGGTTTAATAATAATTTTTGGATATAAATACTTAAATCGTTTTGTAATTACTATTTTTATTAATCGTTATTGTCGAGATTGGACGATTATCGAGAAAACGCTTTAAAAACCGAGTTTTTAGAATTCTGGAAATTTTCTTTTCTGGACAGAATGTCCACAAATATAATCTAACTATTTTACGTAATTTTTGTACTATTTATTATGGTCTTTAATTAATAAATATTGATTTTCGGACAAATTGTGATTTATCGTTAAAATGCTTCGTCTTACCTAAAAGAATTATTTTTCCAGCAATTTTGAAAGTATTTAAATCTGAAACTTTAGGAGTTAAGTCATCCCTTAACATACTCTAAATATATTTGTTGGTTTAATTAAATAAAGACGTTCAAATATTTAATTTGATATTTGCCGTAAAATCCCATTTATAGTTTTATCGTCGAAACTAATAATAATTAGGGAATTTTAGTTTTTAACTTTTGAAAACACCCTAATTAGTAGTATTAAAATGTTTAAGACATTTTTAATCATCTTATAACACTTATACGATATTTTAATGGCTTCATAAAATCAAATGATCTTACTTTAATAATTAATATCGTTAAGGACGAAAGTATTAGTTTTATAAATCTATATCGTTTACTAAAAATGTGGTATTAGTATGAACTAATATTTTCACTATTTTGATATAATGCTATTTTTAGTAAAGTTTCTAAAAATAGAAGTTTCCTCTTTTAGAATATAAATGTTTACTTCTTTTATCCTCATATTATTTATATTGATTATATCTTTTGAATATCGATAATGGCTTTGTTTAGGAGTTATTGAATAAGGACAAGTGTGAGGTTAGAGTAATATATTCTAGGGTTTACGGTTTTGCCATCAACTATAAGGCTAGTGTATCAGGAATCGGTACATTGGTTGTTGAACCGGGTGACAGGTATCCCGGGAGTTGTGTACATTTTGACCTTAAGCTTAGGCCTCGCAGTAAGTCGCCGTCATAAGTTGAACTGGGTGACAGGTAATCCCAGGAGGGGTGTGCATTATCTTAAACTAGGGCCACGCATTTATAAGTCGCCGCTCTATTATGGTTGAGTAGCCTAGTTAGAGACCGAAGTTTAATTTGTTTGAACTAAGTTCTCGAAGCTAGTTTTTAGTATTCTCCTAGTGAAAGTCTAGCCGTCTACACTACTCCTATCCATAACGCCATTTTGAATATTTTTATTATTATCGATATAATTTGGTTGCAGGTTGGCAAATGTTTTATGTTTTCTTCGAAAAACTCATTTTTATTATATTGTTTTGATACGTGAAGTTTTTCACTGAAAGTTTATTTTTATTATAATGTGTTTTACTGTTTTCCATTTTTACTATTTTTCTATAATAGTAATTACAGTTTTAAAATCCTGTTATACGGCTGGGAGAACGTTGACGTTGCTCCCCACTGATTGTGGCTGTTATGTTTTTAACATGGCAGGTATATGTTTTCCTTCGGGTGGGCTAGCGAGCAGTTATGGATCCTGCTTGTTTTAATCAGATCACTGTATTATGGATTGTTAAAACCCTTTTTATGGATTTTAATTTTTTTTTTTTTTTTGTAGCCATTTTTTATTTTATGGCTTATGTATTGACTTACCATTTTTATTTAATCAAGACATAGCTACAGTGTGTTATAATCCCACTTCTACAGTGTTTCCGCCACTGTATTGCGTTAGAATTTCTAGGGGATTACAGTGGGAGTTCTGCGCTTGAACCCACGCCCAGGCTTAAATCTTCTACTTCTGTTCCAGGGTCGGGGCGTGGGAGTTCTATGCCTGAGCCCACGCCTGGGCGTACATCTTCCACTTCTATTCTTGGGTCGGGATGTGGGAGTTCTATGCCTGATCCCTCGCTCAGGCATAGAACTTCAATGTCTGTTCTCACGTCTAGCGTTTGTTTCTCTTTTTTTCGCGATTACAATTCCGAAAACGAAAAGTAAGACGAATCATAATTGCATTGACAATGATGAAAACAAAAACTAACCAACTAACCTCGATAACGTTTTCGTCGTCCTAATTGTTTTCGTTATAGGGAAAATTTAAATCAAAAGGAAAATTATTTTCTGTGTTCGACATGTTCCGATCAATCGCCGAATAATTGAAAATTAAAAAAAATAAGCGTTTTATTAATTTGAGAGTGAATGTATTTGTTGTCCGGGTTGTAATTTGAATTAGGTTAATAAGTAAATAAGTAGGGTAAATTAGATTAAAGAATAGTGAAGTTAAATTAAGTTAATAAATTATAAAAAGACAAATCGGTAATTTACTCATAAAATATGAACGACGCTAAGTAAATTTGCGGACAACATGAAGTAGCCCCCTAACTTAATTGGTGCTCCTAAAGTTTTTTTCCCATCAAATTCTGTCGTTAGATTATGTTTTTAGCTTAGGATTAAGATTTTAATATCATTTAACTTAAATAATTAACAATTAATTGAGCTTAATTTAAGTGTTATCATTTGATTTGACAATATAACACCAAAAATATACTCAATTTATACTTGGAGTGTAACTTCAAAACATACAGGAATGTTAGTTTAAGTTCAATTATAGGTTAATTGGGTATGTTAAATTACGTTTAATTTTTAACCTTGAACCAAAAAAATGTAATGTAGTGACAAAACTTAACGAGTAAAAAGTTTAAGGACATCAATAAAGGTAATAATAAGCTTAGGGGTACCATGTATACAAATAAAAAATCTCCATGAATAAGGTTGCTCTTAGGGGTTTAAGGAAGAAAAATTTGAAAGAAAACTCCCCTAAAGAGAGAAAAACATGTTTGAAACTAAACCAGTTGTTCCTCGATCGAGAAAAGAGTTTAATGTAGAGGCTGGTTGATGCGAGATTGAACAATGTATGACCAAGGATAAAGTTAATAGTAGTGACTAGTGAGTACCAAATAACTACTGTATGTATATCAATTATGCAGAGTTGCAGACGAATGCTAAATAAAGTGGCAAACTCTTGTTGCCGAAACCAAATGGCTAATAAAGTGGTACCTGCCATACATAACTAGAAGAAAAATGTTGTCAAAAGAGATGGCAAACAACAAAAACATCAAGTTACAACTTACAACAACAACTGGCCTATCACTAGGGCAATCCATTAAAATAGTGCCAACTGCCAATCTGAGTGAATGTGGCCTTTACATTTCATACACTTTCTCCGCCCCCAATATAATACTACTACTCCAATGTAGACGACGGACGACTCCACTGGCATAACTAACAGCAGCATGCAGTTTAGTACCAACGGGAAGGACGCATACCCCCCAGCTTGCCTGCCTTTTTCACTGATATACATTTTTATATATAAGTATGAAACTAATCATCCATCCATCCATGGTTGACGGGTTAATACTTGTTGAAACAACAGCTGAGATCACATTTGACAGGCGATTGATGTTGAAGATGGTGATACCAAAACGGCAATGTTGCCTGTGACGGGTTGGAGACGGGCTGCATTCTCAAGGCGGTCCCATGTCAATTTCCGTCGCTCCGCCATTGAAGGTTGATTTGCTTCGTCCTCCCTAAACTGGTTTTGGCACTCTAGAAAGAGGGGTTCATCCATTTCCTGAAAAATCTTCCTGACATTGAAGGTGAGGTTGAGGACTGCTTGGTTCCAGTGGCCTTGAGCATTCCTTTCCAATGCCGGGAATATTATAGGAAGGATTAGCTGACGGCTGTGTCCAATCAGGTTCAGTATTTGGTCATTGTTCCACAAGAAAAGTGCTCTTTCAGCAACCTAAACCAATCAAGCCCAAATATTATAACCAAATTACCAAAGTCTAAAATAGAGGGAGGAATACATAGGGGCCTCATCAGGAATACATCCACTAGTGAACACAGTGAAAAGTGTGAATTTAATCGCATGGAACGAACATATAACGACTGCTAAATGACACTGTGATTCTAAGAACAACAACCACACTGACACAATTTTTTTAGTGTTTATGTGGATTGAGGGGGGGGGGGGGGGGGGGGGGGGGGCAGTTGCTGCGGCTGTTATGGAATGCAAAACAAAACAAAACGAGGTAGTGGCGTTGGTGGATGATTGTTTTCGCTAGGAGAAAATAGTCATGACTCCCCCCACTAGGATAATCCATTACTGTCGTCATAAGAGAGGAATAGTCTTCTCCTACCACAAATTACACTCCCTTTGCCACCTCATCATATATTCATATTCCCTTCATTCTCCCTTTTCTTTGACCGAATATCCTGCAACAATGATCCCCTCCTCAACCCACTATGATATTTTAATCCCTCACATTTAAATAAAAGTGGGTAAATCATAGTGGGTTGGAGGGAGTAAGAGATTAACCCTCTCTTAGTTTTTCCCCTCCAAAATGCTGCGGAGTAATATCTAAAATCTAAATACGGAAACAATCATTAATAGTAATTACTCTAACAAATATTATACGGAGTATAATTCTCTATATACTAAGAGATTAACTCTCTCTTACTTTTTTCTCTCCAAAATGCTAATATCTAAATACGGAAACAATCATTAATAGTAATTACTCTAATGTAACAAGTATTATATATAAATGCAATTAATAAAAACAAAGGTTAATGATACATTAGTTGTATTTTGATAAAATCTTACCAATTAAATGTAATTTATCAAGATAAAAAAAGTAATGAAAATAATTTGAGTAAATTTATCTACTGAATTATTCACTTCATGGTGAATGGATTATTGAACATCTGTACAAGCAACAACTAAAATATATCGTGTGAATATGCACGGGTCTATACTAGTTGTAATTAAACCCCTAATAACAAGGGCAAATACCCCAATCAGACCTTCTTACGAACTCACTAACGCTGAATTGAAGTGTGGTGCTTGGGTATAATTACAATCATGAATGCCAGAATACAAGAGACAGAAAATAATGACACACCTACCCTAAGACATTGTGACTGTGGCCTAAGTGAATATCTATGCAACTACCAGAGTTGTCGGCGTAGATAGCATGTGGCAGTATGGTACTATCCAGATTTCAACATTGCGGTGACAACGTTATATACAATCCTCAGACAACATTCTATTTGAAGCATACAGAGGGATATCTTATCAAAGGCCACAAAAGCACCAAATACAATTATTAATTCTACTGACACAAAATTAAAGTACAGTTGAAGAATTCAAGTTAAGCTAACATATAGTGAAAAAATGCATGCTCAGATCATCGAAATTCCTGAAGCCAGACTGAGAATTGTACTACCTGAAAGTGAAAGCTGTTGATGCAACAAGCAATCCGGGAAAACAATGGGATCATGACCTTTTGGAACTCAAACATGTTCACTGTCTCCAATATCTCTTCCAGCTCACCCAAAAACATCACCTCCTTTTGGCTGTTTGTAATCGGCCAGTATTTCAACAAACCCTTTACCACTATACTTGCAAGCTTTGGTTCTTTATCTATAAACTGTGTGATACAATATGACAGTTGCTGGAAGTAGACACCCAAAGATTTCGACTTATGTAAAGGAATCAAGGCCCTACATAAGAAAATCTTGTGCTCCTCCTTCAAGGGCAAAGCAAACCCACTTATAACGCTTCCAAATATTTCCAGCAGTTCAGCGATCCCATTATGTTTCTCGGTCTCAAACACAAACTGGTGAAATATATTGCTCATAGCCTTCCGGATAAATGGTCGATGGACCATAAATTTACCATAGACCCTATGGAGGATAGTTTTCAGGCATTCTCTTTCTCTAGGATCATCAGAATCAAAAAGATCAAGCAACCTCAAAATGAAGGAGTGGTCTATGTATTTCTTTGCTATCTTTGCATCAAGTAGTGATGAAGTAATAAATTTGAGCAATAGATCGTAAATAATTTGGAGGTGGGACCAAGCAGGATCAAACATGGGTTCATCATCATCGTGCTCGGGACCACCACCACTACCACTACCACTCCCACCACCAGACCTGTAATTCGGGGGGAATACCCGAAATAGATTAACAGCACACATTCTAACCATGGCAAAGATAGATGGTTCAGGGAACTTGCAAGGTGGCCCCGAAGCAACAAAATCAACGAGCTCAATCAGCGTTTGGCGCTTGATGTCCTTTTCTGATGTATTCTTACTCGGGTCATGGAAGTCAAAGGTCACACAACAAAGATTCAATTTACTGAGAAATAAATTCATCTTTTCTGAATTTGGGACATCCTTAAACGACACAAGGGGCTCAATCCCGGCCACTACACTGGTCGGGAACACAGCGGAGGATGTGCGTTTTGTGGCGCTAACTTTGCCAGAAGCAGGCTGTTCCCTTGGAGTATTATTCGAATTACCGGAAAGGAAGTCCCCATTATCAGATCTAAGGGACTTTTTGGGGAGCTTACTAAGAATTTGCTTGAACATGATGGTTGTTCTCAAAATAATATCAGGTAAACCAACAATCAAGGCAACCCCAAATCACAAATCTCCATCAAACAGTGGAATTGAAGTCATAGATCATAAAACAAAATCCATACAACTACAAACCTAAACCATATGCCAACACTAGGTAACGCCGATTCTCAAATCCTAACACAAGAACATGCAACAATACGCCTTAATGATTCTCTAAATATGAAAAAATTATACGGAAAATCAACAAAAGATGTAAAATATGGCTAAAAAGGTCAGATTTGAATTCAAAGAAATTTGAATTATGGATATAACCTAACAAAAGCACTTAAAGTTCCCACCTTTAACACTTTAATTACACACAGTGTTTTGAATTGAGGATGCAGAAATTCTAATAAAAATGTGAGACAATGGAAGAAATCCCAGAAAATTGCAGGAGAAAATAAGGAGAAATCGGCGTTACCCAGATCCCTGAAATTGCTTAAAGATAAGAAGTTTGAGCTGTTAGAAAAGATCCATCAATGTGCATAAAAAACATACTGTAAATAAAAACAAACAAACAAATTTAAATAAAAAGATGAAATGTTTTTGATGGAGAAGTTGGGGGTTTGTTGAAGAGTAAACTAAAAAAATCACGTCATTGAATTAAAGAACAGACATTTTTAAAAGAGGATGATGTTTTTATCATTTTTGTTGGTCTTCGGATTTAGTGTTCACCCCAACTTGATTAGATTATTCCGTACATAAGAGTTTACGAAACTAGTCTTTTAACAAATTATCGTCTTATTTTATGAATACATACACACATACATACATATATATTGTGGACATGACATAGGTCCACCCCGACGCGGCCACGCGCGGGTTTGGGGAGGCGAATAAATCTCCATATGAGATGGATCGAATTGAATTTTAAATCGAAGGAGGAGTCGCCGCCGAACTTTGTGGGAGTTCGGGCCCGTTCGAACCCACTCTATGTCGTAGTGGGCCATATACAAAATATGACCCATTTCCGATGTCAGAGTTTATCGGGTTCGTCCCTTAGCATTTGATACCGATACCGACATTATCGGATATTGTGTATTGAATGACTCTCGTTGTCAATGGATTCGGACATCCGGAAACCATGTTTCTGAGTAAGGGGTGAGGGTACGTGTTGGGAAGTTCACTAAGAACACCCAACCCCGCCCGCACTTAGCTGCCTTTACTAAGATATCGTTCGTTTTTGGTGTACACGCGTTAGTTCGATAGTGGAATGATATGCAAACATTATTTTTCCTAAGCACGTGAGAGAAAAATAAATGGGTTGCTAAGTCGTTTAATGCATGTTAAACTAATAACGTCAAAGTTATTTTAGCATGTGAAGTTCGTTTTAGTCTAATAAAACAATAGAAATAAAATAAACTGCTCCAAACACGAGAAAACGAGTTAGTAACGATTGAATAGATCGAATAAAGATGCAAATACGATAATATGTCATGATTCGAAAAAGTTTTATGATGCGTAAAAAAAATTGTCGAAATCTGAAAATATACCGAGAAAACCGCTGTTTTATATGAGAAAACGAAGCAGAAAAAAAATCGAAAAAAAAAAACGAAAAAAAGCCGCGGCTTACAGCAGCCCGGGCGACTCGTGCGGGTGGCTGTCTCGGGTTCGATTTTCGAAAATTGCTAATTTTGATAAATCGGCGTGCAAATATGGATTAATTTATACTCGATATATATTTTCGATATTCGTCGTATTCGATATTCGATTATGAAATCGATATCAAATAGTTATAATGATTTTTTTTAAAAAAAGGTTTTGTAAAGTTTATTTTGAAAAGAGTTTGAACGAAAAGAGAAAAAAAATGCTAATTCTCTTCGCTTAAAAAAATCGTTGAATTTTGTTAAAAAAGATGTAATGATTTTTTAACATCAACGAGATTTAATTTAGTTCTTCGTTAAATACAATATTCGATTAGAGAATCGATATCGTATTTTAAGAACGTTTATATATAAAAAATAGTTTTTGTAGTATCGATATTAGAAATAAAGAAATATGCGACGATGACCCGTAATAAAGACAGACCGACGACACGACTCGAAAGAAAAAAAAACGAGAAAAGGATGAGAGAAGGGAAGAGAGAAAGGAAGAACCGGGCTTGGTTTTACACCCTCAACCTACATGCTTGGTTTTCTCGGAATAAGGCTCGTCGGAAAGTGGCTTAGGCACGGGAGCGACGAGACGATGTGGATGAGTTAAGGTGTCGTGTTTGGTGCGTGTGAGGTGTTGTGAGCGGGGGGTCGGTTTTGGTCGTGTAACGTGACAAGTTTCGGCCGGTTGGAGGGTCGGTTTTGTCGGGTTGGATTCGTCGGGAATTGTTTAGTGTAACGAGGTTGTATGCGGGAATATTCGATGTATGGTTGATGTATATAGTTTGTAAATTTTCTGTGTGTCCTTTGTGTTTGAATGGAGGGTCCTATTTATAGGCGAATAGGTTTAGGAGAAGTGTCTTGCTTGGACAACAAGAAACATCGATTAGATAGGAAATGTAGGAGTTCGAAGGGGAGCGAGAGTCTCGTTTCTTGGTGAAGAAGCCGAGCATCTCGGCTGTTTTTGGCTTCTTTGGCCGAGTGTTTGACACTCGGTCGGTAATTGCCTTAGTTTTCGGATAGAATTCCACTTGAGATCAAATTCTATCCTCGAACGGATTTGTTTAATATTTTTTGAGGCTGATTTTTGTAGCATTTGGGTCCAAACCGGACGTGTAGTGTCACGGCTGGTCCATGTGTCTCGGGAAAAAATATCTCTGACCGGGTTTGACTCGGTCGCTAAAAGACGGTTTTGCCCCTGGTGCCGGATTCGACCCAAATTAGTTTTATTTGACTCGAAACGACCTACTAGGCCTGGATTTGAGGTTGGTTTTGTAAGATTTGTACTCCGTAATAAGCCTAAACCAAATGTCCATGATTACGAGCCCATACCCGAGTCCATCAAAGCACGTTTGCGTCCGATCATCATCGAGTGTTTGGCGGGAACTATTATAGACACCTGGCGGTCAAAATGTGGGTGTCTACAGAGCCCCCACTCTGACTGAGTGTAACACCCCTGATTTTTATAAATTAAATTAAATTAAGTTTATGTTCGTATTGTATTTTTACGATTTAACGCGTAATTCTTAAAATTATTATAAAATGAAGTTCTCATTTAATCGTTTCAAACTCCTAAAATTCTATTTGACTTGGAAACACTTCTTATATATAAAACATATTTTTAATTTTGTTTCGATTTATTTTATACAATTAATTTAATTCTTATCGAAAACCTATTCCGACAATTTTTAATTCTAAATTCTTTTTATTTATTTATATTTAAGCTCGAAATTCTATTTTCGACTCGAAGTTCATTATTTTAAAGTTTCGTCAAAATATTTATTTCCTTTCAGAAATTAATCTAATTCGTTTTATCGAAAATTTACTATTTATCGGGAAATATTATTTCATCGTCTAATTATTTATTTCTATCAACTTTGTTTTCGTCTCGAGTACTTTATTTACTCACTTTATTTGTCGGCCCGATTATTTATATAATTTTATTAACTCCTTTTAATTCGATTATTGGGTCAGTCAGCTTTTCGTTACGGAATTCATTTAATTCGTAATTCTAAACCGATTCATTTAATGGAGAGGATTCATCCCCTTTCCCGATTTCTCTTTGTATGTGTCCCCTTGCTATTATTACATACATCCCCTTTCCTTCTTTTCTGATA
Source organism: Agrostemma githago (assembly GCA_958450325.1). Lineage (NCBI taxonomy): Eukaryota > Viridiplantae > Streptophyta > Magnoliopsida > Caryophyllales > Caryophyllaceae > Agrostemma > Agrostemma githago. The sequence continues at coordinate 53,562,084 of OY288253.1, forward strand.
TTTGTCAACCGCTTCATTCTTTTCAATAATTTCCCTCCCCTGCCTTTTCACCTCTTCATTCTTCCTCAACCGCTTCATTCATCCCTCGTTCTTCCTCCTTATGCGTCCCGGTTATTAGCGATCTGATTCCCTTGTCTTGTACGCCCTTCAAGCAAGCAACCTGCTCTTTATTTTTTTTTCTTTTCTTCTTCCCCAGTCCGTTTTCCGCCTCTGTTTTCCTTCTGCTCGTTGCTGTCCCTGTACCGTGACGGTAATCTTCTTCTTCTCCTTCTTTTTTTTTCTCTTTCCTCTTTCTGTTTTGTACTGCTGTGGTCGAATCTGCCGTTTGTTTATTTGGCATTGCTGTTGGTTATTGCTCTACGTTTCGCTGCTGCTGGTTTGTGTCTCCTCTTTTCTTCTTCTCGTGCTTCTTCCACTTCGGATCGTTTTATCGTTTTTGGTTCTCGTTCGTTGTCCTTTTCATCTCATTTTACTGCTGCTGTCTCCGTCTATCTGCTGCTGTTGTGTTTGTGCCGCTGTCGTTTTTACTCGTCTGTCCTCTTCTCCATTTTCTTCTTCTCCTTCGTTCTTTTCCCATTCTTCTTTCTTTTCGCTGCTGCAGTTTCCTGTTGTCGATTGCTATCGTTGTTTCGTTCTGTTTACAGTTGCTTCCTTCGTCCTTGTCTTCTGCTCTGCTTCGTTCTTCTTCTTCTTATTTCCGTCTTCTGTTTCCTGATGCAAGTTGTCGATCCTATTGCTGCTGTTGTCGTGCTTCTACTTGTCTGGTTTCCTCTTTCTTCTCCTTTTTGTTTTCTTCACCTCAGTCCTTGTTGCAGTTGCTTTTGATTCTGTCAATTATTATCTTTGTGTCCGATGTGACCAATGTTCGTACATCATCCTTGTGCTATTGTTTCATTTTTGCCTGCGGGCTGCTCCGTACATCGCTGAAATGCTATTGGGTTGCTGTTGTTTGTCGTTGTTGTTACTTTTGTCCGTATCGCTTGTTGTGCTGCCTCTAGTTCCGCCTTTATCGAGCCCTTGTTCCTCTTTATTCATCCAACCTTCTTCTCCGTCTCGTTTCGTAGTCCTTCTTAGCTCCTCCCAATTTTCCCTCGTCACGTTCCGTGTCATCTCTAGTCATTTCCGACCTTCTTTAATTCTGATTCCTTTGTTTCTGTTTTTGTGTGTCTCGGATTCTGTTGGAGCCTCGAAGTGGTTTGAAGACGAATATTAGCAGGATCGAAGCTTGGAGAAATAGATGGAACGACGAGTGCATTGACGTTTTTTGCGCCAAAGGTAACTTTAGGACGTTACTCGATTTTATATCGTATGTTTGAGTAGTAGTATGTAGTAAATATTTTAACTTCGGTTTTCTAATTTTAGCTATATATTATTGCTAATTATATTCTTTTAAATCGTATTTATAAATATTTTACAAGTTTCGATATCATTTTACAAATCGTTAGTAATTTGATTATTTACGATCATGATAATATTTTGTTGGTTATCGTGACACTAGTAACTAAATAATATCGATTTCATATTTTCGTCACATTTCGTTAATTTCTAATTTTTAACTCAAAATCGTATTTTCATATTATAATCGAAATTTGTATACTTGTTTAATAAATAAATTTTCGTTTTACGATTTATACTAATAAATGAGAAAATAGTCGATTTAGTTTTAAATACATTTTAGTCGAGACTATTTTCACTAATAATTTCCTATTTGTTTCCGATTGACTATTTTATTTGAAATTTGTATTATTTATAAATCAAAGCTATTTCTTAAAAATAATTTGAAACCTTTATAAAATTCATTTCATTTATAAAACTCGTTGACTCAATTAATTTTGATATCATTTTTCCTAAAATATCTCTTTTCTAAGATTTGTTGTTTTAACTCGATTTCCTAAATTATTTATAAAATACTATATAATGACTTATCATATTTTATTTATATTTTGAGTAACGAATTTAGAAATATAATAAAGTTACGATAACGACGATAATAATAAAATGTTAATTTCGTTAGAAATGCTAATTTTATACATTTCACCTATTTTAATAACTTTAAGTATTTTCTACAACAATATTTCTATTTTAAGTAAGTTTCTAAAATTAGTAAGTTTCTATTTATAGAAAATCTCCCTTTTCATATTAATGTTTATTCCCTTTTATCTTCATATTATTTATAATGATTATTTATTCTCAATATCGATAACGACTTGTTTTGGAGTTATGGAATAAAAAGAGAAGTGTGGGGTTAGAGTAATATAGTCTGGGATGTACGTTTTTGCCATCAACTATAAAGCTGGTGTGTCTATGTTGAGACACATTGGTCGTTGAACTGAGCATGGTTTGTGTTCAGGAGTGTGTATATTTTGACCTTAAACTTAGATATCGCATCGTGTAAGTCGCCGTCGGGTTGAACTGGATTACGGTTGGTGTCCAGGAGGGGTGTACATTACTTAAGCCAGGACCTCGCTGCACGCAGTCCTGTTATAGTTGAGTTGTCTAGTTAGAGACCGAAGTCTGATTTGTTTTGACTAAGTTCTCGAAGCTAGTTTAGTATTATTCCTAGTGAAAGTCTAGTCTTGTGCACACCGATCAAATTTCCATAACGCCATTTTTGAATATTTATATTATCGATTGATTTTGACTTGCAGGTTGGCAAGTGCTTTAAGTTATCTTCGAAAGCTTATTTTTATTATATTGTTTTAAGATTTTTCCATTTTAAGTATTTTGATATAATAATACTATTATTTTTCATATGATATAATATGGCTGGGAGAACGTCCGAGTTACTCCCCACTAACGTGGCTGTTATGTTTATAACATGACAGGTATTTGCTGCTGGGTTTTGGGTGTGAGCTAGCAAGTAGCGTGGATCCTACTCTTTCTTCATTCTTGTAATTTTTGGATTTGTATAAACCCGTTCGGAGATTTTCTTTTTAGCCCTTTTGTAAAAAGAGGCCTTTGTATTGACTTACCAATTCTTTTAATAAGATATAGTTTGTCAGTGTGTTTTAATCCCAACTCTACAGTGTTTTCCGCCACTGTATTGCGATAGATTTTCTAGGGGATTACACTGAGGCTTGGACAAGGCAAAAGTCAGAGTAGCTACTAGGTTAATCAAGGATTAAAACCTGGCAGACTTCCGATCGGGCCGTTTATAGTCCATTAGACCCGCGTGAAGGGCTCGCCAGCCATAAGATAGAAATCATACCTGGGTTGATGTCAAAAATGTCGCGGGAGCTTGCCTTGGAAGCTATGGATGTATCTGTTTACAGATACATCCTGTCTTAGAATTGCGCGGGAGTTTGCCTTGGAAGCTATGGGTATATCTGTTTACAGATATACCCCGGGAAAAGGTCGCTTGAGTTTTTTTCACTGGGGAATTTTGGAGAATTCTTCAGGAGTCTTGGGTATACCTGTATGCTGATAATAATTTGCATGCAATATCTAGGTGAAACACCGATTCACGCTGGGGAAGAAATGATTTTTTTGATTGATTTTTGAAAAGAAAGTGCTGAAAAAAAAATTTCGAAATTTTTTTAGAAAATAGGATGCTTGGGATGACTTGATTCCTGATCAGATTCAGATACGGATTCCTAAAATCTCTGGTTAGGCCTGTATGCCTAGATGAAGTAGGGAGTATGATAAAAAGTCCTATTCCTGTGGTGATTAGGAAAGAGATTTCATTTATTATAAATAGAGGGTTCTTGCTCCTTATTTTCATATTCCAACCCAAATCTTTTCTTCTATCTTAAAATCTCTTAGACTTTTAAAACAAAGAAACTATACTTGCAATGGGTATTGATCATTTGACCGCGATGCTTCAGGCATGGGCTCAAGACTTTCGAGACGAAGATAAAGTTTAGCTAACTCAAATGGGAATTGTTGCTTTATTCCCACTTCAGCGACTTAGGGTAGATTCACACTTTCTCGATGCTTGCTTATCCTTTTGGGATACCACCCACCATGTTTTCGTATTTTCTCGAGAAGAAATATGTCCCCTTCCCGAAGAAATTGCAGCTATAGGCGGTTGGTGTCCTAATGCTCGTCCTGCCATTCCCCCATTTTATCTTGACCCAAGGAGGAGATTAAGGGATTTTCTAGGCTTGTCGCATGCTGAGACAGCCCGTATGGTAAAGAGAGATTCAAATTCCCTATTTGACCTGGCTGACAAATTTATGAATCCAGTTGGCGCAAGAATTACTTCTACCCATAGACGTAGGGCTTTTGCCTTTTGCATGCTGCATCGATATGCCTTTAAAGGTCGGATGGATGCTGACTCGTGCTTGGGTGAAATCAGGCTGATTAGCATAGTTGACCAGATGGAGACAGGTCATAGCCCGGCTTGGCTGATAACCGGGGAGATTATTATGGGCCTTGATGCTAGAAGACTTGACTCGGATCGACAGTTGACAGGAAGCATCCGTCTTCTGCAGGTATTTAACCGTTTTTTCCCTTTTTTTCCGAAAGATTGCCCGAATTTTCCGAATTTTTTTTTGAATTTTCCGAAAATCTCCAAATTTTTGAAAAAATTTGATTTTTTCGAAAAATTTTAATAATTTTTTTTTTCCGAAAATTTTTTAAAATTTTTTTTTGAATTTGTTTTTTTGAATTTTCCGAAAATTCAAATTTTTCAATTTTTTGACTTTTCGAAAGTTTTTGACTTTTCGAAAATTTTTGCAGATCTGGTTGTCCGAGCGCCGGTCAATTATAGAGCCCCCGGTGAACATATCTAGATATCGCAGATGTCAGATTGGTTCCAGGTCTCGACGAATAAGCTCGAGTCATCATATAAATCGGAAATATTGGGATGAAGAGCTAACATTCCATGGCGGGCCTTTGATTAGGTGGAATGTCATCTGGTGGTTCCTTTCAAGACTGACGGGATTAGCTAAAAGGAACAAAGCTCGTTACCTGGTGATCTTGTCTTTGAACTGGACCGTCCATATTTACCCGGATCGTATTCTGAGACAGTTCGGTTCGTTTCAACAGATCCCCGAGACTGAAGCAATCATTAGCGTTTCGCTCCAATTGACGGACGCTATGTGCGACATGTGGCTACAACGATGGTTTACCCGTGTCATATGGATTATACCTCGCCCTTGTCAAACCACTTGGGTTTCTGAGTCATACCGAAAATGGACTTCTGAAGAATCCCAGGAGACTCGCAAAACTTTGAAGACTGACGAGGCTTTTGACTTGGCCCGTCGAGAATCGGCAAAAGACAATAGATGGTTCTTTGATAAAGAGGAAATTCCACTTACCCTCGTTGAGCCGGGGTCGGGTTCTAAGTCAAAAACTAAGACTCGAACTAATGAGACCGGTGCTAGTGACTTGGAGAGGAGGCTCGGGCCGAAACTAGCGGTCCGAGATAGGCTAGGTCCGTGTGACCGGTTACCCGAGAGGGTGAGGGCCCGCCTAGGACCAAGTGAGGTGACCGGGGAATCGAGTTTGAAGAAACGTGCCCGGGTCAAGGAGGTTCCCTTGGTGATTCGGGAGCGTTCACCTCCACGTCGACGTCGGTGGACGGAAAAGGAAACTAAGGACAAAGGAAAGGGAAAAATGCCTTAGTTTTTTTATTATTTAAGTAATAATATTATTTATTGTGTGGTTTTTTGATTTTTTGTAATTTTCCGAGTTTATCGGAGATTTTTTTTTTTGAAATAAATAAAGAAGTTTATTAAAAACCGTTGTTGTTTTTTTTTCTCGATTGCAGTGGTTGTGCCCTTTTGAGGGGCTGCCTACGTATCCACAATAAATGGAATCAAACCAAACGTAGTTCAGACTTAATTTCCAATTTTGAAATACATCAAGACTATTGGTTCAAGATGCTTGTAACAGTAGAATAAGTATTTCTAGCCTTTGACTTGTCTTTAAAAGTTTATGTTTGAAAAGATGTTTTTAATAAACTTTTGCAAATGACATTGAGAGAGGTGGGTTAAGGGTAGTAGCGCTTCAGCTGGTCCAGGTTAGTTGGGCTGACAAACTCATTCCCGTCCAGATCCATTAGCATTATTGCTCCACCTGATAGAATCTTCTTTACCAGATATGGCCCAGCCCAGTTAGGTTTGAACTTTCCCCTTGGGTCTACTGGTAATAAAGCTCGAACAGATTTGAGAACCAAATCTCCTTCCTTGATGTTTCTGGGCCTCACCCTTTTGTTGAAAGCCCGTTGGATCCTCTTCTGATAGATTTGTATATTATTGAGGGCACGAGATCGTCGTTCGTCTAAAAGGACTAGCGAGTCATATCGTGCTCGAACCCAATCAGCTTCGGGTACTTGACTCTCGAGTAGGATTCTGAGTGACGGCACCTCTTACTCAACAGGTTGGACCGCTTCCATGCCGTACGTAAGGTAATACGGCGTTGCCCCGGTCGCAGTATGAATCGAGGTCCGATATCCCCAAAGTGCAAATGGTATTTTATCGGGCCAATCCCAGTAATTATCAGCCATCTTTTTGAGTATGGTGACAATTGTTTTATTAGCTGCTTCTACCGCTCCATTGGTTTGGGGTCGGTAGGGTGAAGATGTATGCCTTTGAATTTTGTACTTGGTTAATAATGCTGCCGTCTCGGCTTGAAAATGGGTCCCGTGATCACTGATGAATTCATGCGGGATCCCATACCGGCATATTATCTTATTTTGAATAAACTTGGCGACACGCTTGGCATTGAGAATACGGTAAGATTCAGCTTCGACCCATTTGGTGAAATAGTCGATTGCTACCAAAATGAAGCAGTGTCCTCCGGTTCCCGAGGGGTTTATTTTCCCGATTATATCGATTCCCCATGTTGAAAATGGCCAGGATGATGTCATGGTGTACAGCAGGGATGGTGGCATATGCTGCACATTGGCAAAAATTTGACAATTATGGCAATGTCTAACACTGACAGTCGGTTTCCATGCTATTCCAGTAATAACCGAGCCTCATGATTTTCCGGACTAACATCTGGGCATTCATGTGTGGGCCACATTCGCCATCATGTACCTCAGCCATAACTTTTTCAGCGTTGGCTTTATCGACACATCGAAGGAGAGCCCCCTGCGCCGTCTTTTTGTAAAGTTGCCCATCATCGGTGCAGATAAACTGGGTTGCCAGTCTTCGCAAGGCCTTTCTGGCTCGGTTGTCGGCTCCGGGTGGATATTCCCCGATTTTTAAGTACGTCAATACAGCTTGATACCATGGCTCGGGATCGGGTATCTCGATATCTTCGAAGTCGTGGATATAAGCTGGCTCGGATCGTCCTTCGACACAGATCGACATGCTGGTACATGATCGGGAATGTTTAGTAAAGATGCCAGTTTTGAGAGTGCATCTGCAAACTGATTCTCTTCCCGAGGTAGGTATATATATTCTACTTTCTGGAATTGCTTCTCGAGATCCCTTACTCGTGCCTGGTAGGCCACGAGATTAGCATTTCGAGTCTTCCATTTTTGGAGTGCTTGATTAATGACCAGGGATGAATCACCGTGTACTCGGAGGTTTGTGACCCCTAAGTCGGCGGCGGCTTGTAGCCCGTGGATACATGCTTCATACTCAGCGGCGTTATTAGTGACGTCGAAGTCTAATTTGATGGACACGGGAGTATTTTCCCCTCTTGGCGAGATTAGGAGAATACCGACTCCAAATCCTCGGAAATTGGATGCCCCGTCAAAGTATAAGTCCCATGTTTCGGCGTCAGTGTGGAAAATGTCTTTATCTGGGTTGGACCAAGTGTCGGTGTGTCCTTCTTCGGTTATAGGACTATCAGCGAGAAATTCGGCTACTATTCGTTTTTTGATGGCTTTCAATGGTACGAACTTCAGATCGAACTCTGCCAACATCAGGGTCCATCTTGATATCCTGCCATTGAGAATGGGCTTTTCGAAAAGGTACTTGATCAGATCCATTCTGGATAATACCTGTACCTCGTAACTGAGCATGTAATGTTGGAGCTTTTTGGTGGCCCAGACCAAAGCTAAGCACGTTTTTTCGAGCATGGTGTATTTACACTCGTACTCTAAAAATTTCTTGCTGATGTAGTATATAGCCCATTCTTCGGAATTGACCGTTTGGGCTAGCATAGCCCCCATGGCCGTCTCTGTCGTGGTTAGGTATAGTGACAAAGGCAAACCTTGCTGAGGTGGCATCAGGACCGGTGGCGAAGACAAGATTTCTTTGATTCTATCAAAGGCTGCATGACACTTGTCATCCCATAGTAACCGTTCCCCTATTTTCAGCTTCTTGAAGATCGGTTCACACACCATGGTTAGCCTTGAAATGAACCTGCTGATGTATTGGACTTTTCCGAGAAACCCTCTTATCTTCTTTTCGGTTTTAGGGGGCTGCATCTCGGTGATGGCCTTGATTTTGGCTGGATCGACTTTGATACCACGTTGGCTAACGATATGACCCAGTAACTTGCCAGATGTTACCCCGAAACTGCATTTCTGAGGGTTTAACCTCATGTTGTACTTGCGTGATTGGGTGAAGAATTTTCTCAGGGCTGTGATGTGACCGTCCCTGTCTTTAGATTTGACGATCATGTCATCTACATATACTTCCACTTCCTTATGCATCATGTCATGTAATAAAGTCGTGGCAGTTCGTTGATAGGTGGCCCCGGCATTGATGAGACCAAATGACATAACAGTATAACAATAAGTACCCCAAGGTGTAATGAAGGTGGTCTTATCCATATCTTCTTCTGCCATTTTTATCTGTTTATACCCCGCATACCCGTCCATAAATGATAGAAGGGCATGATCAGCTGTGTTATCCACCAGTATATCGATGTGTGGTAACGAGAAATCGTCTTTCGGGCTTGCCTTGTTAAGATCCCGAAAGTCTACACAGACACGCACCTTACCATCTTTTTTAGGGACTGGTACGATGTTTGCAACCCAATCTGGATACTCGGAGACTCGTATGAACCCAGCCTTGAATTGTTTGTCGACTTCCTCCATGACTTTGAGGGACCATTCGGGCCTCATGCGTCGGAGTTTTTGTTTAACCGGCTTGAACCCTTCCTTGATCGGTATATGGTGCTCGGCTATTTCGCGATCAATCCCCGGCATGTCCTTGTAGGACCATGCGAAGACGTCTTTGAATTCTTGAAGGAGATTCACGAATTGTTGTTTCTCCTCGGTATCTAAGGATAATCCTATCTTAAGCATCTGAGGTTCTAAGGTTGTTCCCACGTTAATGGATTCGGTTTCTTCGATTACCGGATTGCGGGATTCCCTTTGCTCTAGTTGCTCGATCAGATGTGGAGGCAAGGATACCTGTTCGTCGGGTTTCTCAATGTCATTGCACATAATATTTTTGGAATTAAGAAAGTTTTGAAAATGAGACAAGTCGTAAGCAGAACGGTTGTTATTATTGATCATGAATTGAGAAAATAGCTCGAAAAGAGCTGCCATCTGATCACTAGTCAGTGGCGGGATAGGTAGGATGCCCGGGACAGACCCCGAGGCACCAGGAGTAGCTAAAGGGAGAGGGGGAGTTACAGGACTGACCCTAGCACCAGACTCACTAGACTCAATCTTAGACTCTGACTCGGACTCCGACTCGGACTCAGACTCAGATTCTGGCATTTCTCCTTCCCCTGTGATCAGCTTATAAGTTCTTCCCTGGCTGTCAGTCCATTTGACAGTCTTCCTCCAGGCTCTGCTTCCGGTCCCGGATCCGACCTCCGAGATCAACTTAGATGGATCAAAGGTGCGGCTACGGAGAATGAGACTGACCAACTCTTCCTTCGGGGCCGTGAGTTCCTCTCCGAAAAGTAGCCCTAGCGCGGGCTCAACATTCTTAGCATCTTCGGCCTGGATGAGAGCGAAGATGTCGTCTCGTATGTAGTTGCAATCCTGGGCCAAGTGGGTCCCAGACCGCGTGGTGATGGGCCGGTATAGGCCCGTTTGGACTGGTCCAAATACTGGAGTAACAAAAGTGACAGTGTTAGTCCTTGCTTGGCCCATATTCTCTGGGGTTATGGTACAACCCAGACCAGTTTAAGTTCTCCCGTTATCTAGGACTTCGAGGATTTTCCCTGCGGGGAGATTGGGCCTTGATGTAGCCCCCGGTAGATAGCCCAGATTTTGCAACATCTGGTCAATGTTAATCGTGAAGTAGGGTCGGAAAAGATGCTCTTCTTCAATGGTCCCTACGAAGTCGAACCCCTAGAGGTCGGTGCGGCCCGAGGTGTTGCAGTTAGCCACAGTCATAGGCGTGACTTCTAGAGTGATGACGGTGTCGTGCAAAGGTAGCTTGATTTTCCGATGTAGGGTGGAGGATACAGCCCCGGTTGCGTGGATCCAAGGTCTTCCTAAAAGAAGGTTGAAGGAAGAAGTCACGTCGATCACTTGAAATTCCAGCTCCTTCTCTATTGGGCCTGTTATGATAGTAAGTTTTGTGGCTCCGGCTACTAACTTTGGACTTCCATCGAAAGCCTGAATGGTTTGAGCTGTGGGAATTTAGTCGGCCTCGGTGATGCCGAGGGCTTTGGCGGTCCTCAAAGGGAGGACATTGACTGCTGACCCGTCGTCAATTAGGGTCATGGGTTGGTACTTTCCACGACAGATGACCGTGATGTAGAGGGCCATGTTGTGGGCTGGCCCAAATGGTGGTAGATCAGCATTGGAGAAGGTAATCAATGGGCCTTCCTCTTTGGATTTCCCCTTTAGGTGGGGCAGAACCGTGGCTACCATTTTAGCTGGGGTAGCCATAGAGTCGATTTTGACCTGATCGAGGGCCTTAGTGAGTGCCTCTCGATGTTCTTGGAGCTAACTAGGAGTTGCCATATAGAGAGGTCAACTCGAGTCTTGCTCAGCTGCTTTACAAGAGCCTTTTCAGTAGTTGGCTCTTCCGGGGCGGGCTCCATCTTAAGTGGCTCGGCGATGATGAGGGCTTGACTATTGGCTAAGACCTTGGACTTAACCTTCTGAATCTCCTCGGGCGTGATGGGGACAACTTCCCCCTTGGTGAGATAGACATCGTTTTCATCGTCGCACCAGATCCCGTTTATTTGCGGGACAAATGGAGAAATGAGGTGTGAGCAATCCACTATTTCCCCAGAGAAAATGGCGTGGGTGGCCAGCGGATTATCGTTGTTGTTGGGTTTTCCTCCTGGTAAAGGGACCTTGCCACTTTCGATGAGATCTTGGATAAGGTGCTTTAGCTTCCAGCATTTTTCGGTATCGTGTCCCTTACCACGATGGTACTGACAGTAGGCCTGGATGTCGTAGGCCTTGGAGCGACGCTCGGCCGGGAGCTCAGGTGTTGGGCCTATCGGGGTGATCAGGCCTTTTGATGATAGCCTCTGCAGGGCATTTTCATAGGTGGTGCCTATGTCGGTGAATACCCGGGGGGTGGTATTCTTCTTGGACGGGGTATCAAGTAAGTTTACCTCGTCAAAAATGCTACGAGTGGCAGCAGTAGATGTGGGCTTGCTTGTCGATGAGCTGGCCCCTTGGTATCCCTTGGCGGAGGCCTTAGTGAGGCTTTCCAACCTTAGATCATCTTCGATTCTCGTCCCCATCTCAGTCAGGACCGCGAAACTAGGTATGATGGTGTACCGGAGATGGATCCGGTAAGCAGGAAGGAGGTTCTTGACGAAGGCTTCAACCATCACTTTTTCACTGGGCTTATTGACCAGTTTGACGCTTTCAGCCCTCCAGCGTTGAAGGTATTTCATGAATCCTTCCTTAGGTTCCTGGGCCATTACTTCCAGGGTGCGCATAGTGGTCTGGATTTCCGTGTTGTCGGCGTAGTTCCGAGCGAATTCCGTTGTCACGTCATCCCAAGTTTTGTATTTCTTGGAATCGAGCCGGTAGTACCAGGCCCTTGGGTGCTTCTCGAGAGAAGAAGCGAACAGGTGTTTGAACATGTTGGACTTAACCCCCTTAAGGGCCATGAACTCCTTGAAAGCCCGGATATGGTGGACCGGGTCTTCAGTACCCTCGAACATTGGCAGGCCCGTCAGATTGAGATTGGCGGGTAGTTCATCGGTCAACGGTGTGTAGGTCCGAGCATTCTCCGTGTGGATGGAATTTTGGGTCGACAAATGGACATGTTCCTGCAGTTTGTGGACTGCGCTGGACAATTCAACTAAAGGCCCAGTAGTGTCGACACTGCCACTGGGAGTTCCCTGCTCCACGGCACTTACCCGGCTAAGGATGGCGATCTGGTCCCCTTTCATCGACGTGATCATGTTTTCCAGCTTGCTCAATGAGGCCCTCAATTCATCTATGGCTTATTGTGTCATGGCTCGGGTGTGGGGTGGCCTGTCTGTAAGGGCACCGCGTAATCAGTAACTGACCCAGATCTAAGAATCAAAGAGTACATCCCGAGCAAGGAAAAGACTAGACGAGAAAAAGACCGAAAACCGACTTCTAGACGGATGACCCGTGGACGGTGGGCCTTCCTTAGGATTTGGTAAAGTGGGCCTAGTCCCGTTCGAAGGAAGATCCCCGTGAGAATTCCCCAGACTTTGGACTCGAATGTGTAAACGGGCTTCCCTTTCTAGGAGTTTGTCCTACGAAGGTGGGCCGTGCCTTGACAAATAAGGCGGACTGGGATAGGGAGGAAATCCGTGATGCATGATCGACGGAGTTTCGACGCTATAGACTCTTACAACCTATGACAAGACCCGACACTGCTAAATACGGGAAGTCCTAAGAAGAAGAGGGTTTTTGAAAAGAGAATTTTGGTTTGAAAACCGAGCAAAGTCGGGTAGGATGGTCCGATTTTTTTTTTGAAAATAGATAAAAAGGTTATCGGGCCGAGATTTCGGGCTTTTTGAAAAGGTTTGGACAACATACCGGCTAAAAATAGGCTATTTTGAGTAAAAATCATAAGTCCTAAATTCGGTAGCTTTCCGGGTTTTGAAAAATATATGGGTTTGAAAAGATGCAAGTTTTTTGAAAATGACGGTTTTTGAAAAAGACCAAAGAAGATCAAGTAGCATGTAGTCACGGAAACAGTATAATGACACCATGTATGCTCTTAGTCTAAGTCTCGGTCGGTCGAAATAGGGTCTATACCAACGACGATCGCTTTCTCGCAAATCAGGACGGACTTTCTAAGCCAAGTTGGTCTTAGAACCTGCCGTAAAACCCATGCGAGTTCCGCCATCGAAGTCTTTAGTGCACCCATTTAGGAATGCACCGTGGTATAGTGGGACGTCGGTCACAAGTAACCGGCCCGGGAAAGAATTGGGTTATTCATGAACCATTGAACTAAAACGTGTACATTACTAATCGAACGATTTCTTTTCGAGTCTTACCCTGAGGATGCCGATGGTAAGTGACACATCAGTTAATCCCCAGCGGAGTTGCCAAATTGTGGACATGACATAGGTCCACCCCGACGCGGCCACGCGCGGGTTTGGGGAGGCGAATGAATCTCCATATGAGATGGGTCGAATTGAATTTTAAATCGAAGTAGGAGTCGCCACCGAACTTTGTGGGAGTTCAGGCCCGTTCGAACCCACTCTATGTCGTAGTGGGCCATATACAAAATATGGCCCATTTCCGATGTCAGAGTTTATCGGGTTCGTCCCTTAGCATTTGATACCGATACCGACATTATCGGATATCGTGTATTGAATGACTCTCGTTGCCAATGGATTCGGACATCCGGAAACCATGGTTCTGAGTAAGGGGTGAGGGTACGTGTTGGGAAGTTCACTAAGAACACCCAACCCCGCCCGCACTTAGCGGCCTTTACGAAGATATCGTTCGTTTTTGGTGTACACGCGTTAGTTCGATAGTGGAATGATATGCAAACAATATTTTTCCTAAGCATGTGAGAGAAAAATAAATGGGTTGCTAAGTCGTTTAATGCAGGTTAAACTAATAACGTCAAAGTTATTTTAGCATGTGAAGTTCGTTTTAGTCTAATAAAACAATAGAAATAAAATAAACTGCTACAAACACGAGAAAACGAGTTAGTAACGATTGAATAGATCGAATAAAGATGCAAATACGATAATATGTCATGATTCGAAAAAGTTTTATGATGCGTAAAAAAATTTGTCGAAATCTGAAAATATACCGAGAAAACCGCTGTTTTATATGAGAAAACGAAGCTGAAAAAAAAAAATGGAAAAAAAAAACGAAAAAAAGCCGCGGCTTACAGCAGCCCGCGTGACTCGTGCGGGTGGCTGTCTCGGGTTCGGTTTTCGAAAATTGCTAATTTTGATAAATTGCGTGCAAATATGGATTAATTTATACTCGATTTATATTTTCGATATTCGTCGTATTCGATAGCCGATTATGAAATCGATATCAAATAGTTAGAATGATTTTTTTTAGAAAAAGGTTTTGTAAAGTTTATTTTAAAAGAGTTTGAACGAAAAGAGAAAAAAAATGCTAATTCTCTCCGCTTAAAAAAATCGTCGAATTTTGTTAAAAAAGATGTAACGATTTTTTTGCATCAACGAGATTTAATTTAGTTCTTCGTTAAATACAATATTCGATTAGAGAATCGATATCATATTTTAAGAACGTTTATATATAAAAAATAGTTTTTGTAGTATCGATATTAGAAATAAAGAAATATGCGACGATGACCCGTAATAAAGACAGACCGACGACACGACTCGAAAGAAAAAAAAACGAGAAAAGGATGAGAGAAGGGAAGAGAGAAAGGAAGAATCGGGCTTGGTCTTACACCCTCAACCTACATGCTTGGTTTTCTCAGAATAAGGCTCGTCGGAAAGTGGCTTAGGCACGGGAGCGTCGAGACGATGTGGATGAGTTAAGGTGTCACGTTTGGTGCGTGTGAGGTGTTGTGAGCTGGGGGTCGGTTTTGGTCGTGTAACGTGACAAGTTTCGGCCGGTTGGAGGGTCGGTTTTGTCGTGTTGCATTCGTCGGGAATTGTTTAGTGTAACGAGGTTGTATGCGGGAATATTCGATGTATGGTTGATGTATATAGTTTGTAAAATTTCTGTGTGTCCTTTGTGTTTGAATGGAGGGTCCTATTTATAGGCGAAGAGGTTTAGGAGAGGTGTCTTGCTTGGACAACAAGAAACACCGATTAGATAGAAAATGTATGAGTTCGAAGGGGAGCGAGAGTCTCGTTTCTTGGTGAAGAAGCCGAGCATCTCGGCTGTTTTTGGCTTCTTTGGCCGAGTGTTTGACACTCGGTCGGTAATTGCCTTAGTTTTCGGATAGAATTCCACTTGAGATCAAATTCTATCCTCGAACGGATTTGTTTAATATTTTTTTAGGCTGATTTTTGTAGCATTTGAGCCCAAATCTGACGTGTAGTGTCACGGATGGTCCGTGTGTCTCGGGAAAAAATATCTCTGACCGGGTTTGACTCGGTCGCTAAAAGACGGTTTTGCCCCTGGTGCCGGATTCGACCCAAATTAGTTTTATTTGACTCGAAACGATCTACTGGGCCTGGATTTGAGGTTGGTTTTGTAAGATTTGTACTCCGTAATAAGCCTAAACCAAATGTCCATGATTACGGGCCCATACCCGAGTCCATCAAAGCACGTTTGCGTCCGATCATCATCGGGTGTTTGGCGGGAACTATTATAGACACCTGGCGGTCAAAATGTGAGTGTCTACATACATATATATATATATATAAATTAGTTTATTAAAATCGATAATAAATTTATAATAAAAAAGGTTATTAGAGAAAGCAAGCAGATGCGTGGTTTATATAAATTACGGAGTACTGTGTTGATTAATGAACAATTCTTTTGTGAGACCGTCTCACGAAAATTTAGTATGAAACACGCTGATATTCTTGCACTTATGTAGACACCCGCATTTTGCCTGCTAGTTTCTATAGCAGCTTCCGACAAAACACCCGATGATGATCGGACGTAAACGTGCTTTAACGCGCTCGAATATGGGCTCGGTAGCGGAGTACAAATCTCACAAAACCGATCTCAAATTCAGACCCAGTGGGCTGTTTCCAATAAAATGAGACTAATTTGGGTCAAAACCGACACCAGAATTAAAACCGTCTTTTAGCGACCGGGTCAAAACCCGGTCAAAGACGAATCCGACGCAAAAACTAGCCAAGTGCGCTTCTAGAAGCTAGCCTCAACTACCAAATCACATTCAAAATTGTCAACAAATCTTTCCTAAAAACACTCCCTCTGTTTTGACCCACTCGATCGAGTGGTTCACACCCACTCGGTCGAGTAAAGCAGTGAACCTGACTCGAACCGGGCACTCGATCGAGTGCACTTGCACCACTCGATCGAGTGCCCCTAAACCGGGGTATTTTTTCTATAAATACCCAGTCACCTCAAGCCATTTCACAACTTTTTTTGAACCTTTTTCACCACACTATCAACCTTCAATCACCCATCATTTACACTACCTTTCAATCATCACATTCATACACAATCAACACATTCAACCTACATTTATACACACATACATACAATCAAACCCGAGATCAAAACTCGTCAAATCCATCCCTACAAACCACACACACCATAACTCTCTTATATATCTCGACGCTCCCGTGCCTTTGCCACTACTAGACGAGCCGTATTCCGAGACTAAAGCATGTAGGTTGAGGGTGTAATTCAAATCCCGACATTCCTTCTTCTCCCTTATTTTTTTTTCTTTTTTCTATATATATATATATGTGTGTGTGTGTGTGTGTGTGTGTATATATGTGTGTGTGTATATATATATACATGTGTGTGTGTATATATATATGTGTGTGTGTGTATATAAATATATGTGTGTGTGTGTGTGTATATATATATTATTTATATTAATTATACTAACATTTTATTTATCGTATCTAACTCATAACATTTTTAATTCCGTTACTAACTTTTAATTTTATGTATACTAACATTTTATTTTACGTCAACTAACATCTAATATTTTCATTATTCGCATACTAACCAATCCAACAATCTAACATTTAATTACCGTTATTTATATTCCGTCTTATATAATACCGCGTATAATTATTTAACAAAATTATTTTAATTGATCTGAGCAACATCCAATGAGGCTGAATTAATGAGCGTAGGCTTTAAAGGCCACATTACAATATTAAAATGCCGAGGATCTAAGTTTGTAACTACGATCGAATTTTCGGGTCGAATATGTTTAATTACGAATTCTGTCTAAAGTCTATTTAATCCCTGTTCCGGTATGGAAGCGGTTGACCCGAATTGGATCCGGGTCCTTAATATTCGTTGTCTGTTATTCTAGTAATGATGGTTAAATACTTCAAGTATCTCCTTCCTTTCACTTCACTGATCGGACCTTCCCGGCGGAGTTGGCCTGCTCCCTGCACATAGAACACACAGGGCCCCGGAGGTGTCCGGGGGAACCCTCTCCGATGCCTAAGTCAGTCCGTGAATTGCCTTGTGGAGCCTTACTCGTGAGGAGTAAGGTGACGGTTTTTAGAGTGAGAGTCTAGAGAGAGAAAATCCAACCCCTTGTAAGTGGGAGGAAGGAAAATATTTATACCTTCCTCCAAGAGAGAGAGAGAAAAGAGAAAGGAAGAGAGAGGGAAATGGGTGGACGTGTGAGCGACACGTGGACTCACCTTGGCCACTCATTTCCCTTTACCTTAGGCAAAATGACGAATGGGTCCCCGGTTCTCCCTTGGTCCTGCCTGGGTGGGAGCACCCTGGAAGCAGGCAAGGGGCTTGGTTGCCCTGCTTGGCAGGCGGCAAGGCCGTGCCGGGCGGATAAGCGATTAAGGCCATCTACTTGGAGGTTTCAGTGATATTGCTGGGTGGTCTGCTGAGCAGGCCTTCCTCTGTTCTCGGGTTGGGCCATCCTGGGGCCTGATTGATGGGCGACCCGTGGCTGGCTACCGACCCCCATCAATTGGCCCTCGCCGGTTGGGGAGGAGCGAGAGCTCCTGCTCAGCAGGCGACATCTTGGTTGGGATGGCGGGAGGTTGACTCGAATACTCTTGCATTAAATACGTCACGTGTTCCCGAGGGAACAAGCCTTAACTTCTCTGGGCATGCGAAGAGTTTAAACGTCCTCTTTCATGATTATCCCTCTTTGCAAAGTGGATTTTCGGACAGTGTGCCAGTTTGATGATTGGCTCTCCTCTTTGCAGAAGTGGTTGGAACACCATTAATGCCTTGCTTTTGCCCTTGTATAAATTCCGATCTCCTTCACCACTTTCACAACTTATCCTCAACTCTTCTTCTACTCTTTTTCAAAGAAAGAAATGTCTTGGATTAAGAAAACGGTTTTTCTCTGTGGAGTTTACGTTGATGTCCTCTGTTTCAGAGGGCGCCGGCGGTTGAGGTACTCTAGGTCAGCTCATCGGATTCTTCGTCGCACTAGGCAGAACCGCTCCCGTCCTCGATGGGCTACCAGGAGAAAAAATCTTTCCAGGGCTGGCAAACCCCCCAAGAGGTCCCCCTCTCCTGCAGGTCCTCCACCTAGATATTACCCTCGGGGAGGTTGTTATGATAGGGGGTGCCATAGGTGTTTTCCTTGGCTGCACCCTGAACAGTTTGATCCCCGTTGCGCTGAACTAACCTCCTCTCCTGAGTCGGGTTCTTCCTCTCCCTTGATGAGGAGAGAAGACCATGGTTACCCTGATGGCGTCAGGGCGGTTCCCTATGGCAGGGATTGGGATGTGAGCAGTCACGACTCGGAAGATAGTGGAGGTCAGGGCTACTCCTCTGGCAGGGGTGAGGAAGAAGGCCCTGATGATCCATTTAAGAACTCTGATGACTGGGATTGGGGATCCGCCATAGATGGTCATGACAGCCCCGGGGATTACTCCCCGGGTTTTGATAATGATTAGGCCTGCTTTGTATATGCAGGCTGGTTGACTGAGCCGGGATATCAGGCTCTTTTTGTACTTACTTTCCTTGCCCACTCACTTTGTAACCTTGGTCGTTTTTAGACCTTTTTCAATTAATGGAAAATCAGGCGGGCTTTTTTCATACGTGCTTGTTGTTTTTTTTTGAATGAATGAATGAATGACGTCATGCCATGATTGCCCTCTGACTTCTGTTGCCTTTTCGAGGTTTCTTGGGAAGTGATGGGCGGTTGGGTTTTTAAAGTGTGACACGTGGGGGCTTTTCTTGGGAAGGTCTCTTGGATGGGCGACCCTTCGTTTTCTTTTGCCTATAAAAGCACTCATACGCCTCCGATTTCCCCCTTTCACACTTTTGAAAACCCAGAAATCTTCTCTTCCTATTTTTCTCTGTTTAAACGTTTTTTAGATTGAGGAGCTCTCTTTCTTGGACCTTCATCCAACGACCGTCGATTTAGGTCAGAATCCTATCCTCAGCCTTCAGCCTTCATCTTTCCATTTCTTCATTTTTTCTTCTTCTTAGTCGTTATGGGCAGCCGCCGTGCTCGCATCCTTACTTTTACCGACCCTTCAGCCGAAAAGGCGGGGGGTAGAGATAGAACTGATCTTGCCTCCTTCTCTGGGGGGCCTGGGATCAGAATGACCGAGGAGGATCACTCGGAGGAGAGTGGGGGTGCCAACTCTCCTGACCCTGCTCCTTTTGACGTCATCGATTCTGATGATGAGGCGATGGAGATTGACCCTCCACGATCGTCGGCCCACTTATCCCCAGGGAGCAGGGGAAAACTTACTATTTAGATAAGGCTAAATACCGAATTCCCCTGAAAACCTACCCGGAGTCCAAGAACCGGGATTTAATTCTAGAGAAAACTGCCGTCGGGTCCATCGAACGATTCTATAATTTCGGGGAAGGGTATACAGTTATTGTCCCTGAAGAGAGGGACACTGTGTGCTGCCCCCCTGACGGCTGCATAGCCGTCTATCATAAATGCTTGGAATTTGGTCTCCGCTTTCCTCTGCACCCCTTTCTGGAGGAGATTTTTAGACGGATGAACGTGGCCATTGCTCAATTAACTGTTGTGGCAGTCAGGTCACTAATTGCCTACACGTGGACCTGCTTATTCTTGGGCGAGGGGCCCTATATTGATGCTCTGAGATTCATGGCCGGCCTGCAGATAGTGGCCTCTTCTGAGGGTGAGGGTTCCCCTGAGTATTTTTCCATCCTTAGGCCGAAGAAATGCACTTTGGTCTGGCCGATCTTAAATAGCCTGAAATATTGGAAGAACAATTTTCTGTATGTGCACAACGCTACAGGGTGGAGGATTCCTCGTCACTTCAGGAATCATGTTCATACTAAACTGGAGACTCGTGAGGAGTATCACCTTGGCGTTGGGGGCAAGGCCCTTGAGGTGAAACTAACTGATAAGGACGAGAAACTGGTCAAGAGGTTCGCTGCCTCCAAGGACAAATCAGGCGCATTTGGCTCTGACTTCTGCTTCCTCATGCAGAGCTCATAGCCACTGATGCCTATCTGATCCGAGTGGGTCTAACTCCCGGCCTCGGAGAAGGTAGTTTGGGGATGTCAATGACATTTTGTACTCTTTCAGCCCTATTTTTCTGTATTTTTCTGACTGATTTTCATTTGCCCTGCAGATCTCGCCACCTGTCGCTGGTCAAAAAACGAGGTGAGGGATCTTGGGCTGGACAGTGACTTTAACATCGTCGTAAAACGTCCCTCTCTTCCTTCCAGCTACAAGAAAGGCTGCAAAGCCCTAATGAAGTACGTGAAGAATATAGCTGCCAATCGAGCGAGACTTCCTCTTCCTTCTAGGCAAACGGCTGCTAGGCCGGCGGCTCCCCCCTCTGCTTCCCGAGATGTGGAGAGGGAGGCTGCCTCAGAGGCCACCCCCTCTCCTGCTAGCAAACAGGGAGGTTCTTCTGCAGGGACTCACCCTCCTATGGGGTCAAAGCCGGTAAGTTTCGAGGAAACGGGGGAGAGCACCTCCCTGGAGACCAGGAAGAGAAAAAATAGGGAGCCCACGAATGCCGCGTTAGTGGTGGATTTGGAGGCTGATGTCAATACGCCTGACTTCAAGCGCCCTGCTCATGATATTCCAGGCACTCTCTTCTCAGAAGAGAATGCTGAGTTTCATTATACCGCCGGGGACAGTCTTGACGTTTCTGCCCCACTTTCCGATTCCAGTGCCGTATTGGCGGATCACCTTACTAAGACCGTGACTTCTACTACCAAACAAGTGATTCAGTACATCCAGCGCACCTCCAGGGTTTTCCAGGCCTCGGCTGAGCTGGCGGCCCTCAGCCGTTTGAGCGATGAAGAGTTGGTCGTTACTCCTGGGCTCCCTTTCCCTGATCGCCTGGCGATGGTTGAAAGGGATGTTACCCTGATTACCAGTTTGAAGGACCAGTTGGCAAAATGTGAGGGGGACCTGGGGGAGGCTAAGGACCAGGCTGTGAGGGAGGTAACTGGCCTGGAGGCGAGGCTGGAACAAGCAAAGAATGAGCTGGAGGAGGCCAAGAGGGCGGTTGCTGAGTTAGACCCGTCCAAAAAGAAGATTGCTGAGCTGGAAGGTCGCCTGATAAAAGGTGACTCGGACCACCAGAAGGCGCAAGGTGATCTGAAGACGAAGGGTGAGAAGTGGCGGAAGGGAAAAGACGCCATCATTCAAGAAGCCCAGTCTGCAGTGGCGACGAATTTTGAGGCTGGAGCTTCCTCATATTTGCAGTTTGTTATGGAAGTTATTAGAGAAATGCTCCCAGACTTTGATGAGGATGCTTTCCAGGATCTGTATGCTGCCAAGAATGAAGCTCGAGCCAATAGATCGCCTGAGGAGGCTACTGATCCTAATCAAGATGCTCCCCCTGCCTAACAAGCGGGGCAGTCGTCCTCTGAGGGCTCTTGTCCGTACCCTGCTGCGCCTTTGTTTCCTCGCTGACATTTTTAATCTTTTTGCGCGCCGGGCCTGATGTGGTCGGCTGCCTATTTGATGTAATATTTTTAACTCTTCTGTTCCTGGATTCTTATTGTTCTTTTCTGTCAAACTCCTTTTATTTGTTATGAACATATTTTCTTTCTTCTATTTGCTGTTTTTTCTTCTAAGGTAAGGCCTGATCTTTTGGCTTCTTTTGCTGAAGTCCAGGAGGTTTGCCCCCTGCCTGCTCAGAGGTGGGCAGGGGGAACTTTTTGCGTTTTTTATACAAGGCTGGAGGGGTGCCCCAGTCCATGTTCATTCGGCACGTGGGGCCTGGCCTGACTCTAGCTTCTGGTCGAAGTCCAGGAAGCCTGTCCCCTGCCTGCCCAGAGGTAGGCAGGGGGACTTTGCATTTTTTATACAAGTATGGGGATGCCCCCAGTCCTTGTTCGTTCGGCACGTGGGGCCTGGCCTGACCCTGGCTTCTGGTCGAAGTCTAGGGGGCCTGCCCCCTGCCTGCCCAGAGGTAGGCAGGGGGACTTTGCGTTTTTTATACAAGGTTGGGGGGATGCTCCCAGTCCTTGTTCGTTCGGCACGTGGGGCCTAGCATGACCCTAGCTTTTGGTCGAAGTCCAGGGGGCCTGTCCGCTGCCTGCCCAGAGGTAGGCAGGGGGACTTTGCATTTTTTATACAAGTATGGGGATGCCCCCAGTCCTTGTTCATTCGACACGTGGGGCCCGGCCTGACCCTGGCTTCTGGTCGAAGTCCAGGGGGCTTGCCCCCTGCCTGCCCAGAGGTAGGCAGGGGGACTGCATTTTTTGTTGGGGGGTCCATTTTCCCTGGTTTTAGCAATAGGGGGGCCTCCCCCTATTTCCCCCTGCTCGTTTGTGTGTGAAAACGCCAGTTTGAACAGACAACGAGTATAAACTTCAGACTTTTTCATTTCTTTGCAAGAAAAAACTTTTAAAGTAACTGTGGTCGGAGCCGTCGACATTCTATTCTGACCGTCCTCCGCCAATTTTTCTGAGAAGATAATTACTTAGCCATTTTAGTGCTAGACATAGTATGTCTTTAAGGTGTCCGCATTCCAGTGGGCGGCCAATTCCTGTCCTTCAAGATTAGCAATTCTGTAGGTACCTGGCCCCATAATCCGGGTCACCTCATATGGGCCCTCCCAGTTGGCGCTCAGTTTTCCATGCTCTCTTGACCTTCCTACCGCCTACGTTTTCCTTAAAATCAGGTCTCCCACTTGGAAACTTCTTTCGTTTAGTTTTTTGTTGTAAGCCTTCCTTATCCGCTGCTGGTAGGCAGCTATGTTGACGTCGACCTCATGCCTTACTTCACCGACTGGGTCCAAAGCTTCGGCCATTGCTGCTTCGTTATCCGCCCTGTCATACTGTTGGGATCGCAGGGTGGGTATTCGCATCTCAATGGGCAGCAGGGCCCCCGCCCCGTAGACCAGGCCAAAGGGGGTTTGACCAGTGGATTCTTTCCGGGTGGTCCTGATTGACCATAGTATGCTTGGTAATTCGTCTGCCCACCTGCCTTTAAGCTCATCTACCATCTTTTTTAGGCCGTTCAGAATTTGTTTGTTGGCAAACTCGGCCTGCCCATTGGTTTGTGGATGGCAGACGGCAGAGTAGGCGACTGCTATGTGTAGACACCCGCATTTTGCCTGCTAGTGTCTTTAGCAGTTCCCGACAAAACACCCGATGATGATCGGACGCAAATGTGACTTAGTATACTCGAATATGGGCTCAGAATCAATAATATCCGACGTGGACATTTAGCGGAGTACAAACCTCTCAAAACCGACCTCAAATTCAGGCCCTGTGGGTCGTTCCGAGTAAATTAAGACTAATTTGGGCCAAAACCGACACCGAAAATAAAAACCGTCTTTCGGTGACCGGGTCAAAACCCGGTCAAAGACGAATCCGTCGCATAAATCAGCCTGATGCGTTTCTAGAAGATTGCGCCCAAATACAAAATTCAAAAAACAATCAAAAGTCAACCATTTCCTAAATTATCTCGCCACCCTTATCCACTCGCTCGAGTGGATTGACCCACTCGGTCGAGTGGAGCCTCAAAAACCGGACCTACCCCATTTTCGAGGGCACTCGATCGAGTGCACTAGGGCTACTCGATCGAGTGATCCTAGGTCGTGGGGTAAACTCTATAAATACCCCACAAACCCTTCGCATTTGACAGATTTTTCTCCATGCAAAAAAGCCTTCATTTCTACCATAAACATTCTACATCAACCCTACACTTCAACCGTTAGCAACCCTAATCAAAACCGAGTCTACATACCTCGTAAAACCGATACACACACACACCATAACTCAACTACATCCTCGATACTCCCGCGTTCCCGTCGCTATTACGAGTCCATTGCCGAGGTCTTACTAAGCATGTATGTTGAGGGTGTCCTAAACCCCATCTCGATCTTTACTATATTGTGTCATTTCATTTACATTATCGCATTTTATATTATAATCGAATTAGTAAACTAACACTAACTTTAACATTATATTAACATTTCCATCATTTACTAACTTTTATTCTTCCGCCTCTAACACATTACATACCGCGTATATTTATAATAGTATTAAAATTCGGATCTTAATGCGTTTGACTATGACGATCGCCTAAAGTCCGTCTAACCCCTTTACGAGCAACGACGGAGGTGACACCCTTTCGAGGAGCGCCGCCCCAATGTGCTCAAGGGTATGATGTGATCGTGGTCGATCATAGTTGAACGCATTCGACTCCATTTCTAAGATTGGTGCGAGATCCGTTGAGGCGAAAACCGACATCACATAATCCGTTAGGATTGGCATCGATGTCGTGACGCGGAGGACTACAATCTTGTCAGTAATCAAACTTTTCGCTAAACAATAACATATTTCCTAAAATTCCGATGACGGTCTCGTACAACACACGATCATGACGCCGAAAACCGAGTTGAATTTTAATAATGCAATATTTTCATTCAACTCGGTCAACCATCGATTTAAAACGTAAAAACAAAACGAGCCATGCCTCGTACAGGGGGCACTCGACCGAGTGCCATAGGCTACTCGATCGAGTAGCACCCCAAAAACTGGGCAGTAGTTGCTTCGAAGACGCACTTGACCGAGTCCATGCCCTGACTCGATCGAGTGGGTCCTGTAGCCCAGAAATCCGAGAGCTTTAATGCAACATTCGAGCCTCGTCTTTTTTTTACGACTTAGTCGTAACATGCAAAGTCGATCACGTAATTCTAATTTTCAAAACTCATGCATGTCACTACACTTAAAACGACTTTGACCGATTGTCCTTCACTATTAGTCGTGTGTCGACGACTCTTTAGTCGTATCCGACACAAGACTAGTTTAGGCGCCAACATTTCGAGATGATAAGTCGGGACAAGGCATCGAGGTTCGGGATCGGGCTAGCACCACGCCTAGGTCCCGTACCTCCGTCCTTTGATTAATACGCAATATAATGCGTAATTAATTGAAGTTCGTCCGGTTACACGACTTACGGTTTAATTCGTATTTGTTGCATACGGGTCCGTTTCTAGTCTTTATTTATTTACATTTATGTCATTTATTCTGTTTTTTTTATTATCTATTTTTTGTTCGTCATTTCGTATTGGCCGGGTTGTATTTCCGCCCGTGTATATTGTATTTATTTACGAGCTTTATTTATTTTGATGTTTATCGCTTTATAAATGAACCTCGCATGCTAAATCATTTCGACCATAATTAGATGCATTAAATGACGTAGTTAACCTATAATTCACATGTTTAGCCCGAAAACGCTGTTTGCATATCATTTAGTCGTTTTACTAGCGTGCGTACACGAACACGAACGATGTCTTAGTAGAGGCCGCCATTGTACGGGCGGGGTTGGGTGTCCTTAGTGGGCTTCCCAACACGTACCCTCACCCTTACTCAGAACCTCGGTTTCCGGATGCCCGAAACCGTTGGCGCACGAGAGTCATTCTTTACACGATACCGGTGTAGATGGTATCGGTATCGCAATGCAAATGGACGAGCTCCATAAACTCTGAAATCGAAATGGGCCGTACTTTGTGTACGATCCATGACGACATAGAGTGGGCCCGAATGGTTCCGAATTACCACAAATTCGGTGGCGACTCCAACTTTGACTTAAATTTCAACCCGAGATCAATTTCACCACGAGATTCATTCGCCTACCCAAACCCGCGCGTGGCCGCGTCGGGGTGGACCTACGTCATGTCCACAATTTGGCGACTCCGCTGGGGATACCTGATGTACCACATGTCATCGGGGTTCCTAGGGTGAGACTCGAAGAGAAATCGTTCGTACATTAGTGTGCGCGCATTAGTTTAATGATTCATGCATAACCCAAATTTTTGCCCGGGCCGGTTACTTGTGACCGACGTCCCACTATACCGCGGTGCATTCCTAAATGGGTGCGCTAAAGACTTCGATGGCGGAACTCGTATGGGTTTTGCGGCATGTCCTAAGACCAACTCGGCTTAGGGAGTCCGTCCTGATTTACGAGAATGCCATCGTTGTTGGTATAGACTCTATTTTGACCGACCGAGACTTAGCGTAATGCATACATAAGCGTCGTTATAATGCTTGTTTGACTATGTGCTACTTGGTTTCCGTGTCATTTTACAAAAACCGTCATTTCAAAAAATGCATCTTCCCAAAAAATACCAAATTTTGAAAAACCCGAAATACTGTCCGTTTCGGGACCCGTCTTTTCAAAATATCCAATTTCAAAAATTTAGGATCAACGATTTGACTCAAAATATCCTTTTTTCTCTAACAGGCATGCTGCCCGTTTTAATTCTTGAATTTCCGACACCATTCCGATTTTCTGAATTTTCAAAATTCTAATCTTGGTTTTCGAAATTCCGTTTTCAATTTTCGAACTTTCGGAAATTCGCTCATTTTATATTCAAATTTCAAAACTTCAAAACATCCAACTTTCCTAGTGAATCTTCCTTATTATAGGACCTCCCGTTTGTCCGTGTGTCGGGTCTTTGCATAGTATATCGAAGGTTTATAGCGTCGAAACTCCGTTGATCCTATATCACGAGTTTCCCCCCTTTCCCGAGTCCGCCTTATTTGTCAAGGAACGACCAACCCGCGTAGGGCATACCCCTACAACGGAAGGTCCGTCCATACACTCGAGTTAAAAGTCTGGGGAAAAGTCTCACGTGGACCTTCCTCCGAACGGGATTAGGCCCACAAGGCCAAAGTCCTAAGGAAGTTATACCACCCACGAGTCATCCGTCTAGGTGTCTTCCTCGAGTCTTTAGTCTTCTTTCCTAGTATCGCTTGGTATGTACTTTTTTTCTTTCTCCGAGATCTGGGTTTGGTTTCTGATTACGCGGTGTTCTTACAGACAGGCCACCGTCCACCAGACACAGCCGCAAAATGGAAGCAGCTCTGAACAACCTGAAGGCCTCCGTGGATTCCATGGCCGCCAAACAAACCGACATTGATGCCCAACTGACAGAAATGAGGGCTGGTCAAGTGGCTATCGTTGCTCGAATGGCTGTAGTAGAGCAAAGGACCCCTACTGCTGAGGCTACTGGGCCTCTAGCTGAACTAGTCAGCGCGGTGCGCCGACTGGAGGAACAAGTTCACTTAGCTGGGAGTAACAATATCCATCGGGAGAATAGTCGTGAGTACTCCCCGGTGAGTGACAAGCTGCCTGCGAACCTGAATCTCACGGGTTTGCCCATGTTCGAAGGAACCGAAGACCCGTTACTACATGTACGGGCCTTCAAAGAATTCATGGCTATCAAGGGGGTAGATTCTTCAATGTTCAAGAATCTTTTTGCTGCGTCCCTTGAAAAGCACCAACGGGCCTGGTACTATAGGCTAGACCCAAAAAAATACCCTACTTGGGATGATGTGGCTACGGAATTTGCTCGGAACTATGCTGACAACACCGAGATCCAAACCACAATGAGATCTTTGGAGGTCATGGCCCACGAACCCAAAGAAGGTTTTACTAAGTACCGTCAACGCTGGAGGACCGAGAGCGTGAAACTGGTCGATAAGCCCAGTGAGAAGACTTTGGTGGAGGCTTTTGTCAAGAACCTCCTCCCCTCCTATCGGGTTCTTCTCCGGTATGCTGTCATACCCAATTTCACCACCCTTACTGAAATGGGTATGAGATTTGAAGACGACCTGAGACTAGAGGGCCTTACTAAGGACTCTGGCAAAGGATACCAAGGGGCTTCCTCTTCCACTACCAAACCCCAAGCTGCAACCCGCAGCATTTTTGACGCGGTTAATCTACTAGATGCCCCGTCCAAGAAGAACACCCCACCTCGGGTTTTCACTGATATAGGTACCACCTATACCTACGCCTTACAAAGGCTGTCCTCAAAGGGCCTAATCCAATCGATAGGCCCAACTCCTGAAGTTCCGGTCGAGCGACGCTCCAAGAACTACAATGTCCAGGCTTACTGCCAGTACCACCGAGGCAATGGGCATGACACCGAAAAGTGTTGGAAACTGAAGCATTTGATCCAGGACCTGATTGAGAGCGGTAAAATCCCGCTACCCGGAGATAAACCAAGCAACAAAGAGAACCCTTTCAGCTCCCATGCCATCTTTGCCGGGGAGGTGATTGATTGCTCTCACCTTATCTCTTCGTTTATCCCGCAAGTGAACGAGATCTGGTTTGACGACGAGGATGATGTCTACCTTGCTAAAGGAGAAACCATTCCCATTACCCCTAAACAAATTCGCGAGGCCAAATCCCGAGTCTTAGCCAGTAACCACCTTGGCCGTCCCTATCAAGCCACTAGCTCTAGGGACATCCCCACCCCGACAACCGTCACCGATCCACTCGGGATGGAAGTCGCCCCTGAGGAGCCGACTGCTGAAACGGCTCTCGTGAAGCAACTAAAGAAGATCCGAGTTGACCTCACTATATGGCAACTCTTGGTTAGCTCACAAGAACATCGAGAAGCACTCACTAAGGCTCTCGATCAAGTTAAGATGACTCTTTGGCTACCTCTGCTGAAATGGTAGCTACGGTCCTGCCCCACTTGAAGGGCAAAACCAAGGAAGGAGGCCTAATGATCACTTTCTTTGAAGCCGACCTGCCACTGTTCGGGGCCTCTCATAATCTGGCCCTCTATATTACGGTGATCTGCAAAGGGAAATACCTCCCAATGACCCTAGTCAATGACGGGTCCGCTATGAACGTCCTTCCCTTAAGGACCGCTAAAGCCCTCGACATTACCGAGGCCGATTATGTTCCGACGGCTCAGACCATCCAAGCCTTCGATGGGAGTCCAAAGTCTGTAGCTGGGGCCGTAAAGCTGACCATTATAACAGGCCCAATAGAAATAGAGCTTGAATTCCAGGTGATCGATGTCACCTCATCCTTCAACTTGCTCCTAGGGAGGCCATGGATTTACGCGGTCAAGGCCGTGTCCTCCACCCTCCACCGTAAGATCAAGATGCCTTTGTTCGACAATGTTATTACTTTGGAGGCAACCCCAATGACCGTGGTTAGCTGTAATGCCACGGGCCGCACGGACCTTTGGGGGTTCGACTTTGTGGGGATGATCGAGGAAGAGTACCTTTTTAGGCCTTACTTCACCACGAGCATTGACAAGATGCTCCAAAACCTAGGGTACCTTCCAGGGGCTACCTCTCGTCCCGATCCCTCAGCTGGGAAGATTATCGAGGTCCTTAAGGACGAAGAAACTCACTTCGGCCTTGGTTATGCCACCACTCCGGGCAACGTTGTCCGAGCAGGAATCGAAAAGGCCTGCAACATCATTAAGGGTATCCACTTGAGCCCTTACAGCCCACGGTTGACTGACTACTTTGTCACACCCGTATTTGGGGCTACTCAGGTTGGTCTATACCAACCCAATGCTGCACACCTCGGGACCCAATTGGTCCGGGACTGCAACTACATCCCGGATGATGTGTTCGCCTTCATCCAGTCTGATGGAGCTGACAATGCTGAGCCCGCGCTGGGGCTGCTCTTCGGGGAAGACACCATAGCCCCGACTCTAAAGGAAGACCTGGTCAACCTGATTCTTCCCAACAATAGGTTGACCCGACCAAGCTGATCTCGGATGTTGGTTCCGAGACGGGAAACAGGGCCTGGAGGAAGACTGTCAAGTAGACTGACAGTCAAGGAAAGATCTACAAGCTGGTCACTGGAGAGGGAGACATGCCTGAGTCTGAGTCGGAGTCTGAGTCGGAGTCTGAGTCAGAGTCTGAGTCTGAGTCTGAGGTCGAGTCTAGGGAAGTCGGTGCTAAAGTCACTCCTGTAACCCCTCTCCCTCTTGTCATTCCTGCTGCTGGCACTTCGGGGTCTGTCCCGAGTGCCTTACAAATCCCGCCACTGACTAATGATCAGATGGCTGCTCTTTTTGAGTTGTTCTCCAAATTTTCAATTAATAATAACAACCGTTCTGCTTACGACTTGTCTCTTTTAAATTCTGCTTTCAAAAATATTTTATACAATGACATTGAGAAACCTGACGAACAGGTACCCTTACCTCCACATCTGATCGAGCAACTAGAGCAAAGGGAATCCCGGAATCCGGTAATCGAAGAGACCGAGTCCATCAATCTGGGAACAACCTTGGAGCCTCAGATGCTTAAGATAGGGTTATCCTCAGATCCCGAGGAGAGACAACAATTCACGAGCCTCCTCCAAGAATTCAAATATGTCTTCGCATGGTCCTACAAGGACATGCCGGGGATAGACCGGGAAATAGCCGAGCACCATATATATACCGATCAAAGACAGGTGCAAACTGGTTAAGCAGAAGCTCCGCCGAATGAGGCCCGAGTGGTCCCTCAAAGTAAAAGAGGAAGTCGATAAACAGTTCAAAGTCGGCTTCATACAAGTGTCCGAGTATCCGGACTGGGTGGCAAACATCGTGCCGGTTCCTAAAAAGGATGGTAAGGTGCGGGTATGCGTAGATTTTTGGGATCTTAACAAAGCAAGCCCGAAGGATGATTTTCCGTTACCACACATCGACATACTGGTGGATAACACGGCCGATCATGCCCTTCTATCGTATATGGACGGGTATGCCGGGTATAATCAGATCAAGATGGCGGAAGAAGATATGAGTAAAACTACCTTCACTACACCTTGGGGTACTTACTGCTACACCGTCATGCCATTCGGCCTCATTAATGCCGGGGCCACCTAACAAAGGACCGCTACCACCTTATTGCATGACATGATGCATAAAGAAGTAGAAGTTTATGTAGACGACATGATCGTCAAATCCAAAGAACGGGACGGTCACATCACCACCCTAAGGAAATTCTTCACCCGATTGTGCAAGTACAACATGAGGCTAAACCCTCAAAAGTGCAGTTTCGGGGTAACATCAGGCAAATTACTGGGTCATATCGTTAGCCAACGAGGTATCGAGATTGACCCAGCTAAAATCAAAGCCATTACCGAGATGCAACCTCCTAAAACCGAAAAAGAAATAAGGGGATTTCTCGGGAAAGTTCAGTATATCAGCCGGTTCATTTCCAAACTAACCATGGTGTGTGAACCAATTTTCAAGAAACTGAAAGTAGGGGAACGGGTACTATGGGATGACAAGTGCCAAACCGCTTTCGACAAAATCAAGGAAATTCTGTCTGCTCCGCCGATTTTAATGCCACCTTAACCCGGTTTGCCTCTGTCGTTATACCTAACGACGACCGAGACAGCCATGGGGGCTATGCTGGCTCAGACAGTCGACTCCGAAGAACGAGCCATTTATTATATCAGCAAAAAGTTTTTAGAGTATGAGTGCAAATATACCATGCTCGAAAAGACGTGCTTGACTCTGGTTTGGGCCACTAAGAAGCTCCGACACTATATGCTCAGCTACGAGGTCCATGTTCTATCCAAGATGGATCCGATCAAATACCTCTTCGAAAAGCCCATTCTCAATGGCCGAATTTCTAGATGGACTCTAATGCTGGCAGAATTCGACCTAAAATTTGTACCGTTAAAGGCTATTAAGGGGCGAGTAGTAGGTGAATTTCTCGCCAATAGCCCGGTAACCGAAGAAGGACACACCGAAACCTGGTCCTTCCCGGATGAAGATATCTTTCATACGGATACCGAAACATGGGATTTATACTTCGATGGAGCATCCAATTTTCGAGGGTTCGGAGTTGGAATCCTCCTAATTTCACCAAAAGGAGAGCATACTCCCGTGTCCATCAAACTGGACTTCGATGTTACCAACAATGCGGCCGAATACGAAGCATGCATTTATGGGCTACAAGCCGCCGCCAATCTGGGGATCACAAATCTTCGAGTACATGGTGACTCATCATTGGTCATTAACCAATCACTTCAAAAATGGAAAACTCGGAATGCTAATCTCGTGGCCTACCAGGCACGAGTAAGGGATCTCGAGAAACAATTCCAAAAGGTGGAGTACATATACCTGCCTTGGGAAGAAAATCAGTTTGCAGATGCACTCTCAAAATTGGCATCTTTACTGAATATTCCCGACCACGTCACCAGTATGCCAATTTGTGTCGAAAGACGGTCCGAGCCGGTATACATTCATGACATCGAGGATATCGAGATAACTGATCCTGAACCTTGGTACCAGGCCGTATTAACGTACCTGACAAACGGAGAGTATCCTCCCGGGACCGAAGGCCGAGCCAAGAAAGCCTTACGGAGGCTAGCCACCCAGTTCATCCGTACCAACAACGGAAAACTGTACAAAAAGACGGCACAGGGGGCTCTTCTCCTTTGCGTTGATAAATATAAGGCCGAAAAGGTTATGACCGAAGTACATGATGGTGAAAACGGCCCACATATGAATGCTCACATGCTGGTCCGAAAATTCATGAGGCTCGGGTATTACTGGAACACCATGGAAGGCGACTGCCATTTATATGTCAAACATTGTCATAACTGTCAAATCTTCGCCAAAGTGCAACATCTGCCGTCATCTCTGCTTTATACCATGACGTCACCTTGACCGTTCTCGACATGGGGTATCGACATAATCGGGAAAATAAATCCCTCGGGTACTGGCGGGCACTGTTTCATCTTAGTAGCTATCGACTACTTCACCAAGTTTATCCAGAACAAGATAATATGTCGGTATGGAATCCCACATGAATTTATCAGTGATCACGGGACTCATTTTCAAGCTGAGACCACAGCCCTGCTGACCAAATATAAAATTCAAAGGCACACGTCCTCGCCCTATCGTCCCCAAACGAATGGAGCAGTAGAGGCGGCCACTCAAAAAGATGGCTGATAATTACCGGGACTGGCCCGACAAAATACCTTTTGCCCTGTGGGGATACCGGACGTCAATTCGCACCGCAACCGGGGCGACGCCGTATTGCCTAACTTATGGGATGGAGGCAGTCCAACCAGTTGAATTGGAGGTACCGTCCCTCAGAATTCTGCTAGAAAGTCAAGTACCCGAAGCAGATTGGGTTCGAGCACGGTATGACTCTTTAGTCCTATTAGACGAACGACGATCTCGTGCCCTCAGCAATATCCAAATCTATCAGAAAAGGATCCAACGGGCCTTCAACAAAAGGGTAAGGCCCAAGAACATTAAGGAAGGGGATCTGGTTCTTAAGTCTGTCCGAGCCTTACTACCGGTTGACCCAAGGGGAAATTTTAAACCTAATTGGGCTGGGCCATACTTGGTAAAGAAGATCCTATCGGGAGGAGCAGTGATGCTGACGGACCTGGACGGGAATGAGTTCGTCAACCCGACCAACCTGGACCAGCTGAAGCGTTACTACCCTTGAGCCTTTTCTCAATGTCATTAGCAAATTTAAAAAAAAACAAGTCAATAAGCTTAGAATTATTTATTCTACTGTCACAAGCACCTTGAACCAATAGTCTCGGTGTAATTCAAGATTGCAAATTACTAAGCTTGAACTACGCTTGGTTTGATTCTGCTAATTGCGGATACGTAGGCAACCCCTCCAAAGGGCACAACTAATGCAATCGAGAAAAAGACAGGAACGGTTTAATAATAAACTTCTTTTATTTATTATCACAGAAACCCCCCCCCCCCCATAAACTTGGGAAAATTACAAAAGGCAGGAATTCCAAAAAAAAATTACAAAAACAAAAGCACACGACACTCCAAAATAAATAATAATAATATTCAAATAATAAAAACTAAGGACTCGGTATTTAGGGCATCTTTCGCTTCCCCTTGTCCTTGGCCTCCTTGGCCGTCCACTGAAGACGAAGTG
Source organism: Agrostemma githago (assembly GCA_958450325.1). Taxonomy (NCBI): domain Eukaryota; kingdom Viridiplantae; phylum Streptophyta; class Magnoliopsida; order Caryophyllales; family Caryophyllaceae; genus Agrostemma; species Agrostemma githago. The sequence goes on from OY288253.1 coordinate 53,596,021, forward strand.
GAGGAGAGCGTTCCCGAATTACCACAGGAACCTCCTTAGCCCGGACTCGTTTCTTGGAACTCGAGTCCTCATCCGCATCTACTGGCCCAAGACGGGCCCTCACGGGCTCTGGCAGCCGTTCGCGTGGACCAAGTCGGTCCCTAGCCGCCAATCTTGGCCCAAGTCGTCTCTCTAAATAAGTCTGGGGGCTTAGCCGCCCCCGCGTGCAGCTAGCACCGGCATCCTTAGCTCGAGTCTTAGTATGTGACTTAAGACCCGATTCTAGTCGAACTAAAGTAGCAGGGGTGTCTCCCTTATCGAAGAAGCGCTTGTTGTCCTTTACCGTCTTCCGACGGACCAGTTCGAAGGACTCATCGACCTTCAGAGCTTTACGAGCTTCCTCGGACTCCTCGGAAGTCCATTTCTCGTAAGCCCGTGAAACCCAAGCGGATTGGCAAGGGCTGGGAATAGTCCATGTAGGACGGGTGAACCATCTCTGCAACCAGGTGTCGCACATAGCGTCTGTCAATTGGAGCGAGACGCTGATAATGGCTTCAGTCTCAGGAATGCGCTGAGACAAACCGAACTGCCTCAGAATGCGGTCCGGGTAAATGTGAACTGTCCAGTCAAGGGACAGGATCACCAAGTAACGGGCTTGGTCCTTCTTGGCCAGTCCCGTCAGCTTGGAAAGGAACCACCAAGCGATAGTCCACCTGATTAAGGGACCGCCATGGAACACCAGCTCCTCATCCCAGTAAGCTCGGTTTATATGGCGACTTGAGCTTATCCGACGCCTCCTCGAACTAATTTGACTGCTGCAGTAGTTGGGAACGCTCGGAGGGGACTCTATGATTGATAACCGTTCCGACAACCAAATCTGAAAAGCATACACAAATTCCGTAAGCAACAGAGTGGTCCGCTATAGCTCACTCGATCGAGTACAACATCTGTCTCGATCGAGTAAGTCCTATAAAAAAATGCAGTAGCTCGCTAAGAATGTCACTCGATCGAGTGACGGGTCCACTCGATCGAGTGACTTACGGACATCAAGAAATTCGCGGGAAACAAAAAAGAGAAAAATCGCAAGATGTATACCTGCAGAATACGGGTACTCCCCGTCAGATGTCGGTCCGGGTCAAGTCGTCTGGCATCCAGACCCATGATGATCTCCCCAGTGGCTAGCCAAGCAGGGCTATGACCAGTCTCCATCTGTTCAACCACTCCAATCAGCCTAATTTGACCCAAGTATGAGTCAACATCCATCATCCCTTCAAAAATGTAGCGGTGCAGCATGCAAAAGGCGAAAGCCCTACGCCTGTGAGAAGGGGTAGCCTTTACATCTTGACTGTTCATAAACTTGTCAGCCAGGTCAAAGAGGGAAACAGTATTTCCCCGCACCATTCGATCTGTTTCAGCGTGAGACAGACCCAAGAAATCCCTCAGCCTCCTCGGATCCGGGTAGAACGGAGGGATAGAGGGACGAGCAATAGGGCTCCAACCCCCAATAGCTGCGATCTCCTCGGGAAGAGGGCATATTTCTCCTCGCGGGAACGCGAAGACGTGATGAGTAGTATCCCAAAACGTCGGGCAGGCGTCCAAAAAGTGTGAATCAATTATCAGACGTCGGAGAGGAAATAGACTAACAATCCCCGTTTGGGTCAGTTGAACTTTGTCCTCGTCCCGAAAATATTGGGACCAAGCAAAAAGCATCGAAGTAAGATGATCGATACCCATGGCAGGGGTTTGAATCTTCTTGAAAGTCTAAAGGAATTTGAGGAGAAGTAGGAGTTTATTTTCGAGATATAGTAAGCTAAAGCAGGGAGACCTATATTTATAATAGGAAACCCTAACTATAACCCTAACTACCATGCCTCCTCAGCAAACCTGGGCCCTATGCATGCGCAGGCCTGATTTCAAATAAGAACCCAGAATAGGAATCAAGTCATCTTGAGCTTTCCTAAAAATTTCAAAAAAAATGTTTTCAAAATTTTTGGTCTTTCAAAATTCAACATATTTTATTTCCCCAGCACGAGTCGGTGTTTTGCCTATCTGTTACATGCAAGTTGTTATGTGTCAGCATATAGGTACACCCCAGACTTCAGAAACAAGTCTTCACGCAGCTATTTCACTCCCCAGCGTAAGCTAATGTTTCTTCCAGAATGCTACAATCAGAGTTGTGATGTATCGGCATACGGGTACACCTACACCTTCAGAAGCAAGTTCAACTCCCCACGAAGCTATCGTCATCAGGACAGGTATGCCTCTTTTCTTATGGCTGGCGAGCCCTTCACGCGAGTCTAATGGACTATAGACGACCCGACCGGAAGGCTGCCAGGTCGTAATCTGCGATTGGCCTGGTAGCTACTCTGACTTTCGCCTTGTCCAAGCCTCAGTCAGAGTGGGGGCTCTGTAGACACTCGCATTTTGCCTGCTAGTGTCTTTAGCAGTTCCCGACAAAACACCCGATGATGATCGGACGCAAACGTGACTTAGTATACTCGAATATGGGATCGGAATCAATAATATCCGACGTGGACATTTAGCGGAGTACAAATCTCTCAAAACCAACCTCAAATTCAGGCCCAGTGGGTCGTTCCGAGTAAATTAAGACTAATTTGGGCCAAAACCGACACCAAAAATAAAAACCGTCTTTCGGCGACCGGGTCGAAACCCGGTCAAAGACGAATCTGTCGCATAAATCAGCCTGATGCGTTTCTAGAAGATTGCGCCCAAATACAAAATTCAAAAAACAATCAAAAGTCAACCATTTCCAAAATTATCTCGCCACCCTTATCCACTCGGTCGAGTGGATTGACCCACTCGGACGAGTGAAGCCTCAAAAACCGGACCTGCCCCGTTTTCGAGGGCACTCGGTCGAGTGCACTAGGGCCACTCGATCGAGTGACCCTAGGTGGTGGGGTAAACTCTATAAATACCCCACAAACCCTTCTCATTTGACAGATTTTTCTCCATGCAAAAAAGCATTCATTTCTACCCTAAACACTCTACATCAACCCTACACTTCAACCGTTAGCAACCCTAATCAAAACTGAGTCTACATCCCTCGTAAAACTGATACACACACACACACACCATAACTCAACTACATCCTCGATACTCCCGCGTTCCCGTCGCTATTACGAGTCCATTGTCGAGGTCTTACTAAGCATGTATGTTGAGGGTGTCCTAAACCCCATCTCGATCTTTACTATATTGTGTCATTTCATTTACATTATCGCATTTTATATTGTAATCGAATTAGTATACTAACACTAACTTTAACATTATATTAACATTTCCATCATTTACTAACTTTTATTCTTCCGCCTCTAACACATTACATACCGCGTATATTTATAATAGTATTAAAATTCGGATCTTAATGCGTTTGACTATGACGATCGCCTAAAGTCCGTCTAACCCCTTTACGAGCAACGACGGAGGTGGCACCCTTTCGAGGAGCGCCGCCCCAATGTGCTCAAGGGTATGATGTGATCGTGGTCGATCATAGTTGAACGCATTCGACTCCATTTCTAAGATTGGTGCGAGATCCGTTGAGGCGAAAACCGACATCACATAATCCGTTAGGATTGGCATCGATGTCGTGACGCGGAGAACTACAATCTTGTCACTAATCAAACTTTTCGCTAAACAATAACATATTTCCTAAAATTCCGATGACGGTCTCGTACAACACACGATCATGACGCCGAAAAACCGAGTTGAATTTTAATAATGCAATATTTTCATTCAACTCGGTCAACCATCGATTTAAAACGTAAAAACAAAATGAGCAATGCCTCGTACAGGGGTCACTCGACCGAGTGCCATAGGCTACTCGATCGAGTAGCACCCCAAAAACTGGGCACTAGCTGTTTCGAAGATGCACTCGACCGAGTCAATGCCCTGACTCGATCGAGTGGGTCTTGTAGCCCAGAAATCCGAGAGCTTTAATGCAACATTCGAGCCTCGTCTTTTTTTTACGACTTAGTCGTAACATGCAAAGTTGATCACGTAATTCTAATTTTCAAAACCCATGCATGTCACTACACTTAAAACGACTTTGATCGATTGTCCATCACTATTAGTCGTGTGTCGTCGACTCTTTAGTCGTATCCGACACATGACTAGTTTAGACGCCAAAATTTCGAGATGATAAGTCGGGATAAGGCATCGAGGTTCGGGATCGGGCTAGCACCACGCCTAGGTCCCATACCTCCGTGCTTTGATTAATACGCAATATAATGCGTAATTAATTGAAGTTCGTCCGGTTACACGACTTACGGTTTAATTCGTATTTGTTGCATACGGGTCCATTTCTAGTCTTTATTTATTTACATTTATGTCATTTATTCTGTTTTTTTTATTATCTATTTTTTGTTCGTCATTTCGTATTGGCCGGGTTGTATTTCCGCCCGTGTATATTGTATTTATTTACGAGCTTTATTTATTTTGATGTTTATCGCTTTATAAATGAACCTCGCATGCCAAATCATTTCAACCATAATTAGATGCATTAAATGACGTAGTTAACCTACAATTCGCATGTTTAGCCCGAAAACGTTGTTTGCATATCATTTAGTCGTTTCACTAGCGCGCGTACACGAACACGAACGATGTCTTAGTAGAGGCCGCCATTGTGCGGGCAGGGTTGGGTGTCCTTAGTGGGCTTCCCAACACGTACCCTCACCCCTTACTCAGAACCTCGGCTTCCGGATGCCCGAAACCGTTGGCGCACGAGAGTCATTCTTTACACGATACCGGTGTAGATGGTATCGGTATCGCAATGCAAAGGGACGATCCCCATAAACTCTGAAATCGAAATGGGCCGTACTTTGTGTACGATCCATGACGACATAGAGTGGGCCCGAATGGTTCCGAATTACCACAAATTCGGCGGCGACTCCAACTTTGACTTAAATTTCAACCCGAGATCAATTTCACCACGAATTTCATTCGCCTACACAAACCCGCGCGTGGCCGCGTCGAGGTGGACCTACGTCATGTCCACACTATGCCATGACCTTCCAGCTAGATCCTTAGGGGGTCGTTGTCAACTTGCCTTCCATGATCAAATACCAGCATCTTAGGCAGGCCAAATCTGGTTATGATATTCCTTCAAATCACCTTCCTGACTGCAGGCTCGGTAATGTTTGGGACTGCTTTGGCTTCAATCCATTTTGTAAAATAGTCGATCCCTACTATTAAAAACTTCCGGCCTCCTGTTGCTGCAATGAAGGGGCCCAATATGTCCATCCCCCACTGGGCGAAGGGAATGGGAGACAGAATTGGCCTGAGTTCCTGGGCCGGAGCATGAATTGATGGGGCAAACAGCTGACATTTTCTGCATTTTCTGGTTAGATCTTTTGCATCAGCTAGGAGAGTTGGCCAGTAGTAGCCTGCCCTCAGGGTCTTGTGGGCTAGTGACCTTCCGCCTATGTGGTGGCCGCAGATTCCTGAGTGAATGTCGTCTAGGACTTCTGCGGCCTGCCCTGCCCCCAGGCATCTGAGCAGAGGAGAGGAAAAAGACTTTTTGTATAGCTCTCCATTGATTAATATGAACCACGCGGCTTTCGCCGACATCTTTCTTTTTTGAGCAGGGTCAGATGGAAGGGTTCCGTTTTTCTTTAACTGGATGATTGGGGTCATCCAGTCTTCAGGCTCTGCTTCTTCAATGACACTGACTGGCTGGCAGGGGGTAGTGGATTTTTCCTGGACCACGTCTACCCAGACTGACCTTTTTATGTCTTGTAGACTAGAACTGGGCAGTTTAGACAGGGCATCTGCCCGGTTGTTCTGGGACCGGGGGAGTTGCCTGACTTCATAGGATTTTAACCCTGATAATTCCCGCTTCACCTTTTCTAGGTAGGCGGCCATGGCTTGGTCCCTGGCCTCATACTCTCCATTTATTTGGTTGGCGATGAGTTGGGAGTCTGTTGCCAGGATGAGTCTCTCGGCCCCTGCAGCTTTGGCTAAATTAATGCTTGCCAGCACGGCTTCGTATTCAGATTCGTTATTTGATGCGGAGAAGGTGAACCTGAGCGCATGCTCGAAGTCCGCTCTTTCAGGGCTAGTTAGTACAACTCCTGCCCCCGCACCGTTGGCCATAGACGATCCATCTGTGTACACCACCCATTCTCCAGCAGGCGGATCATCCTCTTCCGAGTGGGAACACTCAGCCAAGAAATCAACCAAGGCCTGTGCTTTGATGGCGGTCCTAGGCTGGTATGATATTCCCAACTTTAATAGTCTTTCAGACTTTTCGAATTTTTCCAGGACCTTTTCCAGGGGCTGGTCAGTTAACACCACGACAGGGTGGGCATCGAAGTAAGGCCTGAGCTTTCTCGCTGTAATGATGACTGCATAGGATGCTTTCTCAACAACGGATAGTTTTTTTCTGCTGCCCCCAGGGCATGGCTCACAAAATATACCGGCTGTTGGGAGCCTTCTTCTTCCCTCAGAATCACCGCGCTAACCGTTGTGTTTGTTACGGCGATATAGAGAAAAAGCTTCTCCCCTGCCACTGGCCATGCCAGGGTGGGCAGTTTCTTCAAGTGTTCTTTGATTTGTTTGAAGGCTTCTTTTTGCTCATCTTCCCATTTGAACTGCTTGTTTCCCTTCAACACTTTGAAGAAGGGTGTTGACTTATCGGCCGATCTGGCAATGAACCGCGCCAGGGCGGCCATCCTGCCTGTCAGGCGCTGGATGTCTCTTATTGTCTTTGGTTCTGGGAGGTCTAACACAGCCTGAACCTTTTCGGGGTTTGCATCGATACCCCTGGCGCTTACTAAGAAACCCAGAAATTTTCCAGAGCGGACACCGAAAGTACATTTCTTGGGGTTCAGTTTCATTTGATATGCGCGCAGGGACGAGAAAGTCTCCTGCAGGTCTTCCAGGTGTTCCGCATCCCCTTTGCTTTTTACAATAGAGTCGTCGACATAGGCCTCCAAGTTTCTGCCCTTCTGTTTCTCAAAAACCTTGTCGACCAATCACTGGTAAGTGGCGCCTGCGTTTTTGAGTCCGAACGGCATCATTTTGTACATGAATGTGCCGACAATGGTGATGAAGGCACATTTTACTCTGTCCGGCTGCCAGAGGTAAACTTGGTGATAGTCTGAAAAGGCATCCAAGAAACCGAGTGTGGTGTATCCACTGGTGGCATCTACCAGCTGATCAATCCTTGTGAGAGGATAGCAGTCTTTTGGGCAGGCTTTGTTGAAATTGGTGAAGTCCGCGCACATCCTCCAGGCGCCTGAGGACTTTTTCACCATCACAACATTCGCCAGCCATTCAGGGTAGTTACAGGCTTCTATGAAATCAGCTTTCAAAAGTTTTTCGATCTCTTCTTTTATGGCCTGATCTTTTTTGGCGGACATGTTTCTTTTCTTCTGTTTTACAGGGCGTGCCTCCGGGTTTACGTTCAGCTTGTGAATGATGTGTGCTGGATCTACTCCGGGCATTTCGTCTGCCGAGTAGGCAAATACATCCCTGTTGTCTCTCAGGACTTTGATCAGCTCTTCTCGGTAGGGGTCTACCAGGTCATCTCCTATGAGGACTTGCCTTCCTGGTTCCAGGTCTACCAGCATGCTCTCTCCCCCAGGTTCGAGGTGGTCCGCTGCCTGCTGGCCAACTGGAATCTCCCCTTCCTTGCTGGGAGAGCTGTCCGGTTTTCTTTTACCCTTTCGCTCTGTTTCGTGGGCGCGTAGGGCTACAGAGTAGCACTGCTTGGCGGATTCCTGGTCACCATGCACCTTTCCTTCCATGCCGAAGTCCATGACATAGGCTATGGTTAGAGCTCTGATTGATATGGCGGCCTCAATCTCATCCAGGGTTGCCCTGCCTATCAGGGCATTATATGCTGACTTGGCGTCCACCACGACAAACGATGCCCTGATGTTTCTGGCTGAGGTACCTTCCCCGAACGTTACTGGTAGGTCGATGATTCCCATTGGAAGCACGCCTGCTCCGCTGAACCCGTACAACGATCCAGGGGCAGGCTTGAGGTGTCTTTTCTCCAGGTTCATTTTCTCGAAGGCGTCTTTGTATAGTAAGTTTGTGTAGGCCCCAGTGTCTACCATACACCTCCTTACTATGTGATTACTGATGACGAGGGATAATACCAGAGGGTCGCTGTGAGGGTAGATAACCCGCCCTGCATCCTGAGGGGTGATGCTCAGGGTCAGGCCCTTTGGACTCCCGACCCTCTCAGCGTAGCATATCTAGTTTCGGAGTTCGCAGATTTGTCTTTTTTGACCCCTTTTGCTTGTCTGGCCTTCCGCGTCCCCCGACACTACGTGGATTATCAGGCGATTCTGCACTGATCCCTCAGGTTTGTCCACTACTTCCTTCTGACTCTTGTTCCTTGCAGCATAGTTGCTCAGCCACCCATTCCTGATGAGTTTCTCAATCTCATCTTTCAGGTGTCGGCATTCCTCAGTGGTGTGCCCCACACAATCGTGGAATGTACAAAACTTTTTTGGGTCTCCCTTTGGACTGCGTGGCTTACTCAGGTGGTTCCACTTAGCCGTCTCTTTTTCCAGCTCGAAGATTTCTGCTCTGGATTTGTTTAGAGCTGTGTAGCTATCAAACCTGGGCTGATAAGCTACACGCTCCTTCCTCGGAGTGTCGCCCTCCTCATTTTTCTGTCTGCCAGCTTCGCCTCTGCTGCGTCCACCCTGCGGTCCCCCTTGCGGCCAGGAAGGTCCTGTGGGAGTGTCCGGCAGGCTATAGAATTCCTCCTGCAGCATGAAGCCCTCGGCAATCTTTCGAGCTTTGGCCAGGGTCTTTGGCTGGGCTCTAATCATTTGGTTCTTCATCTCCCCTGGGAGCAGTGAGATGGTTAATGCGTACGCTGCAGTTGAGTCGTCAATTTCATTGACCTGCTGGTAAGACAGGTCGAACCTCTTCAAGTAGTCCCTGATAGTTTCACCCTTCTTTTGTCTGAGGGTCATCAGGTCAAATCAGGTTAGCCGACGTCTTTTGTTTCCTGCATACTGGTTCAGGAAGGCCTCGGCCAGTTCTATGAAGTAACCGATTGAACCCTGCGGTAGGTCCCTGAACAATCCCCGAGCCAGACCTACCAGGGTGGTAGGAAAGATCTTGCACCACACTGCGTCATCAACATCATACATCCCTAAATGGCTCTCAAAGGCCGCCAGATGATCTTTTGGATCGGTGGTTCCGTCGAACTTGACGGAGGGCATCTTGATCTTTGGGATGGGATATTCTTGCACGTCAGGGTGGAGGGGAGTATTGGTGGGTCGGCCTACCAATCTTGACCGGCTTCCCTCCAGAGTGGTAACCGTAGTCGTCCCATCTTTCAGGGATCGGTTTTCCAGTGCTGGGGGAGCGGTGCCTGGGTGGCCGCCTACTCATAGCTTCATCATCCCTGTCAGGGGAGTGGTACCTAGACCGTGTTTTCTGGGGTGGCTCCAGGTTATCACCCTGACGGTGTTTTGACTCTAGTGGCTGTCCATGGTTGAGCCTTGATTGCAGGCTTTGGGACAACCCTGGAGGTCGTTGCGACCCGGCTGGGGTCAGCCTGGAGAAGACATCTCCCTGCTTTTCCCCCAGGCGTGTCGTCATCGGTTCCCTGTGCTTCATCCTATCCCGGAGCTCCTGGGATAAACCCCTTTTTTCCATAGCTGAGGTAGACTCAGTGGTATGTATGGAAAAGGCTTGCTGCTGGGCAGGCTGCTTTTGATTTTCGGTGAGGCGCTTCTGGGCCTGCACATAACCCTGAGGCATTTTCCTCGCCTTCCTCTGGATGTTCCTGGCGGCGGTTCGCTTCGTGCCCCCAGTTCCATCCACTCCTTCAAAATGAAGCTGCCTGGGGGTCGTTGCGATCCTGCCCATCAGGTCCTCTGGGGTGAACTCCTGGTTGAGCATGGCCGAGAAGAAGACAGCGGTCTGCGCAATCTGGGTAGGGGTGAGGTTCAGACTAGGCCTCTGATAACTGACCTGCCCGGCTGCGACTGTAGTTTCTCCATTAGGCGCTCCTTGAAGGCTTGCTTGCCCTACCCCTGGGATTGTTGTAGCAGGGGTCATCCCAGGTATAGGCATGCCATACAGGGGGATCACCGGTGGTACCGTCGGACCCGCCCCAGAATTGGCCACTACGATTTCAGGCATTTTGTTTAATTGTGGTTGATTTTTTGTGGGTAACTCGTGGGCACAACCGAATTCTTCCCCACAGACGGCGTCAAATTGTTCTGGTATGGAAGCGGTTGACCCGAATTGGATCCGGGTCCTTAATATTCGATGTTTTTTGATCTAGTAATGATGGTTAAATCCTTCAAGTATCTCCTTCCTTTCACTTCACTGATCGGACCTTCCCGGCGGAGTTGGCCTGCTCCCTGCACAGAGAACACACAGGGCCCCGGAGGTGTCCGGGGGAACCCTCTCCGATGCCTAAGTCAGTCCGTGAATTGCCTTGAGGAACCTTACTCGTGAGGAGTAAGGTGGCGTTTTTTAGAGTGAGAGTCTAGAGAGAGAAAATACAACCCCTTGTAAGTGGGAGGAAGGAAAGTATTTATACCTTCCTCCAAGAGAGAGAGAGAGAGAGAAAAGAGAAAGGAAGAGAGAGGGAAATGGGTGGACGGGTGAGCGACACGTGGACTCACCTTGTCCACTCATTTCCCTTTACCTTAGGCAAAATGACGAATGGGTCCCCGGTTCTCCCTTGGTCCTGCCTGGGTGGGAGCACCCTGGAAGCAGGCATGGGGTTTGGTTGCCCTGCTTGGTAGGCGGCAAGGCCGTGCCGGGCGGCTAAGCGATTAAGGTCATCTACTTAGAGGTTTCAGTGATATTGTTGGGTGGTCTGCTGAACAGGCCTTCCTCTGTTCTCGGGTTGGGCCATCCTGGGGCCTGATTGATGGGCGACCTGTGGCTGGCTACCGACCCCCATCAATCCCTATACAAGTCGTATTGGAGGTGGCGCCCTTCGAGGTGCGCCGCCCTAAACACTTAAGGGCGTAATAGATCGCGGTGATCCGTAATTAAATGTGTCCGACACCATTTTTTTCAAAACATTATTCTAAAAGAACTATCGACAAATCGGATTAGAACGAAACCCGTTGACGCCAAATTAATTGTCACATGGTCCGAAAGGATTGATTACGACATTATGACGCGGAGGGAACCGATACTCGTTCTAGTCCGACCAAATTCGATTTTGTTACAAATTCGCTCTAAATACTAGATGTCGGTTCTATAACCGAATGTCGAGTATGACGAGCCATCGAGATTTAAACCAATATAAATTGGATAATATTTATATTTAGCGCAATTGCATCTCAATTCAAAAACATAAAAGTTACGAAATGGGTTGTCTCAAAAAACGAGATGCTGCCCGTACAGAAGGCACTCGATCGAGTGCATAAGCCCACTCGATCGAGTGACCCCCTCAAAAACAGGCAGGGGGTCCTCACGAAGGGCACTCGATCGAGTCCCTCCCATGACTCGATCGAGTGGTCTCCATCATGCTTTACCGTGAGCCTCCTAAATACCGTAAGCCTAATCAATTTCTTTTTACGACTTTTAGTCATCACGTGTCGAGTCCATCACGTGCTTATTTTTCAAAACCATGCATTGCATTATTATTCTAAATTATCAATTTTATCGTTACTAATTCGATTATTATAATGTCGCTTGTTGTATTGTGAATTCCGGGTTGTATTTCCGCCCGTGTAATTTGTAATTTATTTACGAGCTTTATTTTTGATGTTTGCCATTTATAGCATTTAAATGAACATCGCATGCTAAACCACTTCGACGTGAATTAAATGCATTAAAATAACGTAACAATCAATTCAATATTTATACATCGTAAAGTGTTGTTTGCATAACTTTCCACCGAATCACTAACGTGCGTATTATAAACTCGAACGATGTCTTAGTAGAGGTCGCTAAGTTCGGGCGGGGTTGGGTGTCCTTTGTGGGCTTCCCAACACGTACCCTCACCCCTTACTCAGAACCTCGGTTTTCGGATGCTCGAAACCGTTGGCGCACGAGAGTCATTCGATATACGATACCCGAAAACTCGGCATTGGTATCGTAATGCAAATGGACAAACCCCACAAGCTCTAAGTATTGAAGTGAGCCGTACTATGTGCATGGCCCACCAAAATATAGCGTGAGTTTGAACGGGCCCGAACTCCCACAAAGTTTGGTGGCGACTCCAACTTCGATTTAAATTTTAACCCGAGAACTATCTCACATGGGAAACAATTCGCCCCCCAAACCCGCGCGTGGCCGCGTCGGGGTGGAACTATGTCATGTCCATAACTTAAAAGTGACACATTTTTTAAGAATAAGAGAGAGTAGAAAATAATAAAAATAACTAAATTAGACGTGAGAGATCTCAATGCCTCACAGTAAACTCACCGTGAGACATTCTCATTCAGCAATTTGTGTTAGTCATAACTTATAAGAACTCATCAATCTTTACGTTTCTCGTTCATGTATTTTAACATAGAAAAAGAATTTTAAAATGTATAATTAATCAAGAAAATTGAAAAATATCATTATTTTAGTTTTTAAGTAAACAAAAAAAATCTCAAAAGGTCATGATAATATTATACAAGTCAATTGTCAATCTTGAAAGACGACCGTTTTGAAAAACACAATTTATCTTGAAAGAAATATAATAAAGTGTTGAACTTCTCTCGTGTATGAATGAAATATTAATGGAGGCAAGACAGTACACTGAGATAGACAATTTTAAGTCAGCACATGGAAAACCAACTGCGTTAAGTCGAGCTAAGTCTAGCTTCCCAATATATTATTCGACTAAAGAGAATCAGTTGATTAAAGTATATGAAATATGAGATGAATTCTAAGGTAGATATTATTTGATTGTCCTTCTAAATTTATAGGTAAAGATAATTTTCACCATCTTAGGGGGAAATTGATAAGGATTAGCTTATAAAAACAAACAAATAACGTTGATCTCCAACTGAACCTGAAGTTCAATAACTTGTTTAAATATGAATACATTAACTAAGGGTTCGAAAAATAAAAATGATGATTTAAATATCGTTTGGTTAAGATGATGTATAGTACTTCCTCCTTTTTTTTTATATCTTCTCATCTTAATATAATACCCCATCTATATATTGAGGGATGAGAAGATATAAAAAAAATGGAGGAATTTTTTTCCACGAAGAATTGTCTAAAGTAAGAAAAAGTGAGGTATAAAAGTGGAAATATGGTGGGATTTGTCTGTAGAGAAAATAATAAAGAATTGAAGAATAAATAAAGAATTAATTAAAACCACAACCTAAAAAGGAAAGAGGGTAGATAAGTAAACTAGTGTCAATAAGAAAAAAATGGAAGAAAACTAATAATATGAGGGAGTATTATATAGTAACAAAAATTGAGACCCTTGGCAAAATTATGAGTTAATCACTCATGATGTGTACAAGGGCGGATCCAGGAATTATAAATAATTCAGGCTAAAGTTTACGTACAATGTAGATTTTTTTTTTCAAGATTAAAAAATGCATTAAAATATGCATAACATTGTGTTAATCTGTAATTATTGGTTTGGTAGTGAAAGTGAATTGAATAGTACTCCCTATGAAGTATTATTTTTGGAAATAATAAATTTGTTTGGAGTGTATTATTTATGAACCTACGATTCCAAATCATGGCGAGACATTTTTTTTCAAACGATGATTCATCGTATTGATTTTTTTTCTAAGCGCACCGCCATAAGAATTCATAAGCCGGACAAACACAATGCATACAGAGTATTATATTGCAATACCATTCAAAAGCTTAAAGCAACTTTTAGTTACTTTATTTTTTTAATAAAAAGATACTCCCTCCGTATCTATATGTTCGTACCCTTTTATTAAAATACTTCTCACATATATTAGACAAAGGGGACGAACTTATATATACGGAGGGAGTACATTACTATAGTTCTTTTAAATAAATATTGTTACTCATATAAAATATAAATTACCAGTTACATATAACCAAATAATCTTGATGAGTGATACGGGTAAATCGTGTCATCGTAATCAAAATAAACCTAAATTATAACTAACGGGTAGCTAGTAATAAGTAGGGTTGATTCCACAGGGAGACCAATTGAATTTACGAGTTTGGTTGATTAACAAGTCAGGTCACGAGTATGAGTTGATTTTGGAACTAACAGGATAAAATTGACAGTAAACAGGAAAGAAAACAAACTAAAGCTAATGATAATAGATAGGGTGAGTATACTTAAACTACTGAAAACAGGGAAATTAGAGATAATCAAATAGAGAAAAGCACCAAAGTGATCAGATCATTATGAATCAAGACAAGCATAAATACGATATTCAAACAATCAGTTAATATGGACTAAAGAGTAATGACACGGTCCTCGCGGATCACTATGTAGACACCCAGATTCGGACCTGGTGGCTGCAGGAGTGCCCAACGAACACCCGATGATGATCGGACTGCAACACGACACGATTTTACGATGTTTTAGATGGTTTATCTATAGAACGGATCAAACAATTACTCAGAAAAATCAATTCAACACCAAGACGGTCTTAGTCGTGTCACTACGGTCGCGTCGACACTAATTAGAGTCAATCTCTACACCGGGGCTCCGAATCGGTCCCGAAAAAAGCAGAGTCAAACCCGAGTCAACACGTCAGGCCGAGCAAGCCTCGAGACGCGCGCCCGAGGACGATCAACGCAACGCGCTAGGTCACGGAGGAATTCTTAATGCCCAAGAAAACATAAGATCACGTATAATTGTAGACACCCACATTTGGTTGCTAGGTGTCTATAGCAGTTTCCATAAAACACTCGATGATGATCGGACGCAAACGTGTTTCTACGCGCTCGGATATGGGCTCGAAACCATTAGTTTCTGGCTTGGGCTTTTTACGGAGTACAAATCTCACAAAACCGACCTCAAATTCAGGCCCAGTGGACCGTTTCCAATCAAATAAGACTAATTTGGGTCGAAACCGACACCGGAAATAGAACTGTCTTTTTAGAGACCGGGTCAAACCCCTGTCTAAGCCATTTCCGAGACACAAAACAGCCATGCAAATATCAAGAATCTAACCCAAACACAATATCCTCAAAAATAGCCCACCCGCCTCATCCACTCGATCGAGT
The DNA here is from genome assembly GCA_958450325.1 of Agrostemma githago. NCBI lineage: Eukaryota > Viridiplantae > Streptophyta > Magnoliopsida > Caryophyllales > Caryophyllaceae > Agrostemma > Agrostemma githago. The sequence continues at coordinate 53,611,129 of OY288253.1, forward strand.
GTCAGCTCACTCGATCGAGTGGGCCTCCAATAGGTCCGCTGTCTCATTTTAGCTGGGCCACTCGATCGAGTCCATCAGGGCACTCGATCGAGTAACCCTAGACGAGGGTGGGGGAGAATTCTTAGATATACCTCCCCTTTGCAACATCTTCACACAACTTTTTTTACCTACAACATTCAAAAACCCTAATCACTCATCTTCAACTTACAACCCAAGCAACTTACAAACCCTGAAACCACCATAACTCAACTTACATAGATCTCGAACTCCCGTGCCTAAGCCACAACTAGACGATTCCTATACCGAGAGCACGAAACATGTAGGTTGAGGGTGCAAAAATCCCGATTTCTTCTTTCTTCTTCTCTTCTCTTTCTGCGTTGTCTTCCTCGTTCTTTTCTCTCTTTTTTTGTTTTTTTATCTTTCTAATATCGATAATATCACTAGTATTAAGACGTTAAATTACTCGCTAATTCGTGTCGAGCGGAAAGGATGACGAGATAAGGAAATCCGAATATACAACATACAAGGGTGCTTCACCCGATGTTGCCGGTCGCTTATCCCGACACCCCGAACGCTTAATTGTTGAAGCGAGTCAACATAAACAATATTTTTTTTTATTTTGTCATCATAATTATTATCGCATATACATCAATTTCTAAAAATATTTCGAATTGAGCACGTTTAAAAGTGATATTAGCATAAGACCCTTCTAACCCTTTCACGAGTTGTAACAGTGGTGGAGCCCTCTCAAGGAGCCCCGCCCTAAACACTCAAAGGCGTGATGGGATCGCAATATTCCCTTTTAAACGCACCCGATTTCTTTTTTTATGAACCGAGACCCGTTGATGCGGATCCGACATCACAAAATCCGCAAGGATTCGCTACGATGTCGAGATGCGAAGGGAATCAAGTCCTTTTTAATTCAAGCAAATATAAAGCGTCGCTCTTTAGATTCGATACCAACTCAATAGTCGGATATCATATCTAATAGAGTAGTCAAGAAATTTAACTAACTCGAATTAGTTGATGCTAAAATAGTTGTCACATAATTCGAAGGAATTAATTACGACACTATAAATGCGGAGATAATTTATCTCGTTTTAGTTTAATTTAAACGACTTACAACTTTTTTATTAGATTTTGCTTTAAGTATTCGATATTGATTTCATAATCAAATATCGGATACGACGAGCATCAAAATCCGAATCGAGCACAATCATACAATATTTTTGCCCGATTTGACTAAATTAGCGATTTTTCCCAAAATCGTAAAGCAATTTCAAAATCCCTACAAATAGCAAAACGAACCATAGTTCGTACAGGGGTCACTCGACAAAGTGCCATAGGCCACTCGATCGAGTGACATCCCAAAAATCGAGGCAGAATGCATTTTCGAGGACCACTCGATCGAGTCCCTCAATGACTCGATCGAGTGACACCTCAAATTTTGGGCATACCCTTTTTCCGAGGCACACTCAGTCGAGTCCTTCAATGACTCGATCGAGTGTCCTTTCATCACGTCAAAACCGTGAGCCCTAAACATAATTTGTGCCTCGATAAAATATTTTCGTGACTTCGGTCAACACGTGTCAAGTCAATCACGTGTAATATTGCTTTCTAAAATCATGCATCATGTCGTCTAAATCATTCCATAGCATTTTTATATTATTCGCAAACCGTTATTATCGTTGTCACCGTTACTAACTTGTTTGTTTATGTCTTTTCATTCTATTTTTATTTCGTTTTTTTTATTGTACTAAAACAAATCTCTCATGCTAAATATAACTTTGACGTTAATTTTAGATGCATTAAATCGACTTAGCAACTCATTCCAATTCTCGCATGTTTAGGGAAAACGTTGTTTGCACATCATTTTCATCGTTTTACTAACGCGCGTATTAAAACATCAAACAATATCTTAGTAGAGGCCGCTAATGTGCGGGCGGGGTTGGGTGTTCTTTGTGAACTTCCCAACTCGTACCCTCACCCCTTACTCAGAACCATAGTTTCCGGATATCCGAATCCATTGGCACACGAGAGTCATTCAATACACGGTATCCGATAATGTCGGTATCGGTATCAACTGCAAAGGGATGAACCAAATAAACTCTAACATCCGAATGGGCCATACTTTGTGCATGGCCCACTAAGATATAGAGTGGGTTCGAACGGGCCCGAACTCCCACAAAGTTCGGTGGCGACTCCACTTCAATTTAAATTTCAATTCGACCCATCTCATATGGAGATTTATTCGCCTCCCCAAACCCGCGCGTGGCCGCGTCGGGGTGGACCTATGTCATGTCCACAATTTGGCGACTCCGCTGGGGATTAACTGATGCGTGACTTACCATCGGCATCTTCAGGGTGAGACTCGAATAGAAATCATTTGACTAGTACAATACGCGTTTTAGTTTTACGGTTCATGCATAACCCTATTTTTTCCCGGGCCGGTACTGATGACGGACGTCCCACTATACCCTGATATACTCCAATATGGATATGTCAAAGGTGTTCATAGTCGATTCGTATGGGTTTCGCGGCATGTTCTAAGCTCAACCCGACTTAGGAAGTCCGTCCCGATTCACGGATAGGCTATGTGCACTGGTATAGACCCTATTTCGACCGACCGAGACTTAGTGTAAAACATACATGGCGTCGTTATAATGCTTGCGTGACTACCTGCTACTTGGTTTTCGTGTCGCTTTCAAAAAACCGTCATTTCAAAAAAAAAATTGCATCTTTTTAAAAATATTCAATTTTCATAAACTCGGAAAACTGCCGAAATTTAGACTTAAGATTTGACTCAAAACAAGCCTATTTTCTAGCCGGCATGCTGCCCATTTCAAAATTCAAATTTCCGATCCACCATTCGATTTTCGAATTTTCAAAATTCAATTTCGATTTTAAAATTTTCGAGATGCCATTCGCGATTTTCAAATTTTCGAGATGCCATTTTCGATTTTTAAAATTTTTGAGATGCCATTTTCAATTTTCAAATCTTCGAGATGCCGTTTTTGATTTTTCAAATTATCGGAAATTCTTTTTTTTTCGATATTCAAATTTCAAAATTCCAATTATTCAACTTTTCAAAAACCCGGAAAGCTACCGAATTTAGGACTTATGATTTTTTTCAAAATAGCCTATTTTTAGACGGTATGTTGCCCATTTCAGAATTAAATAATATTTTCAGACCTTCAAAATTGCGGCCTGATGGCACTTTTTCGATTTTTGAAAAATCGGGCCATCCACCGGTTTTCTCGGATTTTCTAAAAATATCCTTTTCAAAAAAAACTTTCCTCTTCTTAGGACTTCCCGTATTTAGCAGTGTCGGGTCTTGTCATAATTCGTCGAAAGTCTTTAGCGTCGAAACTCCGTCGATCTTACATCACGGGTTTCCTCCCTATCCCAGTCCGCCTTATTTGACTAAGGAATGGCCCACCTACGTAGGACATACCCCTACCAAGGAAAGCCCATTTAACCACTCGAGTCCTAACTAGAAAGTCCCACACGATTTTTCCCTCCAACAGGACGGTCCCCACGACCTTTCCTAAGGGAATTTCGCTCGTCTTTCAATCCGTTAGTCGAGTCATCCTAATTTGAGAATCCTTTAACTTAAGGGTCTACCCTAATCACAGGGTCCATCCTTATTCAAGTCAAGTCGAGGGTCTCTAGCATCGAAACTCTGTCGATCTTACATCACAAGTTTCTTCCCTTACCCCGTCTGCCTTTCCTCGAGGCCAAGTCAACCTTTTACAAGGCATAGCCCTATAACAAAAGGTTCGTGATCCTTACGTCTAAGGGTCACTCGTCCGACACTTGAGTCTTAACAACCTTCGATCCCAATTGGGGGCTACCCTTCAGCAGAGCGATCAATCACGGTTGCTCTAAGGGTCTTGTCTTACACGTGTCTCACGTACCCTACTTTCGAGTCACTTAGATGTCACACCACTTGAGTCCTATCAAAGGCTTTAGTCTCACTCAGGGGCTGTCCTCCACCCGAACAGTCAATCACGGTTAACCTAGAGAGTACCCTGCGTCCATCCTGCATCGGCGTCCTTATGATGCCTTCTTCGAGTCGAAATCATGCTACGAACACTCGAGTCACCTAGGGTTAAGTAACCACGGTTGGTCCGAGCACGTGACGCGGTCAAACACGGTCGCCCCATTTTTGGACTCACCACCCTTCTGCAGTTCGAGTCTAATTTGCGGTCGTTACTTTGCCTAGGTCAACGTTCGGGTATCCCGATCCAAGAATTATAGTCATTCCCGCCCCCCGAGCCGTACCTAGTTTGACTCTCTCTCTTGCATTTGCGCAAAACCGAGCTTAGGTGAGTTCTAACACCTATCGTTTCTTCCGATCGGGGACCCTATGAATGAGGCGTTACCAAACCACAACAATTCTCGCGCCATCGAGAAAGGAGATATCCAGAGGAGTATGCTTATGCTATCTTGCTCTATTAACAATATCTTCTCGAAAATCAATATTGCCCTAGATAACCTAAGTTCCAGGGTAACCATCATCGAAGAGGATCTTGTAAGAACCCGATCCCGTCTAACACAACTAGAGCGGGTGAGACAGCCAATCACCCAACCGAGCCATTTGAAAGGTGAACACTCTTACGAAACTGTCCGATACCCTCAAGATGGCAAGACCGAGAGAGGTACCCCTCAAGTCACCTCTCTGAAAATCAAGAACCAGTCAAAAGTAAGGACATTTACCCACTTGGATATGTCCTACACCGTCGCTTTCCAAAGGTTGGTTTCGAAGGGCCTAATACTACCTGTAGGCCCAACAGCCGACCCACCTTCAGAAAAACGTGCCAAGACATGGAGCACTGAATGTTACTGTCAGTTCCATATGGGGAAGGGGCACGATACAGAACAATGCTGGAAACTGAAACACCTCATCCAAGATTTCCTCGATGCCGGGAGGACTCCTGTTTTGGAAACATTATCGCTTGTAAAGCCCCTCATGGACTATACAGGGCCCGATGACCAATGCATCCAGTCTACCTCCCATGCATCTGAAAGTCCGGATTTGATTTAAGTTCGAGTCTGAGTCCGAGTCTAGGATGTACTATTTATTTCAATTTCAAAGTCAGAGTCAGAGTCAATTGTATTCTGTCCTCTTTTTCAAAATTCAATAAAATCAGCTTTTCTATTTCTCATATATACTTCCCTTATGTGTTTCCGAGAACATGATGAACACCATCGTACACTGTGAGCACATGCACGTGACTATAGGCACATCTATAATGACTGCAGGAAATCGAGACCCGTGTTTTCCTTTACCTGTTCCATGTCTGACATAGAAAGCCACATAACTACCTTTAGCAGGAGCGGTATCGAATCCTATGACAAATCTAGGTAGTCTCCTAGTTTGGGTTTAAGACGGGAGGCAAGCCCATTTCCCACAATAAACACCCCTCCAATAAGACTGACCAATCCCTACCTTTGACGTTAGTCTGACCAGAAGCAAAAAAAAAGAAACATCGTGACTCTATAAACGTGATGCCAAAAATACCCAACTTGGGACGATGTTTCCACCATGCTTGCTCGGAATTATGATTACAATACCGAGATCCAAACCGCCATGTTTACCGTAGACACTCCACCGCGAGTTGCACTCACACAAACAACAACTATGCTTACACCTTACAAAGCCTTAGCTCCAAAAGCCTAGCCCAACCAACGGGGCCAACCCCAAATCTACCCACAACACCATAAGGGGGTAGCCGTGAAAAAAAAAGAAAAAAAACTGGAAAAAAAAAATCAAAAGTCCAAGGAAAAAGCAAAATGCCAAAACAAAAAAGCAGGCCATCATAAAATAAAAAGAGGCACCCATGACCGAGGTTAAACGGTCAACCCAAATAAAGAATCCCATGATCGGGGGCTAAGAGGTCAACCAAAAAAAACCCATGACCGTGGTCAACAGTCAACTCAAGTGAAAGCCCCTTGACCGGGATACAGTCAATTCAAAAATTATCAATGCCCATATCGTCAAATAGGGGAGAAACAATCAAGTTGGTCAGCTAACGCCCAATTTAGCCTTCCCACATTGCAACCCTCAAGACCTTCCCGAGACCTAGGCTAAGAGACAACCTGGAATTTTTGAGGATTCAGCTAGGCTCCATAGGACACCCCTAACCATTAGGCCCAGACATGGAAATCAGATCCCACATTATCAAACCTGCCCAATCGAAGTCCGAGTTATTTTTACTCGACTTCCTCCTTTCCTACCACATTGCAATACCATACCCTCGAAGCTTTAGCTCCACAAAAATCAAGCTCCAGATGTCAAAACATCAAAGCCACTTACGACCTAGCACCACATTTCCAAAATTATCCAAACCAGTTACCAACCCCAAACACAGGAACTCAACTTGCGGTCGGCAGAGAACTTGCCCAAATAGTTCACACTACCTCTGGCGGCTACCCCCGAGAACGCTAACAGTCACAGGATCAACATCCTAACTATTCTAGCCCTTTGATCAAGACATCATGGGAATGCACCTAGCCTACACCGTCAATATGGCTAGTTACACACAAAGTCCTATTAGACTAGGCACCATAATATATCTTTCAATCACTGAACTACCGCTTGGTTTGATTTCACCGCACGTGAATACGTAGGCAGCCTTTCAACAGAGGCACAACCACCCACACTGACACAAATTCAAAAAAGCATCGTCATTCTTATCACGACACTGTCATGTTCTCAACAGTTTAGCTTTGTCGTCCTGGGGGCTTCTCTTAGGCAGAAGTTGTCCATCCACTCACAAAATCCAAATACTTTCAAAAATCTAGCCTTCTTTCTATAGTGTGTCCTAGTACTCGGCTCAGTCGAAGACGAGAATCTGTCAGAATTTGAAGCGACACCCACTTTGGGAATGAACCCCAAAACCAAAAAAGATCCAAAAGAGCGCTAGGCTACAGCATTGCTACTGCTAAGTCCTGTAGAAAGCAATCACATTATAGACTACTGCCATCCCCTATAGCATATCCATCCCATTTCGATATTCGACCATGTTGTCACTCGCCTAGGCTACGGAATAGCGCAATTTAAAAGTCTTCTCATCTTAGGTGGCCCACCCCCCTACTGAGTCACGGTCCAACTCATAGAGAGTCCAGTTCATGTCTGTCAACTCGTCTAGTCGCGTCCAGAGTCGAGTCTGTCGGTATGTCTCTCTTCAAATTCTCATTTTAAAATTTGCAAAACTTGGCCATTTTAGAAAATCTTTTTCGACAAGGTCAAATTTCAGTTTTGAAAACCTATTTTCTAGCACGTGAGTTGCTTTCAGGACTTCGATTTCAAAACTAAGCAAAAATCATTTTCCTCAGCGTAAGTCAGTCGATAGATGCTAACTGCATGTCTCTGCTATATTTGCTATTTCTGCTTGTATATCTAACATTTCAGGTACCAGCTTGTCTTCCCAACGGAACATCAAGTTTTTTTATTCCCCAGCACCTGTGCAACTCACATATCTCCCCAGTGGAAAGCCCAGGGCGACATTTTCCCAAAATAGCACGGGATGGGCCCATATATAGGCGCACCCAGGACTTATACAACAAGTCCGATTTCCCGCATAATTCTGAGTGGGGATGTGTCTGCAAACGGACACACCCAGGGCTTCTAGGCAAAGCTCCCGCATAGTTCTGAGATGGGATGTGTCTGCAAACGGACACACCCAGGGCTTCTAGGCAAAGCTCCCGCATAGTGCTTGGGATGTGTCTGCAAACGGACACACCCAGGGCTTCTAGGCAAGCTCCCGCATAGTTCTGAGATGGGATGTGTCTGCAAACGAACACACCCAGGGCTTCTTAGGCAAGCTCCTGCGCAGCTCCAAGACGGGATGTATCCGCATACAGATACACCCAGGGCTTAAAAAAAAACAAGTCCCACGGATCTACTCCCGACAACAGAACTCAGGTATGATTTCTATCTTATGGCTGGCGAGCCCTTTCACGCAAGTCCAATGGACTATAAACGACCCAACCGGAAGTCTACCATGTTTTAATCCTTGATTGGCCTGGTAGCTACTCTGACTCTCGCCTTGTCCAAGCCTCAGTCAGAGTGGGGGCTCTGTAGACACCCTTAATTGGCTGCTAGGTGTTTATAGCAGTTTCCAAAAAACACCCGATGATGATCGGACGCAAACGTGTTTCTACGTGCTCGGATATGGGCTCAAAACCATTAGTTTCTGGCTTGGGCTTTTTACGGAGTAAAAATCTCACAAAACAGACCTCAAATTCAGGCCCAGTGGACCGTTTCCAATCAAATAAGAGTAATTTGGGTAAAAAACGACATCGGAAATAAAACTGTCTTTTTAGAGACTGGGTCAAACCCCGGTCTAAGCCATTTCCGAGACACAAAACAGCCATGCAAATATCAAGAATCCAACCCAAACACAAAATCCTCAAAAATAGCCCATCCGCCTCATCCACTCGATCGAGTGTCAGCTCACTCGATTGAGTGGGCCTCCAATAGGCCCGCTGTCTCCTTTTAGCTGGGCCACTCGATCGAGTCCATCAGGGTACTCGATCGAGTAACCCTAGACGAGGGTGGGGGGAGAATTCTTGTATATACCTCCCCTTTGCAACATCTTCACACAACGTTTTTTACCTAGAACATTCAAAAACCCTAATCACTCATCTTCAACTTACAACCCAAGCAACTTACAAATCCTGAAACCACCATAACTCAACTTACATAGATCTCGAACTTCCGTGCCTAAGCCACAACTAGATGAGTCCTATACCGAGAGCAAGAAACATGTAGGTTGAGGGTGCAAAAATCCCGATTTCTTCTTTCTTTTTCTTTTCTCTTTCTGCGTTGTCTTCCACGTTCTTTTCTCTCTTTTTTCGTTTTTTTATCTTTCTAATATCGATAATAGCACTAGTATTAAGACGTTAAATTACTCGCTAATTCGTGTCGAGCGTAAAGGATGACAAGATAAGGAAATCCGAATATACAACAAACAAGGGTGCTTCACCGGATGTTGCCAGTCGCTTATCCCGACACCCCGAACGCTTAATTGTTGAAGCGAGTCAACATAAACAATAGTTTTTTTTATTTTGTCATCATAATTATTATCGCATATACATCGATTTCTAAAAATATTTTGAATTGAGCACGTTTAAAAGTGATATTAGCATAAGACCCTTCTAACCCTTTCACGAGTTGTAACAGTGATAGAGCCCTCTCAAGGAGCCCCGCCCTAAACACTCAAAGGCGTGATGGGATCGCAATATTCCCTTTTAAACGCGCCCGATTCCTTTTTTTACGAACCGAGACCCGTTGATGCGGATCCAACATCACAAAATCCGCAAGGATTCGCTACGATGTCGAGATGCGGAGGGAATCAAGTCCTTTTTAATTCAAGCAAATATAAAGCGTCGCTCTTTAGATTCGATACCAACTCAATAGTCAGATATCATATCTAATAGAGTAGTCAAGAAATTTAACTAACTCGAATTTGTTGATGCTAAAAAAGTTGTCACATAATTCGAAGGAATTAATTACGACACTATAAATGCAGAGATAATTTATCTCGTTTTAGTTTAATTTAAACGACTTACAACTTTTTTATTAGATTTTGCTCTAAGTATTCGATATTGATTTCATAATCAAATATCGGATACGACGAGCATCAAAATCCGAATCGAGCACAAATCATACAATATTTTTGCCCGATTTGACTAAATTAGCAGCAATTTCGAAATCCCTACAAATAGCAAAACGAACCATAGTTCGTACAGGGGTCACTCGACTGAGTGCCATAGGCCACTCGATCGAGTGACATCCCAAAAATCGAGGCAGAATGCATTTTCGAGGACCACTCGATCGAGTCCCTCAATGACTCGATCGAGTGGCACCTCAATTTTTGGGCATACCCCTTTTCCGAGGCACACTCGGTCGAGTCCTTCAATGACTCGATCGAGTGTCCTTTCATCACGTCAAAACCGTGAGCCCTAAACATATTTCGAGCCTCGATAAAATATTTTCGTGACTTCGGTCAACACGTGTCGAGTCAATCACGTGTAATATTGCTTTCTAAAATCATGCATCATGTCGTTTACATCATTCCATAGCATTTTTATATTATTCGCAAACCGTTATTATCGTTGTCACCGTTACTAACTTGTTTGTTTATGTCTTTTCATCCTATTTTTATTTCGTTTGTTTTATTGTACTAAAACAAATCTCGCATGCTGAATATAACTTTAACGATAATATTAGATGCATTAAATCGACTTAGCAATCCATTCTAATTCTTGCATCTTTAGGGAAAAGGTTGTTTGCATATCATTTTCATCGTTTTACTAACGCGCGTATTAAAACATCAAACGATATCTTAGTAGAGGCCGCTAATGTGAGAGCGGGGTTGAGTGTTCTTTGTGAATATCCCAACACGTACCCTCACCCCTTACTCAGAACCATAGTTTCCGGATATTCGAATCCATTGGCACACGAGAGTCATTCAATACACGGTATCCGATAATGTCGGTATTGGTATCAAATGCAAAGGGACGAACCCAATAAACTCTGACATTCGAATGGGCCATACTTTGTGCATGGCCCATTAAGATATAGAGTGGAATCGAACGGGCCCGAACTCCCACAAAGTTCGGTGGCGACTCCACTTCGATTTAAATTTCAATTCGACCCATCTCATCTGGAGATTCATTCGCCTCCCCAAACCCGCGCGTGGCCGCGTCGGGGTGGACCTATGTCTTGTCCACAATAATCTCTGCTTTGGAAAGTTTTTAAATCGGATCTTCAATATTTCACCCGCCTCCCTCCAGGCGCCTTAGATCTGCATCGCCCCAACTCAAGCGTCTCAGTCTTGGGTCGCACGCCACCAGGCGCCTGAGATCTCGATTTGAACTACGAGAAAAACTATAAATACCCCCCTTCTCCGCTCATTTCGACACACAACAAGAATTCGTTCTTCTCCTCCTCTTCTTTACGAGCTCCTTGCTCTTCTTTAGCATCGCACTCCAACATTAAGCACGATCCACTCAATCGTTTTCTCACTGATTCGCGAATCAACACTACTCTTCGTAGTTCCTCGAGTCATTGGCTCAATCCGAACGAAAAAGGGCACCCGTGTTTGACTTGCCACTTCGAGTCTACCGTAGCGAAGCTCTGAAGGAATCGCCGCAGGAAAGCTAGGAGGATCCGCCTTAAGAAGTCGTATCGTCGCTAGGTTGTCATCTAAACACAACTTTACATTCCGCACTTTTAGTTATGCACTTCGATAACGTCGAGTCCGACTCATGTGGATACTAAAAACAACGCGTCGTTAACATACGTAACGTCCACAACTTCAACTATAAGCACTAAAACACCCTAAGTAAACCCGAGTAGTCATGAGATCCGTTCTCAACCTTCTACACATCGTGTCTCGTTTAGTGTACACTCTGAGGGTGCAACTCCTTTTAATGTGATTTAATTACATTTCGCATTTACCGCTTTCGTATGATTTATCACTTTTACGACCATAATCGCATGCTAAATCACCCAACACGGAATTCAAAACGTAAACAAACTAAAACTGAACAAGTGGTGGTCGGGTTCCATATTAATCCCGATGCTCACCCCTCACACGTGGTTCGACGCATCCTTATTAATACCGAACCGACACATCTTAGGCAGAATACCAGGTAAGGTATACCACGAGAAAGACTAATATCCGTATTATCGCGTTAAAACTGATTTGCTAATATGTATAATATCTAGTAGTCTCTACTCTCCTACGTGCATCTTTTCATGGTCTGCTTGTCACGTGAAATCGCATGCAAAGAATGTAAAAGCAGTTACTTCGAAGACAAAAACTTACTTGTCCTAAAAACAACCGACATAGCAAAGATATAAGGTTAAAACAACGAATGTTATCGTACTTCCGCCACAATTAAGGAACGAAGTTATCAGCCCACCGATTGACTAGTAGAGGCCACTACGTGCGGGCGGGATTGGGTGTTGACGTCTATCGGACGTTGGCTTTCCAATACGTACCCTTACCCCTTACTCAGAATCTACGGTTTCCGGATGCCCGAAACCATTGACAGTGAGAGTCATTCTAGACATGGAATGCTTAAGCGTACGTGAGATCGGATCGCCCCCCCGAGAACGCGAGCGGGTGTTCTCGACGATGGGCCGCGTGGGTGGCCGTCGCGACCAGGTCTCGCGCGGGTGTGCGCGGGGCGATCGGATTAGGCGAGCGTCCACAGTTTGGCGACTCCGATGGGGAATTGGAAACAAGTTTTCAGCAGAGGTGTAACTCGAACGAGGTCGGGGAAGCTAATTTCTTAGTTCATTTTGGTGGTCACTACAGGTTTTGGCCCTAAAAAGCCCACCCTAACCAATGTTAGGATCAATCGACCTTTTCGCGGTAAGTGTAATCCCCTAGAAAATCTAACGCAATACAGTGGCGGAAACACTGTAGAGTTGGGATTAAAACACACTGACAAACTATATCTTATTAAAAGAAATGGTAAGTCAATACAAAGGCCTCTTTTTACAAAAGGGCTAAAGAGAAAATTCACCAAACGGGTTATACAAATCCATAAATTACATGAATAAAGAAAGAGTAGGATCCATGCTACTCGCTAGCTCACACCCAAAACCCAGCAACAAATACCTGTCATGTTATAAACATAACAGCCACGTCAGTGGGGAGTAACTCGGACGTTCTCCCAGCCAAATTATATCATATGGAAAAATAATAGTATTATTATATCAAAATACTTAAAATGAGAAAACATAAAAAAAACGATATAATAAAATAAGTTCTCGGAGAAAACTAAAATATTGGAATAATAAAATCAGAACAAGCTTTCAGAAGAAAACTTAAAATATTTGTCAACCTGTAAATCAAAATCAATCGATAATAATAATAAAATATTCAAAATGGCGTTATGGATAGGAGTAGTGATGAATGCTAGACTTTCACTAGGAGAATACTAAAACTAGCTTCGAGAACTTAGTTCAAACAAATCAAACTTCGGTCTCTAACTAGGCTACTCAACCATAATAGGACGGCGACTTATAAATGCGTGGCCCTAGTTTAAAATAATGCACACCCCTCCTGGGATTACCTATCACCCAGTTCAACTTATGACGGCGACTTACTGCGAGGCCTAAGCTTAAGGTCAAAATGTAAACAACTCCCGGGATACCTGTCACCCGGTTCAACAACCAATGTACCAATTCCTGATACACTAGCCTTATAGTTGATGGCAAAACGTAAACCCCAGAATATATTACTCTAACCTCACACTTTTCCTTATTCCATAACTCCAAAACAAAGCCATTATCGATATTCAAATATATAATCATTATGAACAATATGAAGAAAAAGAAGAATAAACATTTTATATAAAAGGGAAACTTTCTATAAGTGAAATGTATAAAATAGCATTTCTAACAAAATTAACATTTTATTATTATCGTCGTTATCGTAATTTTAATATATTTCTAAATTCGTTACTCAAAATATGATTAAAATATACTAAGTCAATATATAGTATTTTATAAATAACTAGGAAATCGAGTTAAAACCATAAATTTTAGAAAAGAGATGTTTTACGAAAAACGATATCAAAATTAATTGAGTCGACGAGTTTTATAAATGAAATGAGATTTACAAAGATTTCAAATTATTTTTTTACAAATAGCTTTTATTAATAAGTAGTATGGATTTTAATAAAAATAGTCAATCCGAAACAAATAAGAAATTATTAGTGAAAATAGTCTCGACTAAAATATATTTAAAACTAAATCGACTATTTTCTCATTTGTTAGCATAAATCGTAAAATGAAAATTAATTTATTAAACAAGTATACAAATCTCGATTATTGTATAAAAATACGATTTTGAGTTAAAATTATAAATAAACGAAATATGACGAAAATATGAAATCGATATTATTTAGTTACTAGTGTCACGATACCAACAAAATATTATAACGATCATAAATAATTAAATTACCAACAATTTATAAAAACGATAACGAAAACTTGTAAAAATATTGATAAGGCATACGATTTAAAATTAGTATAATTAGTAAATAATAAATAGCTAAAATTAGAAAAACCGAAGTAAAAATATTTACTACATACTACTAGTCAAACATACGATATAAAATCGAGTAACGTCCTAAAGTTACCTTCGGTCGGCATCCGAAACGATCACGTACCTTGATTTGTCCAAACTCCAAATCGATATCCAAGTCTTTAAGCTCCAGGTTGCAGAATCATTAGTCTTCTACGCAAGCTTCGACACGAAAATCGAATTGACAAAACAAACGAATGAGACAAGGGTTGTATTCGGGTAACACGACAAACCCAAAAATAAGGAGGGAAGCTAGAACAAATAGAATGGGTCGGAATAAAGCGATATATCCAGACCTAAGACAAGGGAGCGAGAAAGACACACGAGTAATCGACATAAGACGGAAGGGAATTGACATGTCGAAATATAAATATGAGGACCAAATAGAACCAAGTCGATAAAGACTATGTCCTCTAAGATAGTAACGTGCAAGGGAATATAAACAGAGCCACAACAATAGCTGCCAGCAGCAAGAATGAGAGAAAGGAAGGAGAAGAAGAAGACACAAAGAATCGGGCTTGATAAACAACTCAAGAAACAATAAGAACAACAGCGACAACCATGAACAACAGTGGCGAAGAAACAGTACACGAAAGATGGAGAAGAAGACAGATAGAGGGATGGAAATCGACAACCGAACAACATAAACAACGACAGACTGCAACGGCAACAGTAACACCAACAACAGGTGCACAAAACGAAGAAGAAGGAGTAAAACAAAGAGACAAACAGCAGCAGCAGCAAAACCGACACAACAGTAGCATTACAATGAAGGACAGCAACACCGATCAGCAACGCATCAACATAAACAACAAATAGAAGATATGAATAACAGTAGCAGTAGCAGCATCGAACTTCAGGCATGAAAACAGTCGCAGCGGTAGTGAAAACAATAGCAGCAAAAGAAATCAGATTGAAGCAGAAAGAAGAAGGAGAAGAAAAGGGGAACATAAGCAAAATCGACATAGAACCGAGCAAAACAGTACACAACCAAGTGACAGCAGCACGGAGATGCAAATACAAGGCACAAAAATGGCAGGAAGATGACCATGACTGAACTAGACAGAAACAGGACCGAAATCGAGGAAGAAGAAGAAGAAACAGCAGTAGCAGTACCGTAAGATCCGCTACAGCAGCAGTAGTACGCAGCAGCAGCGAGTTGCAGACCGAGAATGATGATGGGGAGCGCGTACAGCAGGTGCGCGAGCCAACAGTAGCAGAGTAACGAAACGCGGCAGCAGCATAACGTAGCAGCAGCACCCGCGATAGACAGAGGAAAAAGGAGGAGAAACAAAGGAGAAATGCGTAAGAAAAACAAAAGAACGGGAATGAGAGGCGGTGGAGTAAGAACAAACAGCAGTGGAGGGGAAAAATGATAAAAACAAGGAGAAATGAGGAGTCAAACGGTGGAAAATGAAGAGATAATGCCAAGGGGTGTGTACAGAAAACAAGTGGGATGAAAACAAACGAAAAGGGAGCTGAATCATCTAACAATCTAGTGGATTAAAAACACGGATAAATTAAATGAATCGAGTTCCGTAACGATAAGTTGACTGACCCACAAATCGAATTAAAAACGAGTTAATAAAACTAATAAATAATCGGGCCGACAATTAAAATGAGCGTTAAAGTATTCGAGACAAAAACGAAGTAGATAGAAATAAATAATTAGACGATGAAAATATATTTCCCGATAAATAATAAGTTTTCAATAGAGTGAACTAAATTGATTTCTCGAGGAAATGAAATAAATATTTTGACGAAACTTAAAATAAATGAATTTCGAGCCAAAATAGAAATTCGAGCTTAAATATAAATAAATAAAAGAATTTAGAATTTAAATCGTCGAAATAAACTTTCGACAAAATCTAATTAAATGTATAAAATGAATCGAAACAGAAATAAAAATATGTTTTAAATATAAGAGTTTCCGAGACAAATAGAATTTTAGCAGTTTGAAACGATTAAACGAAAATTTCGTTTTATAATAATTTTAAGAATTACGAGTTAAATCGTAAAAA
This sequence comes from Agrostemma githago, assembly GCA_958450325.1. Lineage (NCBI taxonomy): Eukaryota > Viridiplantae > Streptophyta > Magnoliopsida > Caryophyllales > Caryophyllaceae > Agrostemma > Agrostemma githago. Next base: position 53,627,267 of record OY288253.1, read on the forward strand.
TAAAAAATACGAACATGATTTTAATTTAATTTAATTTATAAAATCAAGGGTGTTACAATCTTCCCCACTAAAAAGAAGTTTCGTCCTCGAAACTAATAAAAACATAATAATAGAATGGAAAACAAGGTTATATCATTTGAACAAAATGAGAATGCTTAACCCGCATCACAATCTCGATTTAAAGATTTTACAAATTCAAACGTGACATGAAATCGAAATCGAAGACACAATTTATTTCAAGAAAAGTTGGGCTCAATTCCCAAAGTTTAAAAGCATTTAAATTGATAACATCGCAGGTTAAAATTATTTTATAAAATAATGACGATAAATAATATTTGTAAACGAACTCGAGGGGGAAGAGTACTCAAATATCTTCAAAAGAACAGTAAAACGTTTTAATTAAGAAATTCTACAATACTTTGTTTTAAAACTAAAACAAAACTTTGAGAAATCAAGTTTTGTAGTTAGTAAATAAAAATCAAATCAGTCGACAGACATTTTCAATAACAGATTTAAAGTCTATCAGCAATAAAACAAAAATTTAGACGTACGAAGTTTTTTCGAAAATATTAAGTCGTTTTACATAATAATCTTATAAAAATCCAAAAAATTTGCAATTATGAAAGTTTTCATAAAATCTCGATCACGCGAAAATCAAAATTAAAATTTTAAATAATTTAGAAATACTTTAAAATAAATTATTAAGACCCTTTTCAAACATGACCAAAATAAAACAAAAACGAAATACAAAGTTTTGAAATTTATAACTCAAAATGTTAAAATTTCATGAAAATCAAAATTTGTAGATTAGTCAAACTTTTCATAACACAAGTTTGAGGAAAATAATAAATGGATAAATAGAGTGAAAGTCAACGACAAATCGAAACAGAATTTTTTTTTCAAACCCGATAAAGAAGTCGAAAGAATTGGCAGCAAAAGAGGTAACAGAATTTAAGAAAAGCTAAAGGAAGGACAAAATTGAGAGTCAATCGGAGCTCTCAGGGAATTACAGAAGAAGTTAACCATCTCGAGATTCCCGATACGACTCCCACAACACGGGTTCCTAAATTCAATCAAATAACGTTAAGTCCAATATTAGGCACACTAGGTGGAACTACCCAGTCACAATCTCCAAATAAAATGTCTTACGTGATCATCCATTCGTTCAAACGACACGATACTAATCCACAATTGTTTTACAATCTAATCTCTCATCAATTAAAATTCCAATGGTTATCAGACAAACCCAACTCGCAATCGATAAGGTTCCTAAATCCAAAGCTCATAAAGTTTGAACTCGAGGTACACCCCAAATTTCTCGAGTAAGGGACACTAAACAAGATCCACCACTTTAATAATGTTCGGGCACAAATTCTCAAAAATGATCACCAACATATTTAATATGCCACAAGTACAGAACTTGGGAAAGTACAACGAATCCTCAAACACGCTCAAACCTATAGGTAATGGCGCGAACACTCACATCTTCAAAACATGGCATTCAACTAAGGTTTCCAAGAATTCCACCAAATCTCATATAGTATCAGCGAAACCACCAAAATATTAACTCAACGAAGCCACAATCTCGTTGGTCTAAGGGTTTTGAACTATTAATCCATCAAGATGAATCGCATTAAGTATTCCTCAAAACAACGCGATAAAACCAACCTCTAAATGCAATATGTTTCTCCTTTCAAGGTTAACAACAATTTATACAAGGTAGATCACTCAACTCCAAAGTTCACGGGTTACAACCTTAAATAACGATCAACGATCTAATCCTCAAGAAACACGGGTAATCTATGTCAACTAAAATTTCTAGCGAAATTAATGAAAACCTTTAATGGTACCACAACACTCAGGCTAACATTTTAAACGATACTCTATGATCCCAAATATTCACGATACATCCATCAGAATATGCAATAAGTAAGAATCCCAAGGTAATATTATCAATTACACTTAGTTCGGTTCTAGGTTAGGTATTAGGTAACCATCCAATTATGATATACTCTACTCCAAAAGATTATTCAACTTTAAAGTCTTCCAAATAATCAAGTAACCTATAACCCAAAGTTCAGTGTCTAAAGTATCATCCTAATTCCATTAATTGACAATTTATCATTCAAATCGATCCTCAAAAGCTTACTAAGATAGATAACAGGGTATAACTCACAATCCTCGAACCATGTAACAAGGGTTTACTAAACCTCAAACATCTATGACTTGCACAGCGTTCACTGAGATGGAATTCGGTCAAACCAAGAATCTAAGAGGAAAGATGGTAAAGTAAGAGAATTAATCGAAGATTTATCTCAAGAATGAAGATGAGAATTTATAAGAAGGGTTGGAAGAAGTAGAGGCAGGGAGAAAAGAATCAATGATTCTAGACGTTTAAGATCTAAAACGAGAAGGGAAAGTTTGGACCTCTACGGTTCCACAAAGGAATTCGCGGAATAAATTCATCTTCTTGTAGAGGAACGAGCACACAACATTTGGGTCGCTCCATCTGGATCTACTGCTACAACATGGAACATGAATCTACTCGTGATCATCTAACCTGTAGCTTGAGCAAACTAAACTGGAGCTGAAAAGTCACCATCGACATCTTTCTTGGAGCAGCAAGTTGTCCACTCGAGTCAGCAGGCGCTGAGAGTTCCAAGCAGGTCTTGTCCCGATCTGAAGCAGCATCCTATCAACGTCTTGTTCATTCATCTTCTTCCAAACAGAAGCAACAAATTTTCAATGCTAGTCATTGAGTTACAAGAACATATAAACCTAACAGTTAAGTCCTTATTTTGATTTCTACCCATCTCTCACTAATATTCTTTTAATGTTCATATCATTTACGAGTGTTTTTCCTAAAATCAGGTGTAAGCGTCGGGAGCAACAATGCTCTGATACCAACTGTAATCCCCTAGAAAATCTAACGCAATACAGTGGCGGAAACACTGTAGAGTTGGGATTAAAACACACTGACAAACTATATCTTATTAAAAGAAATGGTAAGTCAATACAAATGCCTCTTTTTACAAAAGGGCTAAAGAGAAAATTCACCAAACGGGTTATACAAATCCATAAATTACATGAATAAAGAAAGAGTAGGATCCATGCTACTCGCTAGCTCACACCCAAAACCCAGCGGCAAATACCTGTCATCTTATAAACATAACAGCCACGTCAGTGGGGAGTAACTCGGACGTTCTCCCAGCCAAATTATATCATATGGAAAAATAATAGTATTATTATATCAAAATACTTAAAATGAGAAAACATAAAGAAAAACGATATAATAAAATAAGTTCTCGGAGAAAACTAAAATATTGGAATAATAAAATCAGAACAAGCTTTCAGAAGAAAACTTAAAATATTTGCCAACCTGTAAATCAAAATCAATCGATAATAATAATAAAATATTCAAAATAGCGTTATGGATAGGAGTAGTGATGAATGCTAGACTTTCACTAGGAGAATACTAAAACTAGCTTTGAGAACTTAGTTCAAACAAATCAAACTTCGGTCTCTAACTAGGCTACTCAACCATAATAGGACGGCGACTTATAAATGCGGGGCCCTAGTTTAAGATAATGCACACCCCTCCTGGGATTACCTATCACCCAGTTCAACTTATGACGGCGACTTACTGCGAGGCCTAAGCTTAAGGTCAAAATGTACACAACTCCCGGGATACCTGTCACCCGGTTCAACAACCAATGTACCGATTCCTGATACACTAGCCTTACAGTTGATGGCAAAACGTAAACCCCAGAATATATTACTCTAACCTCACACTTGTCCTTATTCCATAACTCCAAAACAAAGCCATTATCGATATTCAAATATATAATCATTATGAACAATATGAAGAAAAAGAAGAATAAACATTTTATATAAAAGGGAAACTTTCTATAAATAAAAACTTACTATTTTTAGAAACTTACTTAAAATAGAAATATTGTTATAGAAAATACATAAGTGATTAAAATAAGTGAAATGTATAAAATAGCATTTCTAACAAAATTAACATTTTATTATTATCGTCGTTATCGTAATTTTAATATATTTCTAAATTCGTTACTCAAAATATGATTAAAATATAATAAGTCAATATATAGTATTTTATAAATAACTAGTAAATCGAGTTAAAACCATAAATTTTAGAAAAGAGATGTTTTACGAAAAACGATATCAAAATTAATTGAGTCGACGAGTTTTATAAATGAAATGAGATTTACAAAGATTTCAAATTATTTTTTTACAAATAGCTTTTATTAATAAGTAGTATGGATTTTAATAAAAATAGTCAATCCGAAACAAATAAGAAATTATTAGTGAAAATAGTCTCGACTAAAATATATTTAAAACTAAATCGACTATTTTCTCATTTGTTAGCATAAATCGTAAAATGAAAATTAATTTATTAAACAAGTATACAAATCTCGATTATTGTATAAAAATACGATTTTGAGTTAAAATTATAAATAAACGAAATATGACGAAAATATGAAATCGATATTGTTCCGGTCACGGAAACAATTAACCCGGCTTTGGATCCGGACGGAGTAATCGGATTGTCGGTGAACAATTGATCGTCTGATTTCCTTAAACCTCTCCTTTGTCCCACTCCCTCGATCGGACCTTCCCGGCGGAGTTGGCCTGCTCCCTGCACAATGAACGCACAGGGCCTCGGAGGTTGTCCGAGGGAACCCTCTCCGATGCCTAAGTTAGTCCGTGGAATGCCTTGATGAACCTAGCTCGTGAGGAACTATGTGGCGTTTTTAGGAGTGAGAGTCTAGAGAGAGAAAATCCAACCCCTTTCTTGTGGGAAAGGGTTGAGTATTTATACCTTCCCACAAGAAAGAGAAGTGGGAGAGGAATAGATGGATAAGGAAGTGACAAGTGGCGGCTTCTCATCCACTCATTCTTAATTACCTTAGGCGAAATGACGGGAGGGCCCCTGGGGGTCCTGACCCTGTCGACCAGGGACTCCCCCAGGGCAGGCGGACTTCGTGCCGTGGTCGCTGGGCTCCAGCAGGCTGTGTTGGCTTGCGGTCTCAGCGGCCGACTGCTATCCTTAGCGTTTTATGCTTCTATTTTAGCTTCTTGCCAGGGACTGGCCTTTTGAGCTTGATAGGGATCCTCCTGGGGTCTGCCCAGCAGGCGATTATTTGACAGGCTGCCGACCCCAATCAATTGGCCTTCGTCAGTAGGAGGAAAGTAAGGCTTTTCTTCTACTGGCGATTCTTGCTTGGAGGGCGGTTGACTTATTTCCATGTCTGCTACTGCATTTAATGCTTCGCGCCTTCCCAAGGAATGAGGCGCAGCTCCTGTCAGGTATACAAAGAGTTGAGGATGCTTTTGCAATGATTACACTTTTCCTCTAGGTGGATTTTTGGGAACCGTGAAGGGTTCCTGATTGGTGGTTCTCCTTCCAGGGTGGTTGGAAATTCATTAATGCCGTGTTTTCTCCTGTATAAAATCCTAGCTTTCTTCATCATTTCTGCTTTAGCCCATCTTCAATCTTTCCACTTTCTTTGTCTTAATCATGGTTTGGATCAAAAAATTCGTAACTCGCCGTGGAGCTCGCTATGTTACTTTCCTTTTTAGAGGATTTTGGAGACTTCGGTACGCTCGAGCTGCTTATCGAGCTGTTCACCGTAGTCGTCTTTCACGGCTTCGTTCTCGTCGGAGTGGCAGGAAGGTCCCTTCTAGGTTGAGCAAGCGTCTCAAGAGATCCTCACCCCTTGCTGCTCCCAGATTCAGGCGTTGCCCTCAGGGAGGAGGCTGCTTTGACAGGGGATGCCACGAATGCTTCCCGTGGCTGCACCCTGAGCAGCTTAACCCTAACTCTTCTGATACCGACTCCTCCCTGGCGTCGGGCCCCTCCTCGCCTGTGAGGAGGATAGGTTGTCGCACCTGCGATGAATCCCAGGCCGTTCCCTTTGGCAGGGACTGAGAGGATAGCAGCCGTGACTCCGATGATAGCGAGGGTCTCGGTTGCCTGAGCGACAAGGATGGGGACGGAGGTCCTGATGATCCTTTCAAGGATTCCCCAGACTGGGACTGGGGCTCGGATTTCGGGAGCCCAGGCAGTCCTGGGGACCATTCCCTAGACTTGGATGACGATTAGGCCTGCGTAGCAGGGTGTTTGATTTTGTCAGGCCGGAATTTTTGGGCCTTATGTATTTTCTTTTCGTATTCGGTTCAAGATGTAATTTTCCCCCTTTTAAGGCTAATGAAATAAAAGTTAATCAGCTTCGCTTTTTTTTTTTTAAATGCGGGGGTGACATCGTCGGTCGACCTTTTCCTCTGTCATTTTAGTCTTTCGAGGCCCTTCTTGGGAAGGGGTGAACAGCCCGTGTTCAGTGCGCGACACGTGGATGACAGTTGAGGGTCTTGTCTGGGAAGTCGCCTCTTGGGCTTCTTGGGCTTTATATAAACCCTTCTCCCCCTTCACTTTCTTCTTTTACTTTTCCTGAGACTTCATACCCCTTACACTCTTGAATTACTTTTGTTGCTGGGCATTCCTCGAGGAGCAAGGAGTACCCTCTGTCACTGTTTTCCGGCGACTTTATCGGCGCCTTTAGGTTAGAACTTCTTTAAACCTTTTTCCACCTCTTTTTTCCCTTCCATAGCCAATATGTCGCGAGTTCGTCCCCTTTCTTTTAATTCTTTGCTCGGGGGAACTGGGGGCGGCGACGGTGGCCGGCGTGACATAGCTTCTTCCTCTGGGGTCGGCCCTAGGGAGGAGGATGATCATCACATGGGGGGAGGGTGCTGAATCACCCGAACCAGCTCCCTTTGATGTAGTCGACTCCGATGACGAGGCCCTGGAGGTGGACCCTTCTAGGGTTGCCGGCCCCCTCATCCGCAGGGAGAGGGGGAGGACCTATTACTTGGACAAGAAAAAGTATGTGATCCCCCTAAAGACCTACCCTGAGGCCAAGAACAGGGACCTGATTTTGGAGAGTAATGCTGCTAAGGCCATTGAACAATTTTATAACTTCGGGGAAGGGTACACAGTCATAATTCCGGGGGAAAGGGATACAGAATGCTGTCCTCCAGAAGGGTGTGTGGCCGTTTATCACAAGGCCTTGGAATTTGGCCTGCGATTCCCACTACATTCTTTCCTGGAGGAAACCTTCAGGAGGATGAACGTCGCTATCGCCCAGCTGACTGCAACTGCCATTAGATCTTTAGTAGCTTACACCTGGACCTGCCTTTTCCATGGTGAGGGGCCTTATATTGACGCCCTTCGCTTTATGGTCGGTCTTCAAATGGTGTCTTCATCTGGGGGGGATGGCTCCCCTGGTTATTGGTCTCTGCAGAGGCAGAAAAAGTATGCCTTGGTCTGGTCGGCTCTAAGCAGCCTGAAAGACTGGAAAAATAACTTTATATACGTCCATAGCGCGTCAGGGTGGAAGATTCCTAGACATTTTAGGAATCATGTCCACACCCGTATGGAGACGCGCGAGGAGTACCATCCAGGCGTCGGGGGGAAGCCCCTGGAGGTCAAGCTGAGCGAGAAGGAGGAGATTTTGATTAAAAAGTTTGAGATTGTGGTGGATAAACATGGGAACTTTGGCCCTGCCTTTTGGCTCCCTCACGCGGAGCTCATTACGACAGACGAGTACTTGCTTCCCTTGGGCCTGATTCCTGGCCTTGAAGGTAGTTCTAGGGAGTTTTTGTTGTTACGATTTTCCAGAGACTTTATTTCTCCCTGTTTTTTAGATGACTGCCTTTCCCTTTCTGCAGATTCCTACACTTGGCGCTGGACAAAGAAGCAAGTCAGGAGATTGGGCCTGAGTGAGGAATTAGTCGTTCTTTCAAAACGTCCTTCTCTCCCTGCGAATTTTAGGAAAGGGAGCAAAGCCTTGATGAAGCTTGTAAAAGACTTTGCTGCTGGTCGAAGATTGCCTCTTCCTCCCCGGCTGCCTTCGTCGAAGCCAGCGACTCCCACCCCCAGCATCCATGAGGGGGAGGCTGAGGTTACTTCTGGAGCTACACCCTCCCCTGGTCAGAAGCAGGGTGCTTCTCCGGCTGGACCTCGGGCTTCGCAGGGAACGCAGCCTGGGAATTCCGAGGGAACTGGGGAAAGTGTTCCCTTGGAGTTGAGGAGGAAAAGAGACAGGGAACCTCCTAGTGCTGACGTGGTGGATCTGGAGGCGGATGTTGCCACCCCTGAGGCGAAGCGCCCTGCCCGTGAGCCTCCAAGTACCCCCTTCCCGGAGGAAAATGCAGAGTTCCACTACACGGCTGGTGACAGCGTGGACGTGTCAGGCCTGCTTTCTGATTCCGGAGCCGTCTTGGCTGACCGCCTCACCAAAACTGTGACTTCAACTTCTCATCAAGTGCTTCAGTACATCCAGCGCACCTCCAAGGTTCTGTTGGCGGTCTGCCGAGCTGGCGGCTCTCAGCCGCCTGAGTGATGAGGAGCTGACGATCACACCCGGGGCTCCTCCTCCTGACCGCCTGGCCATGGTAGAGAGGGATATCTCCTTGATAAGCTCTTTGAGGGACAAGCTGGCAAGGCAAGACGGCGAGTTAGAGGAGGCAAAGAAGCAGGCTGGTCAGTGGAGGCTGCAGGGAGAGATGGCTGTGAAGGAAGTAGCCAAGCTGGAGGCTGATCTGAAGGAGAGCCGCCTGTCGTTGGACCGAGCTAACCTCTCTTTGGCTGAGATGGGGCACTTAAAGGGGAGAGTGACTGACTTGGAGGAGCAACTGTCAAGAGCTAAGTCAACTTTTGAACAGGCTAAAGGGGAATGGACGAAGGAGAAAGAGACCCTGGCTGAGGAGGCTGAAGCTGCGGTGGATCCCAGCTTCGCGAGCGGTGCCAACTCCTCTCTGGAGTTTGTGATGGAGGTGATAGGGGAGATGTTCCCTACCTTTGATGAGGAAACCTTCCGGAGTCTTTATACCGCTAAGAATGAAGCTCGGGCGGCCAATCAGCCTGAGGCAGATGCCGACGCTCGCCAGAATGCTACGTGACGCCTTTTCTTTATAATAGTTCTTATCCTTCTGTGCTGAGCCAGTTTTATTGCCAACTTGCTTGTAATATTTGCCACTTTGGTTTCTTCTCTTTAACTTTGTAAAGACCTTCTACCCTTCACGGGTCCTGTTTGTGGAATATTTCTCCTTGCTTTTTATGATGAGTTTTGATTTAGAATTCGGGGAGTCTTTCCTTTGACGTTAGTCGCGCCTGGTACAGCTTGTCCTTGGCTTTTGTTCAAAGTCCAGGAGGTCTGCCCCCTGCCTGCCTAGAGGTAATTCGGGGGGCTGTTTGCGTTTTTTATGCAAGGTTGGGGGTGCTTGCCCCCAGCCTTTGTCGACTCGGCCTGTCCCTGGCTTTTGCTTAAAGTCCAGGAGGCCTGCCCCCTGCCTGCCCAGGGGTAAGCAGGGGGGCTTTTTTGTGTTTTTTATACAAGGTTGGAGGGCCTGCCCCCAGTCCTTGTTGATCTGGCCTGTCCCTGGCTTTTGTTCAAAGTCCAGGGGGCCTACCCCCTGCCTGCCCAGAGGTAAGCAGGAAGGCTTTTGCGTTTTTTATACAAGGTTGGAGGGCCTGCCCCCAGTCCTTGTTGATTAGGCCTGTCCCCGGCTTTTGTTCAAAGTCCAGGGGGCCTGCCCCCTGCCTGCCCAGTGGTAGGCAGGGAGGCTTTTGCGTTTTTTTTATACAAGGTTGGAGGGCCTGCCCCCAGTCCTTGTTGATCTGGCCTGTCCCTGGCTTTTGTTCAAAGTCCAGGGGGCCTACCCCCTGCCTGCCCAGAGGTAAGCAGGGAGGCTTTTGCGTTTTTTATACAAGGTTGGAGGGCCTGCCCCCAGTCCTTGTTGATCTGGCCTGTCCCTGGCTTTTGTTCAAAGTCCAGGGGGCCTGCCCCCTGCCTGCCCAAAGGTAAGCAGGGAGGCTCGGATTTTTTGTTGGGGGGTTCGTTTTTCCTAACTTTGGCAACAGGGGGGCCTCCCCCTATTGCCCCCTGCTCGTTTGTGTGTGAAAAACGCGAGTGTGAACAGGCAACCAGTATAAATCTGAATCTTCTCATTTCTTTTACGAAACTTTTGACATTAGGGTGGTCGGAGCCGTCGACATTCTTTGACCGTCCTCCGCCATCGTTTTTAGCAAAAAATAAAAACTATCTTTAGACCTGGTTCAGACATAATATTTCTTCAGGGTGTCCGCATTCCAGTGAGCGTGCAATTCTTGCCCTTCAAGGTTGGCGATTTTATATGTGCCTGGTCCCAGGATTTGAGTCACTTGGTATGGACCTTCCCAGTTGGCACTTGTCTTTCCATGTTCCCTTGATTTTCCAACCGCCTGCGTTTTTCTAAGAACCAGATCACCCATCTGGAAGTTTCTCTGGCGCACTCTGCTGTTGAAGGCTTTCCTCATTCGTTGCTGGTAGGCAACGATGTTGGTACTAGCCTCCTCCCTTATTTCTTGACCAGATCTAAGGTCTCAACCATTGCAGCTTCATTCTCAGTTCGGTTGTATTGCAGGGAGCGTAGAGATGGGATCCTTGCCTCAATAGGTAATAGAGCCTCTGCTCCATATACTAGACCGAACGGGGTTTGGCCTGTAGACTCTTTTCGGGTGGTCCTGATTGACCAGAGTATGCTGGGAAGCTCGTCAGCCCACCTACCCTTGAGGTCATCTACCATTTTCTTCAGACCACGTGCAAAACATCAACCCATACCGACCTCCGTATGTCTTGAAGACTGGAGCTGGCCAGCTTTGACAGAGCGTCGGCTCGCTTGTTCTGCGACCGAGGTATTTGCTGGATTTCATAGGATTTCAGACCTGACAGCTCCTGTTTTACTTTCTCAAGGTAGGTGGCCATGGTCTGATCTCTGGCCTCATATTCTCCGTTAATTTGATTGGCAATGAGCTGAGAATCAGTAGCTAGTGTAACTCGCTCTGCCCCTGCAGCCTTAGCCAATTTTATCCCTGTGATTACAGCCTCATATTCCGCCTCATTGTTTGACGCCGGGAAAGTGAACCTGAGCGCATGCTCAAATTCCACCCCCTCGGGGCTGGTTAATACGACGCCTGCGCCTGCACCGTTGGCTGTTGAGGACCCATCAGTGTGTACGATCCACTCCTCAGCAGGGGGCTCCTCTTCCCCTGAATGGGAGCATTCAGCCAAAAAATCGGCCAAGGCTTGGGCTTTGATGGCTGTTCTTGGCTGGTAAGATATCCCCAGCCCACTTAGCTCAATCGCCCATTTCAGCAGTCTCCCTGATTTCTCAAACTTTTCCAACACTTTCTCCAGTGGTTGGTCGGTGAGGACCACGACAGGATGTGCGTCAAAGTAGGGTCTGAGTTTTCTGGCCGCTATGATGACTGCGTAGGCGGCCTTTTCTATCAGGGGGTAATTTCTTTCGGCTGTCCCCAGGGCGTGACTCACAAAGTAAATAGGTTGCTGTGAGTTTGCTTCCTCCCTTAGGATGACAGCGCTTACTGTCGTGTTCGTGACGGCGATGTATAGATATAGTTTTTCTCCGGCTACCGGTCTTGCTAGAGTAGGGAGCTTTTTCAGGTGATCCTTTAATTGCTCGAAGGCTTTCTTCTGTTCGTCTTCCCATTTGAACTGTTTGTTGCCTTTTAATATTTTGAAGAAAGGGGTGGACTTGTCTGCTGATCTGGCGATGAACCGAGCCAGGGCGGCCATTCTGCCTGTGAGCCTCTGAATGTCCCTGATGGTTTTAGGCTCCGGGAGATCTAGGACCGCCTGAATTTTCTCAGGGTTGGCGTCTATCCCCCTGGAGCTGACCAAAAAACCTAGGAATTTCCCGGATCGGACCCCGAATGTTCATTTTTTCGGGTTCAGCTTCATCTTGTATGACCGCAGGGAAGTGAAGGTCTCTTGATGGTCTGTCAGATGTTCCTTGTCCCCCTTACTTTTGACGATCGCATCGTCAACATAGGCCTCTAAGTTTCTTCCCTTTTGGCTTTCGAAGACCCTGTCTACCAACCGCTGATAGGTGGCGCCTGCATTTTTCAGCCCAAATGGCATCATCTTTTTTACATGTAGGTGCCATGGCTGGTTATGAAGGCGCACCTCACTCTGTCTGGTTGCCAGAGGTAAACTTGGTGGTACCCTGAGAAAGCATCCAGAAAACTCAGCGTGGTGTATCCACTAGTGGCGTCCACTAGCTGATCTATTCTGGGCAGAGGGTAGCAGTCCTTAGGGCAGGCCTTGTTGAGATTGGTAAAATCTACGCACATTCTCCATGCGCCTGATGATTTTTTCACCATGACAACGTTTGCCAGCCATTCAGGGTAATCACAGACTTCGATGAAGTCTGCCTTCAGAAGTTTGTCGATTTCCTCTTTTATTGCCGCATCTTTTTCTACGGACATGTTTCTTTTCTTCTGCTTCACAGGGCGAGCCTCCGGATTAATGTTCAGCTTGTGAACAATAAAGGCCGGGTCGACTCCTGGCATCTCGTCTGCAGAGTAGGCGAATACGTCCCTATTCTCTCTTAGGACTGCTATTAGTTCTTTTTTATAGGAGTCCTCCAGGTCGGCCCCTATGAGGACCTGCCTCCCTGGCTCTAAGTCCACTAGCATGCTCTCCCCTTCGGGCTCCAGGCGGACTGGCTCTTGCTGGGCAGTCGGAATCCCACCTTCCCTGCTAGGAGAGCACTGGGCTTTTCTCTTCCCTTTTCTTTCTGTCTCATGGGCCTGCAGGGCCACGGAATAGCAGTGTCTGGCCGACTCCTGATCCCCGTGGACCTTCCCTTCCATGCCAAAGTCTGTTACATAGGCTATGGTGAGGGCCCTAATTGATACCGCAGCTTCTATTTCATCCAGGGTGGCTCAGCCTATCACGGCGTTGTACGCGGATTTGGCGTCCACCACGACAAATGACGCCCTGATGTTTCTTGCTGAGGTCCCCTCCCCAAATGTAACAGGCAGGTCGATAACTCCCATGGGTAGCATGCCTGCTCCATTGAACCCGTACAAAGATCCGGGGGCTGGCTTCAGGTGCCTTCTTTCAAGGTTCATCTTCTCAAAAGCATCTTTGTATAAGAGATTTGTGTAGGCGCCAGTATCCACCATACACCTCTTGACAATATGATTGCTGATTTCCAGGATTAAGACCAGAGGGTCACTATGTGGGTACGCGACTCTCCCTGCATCCTCAGGGGTGATGCTTAGGGTAGTGCCCCTTGGGCTGCTTGCTTTTTCGGCGTAGCAGATTTGGTTCTTTAGTTCGCGGATCTGCCTTTTCTGGCTGCGCCTGCTGGTCCGCCCCTCTGCATCCCCGGAAACTACATGGATGACCATGCGATTTTGGGCTGAGCCCTCAGGTTTGTCTGCTACCTCTTTCTGGGGCTTGTTTCTTGCTGCATAGTTACTCAGCCAGCCGTTTCTTATTAGTTATTCAATTTCGTCTTTTAAGTGGCGGCATTCCTCTGTGGTATGGCCTATGCAGTCATGGAACGTGCAGAATTTTTTGGGGTCTCCCTTTGGGCTGCGAGGCTTGTTTGGACGAGACCATTTTGCTGTTTCTTTTTCTAACTCGAAGATTTCTGCTCTCGGCCTATTGAGGGCCGTGTAGCTGTCGAATCTCGGTTGGTATGTGGTACGCTCTTTTTTGGGAATGTCTCCCTCCTCTCTCTGCTTGCCCGGCTCAATTCTGCCACGCCCATCCTGCGGTCCTCCCTGCGGCTTTGTTTGACCTGCAGGGGTATCCGGCATGCTGTGGAACTCTTCCTGCAGAATGAATCCTTCAGCAATTTTCCTGGCCATGGCCAAGGTTTCTGGCTGGGCCCTGATCATCTGATTTTTCATTTCTCCTGGAAGCAGGGAGATTGTCAGGGCGTAGGCAGCGGTGGAATCATCGATCTCCCTGACCTGCTGGTAGGATAGGTCAAACCTCCTCAGGTACTCCCTTACACTTTCACCCTTTTTCTGTTTTAGGGTCATAAGATCAAAGCGAGTGAGGCGTCTTCGTTTATTCCCAGCATATTGTTCGAGGAAGATCTCGGCCAACTCTATGAAGAATTTGATTGATCCTTGGCGGAGATCTCTGAACCATCCTTGTGCGAGTCCTACCAGGGTGGTTGGGAAAACTTTGCACCAGATGGAGTCATCCACGTCGTACATGCCCATGTGGCTCTCGAATGCCGCCAGGTGGTCTTCAGGGTCTGTTGTCCCATCAAACTTAATGGTGGGCATCTTAATTTTTGGAATGGGTTATTCTTGTACCTCAGGATGAAGTGGGGTTTTTGTGGGCCTCCCTACCAGTCGTGACCTGCTTTCCCCAGACTGGTTACCGTGAGAATCCCATTGTCTATGGGTCGGTTTCCTTGTACTGGGGGAGCGGTGCCTTGGAGGCAGCCTGCTTGCTGCTTCATCTTCTGTTTCAGGGGAAATCTGCCTGGGTCTCTTCCTCTGAGAGTGGCAGAGGTTCTCTCCCTGGTGATACTTAGATTCAAGCGGTTGCCCCCGGTTGAGCCTGGATTGCAGGCTTTGGGATAAACCGGGGGCTGACTGTTCTTTGACTGCCGGTGTTAACCCGGAGAAAACCCCGCCTGGCTTTTCTCCCAGGCGCCTTGACATGGGCTCCCTGGGCCTCATCCTCTCCTGCAATTCCCGGGATAAGCCTCTCTGTTCTCCAGACGCAGATTCTGTTGTATGAATGGAGAATGCCTGCTGTTGAGCGGGTAGTTCTGGGCTGCCTGTTGTGATACGACTTTGCACTTGCGTGTACACTTGGGCCGTCCTTCTTGCTTTCCTCTGAGCATTTCTGGCGGCGGTCCGCTTCGTGCCCCCAGCTTCATCCTTGCTTATTGAGGGTGGCTGCCTGGGGGCCGACGCGACCCTGCCTACCAGATCCCCAGGAGTAAACTCCTGGTTCAGCATTGCAGAGAAGAAGGCGGCTGTCTGCGCCATCTGAGCTGGGGTCAGATTTAGAGTGTGCCCTGGGTGTGTCCCCAGCTCAGGCGCTGCAGCAGCGCTCGGTACGCCTAGGAGATTGGTTCCCCCCATCCCCAGGATCGTGGCGGGAGGAATCCTCTCAGGCTGTGGCATACCATACAGGGGGGTCACCGGTGGGACCGTCGGACCCGCCCCTGTACTGGTGTCAATGATTTCTGGCATGATTAATTTGATTGTCTTAGTTTTTTGTGATTAGGAATGGTTGATTTTTTGTGGGTAATTCGTGAGCACAACCGTTGTCCTCCGCACAGACGGCGCCAAATTGTTCCGGTCACGGAAACAATTAACCCGGCTTTGGATCCGGACGGAGTAATCGGATTGTCGGTGAACAATTGATCGTCTGATTTCCTTAAACCTCTCCTTTGTCCCACTCCCTCGATCGGACCTTCCCGGCGGAGTTGGCCTGCTCCCTGCACAATGAACGCACAGGGCCTCGGAGGTTGTCCGAGGGAACCCTCTCCGATGCCTAAGTTAGTCCGTGGAATGCCTTGATGAACCTAGCTCGTGAGGAACTAGGTGGCGTTTTTAGGAGTGAGAGTCTAGAGAGAGAAAATCCAACCCCTTTCTTGTGGAAAGGGTTGAGTATTTATACCTTCCCACAAGAAAGAGAAGTGGGAGAGGAATGGATGGATAAGGAAGTGACAAGTGGCGACTTCTCATCCACTCATTCTTAATTACCTTAGGCGAAATGACGGGAGGGCCCCTGGGGGTCCTGGCCCTGTCGACCAGGGACTCCCCCAGGGCAGGCGGACTTCGTGCCGTGGTCGCTGGGCTCCAGCAGGCTGTGTTGGCTTGCGGTCTCAGCGGCCGACTGCTATCCTTAGCGTTTTATGCTTCTATTTTAGCTTCTTGCCAGGGACTGGCCTTTTGAGCTTGATAGAGATCTTCCTGGGGCCTGCCCAGCAGGCGATTATTTGACAGGCTGCCGACCCCAATCAGATATTATTTAGTTACTAGTGTCACGATACCAACAAAATATTATAACGATCATAAATAATTAAATTACGAACAATTTATAAAAACGATAACGAAAACTTGTAAAAATATTGATAAGGCATACGATTTAAAATTAGTATAATTAGTAAATAATAAATAGCTAAAATTAGAAAAACCGAAGTAAAAATATTTACTACATACTACTAGTCAAACATACGATAAAAAATCGAGTAACGTCCTAAAGTTACCTTCGGTCGGCATCCGAAACGATCACGTACTCAACCTTGATTTGTCCAAACTCCAAATCGATATCCAAGTCTTTAAGCTCCAGGTTGCAGAATCATTAGTCTTCTACGCAAGCTTCGACACGAAAATCGAATTGACAAAACAAACGAATAAGACAAGGGTTGTATTCGGGTAACACGACAAACCCAAAACTAAGGAGGGAAGCTAGAACAAATAGAATGGGTCGGAATAAAGCGATATATCCAGACCTAAGACAAGGGAGCGAGAAAGACACACGAGTAATCGACATAAGACGGAAGGGAATTGACATGTCGAAATATAAATATGAGGACCAAATAGAACCAAGTCGATAAAGACTATGTCCTCTAAGATAGTAACGTGCAAAGGAATATAAACAGAGCCACAACAATAGCTGCCAGCAGCAAGAATGAGAGAAAGGAAGGAGAAGAAGAAGACACAAAGAATCGGGCTTGATAAACAACCCAAGAAACAATAAGAACAACAGCGACAACCATGAACAACAGTGGCGAAGAAACAGTACACGAAAGATGGAGAAGAAGACAGATAGAGGGATGGAAATCGACAACCGAACAACATAAACAACGACAGACTGCAACGGCAACAGTAACACCAACAACAGGTGCACAAAACGAAGAAGAAGGAGTAAAACAAAGAGACAAACAGCAGCAGCAGCAGCAAAACCGACACAACAGTAGCATTACAATGAAGGACAGCAACACCGATCAGCAACGCATCAACATAAACAACAAATAGAAGATATGAATAACAGTAGCAGTAGCAGCATCGAACTTCAGGCATGAAAACAGCCGCAGCGGTAGTGAAAACAATAGCAGCAAAAGAAATCAGATTGAAGCAGAAAGAAGAAGGAGAAGAAAAGGGGAACATAAGCAAAATCGACATAAAACCGAGCAAAACAGTACACAACCAAGTGACAGCAGCACGGAGATGCAAATACAAGGCACAAAAATGGCAGGAAGATGACCGTGACTGAACTAGACAGAAACAGGACCGAAATCGAGGAAGAAGAAGAAGAAGCAGCAGTAGCAGTACCGTAAGATCCGCAACAGCAGCAGTAGTACGCAGCAGCAGCGAGTTGCAGACCGAGAATAATGATGGGGAGCGCGTACAGCAGGTGCGCGAGCCAACAGTAGCAGAGTAACGAAACGCGGCAGCAGCGAAACATAGCAGCAGCACCCGCGATAGACAGAGGAAAAAGGAGGAGAAACAAAGGAGAAATGCGTAAGAAAAACAAAAGAACGGGAATGAGAGGCGGTGGAGTAAGAACAAACAGCAGTGGAGGGGAAAAATGATAAAAACAAGGAGAAAGGAGGAGTCAAACGGTGGAAAATGAAGAGATAATGCCAAGGGGTGTGTACAGAAAACAAGTGGGATGAAAACAAACGAAAAGGGAGCTGAATCATCTAACAATCTAGTGGATTAAAAACACGGATAAATTAAATGAATCGAGTTCCGTAACGATAAGTTGACTGACCCACAAATCGAATTAAAAACGAGTTAATAAAACTAATAAATAATCGGGCCGACAATTAAAATGAGTGTTAAAGTATTCGAGACAAAAACGAAGTAGATAGAAATAAATAATTAGACGATGAAAATATATTTCCCGATAAATAATAAGTTTTCAATAGAGTGAACTAAATTGATTTCTCGAGGAAATGAAATAATTTTGACGAAACTTAAAATAAATGAATTTCGAGCCAAAATAGAAATTCGAGCTTAAATATAAATAAATAAAAGAATTTAGAATTTAAATCGTCGAAATAAACTTTAGACAAAATCTAAATTAAATGTATAAAATGAATTGAAACAGAAATAAAAATATGTTTTAAATATAAGAGTTTCCGAGACAAATAGAATTTTAGCAGTTTGAAACGATTAAACGAAAATTTCGTTTTATAATAATTTTAAGAATTACGAGTTAAATCGTAAAAATAAAAAATACGAACATGATTTTAATTTAATTTAATTTATAAAATCAGGGGTGTTACAGTAAGAGCCTTAAATCGGACTCGTGGAGAGACCTTCGATTAACGTTCCAGCCATCTAAGGTAGTCACGCATTCCGTGAATATGCTAAGCGAACTGCACTAAGCAAACAAGACGAAGCTCACCTCCCCCGGTGACCCGTCGTCGCCTAAGCAAAGACTATTCGTGGGTGGTAGCCTACCCTAGCCTACCCGGGTCTTCATCCTGAATGAGTGTATGCATTCCTAGTTATGTTTAGCGTGTTGTGACAACCCGAAGAAAATATTAAAATTCGGATTCAACCACGACAACATATTCAACTACACCCAAACTCCGTTTTCGAAAAAGACATCTTTTTCAAAACCACCTTTCCGCGTTGTTACTCCGGCCAAAACTAAACTTATTTTCAAAAGACACCTTAGAACCATTACCCTGGCTAAGTTCGCACTTATCGTTTTCGAAAAACGTTTTATTGCCATTACTTTTGGCGAAAACAAAACTCGTCAATTTCAAAAAAATAAAATAAAAACAAGCAACGATGTACCGTTACTATTGCCAAATTCCCAACCAATGGGATCAAGGTACCTAATACAGTTACATTTTGTTTTCAAAAGATTTTCGCATATACCGTTACTATCGCCAATTCCCAACCAATGGGATCGAGGTACCTAATACGGTTACATTTTGTTTTCAAGACTTTTTTTTGCGCATACCGTTAGCATCGCCATAATTTCAATTAATGAAGTTAAGGGATCTAACACGATTATATTTCCTCAAAACATTTTTACACATACCGTCACTATCATCAAAATCCTAATCAATGGGACGAAATTGACAAATACGGTCACACGTTCACTCATTTTCAAAATTGTTCAAAAACTACTATCACCGCCTAAATTCCATAATAGGAATCTGGCCACACCTTCAAGACAGCGTTACGGATACCGTATTTTCTCACAAACACCGATTACACTGCAAACGTTAACCTCCTAACTAATAGGAGTCTCGATAATAACGCGATATTCACAAGTTCTCAAAACCGGTTCTTTTACAACCGTATTTTCGCAAAATCACAATCCACACCTTTTGCTATTGTCAAACCCTTGACACCCACATAGCGACACTTTCTGACTTGCCGTAAACGATGTCACTAAACCATCTTAATGTCGACTTCAAAACTTTCACTTTCAAAGACTCGTCTTCCGAAAAAACATCTATTTTTGAAAATATCAAAATTCTTTGATTCCGAGACGGGATCGAGATCAACTTCTTACGTCGTACAACCGTGTGATTAACTGTCTGTGTTAGTTATTAAGGTCACCTCCATTCAAGGCGTTACATTTGGGTCATCTCATTCTCGAGAGTCCTCTTTAAATCTCACATCGAGATTTGTGTCAAATCGTCTCGTTCCAGAGACCCGAGTCTATTAGGCATCTCGCCGAATACACCAAATGTCTAAAGCACCCGAGTCCTTAATCCGATGACCGCAAACACGCGCGAATAAAGGGTCTCATTTCTGTGTCGCTCACCTACGAGCATCCTCGAGTCTTTACATCATTCGGTGGATCCATTCTCACTCGTGACCCCTTTTCCTCAGTCATGTCGGGAGATTCTAGCGTAGACGCAAGCAACCATAGCTGGAATGACGCCGGACAATTCGGGGATAACACTGTAGGACCCTTAGCCAACATTATCCGAGACTTAAAAGCCTCCTTCATTGCCATAAACTCATCCGTAAACAGCATCGACGCCCGCCTTGGCCATCTAGAAGATAGGGCCTCCGATGAAAATGATAATAGGATCCTTGATGAGGTTCATTTGACCTCTACATCACTAGACGGTATTCCCGCCGGAGTGACCCCTAATGACCCTGTTACGCCACCTCAAGACGATATTCTGCAGTCTGCCATGAGTCGCATAGACTTTCTTGAAAACCAAATGCGCCTGAATCAAGGTCATAATGTCCACCTCGAAAACCATCGAAAGTTTGAGATGGTAATTGACCAACTCCCAGAATTTTTTTCTCTATACGATATACCTAAGTTCAAGGGAACTGAGGACCCCCTCAAGCACATCCGAGCCTTTAAAGATTACATGGCTATTAAGGAAGTCAAACCCATCCTTTTCGCCAGGATATTCCCATCATCCCTAGGCGACACACCTCATACTGGTTTTACTCCCTCAACCCTAAAAAAAAATCCACTTGGGACGATATTGCTGTAAAATTCGCAAAATAATTCGCGGATAACTCCGAAACCCAAATCACCATCCCAAGCCTAGAAATCCTTTCCCAAAACGAGAAGGAAGACTTCTCCGAAGTTCTAACTTGGTGGAGGAAAGTCAGCACTCAGCTAGTAAACCGCCCTGACGAGCCTACCTTAGTAGAGAAGTTCGTCAATAATCTTAGGCCCACTTATGCCTCACACCTTAGGTATCAAAATATCCATACCTTTAAGGAATTATCTACCCTGGGAATACGTCTAGAGGACGACATGAAAAAGGGGGTATTCTCCAAAATAATGGGAAAAGGTTACCAAGTACCAACTACCTCCATGGGAACCCGTTTCTACGGGTCATTCAGAAATAGCAAAACCGAAGAAGTACACCTAGTTGAACCAACCACCACTACAAGAAAGAATGTTCATTCCTACGGATCCGATTCGTAGGAAACATGCCCATTTTCGTCGGAATAAGCACGTTCCTACGGAAAATTCGTAGGAACCATTCCGTCGGTATACTTCGTCGGAAATAAATAACTTCCTACGACATTTTCGTGGGAAATAACTTTCCTACAGAATGTTCCGTCGGAATGGCTGGTGACGAGTATTTGTTGACAAAAAATTCGTTGCTACGGAACATCGTCGAAAGGGTTCAAATTTCCTACGACAAAACTTTAAATAGACAACTGATTTACAACAGTTGAGTCGTTTGGAGTTGTATTAGTCTAAGCATAGACATCTGTTTTCCAACAGTTGTCTATTCATTAATAGACCACTGTTTTCTAAAACAACAGTTGTCTATTACGTGTATAGACATCAGAAGTTTCAATAAATTTGATGTATATTTCTCATATAGACAACAGATTTAATATTCGTCAGATGTCTATTACTATTGATTTCTGTAAAAAAAATCACAATACCGACGACCAATACATTAGTCGTAGTATTAGTTATAAAAAGGTTCAAAATATTAAGATGAATCAATAAACAAGTATTAATATTCAATGAATTAATTCTCCGAAACATAAGTTCGTACATAAATATCTCTTACATAACGGATACTCCGTATATGATATGATATACATATACAACAAAAAACGGTTATCCCCAATAAAATCTTATAAACTAGTATAAAACTAAGCAGTCGGGAAATATTTTGCCCATAATCACGAACCTCGTTGATTTCTTATCCCACAACTCCACAAGTGCTATACTTCCCATGCTTTGAAATCCAATAACTTCATTGTCATATATACCTGCCACAAATCAAGATACTCTCGAACTAGTTTACTTTTCTTAGACGACATCATTTTAGCTTCAGTACATGGCAACGAGTTACAAAAATATCGATAGATACTTCACCTTGAGAAAGAATGCAACTACTATTAACAGACTTCCTATAACTAGTCAAAAAGCGGAGACTTGTCACCACCAATAATGACTCAGTCGTCAGTCTCATAGACGCGGTTACTTTAATCGAGTTAAAGAAGGATTAATGAGACTGAATGTACATAACCTTAGTTGTAATATCAAGCGAAGTGGCTTCCTTCCTGGTTTGTTAATCATAGTTAGAATCAACCACAACGCTCAGGTTGTATAATATCAACTGCGTGCACTCGTAAACACGAAAACAAAAATATCAAGCTCAAATAACAGAAAACAGTCGGATTTTCAAAACTGTAGCTCGAATTGAAGCGGGATTTGTTAGGGACTCTTATCTATAACCATTTCTTGATTGTTTTAACAGAAGAATCAGGTGTTTTACATCCCTAATAAATCATTAAATCAACAGCAATCAAGTCAACTTATACATATTATTAACAAAATTAACTCTACTGACATATAACTGAAAGATTAGGTAAATTGCATCTCACTATTACGACAAATAATCAACCAAAGATTCAACAACAAACATGTTGAGCTGAAGAGTGAGGTATTTGTATCAATACACTCGATCAACAAAACCAACATTAAATTCACATCATAATAGCAGCCAAAAAAACGAGAGTAACGTACGGAACTGAGGGGTTAGGCATTTGCATTTCTATGGAAAAATCAAAATGATGGCAGAATACAATCGAACAAACGCTCGAGTGAGACAACAATACGCAACGGCTCGAGCGTTTCGTTCGATTGTGTATTTCACCGTCCATTTGAAACCATAACCGTAAGTGTGGGTCTTTTTTGTTAGGCATAACAAAACAGAGACTTATGGTTTCAAAGAGTGTGGCCAACTACTACCGCCACTCTCATATTCGTGAACACAACATTTTCCTACCTACTTTCGAAATTAAATATTCTTTCTCCAAAAAATATAAACAAGTTTCATATCAATGCATTCCATCAGGTAACATTGCGTGGAGTAATACTACAGAATATTTACGACATAGATATTTGAACCCGTTATAACAATACGACTGATATCACCTCTAATTGATAGACAAATTTGTATAAAGATAGTTAAAAGAAAGAACCTGAAAAAAGTGGAGATTGAACCTTGATCATTATCCTTACTAGTATCATTATTATTGGTGTCCATGTCCATCAAAGTGAGGACCGCCATTGTTGCAAATATTAAGAATCCTTCCAAATGCCTGTAGAAAGTTGAAAATATTAATTAATCAATTGTATATATGATTGGAAAATGGAGAAATTTAATTGAATTATATTGCATAGACATATGTCCAAATGTTGGGTTTCGTTATGCCAGTAGAAAAGGCTGAGAATGGTATCTTTCAAGGTCCATTCAGAACGGTAATAATCCATGATATACTTGTTATCCTTCATCTCAACGAGTCAACTGATGGTGGGATTTGTCGTGGGTCCCGCCACCAATTATTCAACCAACTAGCACCTAACGGTAGTTAGGGTAAGTCGGGTCGTGTCCACGGAGACGGTATTGCAAGGTTTAGACTAAATCGGCCTAAAACGAGACTATGCTACCAAACAAACACAAAGAGCTACTAATTGATGAATTAAGATGAGGGGAGGAGGAAGTAGACTAATGATGAACTATGATGAACTAGACTAACAAATTCTAACCAAACACAAGCCAACTAGCAAACTAAGAGAATGGGTCTAACTAATAAGATGAACCAAATACGGAAAGAAGTGGGTTAGGTCGGGTTGATAAGAATGGTAGGGTGATCGGGTTGGTTATGGGTATGGGTGTCTCCTAGTGCTAGAGTCGGTCCGGGCTCTCGCAACTTAGACCGATTGCCAAGGTAAGTCCGGGCTCTCGCAACTTAGACTATCCTCAACATGACCACAAACAAGACAAACAATGAGTAGAGGAAAACTAGCCTGAGAAGCATGGCCACTACAACTCAAACAAGCATATCAACAAACACATGGTGTGTCAAGTATGTGACTAACAATAAAGAGTCACCCTTTACCCCCAATCAAACCCTAATCACCCACAATCTACCCTTAATCCCCCTACTAACCCACAAATAAACTACTCACTCATGGTCAAACTAACTACAACAATGAAAGGATAAAACAACTTCACAACCCAAACATTCATCATCAAGAACAATATAAACAATAACAACAAGCACTAAGTAAAGATTCAAACTTGATTCAATAACAATAAACAAGAGAAAAGAAAGATTATACCAACACTAGATGAAGGAAAAGATGAAATCTTGCATAAAAGAGAAACCCAAATAATCCCAAGGTTGTCAATCTTGGAGAAGTCTTCAAGTATCTTCTTAATACAAGCACCAATTAACTAGGATTAACTAAGATTAACTAAGGATTAATGAGAGATTCAAACTAATATGAAGAACTAAATCTAGGGTTTATATGTTGTAGAGAGGCTTAAGAGAGGCTAAACTAATGTCGGATCCATAAACAATACAAGAGGGAAGTATTTATAGGGTTACAAATGGAAGGGAGAAGAAAGAAAGAAATGCGGACTACAGGCCTTTGGTCCCGACCGGGACGGACCATCCCGACCGGGACGGACCCACCATCCCGACCGGGACGGACCCACCATCCCGACCGGGACGGGTTGGTCCCGACCGGGACGGCCTGACAGTGGCACCCTCCAAAGTGCACTTCATCCCCGACGGGATGAGGTGCATACCCGTCGGGGATGAGTCTTGTAGGCCTCCAATATGACCCCTTTTGTTCCTCCTTGCTTCATATGAGCTTCTCATCGATTCTCGGGACTCGGGATCGGGTCTCGGGGCTCGGGGTCGATTCCAAAGCATCGAGTCATCGTTTCTTTATCTCGTTGGCTCCAAAATGTGTATGTATCGAGTCGGAATCGCTCCAACTCTTCCAAATCGGTCTCGGGAACCTGAAACGAACTAAAGCAAGCATAAGAAGCCCCTAAACCGCTCCCAAGGAGCGATTCTACAAGGAAAATGGGACCAAAACACTACAAAATAGGCACTACAAACCACACTTATCAACTCCCCCACACTTAACCCTTACTCGCCCTCGAGTAAGCACATACTAACTACTATACTAGCCGAATGGGTATTAGCGCACCCTACGCCCTTTCAACTCACGCGAGTGTACTTAGAGGAAAAGTGCACTCCGCAAGGCAAGTCGGGTCTTGCGACAAAACTGTGGATGCAACCGGACACAAAACACATAAACAAGCAAACACACAAACGAACACACAAAAGGTTGCACCCAAAAGAAAAGAAATACCGCTTCCCTCAAACAAGCGGTGAAAGAAGCACCGGTTTAGGACTCAAGGCAAGTGACAACGTTCCCAAGCTAGCAATACAAACCAAGATGGACTAAACCCTAATAGTATGACGACAAAGCAATAAAAACGTTGGTAACTTACCTCGGTTCCTCCTAACCTTCTAAGAACGTACTACGGGACGATCGGCGGAGTGGGAAGTGATGATCCACGGGGTTAGTCGACACTGTAGGTAAGTGAGACCCCGCCCCCTTTAGCAAAGAGCCAAGAGGGTCGTCCCATGTCCGAAACCGCCTAACTAGTCCAAGTAAAAAGTGAAAAACATGCAAAATGAGGGAAGACCGACTAATGCCGCTATCATCCTTCCTCGGGACTCGGTCCTTTGGTAGGCTCTTCACGGCAAAGTCGGAAAAAGGCTTATTTTGAGAGGTAGGGGTTATTTTTGTGAATCGGGTTTTCTCTTGGCATTTTCTCTTTTCTTTTGCATTTTTGCCTTGTTTTGCCATGCCATTCCTTTTTCTTCTTTTCTATTTTCTTTTTGGCTTTTGTGCCTTTTCTTTTTCTTCATTCTTTTCTTTCTTTCATTTTTCTTTCTTTTTCTTTTCTTTGCCCTATTGGCTTGATTTGGCTTTTTGGCATTTCTTTGTACTAAGAAAGAGAGGAATCAACAATTTGCAATTTTATTGTGTGGAAATGTGTGGGAGGTAGGTAAATGGGTGAGTCGGGACGGCGCCTTCCCTTCAAACCCACAAAAAGTGGAGAACTTGGACTAATCAAACAATCCTAAACATGGTCACCTAAGGGACGGGACTCGGGAACCAATGCCTTTTCACACCGTGGGTGGTCATAATGGTCAAAATGCAAATCCCGTAGTAAATCCCTAGTAAGCTAGGTGGACTCAAGGTAAAGGACCAACGAATTCATTGATTTAGGGTCATTCTACTAGACTAAAGTCCAAGACTCGATTTATACCACTAAAAAGGGAAAGTAAACACTTGCACACTAGCCTCTAAACCGGGTTTTCGAAAACGGTTTACACACATGACACACAACATAGCACAACATAAAATCAAAGACATGACGAAAATGAACGGAAGAAAAAGAAGCAAAAGCAACAAAACAAAAACAAAACAAAACGAACACAAAAGAAAACACGAACACCACCCCTATCTTCCAAACAAGCCACCAAATCATCCAAACTTTACAAAGCTCCACCCGAGCACACAACATCACAATCTTCTCCAAACTCCATGAGAGGCAAAGAAGAAAAAGAGATAAGATGTTACCGGGAGTCTTGAAAGCCTTCCAAAGTTAACGGCGAATAAGGCAACCTATAAGGGAAAGAGAGGCAAAACACGCACACAAAACAAATATACGACACAATGATACAAGAGGAAAACACACAAAAGAAAAATCTTTTTGATTTTTGTGAAATTTTTTCAAATTTTTAGGGTTTTTAAAGATTTTTTTCGAAAAACTACGAAAATAAAACTAACTATGCTAGAATATCGCTCCCCCACACTTAAGTCGAGCCATGTCCTCATGCTCACCGTAGTGCATGGAGCACAAAAGAAAAGAAACTACGAAGATAAAGCTAAAAATCAAAAAGTGGAGAAAAGGGTAGAAGGCGTCCGGCCGGGGTGTAGTCAAGTCACCATGGGCCGAGACAAGAAAAAGATATGGATGGGGGAAGAAAAATAAAAGGAAGGAAATAAAAGGAAATGGGAGGGGAGGCCTAGGTGTAATCAAGTGTCACCTAGCCCGGATTCCGCCTAAATCCGACTAATTCCTAAAAAAAAGGTGAAAATCTTGAGAAATTTGGATTTTGAAAAGACTCTCGATGTAGTCACATCATCGAGAGTCGGGAGCAAGCACACCAAGGCCTCGAAGGCCACCATGGCACAAATGATAAGAGGGAAAGGGAAGAAACAAAGAAAACAAGCTATAAAAACGGAAAAGAGATGATAGTTGCCGTACTATACGGTTACCAACTCACTCGCTCCATTGTTTCATAAGTCAAAATAGGCACTTAGCTTGTCCATGTCGTCGTTATTCCTCTCCAATTGCGATCCGGTTCCATGGTTGGGGCACAAATGCAAAATGAGGCGGGTTTTTGATGCAAAAGTCGGTTTGAAGTGAATAGAAAGTGAAGTGAAAACGTGCATGTGGGGTGTAAAGGTCATACAATGAGAGTAAGAACATGTAGGGAGGTTGGGAGGGGGTATAAAGTGGTTGGGTGGTCTCAAACAACGAAGAAAAGAGCCAACGGAGGACAGGGGGTCCATCCCGGTCGGGATGGGTGGTCCCAGTCGGGATGGCTGTCTCGTCCCGGTCGGGAAGACCTCGTCCCGGTCGGGACAGACTGCCAGTGAACCCAACTTTTGTGCACCCCATCCCGGACGGGATGGCATCCTTCCCGGTCGGGATGGGCCTTCCATCCCGGACGGGATGACCTCTTCTAGGCCGGGAAGAGTCTCCAAACCCTCTATAGCACCCAAAAGCTCGAACCGAGCCTCAAAAACCGACTTCCCTTCACACAATCCAAGCTCCAACAATGACCGCTCTTCCCTAGGAATCACTTCCACTTCACACCTATCACAATAAACTCAATTATCACATCAAATTCCCTCCCTCACAACGCTCATCAATCATCCGAATAATCAAGATTTTCACAAAAGCAAACAAACTATAAGGGAAAGAGATATATACAAAGGGTCGGTTCTTGTGGAACTCCGTCAAACCAAGGTGGTACTTTCTTCAATTCTTTTTCAACACCCAAAACTAGTTCCATCTCCATCAATGGCACGAAGGAACAAGTCGAAGGCCCTAGCAAAGTCTTCAATCAAGCTAGTAACATAAGCATCCACAAACCAAGGCTCTTCATGACCTTGTCTCGACGTTCCCGGGGCATCCCGATCTACTAAGTTCAATGGCTTGAACTTGTACTTTCGATCCTTCGGTGTATACCCAAACGTCCATCTATCCTCATGTGGCCCCAAGGGAGGCTCATCTTCATCCTTTTTGCTCTTCAACTTGTCATTAGACCCATGACATGGGCTCTCATCCTCCTCCAAATCAGAGTCATCATCCTCAAGTACATACGAGTACTTCTTCAAGCTTTGTCCCAACTCTCCCTCTAGATCGATGTCTTTAGTGGCTTGGATCATGTTGCATGACTCATCATTAGTAGGCGAAGTGTTTCCTTGAAGGTCAAACATTAACTTCTCTTCGCCTAGCTCGAAATTGATCCTACCATTCTTCACATCGATCATAGCACCGGCGGTATGTAGAAATGGGCGTCCAAGAATAATGGGAGTGTTGGCATCTTCCGGCATATCGAGCACGATGAAGTCAACCGGAATGAAGAACTTACCGATCCTCACCGGCACATCCTCTAGCATCCCCAATGGTCGGTTGAGTGAACTATCGGCCATTTGGAGCGTGATAGAGGTACTTTTGAGCTCCTTCATCCCAAGTCGGCAACAAATGGAGTAGGGAATGATGCTTACACTCGCACCCAAATCACATAAAGCTCTTTCGATCTTGTAGTGCCCTATGGTGCAAGGGATCGAGAACCTACCCGGATCCTTCAACTTTGGAAGCATAGAACCTTGAATGAGCTCGCTCACCACCCTTGTGAACGCGATGGTCTCTTCCTTGTCGACGGATCTCTTCCTAGCCAATATTTCTCTCATAAACTTTCCATATGCCGGGATATGGGTAAGTAGCTCGGTGAATGGGACACTCACATCCAACTTCTTCACTATGTTAAGGAACTTGTCATATTGAGTGTCCACCTTAGTCTTCATTTGCCTTGATGGGAAAGGCAACTTTACTTGATATTTATTTGGCTCAATCGGGGTGGGCTCTTCAAATGACACTTTCTTTTTACCCTTATCTTTAGCTTGAGGTGTGGTTTGCTTGTCTTGTTGAGGTTTCTCAACCTCCCATAAGACTTGCTCCTCCGTTGGATTATCAAGGGTTGAGCTTTCTTGAGTTGGAGGTGGCATCTTTCTTGTCGGTTCTTGCATTGGCTCTTGCTCACTCGGGAATGGGGGGGAGTCATAAGATGTACCTCTCCTTGTGGTGATGGCATTGACATGCTCAAAAGTCGGAGTTACACCTTGAGGGGGTAATTGCCCTCTTTGTCTTGAGGAACTTCCCGATGCAAGTTGTGCCACTTGATTCTCAATCATCTTCATGTGAGTTTTCATTTCCTTGTTTTCCATTAAAATTTGATTAATGGCTCCTTGTTGTGACATTTGTGCATCCAATTGCCTCTTTTGCATTTCTTGAGTATCCCTATAGATATCCACCATTTGCTTTTGCATGTCGGAATCCCGTGGTGGTGATGATGGATTATGCAGTGTATTGGTGAGGGCTAAGGGAGTACCATAGTCATGAGTAGGAGATCGGCTCCTAGGCTTGCTTTGTTGTTGATTTCCTTGAATTGCTTGTTGTTGATGATGGTTCCCTCGGAACCCGTGAGAATTGCCTTGATTAAGGCCTTGGTTGTTGCCATGGTTGTGGTTTTAATAGCCTTGGTTGAAGTTCCCTTGTTGGAACCCTTGATTGTTGTTGAATGAACCTTGGTTACCTTGCTTGAAGTTGTTGAAAGGCCTTGAGTTGCCTTGGTAACCTTGGTTGTTGTCCCTAAGGGAGGTGGAACATAAGGACGATGTTGTTGTTGGTGTTGAAGAGCTTGTTGTTGAGGGACTTGATTGGAAGCTTGGTATTGATTGGAATAGGAAGTACCTTGCTTGAATGCTTGAAAGGCTTTCACTTGCTCAATACTCCCTCTACAATTCATAGGGTCATGACCAACGATTCCACAAGTGTCACACATGCCATAATAGGGCAAAGGAGGTGCAAATCCCAAAGCATTCACTTCATGAATTGAGGCTTGATTTGAAGAACCAATGCTTTGAACTTGGGTGAGGTGACCTTGGAGCTTCTTGTCCATGGATTCCATGTGTGTCTTCAATTGAGCCCCAAGGTCAATGCTTAATTGAGTTCTAGCATCAACCTCGTGCCTACCTCCTCGGCTTGCCTTCCTAGGCCTAGAGTATTGCGAATTATGCACCGCCATCTCTTCGATTCTCGCCCAAGTTTGGTCATCATCGACCTCGGTGAACCTACCATTGGAGCCCATGTTGAGTATGGTTCTTGAGTCCTCATAAAGACCATTCCAAAATTGTTGGACTAAGAACCATTGTGAGAGTCCATGATGAGGGCACGATCTAACCAAAGACTTAAACCGCTCCCAAGCTTCATATAAGCTCTCCTCATCCCGTTGTTGGAAACCGGTGATGGAGGCTCTAAGCAAATTAGTCTTCTCCGGAGGGTAGAAAGTTTGGTAGAATGCCAACGCAAGTTTCTTCCAAGTGTCGATGCCCATGGTTGCCCTATCGAGACCTTTGATCCATTGCTTCGCTTTTCCAATCAATGAAAATGGAAATAAAACCCATCGGATTTGATCTTGTGTAACCCCGGGTTGAGAGATAGCGTCGCAATAATCGGAGAAGGTCTCCATATGTTGGTGCGGGTCTTCGGTGGGCAAACCACTAAATTGGTTCCTTTCCACAAGTTGGATGAAGTGGGTCTTGGCCGTAAAATTTCCGGCATAAGCGGCCGGTAGAGCATTGGGTCCCGGCAAGACATCTTCCGTAAATGTGGAGTGGGAGGAAAATTTCGGCATTATTGGATGTAAGGGAGAAGATGGTGTAGACGGATTTGATGTAGATGTAGAAGGGGAGCTAGGACTAGAATCTCCAAAGGGATTGGTGAAATTCCCTTCGGCCGTCTCTCGATATGCTTCCTCACTATCGCTTCCTTGAGCTTGCTCTTGATGGGTATTGCTTGCACTTGGTTGAGAGATCCTAACCCGGTTAATCGTCCGTTGGCGAAAAGCTCGAAAAAGCCTCTCCGGCTCTGGATTAAAGAGAAAGGATTCGCCTCCCCGCCTAGGCATACACTACACACTAGAACAAACGTGAGAATACCTAGTGCTTTATGGGCACTAGGTAACGACAACAAACAAGCACAACTAGAGACAAAGAGAAAAGAAGGCTAAGAAATCAAGTAAAAACTAGAGAATATTCACAAGAGATGATAGAAGGGCACAAAGGAGGGTAACTAAGTCTAGAAATAAGCAAACAAAGTCTAAACAATGCACCGTCCCCGGCAACGGCGCCAAATTGATGGTGGGATTTGTCGTGGGTCCCGCCACCAATTATTCAACCAACTAGCACCTAACGGTAGTTAGGGTAAGTCGGGTCGGGTCCACGGAGACGGTATTGCAAGGTTTAGACTAAATCGGCCTAAAACGAGACTATGCTACCAAACAAACACAAAGAGCTACTAATTGATGAATTAAGATGAGGGGAGGAGGAAGTAGACTAATGATGAACTATGATGAACTAGACTAACAAATTCTAACCAAACACAAGCCAACTAGCAAACTAAGAGAATGGGTCTAACTAATAAGATGAACCAAATACGGAAAGAAGTGGGTTAGGTCGGGTTCATAAGAATGGTAGGGTGATCGGGTTGGTTATGGGTATTGGTGTCTCCTAGTGCTAGAGTCGGTCCGGGCTCTCGCAACTTAGACCGATTGCCAAGGTAAGTCCAGGCTCTCGCAACTTAGACTATCCTCAACATGACCACAAACAAGACAAACAATGAGTAGAGGAAAACTAGCATGAAAAGCATGGCCACTACAACTCAAACAAGCATATCAACAAACACATGGTGTGTCAAGTATGTGACTAACAATAAAGAGTCACCCTTTACCCCCAATCAAACCCTAATCACCCACAATCTACCCTTAATCCTCCTACTAACCCACAAATAAACTACTCACTCATGGTCAAACTAACTACAACAATGAAAGGATAAAACAACTTCACAGCCCAAACATTCATCATCAAGAACAATATAAACAATAACAACAAGCACTAAGTAAAGATTCAAACTTGATTCAATAACAATAAACAAGAGAAAAGAAAGATTATACCAACACTAGATGAAGGAAAAGATGAAATCTTGCATAAAAGAGAAACCCAAATAATCCCAAGGTTGTCAATCTTGGAGAAGTCTTCAAGTATCTTCTTAATACAAGCACTAATTAACTAGGATTAACTAAGATTAACTAAGGATTAATGAGAGATTCAAACTAATATGAAGAACTAAATCTAGGGTTTATATGTTGTAGAGAGGCTTAAGAGAGGCTAAACTAATGTCGGATCCATAAACAATACAAGAGGGAAGTATTTATAGGGTTACAAATGGAAGGGAGAAGAAAGAAAGAAATGCGGACTACAGGCCTTTGGTCCCGACCGGGACGGACCATCCCGACCGGGACGGACCCACCATCCCGACCGGGACGGGTTGGTCCCGACCGGGACGGCCTGACAGTGGCACCCTCCAAAGTGCACTTCATCCCCGACGGGATGAGGTGCATACCCGTCGGGGATGAGTCTTGTAGGCCTCCAATATGACCCCTTTTGTTCCTCCTTGCTTCATATGAGCTTCTCATCGATTCTCGGGACTCGGGATCGGGTCTCGGGACTCGGGGTCGATTCCAAAGCATTGAGTCATCGTTCCTTTATCTCGTTGGCTCCAAAATGTGTATGTATCGAGTCGGAATCGCTCCAACTCTTCCAAATCAGTCTCGGGAACCTGAAACGAACTAAAGCAAGCATAAGAAGCCCCTAAACCGAGCGATTCTACAAGGAAAATGGGACCAAAAC
Source organism: Agrostemma githago (assembly GCA_958450325.1). Lineage (NCBI taxonomy): Eukaryota > Viridiplantae > Streptophyta > Magnoliopsida > Caryophyllales > Caryophyllaceae > Agrostemma > Agrostemma githago. The sequence goes on from OY288253.1 coordinate 53,660,029, forward strand.
ACTACAAAATAGGCACTACAAACCACACTTATCATCAACCCAACAGTAAAAAAGTAGAAACATAAGCAAATAAAAAGAGAAAAGGAGAGAGCAAGCCGTTGAAAGACAATAGTGAAGAGACGCAAACCAGCAAACTTGAGGGTGTGAGAAGCAGGTTTGTAAACAGCAGTAGTCCCCTCAATCCAGTCATTCTTCATGATCTCACCATTTGGAGTTGTCTTCATCCGTAGATACTCTATCTTCATTTATTTTTATTGCTTAATCAAATGAATTTAAGTAAAGAGTAAACACCAGATCTTGGCTTATATAAATATATACACACACATGTATGAATTGTATACATTAACTCATTGGAGGAGCTTCTCTGTGATCAAAATTAGTAGATAGCTTAGCTAGGTGGTATTTCCTTCTTTTAATATTCCTAATTATCAAGTGAATAATAATCTCGCGCACAATAACTTAGAGACAAAGCACTAACTTTAACATTAACTTCAATTCTCCTAATAAATCTGCATTCCACCCAGTGATAAAAGCGTATAAAATCATTCACGGTCAATAACGGTCCATTCGCGATCCATTCAAATCTTCGTCAATCACCTACTAGTAATATCACCAACTCATTAAAAATAAATGATTAATAATTCGAACTAAAAAAAAAATCTTAGTACCAACAAATAGTCGTATGATTTATCAAATTAAGAAACCGTGAATACTAAACGATAGTAGATACGCAGAATAATAAAATGGTCACGGTTAATCCAACTTAAGCAAAATGGCCGTATTAAACCTAGACATATGATCAATTAGGTTACTCGACGAAAACTCCTTCATAAAACTATTCGCAGTAGCTACACAAAATACCACTACTATAACTCTAAGTTAATTCCGTCATTGAAATTACTCTGTACTTGAGCTTGAGTCCATCACTATGGCCTCAGTTGTATACAAAAGGGGAAAACAAGCATTAAAAACATCACTATATATGAAAATGAAAAAAAAATAGCCTCCTCCATAAGCATAGAGGATCATGAACAAAACAAAAAACAGTGTCATTTGCTTAAATATCTTGGTAATATTTTTCTTGTACGTTCATACTGATAGAATCAGCTCATTTACCAGGTGAGATGTGGGTGGTAATTACAATAATACTGAAAATTAATGTTGTGGACAGTAGCTCAGGTCCCATGTCAGCAATAACCTAGCCTGCAAAAGAATATTAATCCGGTGACAAAATTAGTAAATCTATGGCCAATGTAGATCGGAAAAAGCAGAAAAGGATGTATCCAGCACTTGATAACCCAACACGCATGGACATTGGAGATGGGCAACATCTCAATTCATGATAGATGTTGCATAAAACTTACTGTTGGTGAAAACAAATCCAGCAACGATTCCACCGGCAAGAAGCAAGACCAGCAAAGCAAGTTGGAACAGACCTAAATAAAAATATCCCATATTAATCACAAAATTCAATAAAAATAATAGCAATGGAATGGATATAGATATAAAAAAAATCAATAACTAATCATAATTGTTGCACAATCATATGTAATATATACGGATCAGAGTACATGTGATTTAAAAAAGGGCGGACAATAGCTACATAAATTAGGTAGTAAGTACTCCGTATTCTAGGACATACGCAATAGGTAGTATTTAATGGAATATAAGATTTTGTTTCTCACAATATAAAGAGGATATAATCAAGAACAAAAATATGGAAACCTCCATTTGAAATTTCCACAGTAGCGTCGGCTAGCAAAGGTCAATACATCGTAAATGAGGTAGGCGAAAATCTCTCAGCAGGACCATTTTGGGTGGCAAGGCCAGTGTTTCTATCACAATTTTATCATGTCATTGTAACTTAACTCCCTAGACTCTCTTATACTTCAACATCTAGTAGCACAAACATTGCCAATATAAGACACATGTTCACAAACACTTCAAGTAATAGTAAACAAAATTCTATATTATTTACCATATCGTGTTACTAGTTCACCACTTAAAATTACCAAGGGTAGACTTTAGCTCACTCGATTTGAAATCCTGATTACACTAATGGTCACAACAAAGCCAGAAGAAAGAGCAATTAAAGACAAATCATGAAATCTAAAAAAAAAGGACCTCATTTGTCACAACTCACAATATTACATAACCAAACATTCATTAAAAAAAAGGGAAACGAAAACAAGCCTGCATCAAATTTGAACAACATGAAAAAGTGAAGGCTGAACAGTATGTAGTAAAAAAGGAGGATGAGAGTGTAACCTTAGAGGCCACCTCTTCAAACTGAAGGTACCCAGAAAAACAAAGATTGAAGTTGAACCGCGAAACTATACAACACGAACACCCCTTATAAAAAATGGGAAATTTAATTTAAGCATAGTTCTGCAAAAAATATTTTAGAAAACTGGGCACTTGCTAGAATCCGAAAACCCAGCCAAGAAAACAAGTACCCACGCATGTTTCAGGTGTATGAACCCACTCTCCTAACTGATTTTTATCTAACCCTAACCTAATCAACTCTAAATTAAATTCAATTAAGAACAACTAATCAATTATTTCACAAATTTGTAAGTAAATGTTACAGTAATAAAAGCAATCTAAGCAATTTAAAACAAAGAAATCAAGTTAAAAAGATACATAGGGGATTAAAAGAGTGGAATAGGGAAAATGTTACAGGAAAAACAATAAAGAACCTCGGTAATGGCTGGCCGTTAACAGCGAAAAAAGGAGACAACAGTAAACGGTTGAATTACCTTGACAAGAGAAGGAACCGTCAGGTAGCGGAGAAGGAACACAACTTTGCTATTAATTGTGACCAAGTGGATGAAAGAAGGGATATGAGAAATAGTATTGTAGACTGTAGTAGGGAAAAGGGGCGAGTACTCGAATAATCAACCGTATTTACAAAGATCATGGTTAATTTTTTTTTTTAAATCAACATGGTTAATTAACCACAACCGTATGTAATGGGATTCTAAGAGATCGGGGAATAAATAATGGTTTCTTAGTATAAGAAACCATATTTTAACAGGTATGTAATCTATAATTATAGGAGATCAATTTGAGATAATAAACGGTCTCTTATTAAGAGACTGATTAAAAGATCAACCGCTGTGTTATCAATGATTTTAAGAGACCAGTTAGAATAAACAAATGGTTTCATAATATTAAGAGATCGGTTACACGATTCATCTGGTGTGTCAGGGATGGTCTCTTAGAGCATATTTGTAGTAGTGTACTAAACAGTTCACGCTTAATCCAACTTAAGCTGAACGGTATTAATACCGTATTAAACCTAGAGATGTATGATAAACTAGGTTACGCGGAATGAAAGCCACTCAAATGCCCTATTAGAAATGGCAAACCAGACAAAGATATGGCACAATGGCAAAGTTTCTCGAAAAAACCTCTAAGAACTGAATCCGCATAAACTAATAACCAGCATTAGAGTACCACAATATAGTACTACTTGTCAACTACACAGACCATTAAAATTGAATCGAAAATTCTGAAGTTAACATAAAGAACGATGTATCTTACAGTTGCGCACACTTAATCAACAGAACTGAATCGAACTTCAAAACGAAACACAAGAACTTCAACTAAATTAATCAGGAAAATCGGGTTAATATTGACGAAACCCTAATTTATCAACACACAAGTAAACATAAACTAGATCATAACAATTGGCAAATCAAAACTCACATAGATTAGGAAGAGTAGAATGGAAAGAAGGCGTCGGGGAACGGCGGCGGGTGTGGCTATGAACGACAGAGAAAGGCTGGGTCAAAGGAAAACGATGAGAATGGAGGTGTATGAATTGGGGAACGACAATAGAGTAGAGAGCAGTATGAAGAAACATTTTAGGGCAGTTAGATCGAAGATCAGAGAGCATTTGAGTAAAATTTGAGAATCGAAGATCATATAAGCATTTGTGCAGTTTGATTATCATTTTAGGGTTTATATTTTTGGGATTGCATTTTTGAAATACTTTTGTTTTAGAGCTGGTGGTTCAACTTGATATGTTGTTATAAGTATTATGGAGAATTGTAGACCGGTTCAAAACCGTGTATCCGTTTTTAAAACTATGAACCGAAATCAGAATATATCGGATATCGGATATAAACGGGTATCGGATTGAGTCAAATCAAAGCAGGTCAGTTTCGGTCACTAAGATATTTCAGTATTGTCGATTGTCGGATGGGTCCGATCTATGGTGAGTTGGATCGGTTCTCTCGAGTCGGATCGGGTTTTGCCAGGTCTAATTAGCGTCATTTAAGTTGATTAATTAGTATCGATTTTTATTTGCTACGATATCTTGTATATTACATGAGTCAGATCATTGTGGGTTAGTTGCATCGATTTTCCAATCGTCTAGATATAATCGCCACGAAAATATGATTTTTGTGTAGTGAGACCCGTGACCCGTATAACCTGCCCGTATTTGTCCCGACCCATATGACCCGATCCGCTTGACAGGGCTTCAAGTAGTAGAAGTGAATAAAATATACAACTTCATATCATGTAACAATAGATAAAATCACGTGAATATTTCGATGATACTAACTGATATATACACACAAGGACTAAAATTTAATGGGGGTATTTCATTCTTGTTTCGGGTTTGGTCAATTCATGTTTCGTAAAGTACGAGGCAAATATAAACAAATAAACGGTATGTGAGGAAAAAAAGTAAAGGACTTTTAATGTATGCATTAACATTAGTTAAATCATTCATGAAACTAATTTTTTTGAGCTACAAGTTTTCCTACGGAACATTCCGTAGCCTAAAATGTTTCCTACCACAAGACCGTAAGAATTTCGTAGGGGTGCTTTAAAGGAGCAACGAGTTGAGATTTCGTAGGAAATAGTTGTAGGAACTATTTACTTTCCTACGCCTTTCAAGATCCGTAGGAATTATTCCGTCGGAATTTGTACTAATTCTAGCACTAGAGGGAGAACAAACTTCACCCCTAGGACGTTCTCCAAGTTATGCATTACATACGCTGAAACTCGAGCAAGGAAAACTCGAACCAGTAGATCTCACCTCGGATCCTCCCGCTGTTAAAAGAGGAAAGATGTGGACACCAATAAATATTGCCATTACCATCGCGGCAACAGACATGATACCAAGTCCTGTTTTAGACTCAAACATACCATACAGGACATGATCGAGAACGGAACTATTCCTCTCCCTCTGCTCGAGAAACCGAATAACACCTCAAGCCCCTTTAGTGTCCATGCCATCTTCGATGACACCATCGACTGCTCCCACCTCAACCCTATATAGGAGGATGTCTTAATCATCGAGGAAGACCCCAACAACCACCTAGAGCACGCGCCCGTTACACCCGCAGAACTAGCAACGACAGAAAGCCTAACTCACATAGTCTTACAGTTACACCTTTTACTATTAAGAATCGAAGCTAGAATAGCTCGCATCGAGGAAAAACTTAGGGAGCTTCCCGAAACACCCACCTCAGATTGCAACGGGTATATTAGGGGAAGTAATATTGGTTCACCCAAAACCTTAGATCCAAAGAAGAGACATACTCGAATAGGGGTTAGCTATGCATCCGCACTACGAAGGTTGACATCCCTTTGTCTCCTGCGACCTATAGACCCGATGGCTGACCCACGAGCAAACTATAGATCCCACCATTGGTCCAAAGACAAGTACTGTCACTATCATAGGGGAATGGTCATGATACGGAGTTTTGTGCGCTCTTAAAGGATAAAATACAAGGTTTATTAAATATGGGAGCTGTAATAATGGCGCCACTAACAAAAAAAACCCACACATCTCCTCATGGACAACTCCGAGAAAGGAAGTCTCCGCCTCCTTGAACACTTCAGGATATCCCATGATCAAGCCCTAACCATGCTAACAACCGTTGGACTCTTGTACCCCTTGGCTCCGACACTCGATCCACCAGTGAACAAAAGACCAACACATTGGAATGGTAGCAAGTGGTGTCGGTGTCACCGGGGTTGAGGGCATGACTTAGTGAATGTCATGAGTTCCGACAACAAGTCCGATACCTTATCCAAGAAGAGAAGTTCGGGACATACCCAGAATACGAGAATGTACGGGCGTCCGCTGAAACTAGTGAACCCGTATCTGAGTCAGAGTCTAGTTCGTCTTAGGGCCTAGACTTATAATTATAATAATAAGTTTTTTTATGCATTGAGTCGGAGGTTCAGAGGGGGTATGTCCTTGCCTCCCAAAAAAATCTGTCTCGAACACATCATCCTCATATTACTATTAACGAAAAGAAAAAAAAAACTTTTCTCTTCTTTAGTATGCACCTCGACAATCGCTTGATTTAAAACAACACACTTTTTTTCGCTTACGACTCAATACTATGCCATTTATCGATAGCAGTCAATCAAAACATAAGGGCTTCAACTAACAACCCACCTTATTTCACCTTAAATGAGATCAAAGCAACTAACCCAACACTCAGCCCAATCCGTAGCCGATTTCCTAGCCAAAAACCCAATAAAGGGAACCCACACAACCAATACTAGGTCCAAAACAGACGCACCCATATCACCCAAACTAGACTTCCCAGTAACCAACAATGTGACCGAATACGAGGCCTGTCTAATAGGGCTAAAAGCCGCGGTAAGACTAGGGATTAAAAACCTTAGAGTCCACGGAGATTCATCCTTAGTAGTCAACCAAGCCACAGGCATTTGGAAGGTTTATAGTGAAAGCCTAGCTCCATACCAAACCGAAATCGAGACAATCTCCCGAGAGTTCACCGCAATTGACTTTATACACATACTCCGTGAGAAAAATCAATTCACAAATGCACTATCCAAGTTAGCCTCACTAATAAACATGTCCGACAACCTTTTCTCCATGCCCATCTGTGTAGAAAGGAGTGAACAACCCGCCTATATCCACAATATCGAAACCGATGACACCACCAAAGAACCTTTGTACTAGAAAATCCTAAACTCCAAAACCGACAGATCATACCCACCCAATACAAACACCAAGAACAAACGAGCCATAAGAATGCAAGCCACTTGCTACATACCGAACCAAGGATTACTATACAAACGAACCTCGCATGGACAAAGCCCTATCCAAAAAAGTCATGGAAGAAGTGCATGACGGGGAATGTGGACCCCACATGAGCGCACACGCATTAGCCCGTAATATAATGAGATTAAGCTATTACTGGACAACCCTAAGGCAGACTGTCGGCATCACGTCCGTCATTGTCACAACTGCCAGATATTCGCCAATATCCACTCCACACCACAACAACACCCTGAGCTTTCTCTACCTAGGGAATAAACATTATAGGAAAGTACACCCATCCAGAACCGGTGGACACTGTTTTATACTAGTGGTCGTTGATTACTTTACCAAATGGGTAGAAGCGGCCTCATACATAATACTAACTTCCAAACAAGTGGTCAAATTCCTACAAAACAACATCATCTACCGCTACGGCATACTACACAAAATCATCAGTGACCAGGGGGCTCACTTTAGGGCCAACACCCAAAAAACTCCTAGAAAAATACAAAATCCAACGACACAAATCATCACCCTACAGATCTCAGACAAACGGGGCTATAGAAGAGGCAAACAAAACCATCGTCACCATCCTTAAGAAGATGATAGACAATTATCGAGATTGGCCCAACAAAATACCCTTTGCACTATGGGGATACGGAACTTCCTACCGAACTCCCATTGGAGCCACACCCTACTACCTAACCTACGGTTTCGAAGCCGTACAACCAATAGAATTAGAAATACCCGCACTAAGGATACTAGCCGAAAGCGGCATTCCCGCAGAAGAGTGGAACCAAAAACGTTATGATGAGTTCGTACTCCTAGACGAGCGTAGAATACATGAGCTGTCCAACATGCTAGACTACCAACAAAGAATACGACAAGCCTTCAACAAACGAGTTGAGTCTCAAAACATACACAAGAGAGATCTAGTAGTTAAGTCCATTAGAGCACCCCTTCCCATTGACCCTAGGGGAAAATTCAAACCAAATTGGACAAGCCCCTACCTTATCAAGAAAATACTCACGAGTGGCACCATTATCATCACCGACCTAGACGGTCAATAATTCTCAATCCCAACTAACATGAACCAGCTTAAACGCTACTACCCTTAGCCTCCTAAGAACTTCATCCTGATATCTAAGTTAGGGTTAAAACCCATGCAGAAATATTTTAAAACACTTCGCATCGATAATTGGCATAACGAGTCTAAAGCAAAATCACTCACATTTATACGAACTACGAACATGGTTTGATTCCGTCTAAACACGGATACGTAGGCAACCTTCCGAGGGTACAACCAAAACTAACAAAATCGATAACTCGATTCATATGCAAATCGGAACCACCCCACGTTCCGATTAACGAGTGATTTCAACGACAAAGCATGAACGACGAGCCGAGGACGAAGTGAAAACCCAAAAGGGAGCTCTGGGCAAATTGAACAATCGAGTTGCGAGCCATTGTTGAAAAAGAGCCGAGGACGGAGTAAAAACCTGAAAGGGCGCTCCAGGCAAAATGAAGAATTGAGTTACGAGCCGTAAAAATAAAAGCAAAAATAAGAGGAAAAAATAAGAGAAACAAAATAAAAGGTGAGCCGAGGACCGGACAAAAACCCAAAAGGACGCTCTGGGCAAAATGAAGAATCGAGTTGCGAGCCACCACAATACACACACACACACACACACACACACACACACACATACGTATATATATAAAAAGAGACGTGATTCTCATTAATGCAAAAATTAATTAAATCAAGCCTTTGTCGAGGCCCTTTACATCAAGCATCTACTACCCGTCTACTCCGGAAACATGACAACGTTTCAAGCAAAACCTTACAAAACCTAGTACTAATACGCCACATAATATCAATTAATACAACATAGTACTAACGACTGGGCCCTACCGGTCCAACTTTTCTTTTCCCTTACCCTACGGGTGTGCTTCTTTGGGTCTCTTGCCACAGACACTCCGAACGCAAGTTTTCACTCTACCAGCTCGTCGTGAGCCCAGCCAGTCCCATTTCCCCTCTTCGTCCATACTTTCAATATGGGTCTTGTCAGTCTTGACCCTTTTAGATGAGTTGACAGTACTAGGATCGGTAACACTGTCTTTGGTCGAGCGCTTAGAGGCGTTAACTCGTGTAGTCTCCTTATCCTGTAGCACTGTGGTCTTTCCGACCTTTGACTTGTCCCGTCCTGTCGGATATTCGTAAACCTCCCGCCGGGTGTAAGTGGGAATTATCGATCAAACATTTTCTATAGTAACAGGATGCATAATCCTCCGTCTCCAAGACATTTCGAACTTCCTAAAAGAATCTTCCTTCCACTAATGAGAGTCGATAATGTCAGTAATAACCTCTGAGACGGTTTGCCCCACACCCATTGGGCGCATTAACTTGTCCGGGTAAATATAAACACACTTCCTTAAGGACAGTATTTGTATAGTACGGGCCTGTGATGAGAACGGGAGCCCGATATACCCTTTGATATGCCACCACGGGACTGCCCACCCAATAGCGGCCCCTCCATTAGCCTGCAAGTAAGAGAACCATTCTTCTTTGGTATAACCGACATTTCACAATGGTACCACATTACGAGCATTAAAATCTTTACAGCTATAACCCTTAATAAGCTAAGGAGGCTTGATTAAACCTAGCCTCTCTTGCAGCCAAACTTGCACAGTACAACATAGTGTCAAGCTTTCGAACTAAGGTAAGTTTCAAATAAGGAAAATGGTACCCCGGCGTACCTGCAAAATGATTCTGGAACCCCGAAAGGGAGCATGATGTATCCGTGCACGAGTACCAAGAGCCATGATAAGCTCACCTAAAATTAGCCAAGAGGGCGATCGTCGATGCTCCATTTCCATCACAATATCCAAAACCCGAGGATTAACCCAGCTATCATGCACCGCCGCATCCTCAAATATATTGTAGCATGCTATCACAATACTTAGAGCCCGCTTACGGGCTAAAGGAGAAACGTTACGATAGTCCTTCCCTGAGAACACCTTGACAAGTAACATTAAGTCAATATCACCTTCCCCAAAGAAAACATTAGCCTCCTCCAACAAAGGAATGTCCAAGAACTAACCAACTCATTCCACAGGATATATGGGTATACAAGGACGAACCAAATGCCATCCCTCAATGGTGTCTAGCTCCTCGGTAAGAGGATAAATATCACCCCTCGGGAATGCAAAAATATGGTTCTTAGCATACCAAAAACCAGAACACGCTAGCAAAAAGTCATCTTGCACTTTAACTTGCTTTAACGAGGTAATAGCAGACAAACCATTACCTAGCAAAACTTCAAGATCACCCTTCTTGAGACGACCCATCCACCCGGTCAAGAGACTACCAAAACTTGACATGACTAAAAAAAGATAAAGAAAAACAAGAAGCTAAAGATGCTATGGGTACTTAATTATGTCTAAGACGAGCACCCATAACCCGCATATATAGCCTTAATCGCACCACAATTAGGAAATCGCGGAAAATTTCCATAACCGAGACCAAACCACTTCAGCCCAGGCGTCCCAGAACCGGGTCGGCCGAACCCAAGCGCCCGAATACTGGACCGCGAGCCTCCTAGCGCTTGAACCCCAGGGTGTCAGCCATGCATTACCTCATCAGCTATTATTTGTCAGCCTCGGACGTTAGAAGCAACCTCCTAAACTCAGTCAACCTCTTTCCAAAAGCCAAAACGCCCGTCACAAGCACCGTGCAAGAACAAAAGGTCCCCACAGACAAGCCATTTTCGTCCACTAGATCTACCTGACTTAGATGTTTTTTTATTTATTTTTTCTTTAGGGGGTAAGCTACCTCACCAAGGCGTGTTGTAGCCCGATGTGCCATAATCGGTACATATTTGTAGCCCTGCATGACATTATCAATAAAGCATAAAAGTGGTCCAACTTTTTTTTCCGCGTTGAACATAACTGTCATAGTCCCGTTACACTAGTCTCCAGCATCGCACACGCATTCGGTCAAAATGTTTTAGCTACAAAACACTTTATGCATATTTCGCACGTCTCGAGTCAAACATTTTAATCGACATACTACTTGATCCAATTCCCGGCTCAAACTAACACATCTTAAGCATCCCGAAAAATATTTTCGCGCTCCTATACAATCCTAACACATTTAAAACACTACTAAACCGTGAGCATGCCAAACTTGAAGTCATTACTCCTTATTTAAGTTACCATTTCGAAAACACAAGCAAAATAAGTCGATCAAAGCACCAAAGTTTAAAATATACAAAATCCAAATACAAATTGGGTTTATAAACCAGGGAGGACCACTAGAGGCTGCAGCTACAGCCACTACAAGCTCACCAAGGTTATCGTCCAAACCAAGATCCTCCAGATCAGAAGTAGGAGACTCGGTACTACCTATACCCGCCAACATATCCACGGTAGCCGTCTCCGTATCAGGAACCCCTCCGGAAGAATCAACATCCTCGATAACACCGGTAGCCTGACCCCACCTCAGCCTCAAACCTAGCTTCACCCTGCGCCGAGGTCTCCCCTCGAGATCGAGCCAGCTGTTCCTTAAGTTCAGCAATCTCGTTGTCTCGAGACCGCAAAGTTTGTTGCATGCTGACCTCAACCGCCTCAAGCTCGGTCGCGTCTCCTACTATGCCACTATATCCGGGACATCCTGCAAACGTAGCTACCCCTTAGAAAAAGATACAACCAGCCTAGAAACCATCAATAGAAAGGCACTACTTACCGGTCGAGGTCCCGACGTGTCACGAGATGAGGCAGCCGCCCTCCTTGATGCATAGGCCCGAAAGCAGTTGGCAGCCCGTCATAACCACTGATGGGAAGCCGACGAAACCTGAAAAACGAAAACCGAACAAGTCAAACAACAAGGTCTAACCTTCAACGCCGAGTCTAAGGCAAAATCCCAAAACTTACCCGGTACACCCGGTCGGGCCACTCCATCCCGACCTCTATCTCCTCCGCAGAGCAAAGAAGAAGTGGCTCAGTAAAGGCCACTCCAGCCGCGTCCACCCTGAGCAGTGTCGAAGGGAAGTCTGGGGGCTTAACGGCATCAACCGGGTCGGCCAGCTAAAAGAAAAGCAAACTATTCAAAGCACAAACAGATATAAAAGCATGAAACAAAAGCAAACAAAAAACCGAATACTTAGCACAATGTGGTGGCAAGCTAGCCACTAGCAGACGTGAGACACGTAAGAGGCACTAGGCACTAGTAACGCCTCGCCCTCCCTCTCCATCCCTGTCCTCACAGGCCTCTGCAGTGGTCGGAGGCCTAAACATGGTCCTGGGAGGATCAACCGGCACCATGAAGTCATCATATAAGCACTGGCGGACCAAACTCTTGCCCAGGTACCATACCTGACGGAACAGTGCAGGAAGAAGCATCCTCCTATAGCTCCTAGGCCTTAACTATGCCCCCACATACCGGGGTAGACCCTCGTAGTTGGCCGAAGGACGGGCCACAAACTGCATAACCAAACCTACATCTCAAACTCCTAAACTTGGGGGTTATCTAAGAAAGCAAACGGTAAGAAGGAAAACTTACATCCTCAAGACGCAGCTGGTTCACCAGCACGTTCTCCGTCGAGTAATGGCTTGTCGTAGTCTTGGTCCAAGCCAACCTCCACTCGATCCCAGTCGGAAACCTAGTCGGACGGACGCGCATTGTCTTGGGTGCCAAGCATGGAAAATAAGAATGATCCAAGCCTGCAAAACCCGGGATACCATCAGCAAAACAAAACCATGCCAAATAAAATCCCAAAACCCAATACAAAGTAAATGACTAACCTCCAGCACGAGACTTGAACCCATGATGGGTATGGCAGAACCAGAGTCCACCCTCTACGGCCTCACCGTGACCTGTAGGTAGCGGGTCATATCCGCAAAAGTTGTGGTTACCCATTCAAAACGTCCTAGCCGACTCTAGTTAGCCAGGAAAGGCAAAATCCTAGTACTAAATCTCTCACCCTTATCCGAGAAGTGGGTCGACCCTATGAAGTACCATAACCACACACGAGCATCCTGCACCGCCGTGTTTGGCACGCGACCCTAAAAAATCGCCACCCTCTCGAAGTGGTTGGTGATATATGAAGTAACTAAAGCATGGGGCGTACTATAAGCCGAGGGCTCTAAACAATCCTCGATCTAGCCCCTAACCTCTGCTCTATCTAACCTAGGTCCCTCCAGAGCCCACCTAACCGTCTCAGGACCCCAAGGCAGCTCCGTGATAACCCCAAAATCCTCTAAAGTCATGCCGACCTCACCAAACGACATATGGAATGTCGAGGTCGTATCATGAAAGCAATCTATTATCGCTCTAATCACCATTAGGTTGCACATAGTCTTGCAATCGATCAACCGGACCCGATGTCCAACAAAGAGGCTTAGAGCCGTCCCCATAACCATTGTTTTAGCCGCAGGGCTGAGCTTTTGTGTGTAAATCTCTAAGCACGTGGTGAAGCCTGAGAAGGTTCTCATCGGACCTAGGGGCTGCAAAGCGTAACAATACATGCATAAATAAACAAAACAAGCACAAACCAAAGTCAAAACATGAGCAAATGACAAAAAAATAAGGTACTCACCTTGCCGTTTACGGTATGGCTGGATATGTGCAAGTCTGGATGACAGGGGTTAGTCGTATCCCTAATGAAAGATACCCTAAGGTCACCAACTAATGTATATAGTGAAGTCAGGGGTCGAACCACAAGGAGACATGATTTAGTTGTCTATTCCTAAGATTTAGACTCTAGGTTATAGGTCACAGTTTGAGTTGGTTTGGTAAACTAAAGCTAAATACTAAGACAGAATAACAATAAGGAAAAAGTCTATGGTCTCAGGTTCACTACGAATATTACTCGGGTCAGGGAGTCAACTAACAGGTCAATAATCGAACTACCTAATGTGCAAGTCCGGTCGGTACACTACAACCTCTAGATCTAAACTTAACCTGCGGTCACTAGAATTAAGTCAGTCTACCCAAAATATCGTGGCCTAATTAGTCCTTAACCCGGTCGTCGAAAAGTCCTAATTTGCGATACTAATTAATTGAATTATGCATCAAACAATTAATCAGAGTTAAAACAATATTCAAGCAATAGTTCATACGATTAGAAATAGGTCAATTGTAATAACACGCGTAGATCCCCCAAAACCCTAGATGAAATCTAGTTACTCATATTAAGCATAATCAAACTAACGAAACACGAATTGCAATTAAACATAACGAAGATGAATCGAATTAATCTACGGAAAGCAATAATAAATCTACACTAGAAAACGATAAGACAATACGAAGAATAAATTAAGATGGAGATTAAAGTAGAAAACTGAAATTGGAATTGAAATTAAGAATAATAATACCGGAGAATTCAAGATCTCAGATGGAGAACTAGGTTCAATGTATCTCTCTACTGTAATGTAAAACTAAAAAGTGTAGAATAATTTATGAAAAGATAAAAGAGGGTGTTCCCATACAAGAGTCAGACAACTGATATATAAAGAGTATCAATTGGACTCAAAAGCAGGCCCAATTCTAAGTCGAAATAAGAATGACGCGTGGCCCGATTTGGGTGCACTCGATCCAGTGCCTGATGGCACTCTATTGAGTGACCCCTCAAAATACGGGTAGGAGCTTCATGGAGTGGCACTCGATCGAGTGCAGTAGGGGCACTCGATAGAGTATCTCTGTAGATCACAGCATCGCACGCTCTACTTCAAACGGCTACCATTTCTTCGTTACTTGTTCAAATTAAGCGTGCAATATACCGTTGGAAAGTTAAGAGAATGGGCTTTCCGACGCCACCGAACTCACCCTAATTGGAGTTGTAAAAAGAAAGTTATGGACATTTTAAGTTGACCCTTGTGTAGGCGATCATTCTTTCATCTCGTTTGATATCCTTTCCTTCTTTGATCTTTGTTTCTTCGTGTAGTCTGCATATTCTTCCTTTGATTCTCCGCTTAGATGTGCATTCTTCAATTATCGATTCCGTAATGCTCTGATTAGCTCCAAATGCATCCAAATCTACAAGATACACACAAATACGGAAGTATCGACATTCAAAGTATATTGCATCATTATTAATGAGTTAAGCACAAAAACCGAGACGAAACTAACAACTAAGGGGATGAAAATATGTATATAAATAACGCTTATCACTGGACGAAGCAATAATTTCCGATCGTCCCAATCCCGAACCCAAACGGGATCCTCGTAAACAGCCTCTTCATCCTCGTTAGCAGGCTCGGGGACATGCTTCCTCCTAGCCACTGTTACGGGCAAGGGACGCCTCGTGACCCGATCAAAACTAGCCTCGTTTACGGCCCCAGGCTCAAGGCGCTTTGAAGGAACGTTTCGTCGCCTCTTGCGGGCCACCCGGGGAGTCAGCGAGCTGTAGGGACTTCCTCGAGACGTCCCGTACCATCTCCAGCTTCAAAACAAAACAAACAATGCACCTCAGGTCAAGTCAAGACAGTCCAAACGGATCAAAATAAGCTCAAAATTTTGGATAGCGATATCAAAATTTCGGAAAACCCACTAGCACCCATTTTCGTCCCCGGTCAAAATAAAAGTGGTTTCGGGAAAAACGGCATCGTTACGGTATTATTTGGTCCGTCGTAAGTGTCACAAACTCGCACGGAATGACATAGAGTGTATTCCGACTCGCGAAAATCAACATGTGAGCTACCCATAACATCACAAGCAATAGTTGAGCGAGATTACAAGAGTCAAGTACGAGAATAATCGGGAAATCAACCCCTAAACCCTAGCATTTCGATTTTCACCCATGGGAAGTCATTAAAGTACCTCCAAGCTTTCACCTCAAGCAAATACCTTCACTATCAAGCTCTATTCTACCCTAATTCAAAAAGGGGAACAAGAGTAAGAATCGAAACATAACCAAAATACCCAAATCAATTTCCAAGGTTTAGTAAAATCGACCCACAACTACACCAATTAAGCACAAATCTACAATAGGTGAGTAAGGAACACTTACTAGGGGTCGACATAATTGAGTATGACAGAAATCGAGTCGAAAATTGGTTGAGCAAGTCGAAAATACGAGTTTGAGGTGATGGGGTTCATGCGCTCGGTTTCTAAGTCGAATAAACCCTTCCCCCTTTCAATCGCAATCTTTAAACAAAATTTGGAAACAAAACCCAGATCGCCTCAGCGTGGGCGTCTGATTTCCAGAGCGCAGCAGTGCGGGTGACCGAGTATTAACTCACTGGGTGCTAAGCGCCTCAATTTCAAGTCGCCCTATAACGCTCGCTTGAGCCTTCAGTTCAAAATGAAAACCGAGATGATCCAAACACAACTCTCGATACCTACAAGACGTACCTTCACGTGCTAACAAAATAAACGATGACGGGGTGATCTGCTCCTCATCAGCAAACTAAGCAAGCCTTAAATTCCCTTTTTTTTAAAAACGGGATAATTCGAGTCAATCTACCTCTTCCCCATCGGAATAAGCAAGACATACGAAATCCCCAGATAGTACGATAGTCCGTACTAAAACCCATGGCAACCAAATTCACCATCCCAGCAGAGCATTACACAAGTCGGCACAGTCCGTTACGCAAACCCATGAAAACCCCTGATGTGTGCTAAATTTAGCCCATTTTTCCTCCCATTTAGACTCGTTTTCCTCCGTTTTTGTGAGATTAGAATGCGATTATCGCCCTATTCTTAGTCTTTCTCGCATTAGCATCTCTCCTGTGCATTTCACGTGTTTTTGGTAGTTTTTCTATCTATTTTGATAGGATTCGTAACCAAGAGCATGTCGAAGCTTCCACGAGCGCAAGAGAGTGGAATACCGTCCAAAAGCAACAGACGAAACCTTAAGTCGAAACAATTAAACAACAAAGAGCGAGACCAGAAAAGAGAACATGGAAACCATCGGCTGAAGTTTCATTCGATGAGATACCACCGGGCGAAGTTTCGCCCGACAACATTTTAACCTCTCCGAATATCTACAGGAAACTTTCGCCCACCGGGCGAAACTTTCACTCACCGAGTGATGTTTCGCTCGACGGTAACGAGGCCCCCAAATGCAAAATCTGGAAGGAAAGTTCACCCGGTGAAACCACTGGGTGGCGTTTCACCCGGGGGAAATGGCTCGTGAAAGACATAAGTTCGCTGGGCGAAGTTTCACCCCTTGAAGATTCATTGAGCAAAAGTTTCACTCATAGTGCAAAAATCAGATTTGGGCTTGGTTTAGTGATCCATTAAGCTATTAGTATATATAGTTTAACCTAATTAGACTACCATATTATCACATTAAAATACTACACTACGTAGATTAGATAGAGGCACATTCATAGTTTTTATCAATCTTCATATTCTTCATCTAGCTTTAGATTCAAGTTATTGTATGAAATTCTAGCTTTAATCAATAAGTTATTTGGAGATCATCAAAGGATTAGTGACAAATTCACTGTTTTCTTCATCAAGGCTTCACCTTTATTTACATGCATCTTCATCTTCTTTATTTCTAGTTTTCCTCCATTGTTGGTATAACTCTCTTCCTCTTCCTTTTCTCTAGATTAGTTTTTACTCTTGCTCTCTCTTTATTGCATCGTTCTCATTGATTTTTCTTGCATTGTTTTTAGATCGTTTTGTAGTTTCATTTGTTGATTGTAATTTCCCTCGTTTTAGTTTAAATTCCCCTAGTTTTCATCATTATGCATGTTTTTGGTATTATCACCATCGTCATTGTTTTTGTTGTCATCTTAATGAGTTGTCAGTAATTTCTTGTTAGGGGATTAAGGGAGGAGGATCTTGGGTAATATGAATTGAGAAATTGTGGGTTGCATGTTGGTTGATTTATCTTGCTTGAGGTTATTGTGTCTTTGTTGACTTAGTTTGGCCAACTAGATTGACCTTGACTCACTTCTATCAATATGGGGAAACTCGGGGTAGGAGTTACCTTGACTTGAGACTTACTCTTTTTCACCGCGAAAGCGGGATTTATATATGTTGGGTGAAGAAATTGAAAGGTGGCATTCTACCTTTATCGACTTTGTGACCAACCCCATAATTCCTTGACTCGTAAAACCCGATTTCCGATTCCCTGACTCTCCCTAACACCTCTTCCTTATTGATTACTATTTGTCATTTATCGCATCATTAGTATAGACTCGACTCAAAACCCTCCATTAAGATCCCAAATGCATTCGCTATTTCTTAAACAACTCACCGTCATCCTGTGGACCGACCTCGACTTACCACGACTACATTTATTTGTTTTTGTGTTATTTTTGAGTCATATAAATATTGTTTATTCCCCTATCAATCGTTAAGGACCGATCCTAGATAGGCATGTGTCAAAATGGCGCCGTTGTCAGGGATGGCAACTAGTTAATTGAGTCTTAGTGTATTTGTGTTTGGTTAATCGCTTTCATTTTATTTTTTCCCTTTCCCTAGTACCGATTGGTGCTAAAAGACTTATCGTTCGTTGAGTTTTATGCCCAGGAATACGTCATCGCCCTTGTGGTTCGATCCGGAACCGAAAAGAATGTTTAGAGCCTTGAGATTTCGGGGAAACAATTCAACAACCATAATCCCACATCCTTCACTATCACCACCAAATCAAAATCCCATCCTACCTAATACACCTCTTACACCACATAAACCTTCCACATCCTCTACTTCACAAAATTTACCATCAACTCCACCATCACCAAGGACTCCACAAACTCCTCAACAAAATCAAAGCCCTCCAAAACAACCAACTCCACCTCAACCAACGACAATTTTAGGATCTCATTCCCAACTTACACATGAAGAGACCCCATCACCGATCGGGGAGATTCCCGAAAATTATGAACTTAAAGCTTCTCTCACCAATGCGGTCCAACAAGATACTTTCATGGTTTTTCCAAGAATATGCCCAAGAACGTATAGCATTGTTTAAGGAGAAACTAGTCGGGGCCAGATTGAACGGGTTAACATCATGTCAACTTCACCAACTTTTATTCCCCAAAACCTTACGAGACAGGGCTTGAAGATGGCTTCATGGCCATTCGGATAACACTTTTACAACATGGGGTCAACTATCCAATGCCTTCTTGGAGAAATATTATCCTCCATCGAAAACTCAACAATACCGTTTGGAGATACAAACTTTTTAGCAAGACGAATTAGAAAGCCTAAGCGAAGCTTGGGAGCGATTTAGAGACCTTCTTCGTAAATGACCTCATCACGGAATACCCGATTGGCTAACAACCCAAACTTTTTACAACACCCTTTCATTGAGAACTAAGGAAAACCTCAACTCGACCGCCAGAGGAGATATCTCTTCCCTTACCGATGAGGCATCTAAGAGTCTTATTGAAAAGATGGCAAGGAGTGATTCTAGAGTGGTCCAATCGAAGGATTCTAGGAAAAAGGTTGAAGGGAACTCTTCTAAGAGTAATAATGAATTGAAACTTGAAGCTAAAGTTGAAGATTTGAAAAGAGAATGGATGCCATGCACTCTAACCCAACTCCCAGAGGCATGTACCAAATTCAAGACAGTGTTCCAAAAAGGCAACCATCTCCATCTAAACAAGAACCAACATGGGAACTCCAATGTGAACATTGTGGCAACTATGGCCACGACTTTAATTCTTGTATTCCAAATGAAGAAAATTATATGGAAGAGAAAAATGAAGTACAAGTTATTCAATCATATGGGCAAAGACCTCAATTCGATCACTTTTCTAATACATATAATGCCGCATGAGGTTTCATCCTAACTTTTCATATGGGAATAAAAATGTTCAAAATCTGGTGCCACGTGTCCAAGGGAATCAACCGAGGCCTTTCAATCAAAGCCAACAAAGACCCTTTAATCAAGGTCCTCCAAAGATGCCCTATATCTACCTCCTCATCAAAGGAGTAACTTCAATCAACAAGGAGGAAATTTCCATGTTCCTAACAACTTCCTTAATCAACAAGGGAACAATTTCAACCACGGATACAACCATGGTTTCCAAGGTAATTACCAAGGTAACCAAGGGTACAAACAACAAGCCTATAATCAATTTTATGGCCAACAAGCCTATTATCAACCCTCTCAATCTTATGGCCAACAAAGCAATTTCCAATATGGTCAAGGAGGAGGTCCATGGGACAACACCAATGAATTACAAAGAGCCATTGGGCACTTATGGAGTGAGAACTTGGATACTAAGGGGAGGCTAAAGGTTTGAGAATCTCAAGAAGCAACGAAAGCCGTAGCTGCCTCAATTCATCCACCACATGGATTGCCCGGGCAATCGCAAATCCCTAGAGACCCCCACATCAAGCTAACGCCGTCATATTGAGAGGTGGCAAAGAACTCGAGGACCCATACAAAAATTTGAACATCAAAGACACCACGACCAAGGTCAATCAACAAAGTTCACCGCAAGCCGCAACCCCCGCTTCCCCCAAACAAAACCGGGGAATACAAGCGGAATTTGATATTCTGAAGAATGCGGAGGTAGAGCAAAGAGAATTAAGAGAGGTTAGAAGGAAGAAAAAGGAGCAATTGGAAGCGGAAGAAGCTAAAAGAAAAGAGGCAGAGCGTTTAGCCAAAGAAGAAGAGGAATCGAATATTCCACTGCCTCCCGCTTTTGTGCCGCCACTGCCTTTTCTCGAACGAGCTAAGCCACACAAATAAAATGCTCAATTTAGTCATTTCGTGGATATGCTAAAGAAAGTGGAGGTCGCTTTACCCTTCACGGAGGTAATTTTCCAAATGCTGCTTTATTCTAAGTTTTTAAAAGAAGTTTTGACTAAAAAGAGAACCAAAGAAGATAAAGAATGTGTCCCTCTTACAGCACAATGTAGTGCCATTCTTATGAACCGTATGCCAAAGAGACTTGATGACCCCAGTAGCTTTTCCATTCCTTGTCGGGTTTGAAATGTTGTTGTTAACCGAGCCTTATGTGACCTAGGGGCTAGTATTACCTTGTTACCTAATTCAATTGCCAAGAGACTAAGTGTGGGGGAGATGAGACCCACAAGCATGTCGATTCAACTTGCGGATAGGTCCGTCAAGTAACCACTTGGGATACTTGAAGATGTACCCACACAAGTTGGTAATTTTTTTATTCCCGCCGATTTCGTCATGATGGACATGTCCGAGGACACCACTACCCCATCATCTTAGGTCGATCGTTCATGATTACCAGTGGCACAATAGTAGATGTTAAGAATGGAAAGCTATCTTTCAAATTTCAATATAGGGAACGAATCGGTAGAGTTTTCCCTTTCTCAAGCACTTAAACAACCAATGATTGAACAAATGTATTCTATTGAAGTTATTGATAGTTTGGTTGAGTATAGCTTGATAGATGATGATAAGAAAGATGAGGAACTATTTGATCCCCCACCTCTTGAAGAAGAAATCATGCATGAAGAAGAGGTAGAACCACTACTGGTGGGTGAAAGTACGGTACCCTCTACTCTTAACCTTGAACTTATACCACTCCCCTCTGCCCTCAAATATGCTTTCCTTGAAAGAACTAATTATTCCGTTATCGTCAATGCCACACTCGATGGCCCTCAATAGGAAAAGCTCTTGGTAGTTTTGAGGAAACATAAAAAGGCCATTGGGTATAGCATTAACGACCTCCAAGGCATTTGTAACACCCCTGATTTTATAAATTAAATTAAATTAAAATTTTGTTCGTATTTTTATTTTTGTTTACAATTTAACTTGTTATTCTTAAAATTATTATAAAACGAATTTATCGTTTAATCGTTTCAAACTCCTAAATTCTATTTGTCTTGGAAACTCTTCTTATATTTAAAACATAATTTTTTTTTATTTCGATTTATTTTATATATTTAATTTAATTCTTATCGAAAGTCTATTTCGGCGATTTAAATTCTAAATTCTTTTTATTTATTTATATTTAAGCTCGAATTTCTATTTTCTTCTCGAAGCTCATTTATTTTAAGTTTTTTCAAAACATCTTTTACCGTTCCTCGATAAATCAATTTAATTCACTTTATCGAAGATTTATTATTTATCGGGAAATACTATTTCTTCGTCTAATTATTTATTTCTATAAACTTTGTTTTCATCTCGAATAATTTATTTACTCATTTTATTTGACGGCCCGATTATTTATTAATTTATTAACTCGTTTTAATCCGATTCGTGAGTTAGTCAACTTATCGTTACGGAATTCGTCTCCTACCCGATTCATTTAATTAATTCGTATTTTTGTTTTACGCACTTTATTTTCAGCTGATTAATTTCCCACTTAATTTACACTCCCCTTTGCCTTCGTTTTCCACCACTTCACCCAATTCACTTCACCTTCCTCTTGTTTTCCCACTCATTTACGTACTTCAACCTTTCTTTTTTTTGGCTTCCACCACGTTTTGTTGTTTTGTTCACTAGTAGAAAAATGTTAAATTGCGGCTCCTCATTAGAGGCGTTTTAAGTAAATAGCAACAAATAATTTTCTTTTTGTTTTAATAAAAATACTTGAGTGAGCAGAAAATAGAGGCAAATGCAAAGATGCGGCCCCTCACTTGAAAAAAGCTGACAGTGCAGCGTCTATATGGACGCCTCTCCAATGGGCTCCGTATTTTTCATTTTAATAAGTCTATTACAGTGCTCTACTACTCCGTATTTTATACGTATTCATTCCTTTTGTCATCTTTCTCCAGATCCAAAACCGATACTAACTCTCACCTTCCACAACTCCAGCAAACCGTGCCTCACTCCTCCGGTTTGCCCTCCGCCCGCCGCCTTCCGTCTTCCGCCAGTTCGCTCCTCTTTCCTATGCGCCATCAGTTGTCGCCGGAGTATACTGTGAACCTCGCTCTCCACAACTCGAGCACAGTACGACGAGGTTGCCTCCTTCCGCCAATATTCCCTCCTCCGTCCACCAGTTTCCACTCCCTCTTTCTATTCCCGACCATTCTCGTCGGAGTATAATCAGGTCGTTCTAATTTTATTCCCCCCATTATCTCTCATTTTTAGGATTACTTGGTGATTGAAGGTTTTGTTTGTTCTTTTTCTTTTGCCTTTAATTTCGTACTGCTTCTTACGATACCACTCACATACAACACCCACAACATATTATAAAGAATATTAAAGAAGAAAGGGAAAAAAACGAGTTTAGTATTGAAACCCATACTATTGACAGAATGACAAATTGTTTGTTTAGTATTGACAAATTGTTTTGATTTAAAGCGATGCCAGGTTCTTTTCTTCGCCCTTCTTTTTCCATTGATTTGATTTTTCTATTGCTTTGTGCTACTATTGAATTGATTCAATGATTCATTCACTGATTTAGTTTTTTTTTTTTTCGAATTTAATTTAAAAAAATCGTAGTTTCGCTTCTCGATTATTTCGCACTAGTTTTGATTTACTTTCATTCATTGATTTGGCTTTTTTTTAGAATTTTATTTGGTTTTTTCATAGTTTTGCTTTTTGATTGTTTTGTACTAGCCTAAGTTTACTTCCTTATTTCATACGCTGATTTAATTTTGTTTTTGTATTTGATTTTTTTTTTCTAACTTTTGCTTTTCTATTGTGTTTTGCTTCTCTT
This sequence comes from Agrostemma githago, assembly GCA_958450325.1. Taxonomy (NCBI): domain Eukaryota; kingdom Viridiplantae; phylum Streptophyta; class Magnoliopsida; order Caryophyllales; family Caryophyllaceae; genus Agrostemma; species Agrostemma githago. The sequence goes on from OY288253.1 coordinate 53,683,622, forward strand.
GTTGTTGTAGTTTTCTCGTTTTTGTTGACTAATTTAGTTGGGTTTTTCTCTCTCTTTTGTATGCAATTGATAGTTCGAGCATCCGTATGAAATCTGGTTGGAGTATAATTTAGAAACTCATGTGTATGCTTTTAATTTGTCCGCAATCTGCTGGTAATGTGTTTTTGTTGTTTAATTAAATTTTGAGTATGTTTTGTCTCTAAATTAGTTACAGTAACAACCTGACAAATTGACAAATACTTCAATATCTGTCATTCTATCTGTCTGTTTAGTATTGAGTCTAGTAGATTCATAACATTTTCTATAATTGTTTGTTACTAATTGACAAATTGACAAATACTTCAATATTTGCTAGGCTTGATTTTACCAGTTTTTGTTACTAATTTTGTGTTTTGTTTTAATTTTGTGTTTTGCTAGGCTTGAATTTTAATTTTAATTTTTTGTTTACCAGTTACCAGAAACACTCCCAATTGTAATTGTTTTCCTGAATCCCAATCATTATCTCCTCACCCAAAACAAAAAATCTATCCCTCCAACTTCAAACAAATAAAAAGACAATTTAAACAAAATTAGACAAAGTGAAAAATTAGGCAAGTGAAAAGGAGGCAAGCAGGGAAATGGGGACAGGAGGAGGTAGTAGAATGCCGTCGTGGAAGAAGAGGGAAAACAGCAGGAGAAGAGTACGACATCGTAGAGCAATATCAGCGAACATATTCTCTGGGCTCTGTACTTACGGGAATTACTCTCTCCCTAAGCATTGCTACAACAATCAGGTTCTTATTGCTCTCTACCATGAGGCCGGTTGGACCGTAGAACCCGATGGCACCACTTACCGCAAGGTACTTATCCTTCCTTCCTACCTCCTTACATACATACATACATACATACATACATATATACGTTTCTCATCCTCACAAGTCACAACGTCTTAGCCTAGGTCTAGTGGTTAATTAAGACCGAAGTACCATGAACAATAAATCTGAGGTTCTAATGCCATACCGCCTTTAATTTAATGCAATAAGTAGGTCCTCAAATGAGAAATTGAATTGCTAGCTTTCTTGAAGACAACCAACAAATAAGCAGTAATCATCATAAATCTTATATTACGGAGTATTATTAATCTAATCCCTCAATAAAACAAATGCATGAATGAATGGGTAAAGGGTGGTAACCTAACCTGGAACATCTGGATTTGTTGATCAAGATGAGAAATAGCAGCTTGCAAACGATGTATGCCTATGAAATTATATGCCCTTTTTGGAGTCAGATTTGGAGGAGCAGTAGTCTCATTATCATCACCATCACCATCTGCCTTCATTTTGGAGAAGATGATGATGGAGTAATTAATTAGTCTCATATTTGCCTTAATTGGTCTGTTTTCTTTAAACAAGCCACAAATAATACCCCCATCACTTACTTTGTTTGTTTCTTAAAATAAAAATTCATTCACCTCATATTTTTATTACTTTGAAAAGATCCAATTGAAATTTTTAAGCCTCCTTTTGAAACTCTACCTAAAGGTTCATTCTCACAAGTATGTATGGAGTTCTCAAAATGAATATGTTTTATGAAAGTATATGAATAAAATTGTTTTATTTTGGTACTTATCCTTTTTTTTTACATTTTGTGTCTTAAATACTTGGGGTAATCATAAATTGAGCAATAAGAAGCTAAAGAGACTCAACCTATCGTAATTATCGCTTCAATCTCTCAATACTCACTTCATTTGCATCAAATTTTTGAATTGCTTAATCTTCTTCTTATGCATTGTTTATTGCATAAATTTCTTTGTGATCAGAAACTTGCTTATGGTCCTACAACAATTGAAGTCGCACCAGACCCTTTCGGAAAGGAAGCTAAGCATTTCACTGAAATGTGTATAAATAGATGTAAGTTGGTTATGTATTTCTAAACGTCTACAAAACTTATATTTATATGTGAATACGAGATATTTTAAAGTTATATTGCTTGTGTACGTCTGTATTCCCCTGAGACAGACGATAGATTTAATAACCTCAGCGGTTCAATCTGTTACTCTATGTTGAAACCGGTGAAGTGAAGAACTTGGCCTTAGAGTTGGCGAAAATGTAAGTTTAGCTACTTCATCTGACTTTAGTACTACAATTATATGTACCCTTCATATGGATTCACTGTATCTTCTTTCTAGAGCTATCTAAATCAAAAATGTAAATTCAACTACTTCATCTAACTTTAGTGCTGGAATTATATGTACCCTTTACCCAGATTCACTTTATCTTCTTTGTAGAGCTATTTAAACTAATGTTCTGTTCGGTTAACTTTGACGATAAAAGAGATTAATCTCAAATACGTTGGTTCCACTTTCCGTCCAATGATCCATGTGCTTATTTATACTCTCGACATATTTTTGAAAAACAGTGGCACACTTTTTCGTTTTAATGAAAGTTGTGCCGTTTAGAAATGTAGTGAATCTAAGTGAACAATAGGAGTAAAACTTGGCATATTTTCTGATGAGGTAATGTTTGATTTTAAAATGTAGGGCTTAGATAAATATGTTGAATGGAGTGGAAAAATGTTTGAATGGGTTATGATGAAATGGTCGGGTGAGCTCTTTTTCATCCCCTTCCTCTCTATTGTTTAATGTCATTGTATTTGTTTGGTGGCTGCAGTCCCAATTGATGATCCTTTCATTCAATTGTTTCACTTTGCTCAAAATTTTTAATATATCGTTATATCCACAGGATCCTTAATAGGCAGCCGAAACTGATGGGACTGAAATAAATGCTTCAGGTAAAACATGCTTTTATGGGTGTCATCAGAATGCTATTATATATGATCCTAATCTCACGCTCCTGTTTTACGACCTTGATACCCCGCTTCCAGACGATCTCGAAGTCCTCATACGTAAGGCTTACCACTTTTTTGTTTTTTCTTTTCTTTCTCGTCGGCCTATTTGATACACAGGTATTAGTTTTTTCATTGGACATTTAGGAAATGGAGATGTTTTAATGAGAATACTATGATGTAGGGGACAACGTGAAGTTTGGATTACCAATGTCATTCACAATCTCACTATGATGTCACCGAATGTGATTAAGTACGGTAGGCAGATGGCTTCTCCCCGTGACCTTTCTCCCTTGAGGCCATCATGTAGGGTATTGACTATCTTATAAAAGCCCATTCTCTGCCCAATCTTCTCTATGGAGAGGTATCATTATTCTTTCATTCTTCTCTCTGACTTCGACTCAAGTGAAGTAAGTGGACTTAACTTGGCATGCCACGCCATGTAGGAGGGAGATGGGAACACGGATCAGTAGAGGCCAGAGAACATGAACAGGAACCACACTACCTACAGAATTGACCCCACTAGACCCAGATGAAACCTGGTCGGAAAACCATTGTCTTCTCTCTCATATTCCACTGCTCTGGTCCTGCCTACGCTATTGAGCTCCTCACCCACCCCCGTCAGGTTTATTATCTAACTACTCTGAACTCTGATTCAATTCAGCCTCGCCTTTTAGTTTCTGATCCATCACCATCATTCTCAATTAATTACCACTCTAAATAAGCAGCAGAATTCATCCTTGCTATTCAGGCTTATGGGGACTGTAGACGGACGTTAGCAACTGGAAGGACTCAAGTAGATGAAAGTTCTTGCTACGTTGATGTACTTGTTAAATATTTTGCAAGAGTACAAGTACAAGAGTACGAGTAAACCAAATGAATTGCGAGACAAATGAGCTTCATATTTTACAAGAGTACGAGTACTTAGAAACATATCTATATTACTTTTTTGGCTTGTATAAATGTCGAGGATGTGGATGGAATGAATGATGTAAGATATTTGGTTGAATAAAATTATTAATTTGCATACAAATTTATGGATGTATTAAATATTAAAATTTTATATTTTGATTCATTTCCAAAGCAATAATTTTTTTTAAAAAAATTCAAATTAGTATTGAGGCGTCATTTTTAAAAGAATGCCGCAAATAAGACAGCTATTTGAGGCGTCTTTTCAATAAAACGCCGCAAATAAGACAGCTATTTGAGGCGTCTTTTCAAAAAAATGCCGCAAAAGGATGCTTATTTGCGGCGTTTTTCAGATGCCGCACCTCAATTCTCTATCTGCGGCCCCGCCATTTGCGGCTTCACGGAAAATGCCTCGAATATGGAGTTTTTTGGAGCCGCAAATTGCCTTTTTTCTACTAGTGGTTGTTCCTCGCTTTGCTGCTTCTTTGTTTGTCCTCTTCCTTCGTTCCTTTATTTTTCTTTTCTCATCCTTTTCTGTTCGTCGATCTACCTTGTACTCTGTCGTTGCTCGTGTTACTGTTGTACGTTATGCTACTTTTTTCGTCCATGTTTGCTACTGCTGCTGCGTTTTGCTGCTGTTTCGTCACTACTATTGTGTTGTTCGTGCCTCTCTTCCTCTTCATCTCCTTCTTCTTCTTCTTCTTCTTCTTCTTCTTTCTACGCTGTTGTTGCTGCATTGTCATCTTGTTGTTTGTCCTGTTTTACGTTGTTGTTGTTGCTTTCGTTCTTATTGTTGTCATTCGCGGCTGCTGTTGTTCGAAATTGTTGCCAGTGTCTGCTTCCGCAGTTCATCGTGTTGATGCCTTGCTTTTCGGGTTTTCCTTGATCTTCTTCTTTTTCTCCTCCTACTTTTGTTGCTGCGGCTAATGCTATTTCTATTACTGCTGCTGCTATCATCTCGTGCCCTTGTTTCACTCTGTTTCGATGTCGAGTTTGTTTGCTACTACTGTGTGGTTATCGTTTGCTGCTCGATTTTGGACCAGTTTCTTCATCTCTCTTTGTTTCGGCGAAAATCATTTTCTCCCTTGCTGTTTGTCGTATAAATACGATTTGTATCCTTTTTGCCTCTTCTATTCTCCATCGATTGTTGCCACTGTTATTGTTCTTCTGTTCATGTCCCTTTATTTTTCCTCGTTCTTCTTCTTCCTCTTTTTTTGGTGCTACCCGTCGCTGCTGTTGTGTCGTTCCTCAGCTGCCACTGTTTGGTTGTTATTACTTGTTGGAACTGTTGCTGATATTGGTCACCGGTCGCTACTGTTGTTATAGTCATTCTGATGGGTTTCACAAAAGGCATCAGAGTTTTATTGAATAACAAGATCCAGGAATGACTTTCAGATTCAAAGGTTGGAACTTGGACTAATCAATAAGGACGAATACGTATCCGTTTCGAACTCGACTCAAGGTAACTTTAGGACGTTACTCGATTTTATATCGTATGTTTGAGTAGTAGTATGTCGTAAATATTTTAACTTCGGTTTTCTAAATCTTACCTATTTATTATTTGCTAAAATTATTCTTTTAAATCGTGTGCTTTATAAATATTTTACAAGTATTCGATATCGTTTTATAAATCGTTTGTAATTTAATTATTTATGATTGTTATAATATTTTGTTGGTTATCGTGACACTTGTAACTAAATAATATCAATTTCATATTTTCGTCATATTTTGTTAATTTATAATTTTAACTCAAAATCGTATTTTTATATTATAATTGAGATTTGTATACTTGTTCAATAAGTTAGTTTCGTTTTACGACTTATATTAATAAATGAGAAAATAGTCGATTTTGTTTTAAATACATTTTTAGTAGAGACTATTTTCCCTAATAATTTCTCATTTGTCTACGATTGATTACTTTTAGTAAAATCAGAATTATTTATTGATAAAATCTATTTGCAAAAACTAATTTAAAATCTTCATAAAATCTCGTTTAATTTATAAAACTCGTCGACTCAATTAATTTTGATATCATTTTCTTAAAACATCTCTTTTCTGAAAATTTATAGTTTTAACTCGATTTCCTAATTATTTATAAAATACTATATATTGACTTATTATATTTTATTTATCTTTTGAGTAACGAATTTAGAAATATATTAAAGTTAGGATAACAACGATAATAACAAAATGTTAATTTCAATAGAAATGCTATTTTATACATTTCACTTATTTTAATAACTTACGAATTTTTTATAACAATATTTCAATTTTAAGTAAGTTTCTATTTATAGAAAGTTTCCCTTTTAGTATAAAATGTTTATTCCTTTTATCCTCATAATGATTATATCATTCGAATATCGATAATGGCTTGTTTTGGAGTTATGGAATAAAGAGAAGTGTGGGGTTGGAGTAATATAGTTCGGGATGTACGTTTTTGCCATCAACTGTAATGTTGGTGTGGCTTTATGGGGCACATTGGTTGTTGAACTGAACATGGTTTGTGTTCAGGAGAGTGTGCATTGTATCCTTAAACTTAGATATCGCATCGTGTACGTTGCGTCGGGTTGAACTGGACATGGTTTGTGTCTAGGAGGGGTGTATACTGCTTAAACCAGGACCTCGCTGCACGCAGTCTTGTTATGGTTGAGTTGCCTAGTTAGAGACTGAATTCTGTTATGAGTTAAGTCCACAGTTCTCGAAGCTAGTTTCCAGTATTATCCTAGTGAACATCTAGCCTTGTGCACACTGATCAAATTTTCATAACGCCATTTTTTAAAATTATTATTATCGGTTGATTTTGACTTGCAGGTTGGCAAGTGCTATAAGTTTCGCTAAAAACTTATTTTTATTATATTGTTTTAATGTTGTCTCATTTTAAATATTTTGATATAATAATACTATTATTTTCCATATGATATACTTTGGCTGGGAGAACGCCCGAGTTACTCCCCACTGATGTGGCTGTTATGTTTATTACATGACAGATATTTGCTGATGGGTTTTGGGTGTGAGCTAGCGAGTAGCGTGAATCCTACTCTTTCTTCATTCATGATTTTTGGATTTTGATAACCTTGTTTGGAAAATATTTATTTGAGCCCTTTTGTAAAAAGTGGCATTTGTATTGACTGATCGTTCTTTTATTAAAATATAGAACGTCAGTGTGTTTTAATCCCAAATCTACAGTGTTTCCGCCACTTTATTGCGTTAGAATTTCTAGGGGATTACAGTTGGTATCAGAGCATTGTTGCTTCCGACGCTTTCACCTGATTCTAGGAAAAATACCAGTAAATGTGAAACACCCCACATTGATTGAAGATGTCATATTTATGAGCTTTGCTTAAAGGGATTTGAAGTACTACTCATATCAACAAAGTACACTTTCTTTTCTGGTCATCCATGCAAAAGAACTCCGCAGTTAAGCGTGCTTGGCTGGGAGCAATCTTAGGATGGGTGACCTCCTGGGAAGGTTTCCAGGATGCACATGAGTGAGGATAAAATGCGCTGGAAAGGACTCGTGTTGGTCTGTGGGACCAGTACAAAGCCTGGCGAGCTACCGCGGTTAACATTTCCGGTCCTAGGATTGGGCCGGGGTGTTACAAATGGTATCAGAGCAACCCTGCGACCATGCATTTGGCACCTAGCGGGGGTGGATTCTGGGTCAGCGGTTATGCTGCCAGGCGCAACGAGGACGTTGCGTTCTTCGAGTGGGAGTGATTGATACACCCCACATTGATTGAAGATGTCCTATTTATGAGCTTTGCTTAAAGGGATTTGAAGTACTACTCATATCAACAAAGTACACTTTCTTTTCTGGTCATCCATGCAAAAGAACTCCGCAGTTAAGCGTGCTTGGCTGGGAGCAATCTTAGGATGGGTGACCTCCTGGGAAGGTTTCCAGGATGCACATGAGTGAGGACAAAATGCGCTGGAAAAGACTCGTGTTGGTCTGTGGGACCAGTACAAAGCCTGGCGAGCTACCGCGGTTAACATTTCCAGTCCTAGGTTTGGGCCGGGGTGTTACAAAATGATTTGAGCATTAAATAAATATTAGTGAGAGATGGGTAGAAATCAAAATAAGGACTTAACTGTTAGGTTTATATGTTCTTGTAACTCAATGACTTGCATTGAATATTTGTTTCTTTTATCGAGAAGAAGATGAATGAACAAGATGTTGATATGATGCTGCTCCAGATCGGGACAAGACCTGCTTAGAACTCTCAACGTCTGCTGATTCGAGTGGATAACTTGGTGCTCTAAGAAAGATGCCGATGATGACTTTTCAGCTCCGGTTCAGTTTTCTTAAGCTAGAGGCCAGATGATCAAGAGTAGATTCCATTTCTGTGACGGTGCAACAGACTCAGATGTGAAATCACATTGGATCCTGATAGAACGACCCAAGACTTGTGTGCTCGTTACTCTACAAGAAGATGAAGTGATCCATTTAGTCGAGAACTTAGTAATATAGGATCATCGATTCTTTTCTCCCTGCCTCTACTTCTTCTAACTCTTCTCCTATAAATTCTCGTCTTCATTCTTGTGATAAATCTTTGATTAATTCTCCTACTTTACCAACTTTCCTCTTGAGATTCTTTGGTTTGATTACGTCTCAGTGAACCCTGTGAAAAGTTATAGATGTTTGAGGTTTAGTAAACCCTTGTACCTGGTTTGAGGATTGTGCGTCTACCTTATTTTCTAAGCAAGTAAGAAATTCTTGAGGATTGATTTGAATGGCAAATTGTTGCTTGATTATGGAATTAGGATGATACCTTAGATACCGATCAACCTTGGGATATAGGTTACGTGATTATATAGAGTACTTAAAAGTTGAATGATATTTTGGAGTAGTAAGAGTATATCATATTTGATGGACACCTAGTACCTAACCTAGAACCGAACTAAGTGTAACTGATAATACTACTTTGAGATTCTTACCTAATGCTTATTTGATGGATGCATCGTGAATATTTGGGATCATAGAGTATTGTTTAAAGTGTTTGCCTGAGTGTTGTGGTACCAATAAAGGTTTTCATTATTGTCGTTAGTAATTTTGGATGACATAGATTGCCCTTGTATATTGAGGATTAGATCATTGACGTGTAAGGTTGTAACCTATGAAATTTGGAGTTGAGTTATCTAAACTTAGATGAATTATTCTTAACCTTGAAGAAGAGAAATATCTTGCACAATCATAATTGGGGCTTATTGTGTTGTTTTAAGGAATACTATTGATGAGGGTCGGCAGCCTACTCCGTACCGCTTGCAAAGCAGGCTCTCAGAAGACTCTACTCAAGGAGTCCGAGAACCGACTTGGCAAGCAATCAGAGCAAAGTCACTAAAGAACCCATGGGGAACTCCAGACGACCGCCTGCCCGACAGGGAAGGGTGGTCTGCCAAACCCTGTCTTCGCATAGACCCAGCCTGCCTGCCTTCAGGCCATTCTCCGCAGGCAGGATATGGATGGCCAAGGGACCCCCTCGTCATTTTGCCTAAGGTAAGCGAGAATGGGTGGATGAGGTGAAGCCACTTGTCACCTCCTCATCCACCCATCCTCCTTCTACTTCCCTCTCTTGTGGGAAGGTATAAATACTCTCCCATTTCCCACAAGAGGGGGGGTTGGATTTTTCTCTCTCTAGAACTCTTATTCTACAAACGCCACCTGGTTCCTCACGAGCTAGGTTCTTTAAGGCATTCACGGACCGACTTAGGCATCAGAGAGGGTTTCCTCGGACAACCTCCGAGGCCCTGTGCGTTCTGTGTGCAGGAAGCCAGCCCATTCCGCCGGGAAGGTCCGACCAGTGGAGTAGGAGGAAGGAGAGGTTGGCAAGATTGATCAATTGTTAATTCAAAGCAATATCGAACACCTCAAGCCCGAATTCCGAATCGGGTTAATTGATTCCAATACCGGAACAATTTGGCGCCGTCTGTGGGGAAGATTTGGTTGTATCCACGAATTACCCACAAAAATCAACCATTCCCAATTACAAAAACTAACCAATCAAAGTAATCATGCCTGAGATCGTTGACACTAGTGTAGGGATAGGTCCGACGGTCCCACCGGTGACCCCCCTATACGGCATGCCTCAGCCGGAGAGGGCTCCTACCGCCACGATCCCCGGGGTAGGAGGAACCACTCTCCTGGGCATGCCAAATGCAGCTGTAGCACCAGGGCAGGGGGCACATCCAGGGCACACCCTGAACCTAACCCCAGCTCAGATGGTACAGACAGCTGCCTTCTTCTCCGCAATGCTTAACCAGGAGTTCACTCCTGAAGACCTGGTGGGCCGGGTCGCAGCGACCCCCAGACAGCCCTGCTCAGTAAGCAGAGAGGGAGCTGGAGGTACGAAGCAAACCGCCGCCAGAAACGCCCAGAGGAAGGCAAGGAGAACAGCTCAAATGTACGCACAGGTGCAGAGGCGTATCACAGCAGGCAGCCAGGAACCGCCTGCTCAACAACAGGCATTCTCTATACACACTACGAAGTCCACGTCCCGGGAAAAGAGAGGTTTGTCTCAGGGACTGCAGGATCGAATGAAGCACAGGGAGCCTGCATCTAGACGCCTGGGAGAAAAGCAGGGCGGAGTCTTTTCCAGGTTAACACCGGCAGCAAAAGGACAACCAGCTCCAGGGCTGTCCCAAAGCCTGCAGTCTAGGCTTAACCGGGGGCAACCGCTCGAGTCAAGGTATCACCAGGATGATAACCTTTGTCAATCCCGGAGAAAGCGGTCCAGGCAACCCTCCCTAGACGCAGAGGACGAGGCGACCAGCAGATTACCACCAAAGCACCGCTCCCCAGTACGAGGAAACCGGCCCCTAGACAATGGGATGTTCACGGTAATTAGTCTTGGGAAAGCAGGTCACGGATGGTAGGCAGGCCCACGAAGACCCCTCTCCATCCTGACGTACAAGAGTACCCCATCCCAAAGATTAAAATTCCCACAGTCAAGTTTGACGGGACTGCAGATCTAGAGGACCATCTGGCGGCATTTGAAAGTCACATGGGCATGTATGATGTGGATGATGCGATCTGGTGCAAAATCTTCCCAACCACCCTTGTAGGGCTTGCACAGGGATGGTTCAGGGACCTTCGCCAGGGGTCAATCAGTTTCTTTATAGAGTTAGACGAGGCATTCCATGAACAATATGCAGGGAACAAGAGGAGACGACTCACTCGTTTTGACCTTATGACCCTAAAGCAGAACATGGGCGAAAGCGTCAGGGAGTACCTAAAGAGATTCGACTTGTCCTACCAACAAGTCAGAGAGATTGATGATTCAACTGCTGCCTACGCCCTGACAATCTCCCTGCTCCCAGGGGAGATGAAGAACCAGATGATCAGGGCCCAGCCTGAAACCTTGGCAAAGGCCAGAAAAATCGCTGAAGGGTTCATTCTGCAGGAAGAGTTTCACAGCCTGCCGGACACCCCTGCAGGCCAAGCAAGGCCGCACGGGGGACCGCAGGGTGGACGTGGCAGGAACGAGCCAGGCAAGCAGAAGGAGGAGGGGGATACCCACAAGAAAGCACGCACAACTTACCAGCCAAGGTTTGACAGCTACACGACCCTCAACAGGCCGAGGGCAGAAATCTTTGAGCTGGAGAAGGAAACTGCGAAATGGAATCGCCCGAATAAGCCGCGCAGCCCAAAGGGAGATCCTAAAAAATTCTGCACGTTCCACGACTGCATAGGCCACACCACTGAAGAATGCCGACACTTAAAAGACGAGATAGAAAAACTCATAAGAAACGGCTGGCTGAGCAACTATGAAGCGAGGAACAAATCCCAAAAGGAGGCGTCTGACAAACCCGAGGGTTCAGCCCAAAATCGCATGATAATTCATGTAGTATCAGGGGATGCAGAGGGACGAACAAGCAGACGAAGCCAGAAAAAGCAGATTCGCGAATTGCGAAACCAGATTTGCTACGCCGAGAGGGCAGGAAGCCCAAAGGGCACGACCCTGAGCATCACTCCTGAAGACGCAGGAAGAGTCATATACCCGCACAGCGACCCTTTGGTCTTAACTCTTGAAATTAGCAATCACATTGTCAAGAGATGCATGGTGGACACCGGCGCCTACACAAACCTCTTGTACAAGGACGCCTTTGAAAGGATGAACTTAGAGAAAAGACATCTGAAGCCAGCGCCTGGATCTTTGTATGGATTCAGTGGGGCAGGAGTACTTCCCATGGGAATTATCGACTTACCGGTAACATTCGGGGAGGGGGCCTCTGCCAGGAATGTCAGGGCGTCATTCGTTGTAGTGGATGCAAAGTCTGCATACAACGCCCTGATAGGTCGGGCCACCCTAGACGAAATCGAAGACGTTGTGTCAATCAGGGCCCTCACCATAGCCTATGTGACGGACTTTGGCATGGAAGGGAAGGTCCTTGGGGATCAGGAGTCGGCCAGACACTGTTATTCCGTGGCCCTGCAAGCCCATGAAACAGAAAGGAAAGGAAAACGAAAAGCCAAAGGTTCCCCCAGCAGGGAGGGTGAAATCTCGGCTGCTCAGCAAAGAGAAGCCCAGTTAGAGCCTGAAGGGGAAAGCATGCTGGTGGACTTAGAACCCGGGAAGCAGGTCCTCATAGGGGCCGACCTAGAGGAGTTCTACCAGAAGGAGTTAATTGCAGTCTTGAGAGAAAACAGGGACGTATTTGCTTACTCCGCAGATGAGATGCCAGGGGTCGACCCGGCTTTTATTGTTCACAAGCTGAATGTTAACCCGGAGGCTCGCCATGTAAAGCAGAAGAAAAGAAATATGTCCGTAGAAAAAGACGCGGCGATAAAAGAGGAGATAGAAAAACTCTTGAAAGCAGATTTCATTGAAATCTGTGATTACCCTGAGTGGTTGGCGAACGTTGTGATGGTGAAGAAGTCATCGGGCGCATGGAGAATGTGCGTAGACTTCACAAATCTTAACAAAGCCAGCCCAAAGGACTGCTACCCCCTGCCCAGGATAGACCAACTGGTGGATGCCACTAGTGGATATACCACGTTAAGTTTCCTGGATGCATTTTCAGGGTACCATCAAGTGTACCTCTGGCAGCCGGACAGGGTGAGGTGTGCCTTCATAACCAGCCATGGAACATACATGTATAAAATGATGCCATTTGGACTGAAGAATTCAGGCGCTACCTATCAGCGACTGGTGGACAAGGTCTTGAAAATCAAAAAGGGAGAAACTTGGAAGCCTATGTCGATGATGCAATTGTCAAAAGCAAGGGGGACAGGGAGCACCTGGCGGGCCTGCAGGAAACATTCTCCTCCCTGCGATCGTACAAAATGAAGTTGAATCCAAAAAAGTGCACGTTCGGAGTCCGATCTGGCAAATTCCTAGGATTCTTAGTCAGCTCCAGGGGGATAGACGCCAATCCCGAAAAAATTCAGGCGGTCCTAGACCTCCCAGAGCCCAAAACCATAAGGGACATTCAACGACTCACAGGCTGGATGGCTGCTCTGGCTCGCTTTATCGCCAGATCAGCAGACAAGTTGACCCCTTTCTTCAAAGTATTGAAAGGCAATAAGCAATTCAAATGGGAGGACGAGCAAAAGAAAGCCTTCAAACAATTGAAAGAGCATCTGAAAAAGCTCCCTACCTTGGCGAGACCAGTGGCCGGAGAAAAACTGTACCTATATATTGCTGTCACCACCTCAACGGTGAGCGCAGTCATCCTAAAAGAGGAAGCAGGCTCACAACAGCCCATCTACTTTGTAAGTCATGCCCTGGGGGCAGCTGAAAGAAACTATCCTCTGGTGGAAAAAGCCGCCTATGCAGTCGTCATAGCAGCCAGAAAGCTCAGGCCCTACTTCGACGCACACCCTGTGGTAGTCCTCACCGACCAGCCACTAGAAAAGATATTGGAGAAATTTGAAAAATCAGGAAGGCTGCTAAAATGGGCAATTGAGTTAAGCGGACTGGGGATATCATACCAACCCAGGACAGCCATCAAGGCACAGGCCCTGGCAGACTTCCTGGCTGAATGTTCTCATTCAGGAGAAGAGGAACCTCCCGCCGAAGAATGAATAGTGTACACTGACGGGTCCTCAACGGCCAATGGTGCAGGGGCAGGTGTCGTGCTGACCAGCCCTGAAGGAGTGAATTTTGAGCATGCGCTCAGATTCACCTTCCTTGCATCGAACAACGAGGCAGAATATGAGGCCATACTTGCAGGAATAAATCTAGCTAAGACTGCAGGTGTAGAGCGGATTATACTAGCAACTGACTCCCAGCTCATTGCCAATCAAATCAACGGAGAGTATGAGGCTAGGGATCAAGCCATGGCCACCTACCTAGAAAAGGTGAAGCAGGGATTATCAAGCCTAAAATCCTATGAAATCAGGCAAATACCCCGATCACAGAACAATCGGGCTGACGCCCTGTCAAAACTGGCCAGCTCCAGCCTACAAGACATAAGGAGATCAGTTTGGGTTGATGTTATGCATGAGAAATCCATTACTGCCTGTCAGACAGTCAACATCGTCGAAGAAGAACAGGAGAACTGGATGACCCCCCTCACTCAGTTCAAAAAATACGGCATCCTACCGTTTGACCCAGTACAAAAAAGGAAGATACAGACCAAAGCAGCATGGTTCATGATAATTGATGAAGAGCTATACAAGAAATCCTTCACCTTCCCCCTGCTCAGATGCCTGGGGGCAGAGCAGGCCGCTGAAGTTTTGGATGACATCCACTCAGGGATCTGCGGGCATCACATTGGAGGAAGATCGTTGGCCCACAAAGCTCTAAAGGCAGGCTACTACTGGCCTACCATGCTAGCAAATGCAGGAAGCCTAACTCGGAAATGTAGAAAATGCCAACTCTTCGCTCCATCAATTCATGCCCCAGCCCAAGAACTCATGCCAATTTTATCTCCCATTCCTTTCGCTCAGTGGGGGATGGACATATTGGGTCCCTTTGCTACAGCCACAGGGGGACGAAAGTTTCTGATCGTGGGGATTGACTACTTCACAAAGTGGGTTGAAGCCGAGGCAGTCCCAAACATCACCGAGCCGGCAGTCAGGAGGGTCATCTGGAGAAACATCATAACCAGATTCGGCCTACCAAAAGTGTTAGTGTTTGATCATGGGAGGCAGTTTGATAATGACCCCCTAAGAGCCTGGCTGGAAGGGCATGGAATAACCGTCGCCTATTCCGCCGTCTGCCACCCGCAGACCAATGGGCAGGCCGAGGCCGCTAACAAACAAATCCTAAATGGGCTCAAAAAGATGGTGGATGATCTCAAAGGAAGATGGGCAGACGAGCTACCAAGTATACTCTGGTCAATAAGGACCACCAGAAAAGAATCAACAGGTCAGACGCCATTTGGCCTGGTGTACGGAGCAGAAGCTTTACTACCCATCGAAGTGCGAATTCCGACCCTACGGTCTCAACAATACAACAAAGCTGACAACGACGCAGCAATGGCTGAAGCCTTAGACCTGGTCCATGAAGTTAGGGAGGAGGCCAGCATCAACATAGCCGCCTATCAGCAAAGGATGAGAAAGACCTACAACAAAAGGGTACATGAGATAAGGTTCCAGATAGGCGACCTAGTCCTAAGGAAGACACAGGCTGTAGGAAAATCTAGGGAGCATGGCAAACTAAGTGCCAACTGGGAAGGCCCGTACCAGGTGACCCAGATTTTGGGAACATGCACATACAAAATCGCCAACCCAGCAGGCCAAGAGCTGAGCGCACATTGGAACGCCGACACCTTGAAAAGATACTATGTTTAGCCAAACCTTAGAAAAATCTCGTCTCTAAGAAAAAGTACTGGCGGAGAACGATCAGAATCAAATGTCGACGGCTCCGACCACCCTTATGTTCTAACAAAGTTTTTATATATAATACTCAAGAATTCATACTCGTTGTCTGTTTAAGCTTGCGCTCTCACACACAAACGAGCAGGGGGCAATAAGGGGAGGCCCCCCTGTTGCCAAAACCGAGGAAAATGGGCCCCCCAACAAAAATTCTAAAAACCCTCTACCTACCTCTGGGTAGGCAGGGGGCAGGCCCCCTGGACTCCAAACAGAGGCCAGGGACAGGCCAGGCTACGCATAGCTAACAAGGACTGGGGGCAATTCCCCCAACCTTGTATAAAAAAACGCAAAAGCCCTCCCTGCCTACCTCTGGGCAGGCATGGGGCACGCCCCCTGGACTCCAAGCAGAGGCCAGGGACAGGCCAGGCTACGCACGGCTAACAAGGACTGGGGGCAATTCCCCCAACCTTGTATAAAAAACGCAAAAGCCCTCCCTGCCTACCTCTGGGCAGACGGGGGGCAGGCTATGCACAACTAACAAGGACTGGGGGAAATTCCCCCAACCTTGTATAAAAAACACAAAAGCCCTCCCTGCCTACCTCTGGGCAGGCAGGGGGCACGCCCCCTGGACCCCAAGCAGGGGCCAGGGACAGGCCAGGCTACGCACAGCTAACAAGGGCTGGGGGCAATTCCCCCAACCTTGTATAAAAAACGCCAAAGCCCTCCCTGCCTACCTCTGGGCAGGCAGGGGGCAGGCCCCCTGGACTCTGAGCAGAGGCCAGGGACAGGCCGGGACACGCCCAGCTAACAAGGACTGGGGGGAATCCCCCCAACCTTGGATCAGGCCATACCTTAAGGAAGAGAGAAAGAAGCGGACCAAAATAAAGGAAAGCATTCCATAACAAACCCATGAAGGGTAAAAAGTTTTCACAAAGTGGCAAAAGCAAAGATCCGAAAAAATAAATATTACAAACAGCTGGCCATAACAAGGCTCAGCGTAGAGAATAGGGCTATTTCAAGAAAGGATAAACATTATGGAGCACCCTGGCTTGGACCGGCAGCCGCCTCAGGGGGTTTGGCCGCCCGAGCCTCGTTTTTAGCAGAATAGAGACTTCGGAAGGCCTCTTAATCAAACACAGGGAACATCTCCCCAATCACCTCCATCACCAGCTCCAGGGAAGAGTTGGCCCCACTCACAAAGCTTGCATCCACCGCAGCTTCGGTCTCCTCCACAAGGGCATCCTTCTCTTTCTTCCATTCGCTCCTGGCCTGCTCAAGGGTTGAGTCAGCTTTGGACAAGCGTTCCTCCAAATCAGCTGCTTTCCTTTTCAGGTGCTCCATCTCAGCCAGAGAAAGGTTAGCCTGCTCCATCGCCAAGCGACTCTCCTTCAGCTCAGCTTCAAGCTTGGCTGCTTCCCTCACAACTCTCTCTCTCCTTGAAGCTTCCACTGGCCAGCCTGACTCCTCGCCTCCTCCAGCTCGCCCTCCTGCTTAGCCAGCTTATCCTTCAAGTTATTTATCAAAGTTATGTCCCTTTCCACCATAGCCAGACGGTCAGGAGGGGGAGCCCCGGGTGTGACAGTCAGCTCTTCGTCGCTCAAACGGCTTAGAGCCGCCAGCTCGGCAGACGCCAGCAACACCTTGGAGGTACGCTGGATATACTGAATCACTTGGTGAGAAGTTGAAGTTACAGACTTGGTAAGACGGTCGGCTAAGACGGCGCCAGAATCGGAGAGCAGGCCCGACACGTCTACGCTGTCGCCAGCAGTATAATGAAACTCCGTATTCTCCTCCTGAAAAAGGGTGCTCGAAATGTCACGAGCAGGGCGTTTTGCCTCAGGAGTACAAACGTCAGCCTCCAAGTCCACCACAGGAGTAGCCCCTGAGGGCTCCCTATCCCTCTTCCTTCTCAGCTCCAGGGGACACTCTCCCCAGTCCCCTCAGAGTTCGCAGGACGCGTTCCCTGGGGAACACGAGTTCCGGCTGAAGAGTCACCTTGCCTACCTCCAGGGGAAGGAGTGGCCCCTGAAGTAACTTCAGCCTCCCCATCCTGGATGCTGGGGGAAGGAGTCGTCGGTTTTGCCGACGGCAGACGAGGGGGAAGAGGCAGCCTCCGGCCAGCAGCGAGATCCTTGACAAGCCTCATTAAACTTTTCTCCCCTTTCTTGAAATTTGAAGGGAGATAAGGACGCTTCGAGACGATGACGAACTCCTCACTCAAACCTAACCTCTTAACCTGCTTCCTTGTCCAACGACGAGATGCAGAATCTGCAGAAAAAGAAGGGCAGTCAGCTAAAAAGCAAAGAAATAAAAAGTCTCAGAAAAATCGCGCCAGCAAAGGTCCCCTAGAACTACCTTCAAGGCTAGGGATCAAGCCCAATGGGAGCAAGTATTCGTCTGTGGCTATAAGCTCCGCGTGGGGGAGCCAGAAAGCAGGGCCAAAAACACCCGACTTATCCGCAACAATTTCAAACTTCTTGACTAAATTATCTTCCTTCGCACTCAGCTTTACCTCCAGGGCCTTCCCCCCGACGCCTGGATGATACTCTTCGCGGGTTTCCATACGGGTATGAACATGATTCCTAAAATGCCTAGGAATCCGCCACCTGGACCCGCTATGTACGTACAAGAAATTATTCTTCCAGTCCTTCAGGCTGCTTAAAGCCGGCCAGACTAGAGCGTACTTCTTCTGTCTCTGCAGGGACCAGTACCCAGGGGAACCGTCTCCCCCTGACGAAGACACCATTTGCAGCCCCACCATAAAACGAAGGGCGTCAATGTAAGGCCCCTCACCGTGAAAAAGACAGGTCCAGGTGTAGGCTATCAGGGACCTAATGGCTGTGGCAGTCAGTTGGGCTATAGCCACATTCATTCTCCTGATGGTCTCCTCCAGGAAGGGGTGAAGAGGGAATCGCAGGCCGAATTCCAAGCTCTTGTGGTAAAGAGCCACACAACCTTCAGGGGGGCAGCATACTGTGTCCTTTTCCCCTGGAACTACGACTGTATACCCCTCCCCGAAATTATAAAATTTCTCGATCTCCTCGGCAGCGTTACTTTCTAAAATCAAATCACTATTCTTGGCTTCAGGGTAGGTTTTTAGAGGAATCAAGTATTTTTTCTTATCCAAGTAATAAGTTTTCCCTCTCTCCCTGCGAATGAGGGGGCCGGCAATCCTGGAGGGGTCCACCTCCAGTGCCTCGTTGTCTGAATCAACAACGTGGAAGGGAGCGGGTTCGGGGGATTCAGCACCTTCCCCCCTGTCAAGGCGATCCTCCTCCCTGGGCCCAACCCCAGAAGATGAGGCTAGATCGCGTCCACTCCCGTCTCTACCCTCAACCCTCT
Source organism: Agrostemma githago (assembly GCA_958450325.1). Lineage (NCBI taxonomy): Eukaryota > Viridiplantae > Streptophyta > Magnoliopsida > Caryophyllales > Caryophyllaceae > Agrostemma > Agrostemma githago. Next base: position 53,702,454 of record OY288253.1, read on the forward strand.
CAGACAGTGAACTAAAAGAGAAAGCCCGAACTCGAGACATACTGGTTTATAAAAAAAAGTTTCGATGAAAGGGAAAAAAGGGCGAAGATTTAAAGAGAGATCCTAACCTAGAATGTTGGTCGTCGCCGGAAAGTGTGACAGTAATCACTCCTTGGTCTCACGAAGTTCTCAGCAACAAAGACGGTTTGGGAGTATGAGAGGGATTACGAATTTCGAAAAATGTAAAAGAAAGAAATGGAGGAGGGGGAGGGCTTATATAAAGCCCAGGAAGCCAAAAAGGCCGCCTCTCTGACAAAACGTCCCCAACAATCTACCCCACGTGTCACACTCTGAACATGGGCCGCTCACCTCTTCCCAAGAAGGGCCTCGAAAAAGCAAAAGTGTCAGAGGAACAGTCAGCTGGCAACGTCATCCCCGCATTCAAAAAAAATGGCAAATTGCAAAGTCGCCCGGATTTTTCATTAATTTTGATGGAAAATAAACAAGTTACATATCATGCCTGGTAAAGAAAGTAAAATACAAAAGGAGCCCGGATTTCCGGCTCAACACGCCTATGCCCTGCGAGCAGGCCTATTCATCACCTAAATCTGGAGAATAGTCTCCAGGGCTGCCTTGACCTCCAAAGTCCAATCCCCAATCCCAGTCAGAGGAATCCTTGAAGGGGTCGTCAGGGAGTCCGTCCTCATCTCTGTCACTCAAGCAGCCCAGACCCTCACTGTCTTCAAAGTCCCGGCTACTGACATCCCAGTCCCTGCCATAGGGAACAGTCTGGGATTCATCACAAGTACGGCAGCCTGTTTTCTTCACTGGAGAGGAAGGGCCGGACCCCAGGGAAGAGTATGCTTCAGAACAGTCGGGGTCGAATTGTTCAGGGTGCAACCATGGGAAACACTCATGGCAACCCCGGTCAAAGCACCCTCCTCCCCGAAGGCAGCGCTTGAACCTGGAAGCAGCAGGAGGTGAGGATCTTCTAGGGCGCTTGCCCGCCCTAATGGTAGCCTTCTGAACACTCCGACAAGGATGTGGCCGTGGATGACGGCTGCGGCGAATGGCCCGGTAAGCCGCCCGAGCATACCTGAGTCTCCAAAATCCCTTAAAAAGAAAGGTAACAGTGCGAACTCCATGGCGAGTAATAGATTTCTTAATCCAAACCATGATTCAACAAAGATAAGTGGAAGAATTGAGGATGAAATAACAAAATGGCGAAGGGAGCTGGAATTTATACAAAGGAAATGAAGCATTAAATGGCATCCCAACCATCTTCGCAGGGAATGCCACCAATCGCGAAGTCCTCACATTGCCCGAAAATCCACCAAGCATGAAGGGTAATCATTGCAAAAGACCTCTAAACTCTTTGTATACCTGACACAATTAACACTTCCTTCCTCGGGAAAGTACAAACGCATTAAATGCAGTAGTGAAGTCGAAAATAAGTCAACCTCCCTCCATCTAAGCAAAAGTCGCCAGCCGGAAGGAAGCCTTGCTCCCTCCCAGCTTGCGAGGGCCAATTGATGAGGGTCGGCAGCCTGCTCCGGACCGCCTGCAAAGCAGGCTCTCAGAAGACTCTACTCAAGGAGTCCGAGAACCGACTTGGCAAGCAATCAGAGCAAAGTCACTAAAGAACCCACGGGGAACTCCAGACGACCGCCTGCCCGACAGGGAAGGGTGGTTTGCCAAACCCTGTCTTCGCATAGACCCAGCCTGCCTGCCTTCAGGTCATTCTCCGTAGGCAGGGTAGGAATCGCCAAGGGACCCCCTCGTCATTTCGCCTAAGGTAAGCGAGAATGGGTAGATGAGGTGAAGCCACTTGTCACCTCCTCATCCACCCATCCTCCTTCTACTTCCCTCTCTTGTGGGAAGGTATAAATACTCTCCCATTTCCCACAAGAGGGGGGTTGGATTTTTCTCTCTCTAGAACTCTTACTCTACAAACGCCACCTGGTTCCTCACGAGCTAGGTTCTTTAAGGCATTCACGGACTGACTTAGGCATCGGAGAGGGTTTCCTCAGACAACCTCCGAGGCCCTGTGCGTTCTGTGTGCAAGAAGCCAGCCCATTCCGTCGGGAAGGTCCGACCAGTGGAGTAGGAGGAAGGAGAGGTTGGCAAGATTGATCAATTGTTAATTCAAAGCAATATCGAACACCTCAAGCCCGAATTCCAAATCGAGTCAATTGATTCCAATACCGGAACAACTATAATACAAATCATGTTATTGGGACTTTCAGTTTAGAACCTTAGACCAACTAGATTGTGGCTTCGTTGAGTTATTAAATATTTTGTGGTTGCACCTTTGTGATTAGAAATTTGATAGATTTCTCAGAACCTTAGTCGAATGACATGTTTGAAGATATGAGTGTTGGCGCCATTACCTATAGGTTTGAGCGCATTTGAGAATTTGTGGTACTTTCCCAAACCCTGTCTACTTGTAATGTTTTAAACATGTTAGTGAAATCATTTTTGAGGATTCTGTATCCGAATGTTGTTAAATTTGCGGATCTTCTTATTGTTCCTTACTTGAGGAATTTTGGGGTATACCTCGAGTTCAAACCTTTTGAGCTTTGAATATAGGAGCTTCATCGTTACAAGTTTGGGTATGTTTTGATAATTGTTGGAATCTTAATTAATGAGATTAGTTTCTAAAGCATTTGTGGACTAGTATTGTGACGTTTGAACGATTGAATAATCATGCAAGACTTTATATTGGAAGATGTAGCAGTTCATAATTTTGGAAGTTGTAGACTTAATAGAACGACTTATTGTCGGGTGTTAATATACTTGTTATTGTTTTGATGGAATTGGGAACCTTTATTTGTGAGAGTCGTACTAGGAATCTCGAGATGGTTAGTTTCTTCTATAATCCTGAGGGTTCTGTTTGATTCTCAATTTCGTCCTCCCTTTAGCTTTTCTTAAATCCTGCTACTTCTTCTTCGGGCAATCCCTTCGACTTCTTTTTCGGGGTTGAAAACTTTTTGTTTCGATTTGTCGTTGATCTTGACTCTATTTATCTCTTTACCATTTCCCCGAACCTATGTTATGAAAAGTTTGACTAATTTAAAATTATGGGCTATCGTGAAATTTTAACACTTTGTGTAATCCCCTAGAAAATCTAACGCGATACAGTGGCGGAAACACTGTAGAGTCGGGATTAAAACACACTGCAACTATGCCTTAGTAAAATTAAAATGGTAAAGTCAAACAATAGGCCTTAATCAAGTTATGAAACCAAGTGTTAAAAAAAATGTGAAAGTGTGTGACCAAGGGTGTCACGGTCCAAAAATGAGTAAAAAGTGTTTCTTTTAATTGTAGGTTGCTTAAAAATAAGAATCGTAAAATTATCAAAAGAATTTCAAAGCAATTCGAATAAACCGCGCGTTCGAAAATAATTATTTACGAAACTTCGTAATAAAATCATTAAAGGCTAAATTTTCGTAAATAAAAATATTTCTTAGTTGAAAATATTATATAAATGTATTTAAACATTTTTAGGAAAAGGAATAACTTAAATCCGAGCTTAAAAACGTTAATTCAAAGAAAAATATAATTCCTCTCGGAAAAATAATTAATTTACGAAGAAAACCAAATAAATGAATTTAAGGGAATTAAAATCTTTAAAAAAATAAATAAATATCATTAAACTCAAAAATGAAAATAGAGCTTGGAAAAAGATGAAATGCAAGGCCGAAATGTGACAGAGTTATGATAGAGTCATAACGCTAAAGACAAAAACGCTGGGAAAAATAGCGGGTGTTACAATCCTCCCCACTAAAAGAAAGTTTCGTCCTCGAAACTAAGGATAAGTAGAAAGTAATAGAAATTACCTCACTCGAAAAGATGAGGATACAAAATTCGCATAAAAATTTTACTTTAAAAGAAAACTTTACAACTTTCAAAGTGATATGAAATCGAATGCGAATATTTATTCCAAGAGGAATTGGGCTAAGCTATCCAAAGTTTAAAAATCTTTTAATTAATGAAATCGTAAAGTAAAGTTATTTGATAAAATAAAGACGTCAAATAACATTAGTAAACAAACTCGAAGGAAACAGGGTAACCAAAACATTTTCAAAATAAAAGTAAAATAATTTGATTAAGAATAATTCGGTAACATTTCGTTTTATGACAAAACAAAATTTAGTTTGGAGAAATCAAATTTTGTTGTTAGTAAAAATCGAACCATTCGTCAAACATTTTCAATAACAGATTCAAAAGTCCACCGACAATAAAACGAAAACTAATTTCAAAATATTAAAATTTTAAATATGTTATCGAAGTAATTATGAAAGTTTTCAAAAATGTTATCAAACCAAAAAATAATTTCGACAATGTTAAAACGTTTTATGTAATAGTCATATAGAAATTGAATTTATTGGAAATATGAAAATCTTCATAAAAGTCCGATTGCTTGGAAATAAGAATGAAATAATTTCGAAATAATTTAAAATTAATTATTTAGGCATTTTGAGACAGATCTAGATATAATTATCAACCAAAGATAAAACAAAAGTGAAGTATCAAGTTCTTAAATTATAATTCAAAAAGATTAAGTTTCACGATATCCGAAAAGTTGAAGTTAGTCAAACTTTTTACAAAACGGCAACTTCACAATTAGAAATTATAAGTCAAAATGTTAAAATTATATGATAATCCATTTTTTTTAAACTAGTCAAACTTTTTATAAAATAGGGAGTTCAAAAAAAAGGTTAACGGGTAAATAGAACAAGGATAAAATAAAAAAAAATATTAAAAATAAGAGCTTTCAAAATCGATAAAGGTCGAATGGATTAGCAGCAGATGCGGTAACAGAATTCAATAGAAGCAGAAAGGAAGATGGAGTTGAGAGTCAAGAAGAGCCCTCAAGGATTATAGAAGAAGTTAACCATCTCGAGATTCCTAGCACGACTCTCACAAACACGGGTTCGCTAAGACAGAATCCGGTCTAACCAAAGAATCTCAGGAGAAAGATGGCAGAGTAGAAGAATATAACAAGGATTCACCAAGCGGATGAAGAAGAGAATATAAAAGAGAAGAATTAGAAGAAGTAGAGGAAGGAAGAAAAGAGTCGATGATCCTATATTACTAAGATCTTGAACCAGAGGAAAATCTTCGGGCCTCCAGAGTTCACGAGGGATCCAAAGTGATTTCACATCTGAGTCTGCTGCACCGTGATGGAACTAGGATCTACTCTTGATCATCTAGTCTGTAGCTTAAGTAAACTGAATCGGAGCTAAAAGTCACCATCGGCATCTTTCTTGGAGCACCAAGTTGTCCACTTGAGTCAGCAGGCGTTGAGAGTGCTATGTAGGTCCCGTCCAAATTTGGAGCAGCATCATGTCAACATCTTGTCCAATCATCATCTTCTTTGACATATAAAACAAATATTCAATGCTAGTCATTGAGTTTCAGGAACATGAAGGCTAATCACATAAGTCCTTACTTGTTTCTACCCATCTCTAATAATATTTTTATTTACTGTTTAAATAATTTACTGGTATTTTCCTTAATTTCATGTGTAAGCGTTGGGAGCAGTGATGCTCTGATACCAACTGTAATCCCCTAGAAAATCTAATGCGATACAGTGCGAAAACACTGTAGAGTCGGGATTAAAAGACACTGTAACTATGTCTTAGTAAAATTAAAATGGTAAAGTCAAACAATAGGCCTTAATCAAGTTATGAAACCAAGTGTTAAAAAAAATGTGAAAGTGTGTGACCAAGAGTGTCACAGTCCAAAAATGAGTAAAAAGTGTTTCTCTTAATTGTAGGTTTCTTAAAAATAAGAATCGTAAAATTATCAAAAGAATTTCAAAGCAATTCGAATAAACCGCGCGTTCGAAAATAATTATTTACGAAACTTCGTAATAAAATCATTAAAGGCTAAATTTTCGTAAATAAAAATATTTCTTGGTTGAAAATATTATATAAATGTATTTAAACATTTTTAGGAAAAGGAATAACTTAAATCCGAGCTTAAAAATGTTAATCCAAAGAAAAATAGAATTCCTCGCGGAAAAATAATTAATTTACAAAGAAAACCAAATAAATCAATTTAAGGGAATTAAAATCTTTAAAAAATAAAAATAAATATCATTAAACTCAAAAATGAAAATAGAGCTTGGAAAAAGATGAAATGCAAGGCCGAAATGTGACAGAGTTATGACAGAGTCGTAACGCTAAAGACAAAAACGCTAGGAAAAATAGCGGGTGTTACACTTTGAGTTATAATTTCAAAACTTTATATTTCATTTTTGTCTTATTTTTGGTTGATAACACATATTTAGTCCTGTTTCAAAATGCCTTAATAATTTATTTTAAATTATTTCGAAATTGTTTCAGTTTTTAAGCGTGTTTAACTTTTACGAAAACTTTCTTAATTGCAAATATTTTGATTTCAATGAGATCATTAAGTAAAACGGTTTAAAATTATCAAAAAACTTTGTATGTCTAAGTTTTTATTTTATTGCCGGTAGACTTTAAATCTATTATTGAAAATGTTTGACGAGTGATTCGATTTTTATTTACTCACTGCAAAATTTGATTTCTCAAATTTTGTTTGGTCTTAAAACGAAATATTGCCGAATTTCTTAATCAAAATGTTTTACTATTGCTTTGAAAATATTTGGGTGCTCTCCCCCTCGAGTTCGTCTACAAATATTATTTATTGTCATTATTTTATCGAGTAATTTTTAACTTACGATTTTATTAATTTAAATGATATTAAACTTTGGCTAACTGATCCCAACTCATCTTGAAATAATTTTGTCTTCAATTTTGACTCCATATCACGTTTGAAGTTGTAAAAATATTTAAACCGAGATTGTGACGCGAGTTAAGCATTCTCCTTTTGTTCAGGTGATATAACCTTTTTTTCCATTCTATTATTATGTTTTTGTTAGTTTCGAGGACAAAACTTCTTTTTAGTGGAGAAGATTGTAACACCCCTGATTTTATAAATTAAATTAAATTAAAATTTTGTTCGTATTTCTATTTTTGTTTATGATTTAACTCGTAATTCTTAAAATTATTATAAAACGAATTTATCCTTTAATCGTTTCAAACTCCTAAAATTCTACTCCGTATTTTTCTTGGAAACTTTTCTTATATTTAAAAGCTATTTTTATTTCTGTTTCAATATATTTTATACATTTAATTTAATTCTTATCGAAAGTATATTTCGGCGATTTAAATTCTAAATTATTTTTATTTATTTATATTTAAGCTCGAATTTCTATTTTTTTGCTCGAAGCTCATTTATTTAAGTTTCGTCAAAACTTTTTTTACCTTTCCTTGAGAAATCAGTTTAATTCACTTTATAGAAGATTTATTATTTATCGGAAAATACTATTTCCTCGTCTAATTATTTATTTCTATAAGTTTCGTTTTCGTCTCGAATAATTTATTTACACATTTTATTTGACGGCCCGATTATTTATTAATTTTCGTAACTCGTTTTATTCCGATTCGTGGGTCAGTCAACTTATCGTTACAGAATTCATCTCCTACCCGATTCATTTAATTAATCCGTATTTCTGTTTTGGGTGCTACTTTTTCATACATGCATGTTACTCAATTGTACTTGAAAATTACAATTTCACCCCTCTTATTTCTACCTTCTCATCTAATGTTCTAGAGAGATTTTTGAGAGATAAAAAAAATCTCAAAGTTGTCAAAATTCTCCACCACCACGCCGGCGACCATTCCGGTTCACCACGCCAGCCACCGCGTTTTTCCCTCCTTTTTAAAGATTGTCTATGCTATTATTTTTTCAATCGTTTCAAATTAATTAACTTATACGGAGCATACAATAAAAAAAACTATAATTAATTAAAACTATAACCAAATTAAAAAGACGAAATTAATTCGATAATAATTATAGAAATCTAATTCAAACCCTAAATCCTAAAATTCAATGTCACTCAAACCCTAAATTGGAATTAACCCTAATTAATCAATTAAAACTAATTTTACAATAGAATATCGATTACCGAATTATGATACATATTGAATTCACAAATAATTGATAAAATTGAATTTAGAATTGACGAGAATTAATTTTGATAAGGCTATTTAGAGTTTTGTTTAGAAGGAAAATCATGAAAATGAGGAAAGGGATAGTATTGGAAAATTTATAAAAGTTTAGATAAGATTGAGTAACATGCAATTATGAAAAAGTAATTCCGTCTGTTTTACCCACTTTATTTTCAGCTGATTCATTTCCCACTTAATGTACACTTCCCTTTGCCTTCCTTTGTTTTCCACCGCTTCACCCAATTCACTTCATCTTCCTCTTGTTTTCCCACTCACTTACGTACTTCACCCTTTCTTTTTTTTGGCTTCCACCGCTCTCTTCTTCTCCCTGGCATCCTCCTCTTCGTTCCCACTATTTCTCTATATTCATCCTCTGCAACCAGCCTTCACGCACCACCTGCTCCTCCTTGCTTTCCTGTAGTGCGTCCCCTGCTCTGTTCATCAGCGTCATCATTCTTTAGCCCTGCCACCTACTGCTGTTTCGTATCTATGATGATGTCGTTTGTCGCCTGGTAACCTCCGTTTCTTCTCCTTCTCCTTCTCGCAATCCTCTTGTTTGATGTTATTGCTGTTACGTCGTGGTCAACGTTACTGCTGTTCTCTACGCTATTTCTGCTTGTTGTATGCGGTTGTTGTTTTGTTGTTCCTCGCTTGTGTTGCTTCTTTGTTTGTCCTCTTCCTTCGTTCCTTTATTTTTCTTTTCTCATCCTTTCCTATTCGTCGATCTACCCTGTACTCTTTTGTTTTCTGTCCCCCGTTTCTGTCGTTGCTCGTGTTACTACTGTACGTTGTGCTACTATTTTCGTCCATGTTTGCTATTGCTGCTGTTTCATCACTACTGTGTTGTTCGTGTCTGTCTTCCTCTCCATCTTCTTCTTCTTCTTCTTCTTCTTCTTCTTCTTCTTCTTCTTCTTCTTCTTTCTACGCCGCTGTTGCTGCATTGTCATCTTGTTGTTTCTCCTGTTTTACGTTGCTGCAGTTGGTTTCGTTCTTATTGTTGTCATTCGCGACTATTGCTGTTCGAAATTGTTGCCACTGTGTCGTTCCGTAGTTCATTGTGGGATGCCTTACTTTTCGGGTTTTCCTTGATCTTTTTCTTCTTCTTCTCCTCCTTCTTTTGTTGCTACGGCTAATGCTATTTCTATTACTGTTGCTGCTCATCTTGTTTGTAGAATATTGAAGAGGAATTGAAATTGCATTTCTATTGAACTGAATTGCAAAGCTACAATGACAGGTCTATTTATAATGCATAGACCATAACTTACTTAAGCTGGATAACTACCCACTTATTGAATCCTATTATAACTCTAACTAGCTAGATGACCATAAGAATTCATGGTACACTAAACCATGATATTATTCACTCCTATTATGACTCTAACTAGAATTAACACAAGTTCCTCAATAGTAGTAGGACACTTTGAATTAATTCTCAACACTTCCCCTTGATTCAAAGTTGGTCACGCCTAGTTGAGATATGAAGAACTGATGCTTAGCTCGCGGAAGCGACTTCGTAAAAACATCAGCTACCTGCTCATTTGTGCCAATAAATATTAGCTCAATTTTCTTGTCACTTACTAGCTTGCGTATGAAATGATGCTTGACATCGGTATGCTTTGTTCTTCCATGAAACGCGGGATTTCTTGCCATTGCAATCGCTGAGCGATTATCACAGAAATCGTAGTACTTGCATCTTTTTCACCTTGAATATCAGCTAGTAGCTTCTGTAACCAAAGAGCCTGACGGGCTGCTGAAGTTACAGCAGTATACTCAGCTTCGGATGAGGATAGCGCTACCGTTTCTTGCTTCTTAGAACTCCAAGTTATCGCTCCTGAACCGAGACTGAAAACAGTACCTGAGGTACTTTTCCGATCATCTAAGGAACCAGCCCAATCACTATCACTATACCCGACTAACTTGAAGTTAGCCTCTGATACTTTAGTGTACCATATGCCAACATTCAAACTTCCAGCCACATAATGAAGAATTCTTTTTGCTGCCCCGAAATGTTGCTTAGTCGGATTATGCATATACCGAGACACCACACTCACCGGAAAAGCAATATCCGGTCTAGTATGAGTGAGGTAATTCAAACCTCCAACGAGACTCAGGTATAATTTTCCATCAGCAGGCGCGGTTCCATCTTCTCGTTGCAACTTTTCATTCACGTTCATAGGTGTAGTTGCAGCTTTACGTTTGGACATGTTGAATTTTTTTAACATATCAGTAGCATACTTCTCTTGACATAGATAAATACCATCTGAACTTTGCTTAATTTCGAGCCCCAAAAAATATTTCAATGCTCCCAAGTCAGTCATCTCAAACTTGCTCTTCATGCACGACTTAAATTCATCAACTAGCGACTCACTTGAACCCATATAAATCATATCATCAACATAAAGGCAAACCAAAAGGAAGTCACTGTTACCTTGGTGCTTTATGTACAAAGTGGGCTCATTTTCACTTCTCTTGAATCCGCTAGTGAGAAAAAAAGAATCGATCTTGCTATACCAAGCGCGAGGCGCTTGTTTGAGTCCGTACAATGCCTTTTGTAGCCTGTACACTTTTGCTTCATTACCGTCAACCTCAAATCCTTGAGGTTGTGAGACATATACCTCATCTTTCAAGTATCCATTTAAAAACGCAGACTTAACATCAAACTGATACACAGGTAATTGAAGTTGAGCTGCTATAGCAAGAAAAACTTGTACCGTTTCAAATCGTGCAACGGGTGAGAACGTCTCATCAAAATCGACCCCTTGTTGCTGTGCATAACCTTTTGCAACTAGCCGAGCTTTGTGTTTCTGAATGCTTCCATCAGAGTTGTATTTTGTGCGAAAGACCCATTTGAGACCGATAATATTTTTGTTTTTCGGCTGATCAATAAGCTTCCAAGTTTCATTCTTCTCTATGGAATTTATCTCGTCTTCCATAGCAGCTTTCCACACATCACTTTCAATAGCTTCATCATAAGAGCAAGGGTCAGAAACACAAAAAGCAAAATTACATGTTCTGTAAATATTTTGGAGTGATCGGTAACGCCTTGGAGGCGTTTCATCTTCCTCTGAACTGCTATGAGGCGTGGTTTGACCACTGCTGTGCTGAGAAGGGGTGCTAGGTGGCGAAGAATCAGAAGACGATGAGTCACTGCTATTATTCTGCCCTATATCAGCATTTTGATGTTCTTGTTCAGTAGGTACCAATCCTGCTTCTGGTTGAACGTCATCACTCCAAACCCATTTTTCTTCTTCATTAAACCGAACATCCCGGCTGATAATCACCTTATCAGTTGATGGGTTATACAGTTTATATGCTTTAGATTCACTACTATAGCCAACAAATAAATATTTTTCAGATTTGCTATCGAGTTTGCGGCGTAAAGTAGAAGGAATTAAAGCATAAGCGACACAACCAAAAATTCTCAAGTGTCTTACCCGGGGTTTCTTACCCCTCCATGCTTCGAACGGTGTCCGATTCATGACTGCTCTTGTTGGAGAAATGTTCAGAAGATACACCGCAGTAGCTACGGCCTGACCCCAGAACTTGTTTGGCAACCCTTTGGCTTGTAGCATGCTTCTGGCCATTTCAACTACGGTGCGATTCTTGCGTTCCGCCACACCATTTTGCTCGGGCGTGTGAGGTGTCGTAAACTCTCTGCGTATGCCATACTCATCACAGAAAGTATTGAACTCATTAGACAGAAACTCACCACCGCGATCACTTCGGAGAGCCTTTATGTTCCTGCCACTTTGATTCTCAACAAGGAGCTTAAATTTCTTAAAAAAACCAAATGCTTCTGATTTTTGTTTTAAGAAATAAACCCAACTCATTCTAGTATAATCATCAGTGAGTAGCATAAAGTATCGACTTCCTCCAACCGACTCAGTTTGCATCGGGCCACATAAATCCGTGTGAACTAATTCAAGGAAATTTGAGGCCCTCCAAGCCTTTCCAACTGGAAATGGCAGCCTGCATTGCTTACCATATACACACCCTTCACAAAAGCCATGTTCACCAATTTCTGGTAATCCAACCACCATTTCATTTCGACTCAAAAGTCTTAAACTTTTCACATTAAGATGTCCAAAACGTAAGTGCCAAAGCTTAGTTTCATTATCACATTTGACTACTAAGGCACTACTGACATTTTTGGACACATCAAGTGGGAACATCCTATTTTGAGTCATTGAAACAGTAGCTATTTTTTTTTCCCGTTTTCTTGTCACTAATAGTGCATAATTGATTCTCAAACACACAACTGAATAGCCACTACTCATCAATTGACCAACACTCAACAAGTTGTAGGCTAAACTAGGAACAAAATTAACATTAGAAATGAATTTTGTATCACCTTGCTTGTAACACCCGCTATTTTTCCTAGCATATTTATTCTTTCCGTTGGGACTCCGTCTTAACTATGTCACTTTTCGGCCTCATATTTCATCATTTTACTAAGCTCTATTTTAATGTTTGAGTTTAATGATATTTATTTATATTTTAAAGATTTTTATTCTATTAAATCCATTTATTTAGTTTTCTTCGTAAACTAATTAATTTTCCGCGAAGAATTTTATTTCTCTTCGAATTGACGTTTTTAAGCTCGGATTTAAGTCATTCCTTTTCCTAAAAATGTTTAAATACATTTATCTAATATTTTCAACTAGTAAATATTTTTATTTACAAAAATTTAGTCGTTAATGATTTTATTACAAAACTTCGCGATTAATTATTTTCTTACGCGAGGTTTACTCGAATTACTTTGAAATGCTTTTAACTATTTTACGATTATACTTTTTATCAACTTATAAATAATTTGAGGCCATTTTCTCATTTTTGGACCGACTAAGCCTCTGGTCAGGAATTTTATTATGTTTTATTAATACGTTTTATCACGTTAAACCGTAAAGGTATGATTATTTTTCTTCCATTTATTCCTTGCATTATTGTCAAACTTTTCATCCTCCCTTGCTTGTTCATTTTGGCTGGCCATATGTGGTAGAGTAGCATTGTTTTCATCAAATTTTAATAGCATTCAAGCTTAGGAAAAAAACCCATCCATTTCCTAACATTCATTCTTACAATTAAACATCAAAAAAAATCCTTTCTTTCTTCTCATTTGGCCATGACTCCAGCAGCCTCTCAAGGCTAATTCTTGCTTCAAATCGAGTCATAATCGTCTCGTTTTCATCGTCAAATTATCGTTATTCCGATCCTTTCGTTAAGGTAATAAGCGATGTGTTTTTCGATCGTTATTCACCTTGATTTTCTTAGTTTTTCTCATGGTATTTTTCTGCCATGATTTTCATGTATGGTAGGATTTGTGGACGATCCCGAGGCCGACGAGTATATTATCGTTTCTGATTTGGACTAGAGGTAACGTCGATGTTACTCGGTATTTCAATGAGTATTTGCATGTATATATTTTTTATATTTTATTTTGGCAATATATGTATGTCACGGATTCTGGAAAAAATTTTAAAGTTGAAAATTTGCATGTTTCGATATTTTTATCGCTTTTATGAGATTAACGATTAAAATGTTATATTAATTTGTAAAATCGTAATAATCGGCCTAAACATGTAATATATGTTATTATTCTGGAAAAATGTTCTTTTTGATGATTTTTAATAATTTAGGATTTTTCTGATATTTTAAATATCGATTATTGAATTATTACCGTTTTCGGACAAAAACGATTAAAAGCCGATTTTTAGTTCTAGTACCTAAACATTTTATTTTAATCTGATTTTTGACGTGGTGAAACTTTCTGGTGAAATAGAATTTTATGAATTTTTTCATAAATTTTCGGAATTGTTAAGTGGATGAATTAATTAATCACTTTAAATCATCGTTTATCATTAAAACCGTGTTTGTTGTTTAAATTCTCGATTTCTGGTCTTTGGTTTAAATCTGGAAAAAAATTATGATTCTGATGATTTCATATTAAAATGTATTTTTATGATTTTTAGTGCCTTAATAAAATGTTAGGAACGATAGGTTTATTAATGAAATCGTTAATTGCGAAAACGGGTTTAAATGACGGTTTTGTTGAAATTTGTTGAATCTGGAATTTTGGAAAAATATGGAAAAATTTATATTCTGGGAAATCAGGATTTTAAAGTGTAATAATAATTTTTGGATATTAATACTTAAATCGTTTTGTAATTACTATTTTTATTAATCGTTATTGTCGAGATTAGACGATTAACGGGAAAACGCTTTAAAAACCGAGTTTTAGGATTCTGGAAAAATTTATTTTCTGGACAGAATGTCCATAAATATATTTTAACTATTTTACGTAATTTTTGTACTATCTATTAAAGTCTTTAATTAATAAGTATTGATTTTCGGACAAATTGTGATTTATCGTTAAAATGCTTCATCTTACCTAAAAGAATTTTTTTTTCAGCAATTTTGAAAGTATTTAAATCTGATACTTTAAGAGTTAAATCATCCCTTAACATTTTCTAAATATATTCAATGGTTTAATTAAATAAAAGACGTTAAAAGATTTAATTTGACATTTGCCGTAAAATCCTATTTGTAATCGTATTGTCGTAACTAATAATAATTAGGAAATTTTAGCTTTGTAAATTTTGAAAACACCCTGATTAGTATTATTAAAACGTTTAAGACATTTTTAATCATTTTATACACTTGTACGATATTTCAATAATTTCATAAACTCAAATGTTCTTACTTTAATAATTAATATCGTTAAAGCCGAAAGTATTAGTTTTATAAATCTATATCGTTTACTAAAAATGTGGTATTAGTATGAACTAATATTTTCACTATTTTGATATAATGCTATTTTTAGTAAAGTTTCTAAAAATAGAAGTTTCCTAAAATAGAAAGTTTCCTCTTTTAGAATATAAATGTTTACTTCTTTTATCCTCATATTATTTATATTGATTATATCTGTTGAATATCGATAATGGCTTTGTTTTGGAGTTATGGAATAAGGACAAGTGTGAGGTTAGAGTAATATATTCTAGGGTTTACGGTTTTGCCATCAACTATAAGGCTAGTGTATCAGGAATCGGTACATTGGTTGTTGAACCGGGTGACAGGTATCCCGGGAGTTGTGTACATTTTGACCTTAAGCTTAGGCCTCGCAGTAAGTCGCCGTCATAAGTTGAACTGGGTGACAGGTAATCCCAGGAGGGGTGTGCAGTATCTTAAACTAGGGCCACGCATTTATAAGTCGCTCGCTCTATTATGGTTGAGTAGCCTAGTTAGAGACCGAAGTTTGATTTGTTTGAACTAAGTTCTCGAAGCTAGTTTTTAGTATTCTCCTAGTGAAAGTTTAGCCGTCTACACTACTCCTATCCATAACGCCATTTTGAATATTTTTATTATTATCGATATAATTTGGTTGCAGGTTGGCAAATGTTTTATGTTTTCTTCGGAAAACTCATTTTTATTATATTGGTTTGATACGTGAAGTTTTTCACTGAAATTTTATTTTTATTATAATGTGTTTTGCTGTTTTCCATTTTAACTATTTTTCTATAATAGTAATTACAGTTTTAAAATCCTGTTATACGGCTGGGAGAACGTTGACGTTGCTCCCCACTGATTGTGGCTGTTATGTTTTTAACATGGCAGGTATATGTGTTTTCCTTCGGGTGGGCTAGCGAGCAGTTATGGATCCTGCTTGTTTTAATCATATCACTGTATTATGGATTGTTAAAACCCTTTTTATGGATTTTAATTTTTTATATTTTTTTGTAGCCATTTTTTATTTTATGGCTTATGTATTGACTTACCATTTTTATTTAATCAAGACATAGCTACAGTGTGTTATAATCCCACTTCTACAGTGTTTCCGCCACTGTATTGCGTTAGAATTTCTAGGGGATTACATTGCTTGGTTTCAATTGCTACCGTTCCTCTGCCTTCGACTTGCACCGGGTTATTGTCACCAAGCCTCACCTCGCTTTTGAGTGTTTCATCGAGCTCTTTGAACAAGGACTTTGAGCAAGACATGTGGTTAGAGCAACCACTGTCGATAAACCAGATGCCTTTAGTGTCACCACACATTGCAGAATGCGTCTTGAACAATTTGGAATCGTCGTCGGCTTTCTCAGAAAAATTGGCTTTCTCTGCAAAATTTGCCTTCTGGTCATTCTTTGGATTGAACCAACAATCCGCTTCCTTGTGCCCATATTTCTGGCAACAACGGCATTGAATCGAACTATTGCCTGAACGCCCTTGTCCGCGTCCTCTGCCACCACGACCTCGGCCGCGGAAACCTTCTCGTCCATTTCCCTTTCCTGGACTATCGGCCTTCCCTTTAGTGGAAGACTCTCCTTTCACTGAAAAAGCTTTGTCCTCCACTTTGGAAACTAACTTCCGACCTCGAGCTTCATGTGCTAACAGAGAACTCATCATTTCATCAAAGGTATATTTACTCAAATCCTTTGACTCCTCAATCGTGGGGACAATATGATCAAAATTAGCATTTAAGCTACGCAAGACTTTACTTACAATAGTCTCGCTAGTCATTTGTTCACCTAACGACCTCATTTGACTGACGATTTCAGTCACTTTCGAAAAGTATGATTGCACAGACTCGATATCCCCCATGGCCAGCTCAGCAAACTCACGACGGAGAGTTTGTAGGCGTACCTTAATTACCCTCTCGTCACCCATATACTCTTGTTTGAGTATCTCCCATGCCTCATGAGATGTGGTTGCTCCTGAAATACGCGGAAAAATTTCATCATCAAGTGCGGACTGGAGGAAAAACAACGCTTTTGCATCTCGTTTGCGGTTATCCTTCAGTTGCTGATCAGGCACAGTCGGTGTCGGAGTCGGTTCATTGTAACCGACATCCACCAAGTCCCATAATTCTTGAGACTTGAACATGGTCTTCATTTTAAGACTCCAAAGATGATATTTTCCCCCCTTAAAAACAGGAATTAAGGGTTGAGACGAAGAATTGGTTCCATTTCCAGCCATTCTCGTCAATTAATTTGGGGTAATTTAAGGAGATTTTTTTTTTGATTGAACTTTACGGAGAAGAGGAAAGTTGCAGGGGGAGGAAGTAAAGTTGCTTTTGATTATGTGTTTTTTTTTTAAAATTTGTTTATGGATCACAACTTGGGTGCTCTAATACCATGTAGAATATTGAAGAGGAATTGAAATTGCATTTCTATTGAACTGAATTGCAAAGCTACAATGACAGGTCTATTTATAATGCATAGACCATAACTTACTTAAGCTGGATAACTACCCACTTATTGAATCCTATTATAACTCTAACTAGCTAGATGACCATAAGAATTCATGGTACACTAAACCATGATATTATTCACTCCTATTATGACTCTAACTAGAATTAACACAAGTTCCTCAATAGTAGTAGGACACTTTGAATTAATTCTCAACATGTTTCACTCCGTTTCAATGTCGAGTTTGTTTGCTACTACTGTGTGGTTATCGTTTGCTGCTCGATTTTGGACCAGTTTCTTCATCTCTCTTTGTTTCGGCGAAAATCATTTTCTCCCTTGCTGTTTTTCGTATAATTACGATTCGTATCCTTTTTGCCTCTTCTATTCTCCTTCGATTGCTGCTACTGTTATTGTTCTTCTATTCATGTCCCTTTTCTTTTCCTCGTTCTTCTTCTTCCTTCTTTTTTGGTGTTACCCGTCGCTGCTGTTGTGTCGTTTCTCGGCTGCCACTATTTGGTTGTTTTTACTTGTAGGAATTGTTGCTAATATTTGTTGCTACTGCTGTTATAGTCGTCCTGATGGGTTTCACAAATGGCCTCGAAGTTTTATTGAATAGCAAGATCCGAGAACGACTTTCAGATTCAAAGGTTGGAGCTTGGACTAATCAAGAAGGACGAATACGTATCCGTTTCGAACTCGACTCAAGGTAACTTTAGGACATTACTCGATTTTTTATAGTATGTTTGAGTCGTAGTATGTAGTAAATATTTTAACTTCGGGTTTCTAAATCTTACCTATTTATTGTTTGCTAAAATTATTCTTTTAAATCGTGTGCTTCATATATATTTTACAAGCATTCGATATCGTTTTATACATTGTTAGTAATTTAATTATTTACGATCGTTATAATATTTTGTTGGTTATCGTGACACTAGTAACTAAATAATATAGATTTCATATTTTCGTCATATTTTGTTAATTTATAATTTTAACTCAAAATCGTATTTTTATATTATAATCGAGATTTGTATACTTGTTCAATAAATTAGTTTCGTTTTATAACTTGTATTAATAAATGAGAAAGTAGTCGATTTTGTTTTAAATACATTTTTAGTCGAGACTATTTTCCTTAATAATTTCTCATTTGTCTACGATTGATTATTTTTAGTAAAATCAATATTATTTATTGATAAAATCTGTTTGCTAAAACTAATTTGAAAGCTTCATAAAATCTCGTTTGATTTATAAAACTTGTCGACTCAATTAATTTTGATATCATTTTCTTAAAACATCTCTTTTCTGAAAATTTATAGTTTTAACTCGATTTCCTAATTATTTATAAAATATTCTATATTGACTTATTATATTTATTTATACTTTGAGTAATGAATTTAGAAATATATTAAAGTTACGATAACGACGATAATAATAAAATGTTAATTTCGTTAGAAATGCTATTTTTATACGTTTCAGTTATTTAATAACTTACGAATGTTCTATAACAAATTTTCAATTTTAAGTAAGTTTCTAAAATTAGTAAGTTTATATTTATAGAAAGTTTCCCTTTTAATATAAAATGTTTATTCCTTTTATCCTCATAATGATTATATCTTTTGAATATCGATAATGGCTTGTTTTGGAGTTGTGGAATAAAGACAAGTGTGGAGTTAGAGTAATATAGTCTGGAATGTACGTTTTTGCCATCAATTGTAAGGCTGGTGTCTCTTTATGGGGCACATTGGTTGTTGAACTGAGCACGGTTTGTATTCAAAAGAGTGTGCATTGTGCTCTTAAACTTAGATATCGCATCGTGTAAGTCGCGTCGGGTTGAGCTGGACATGGTTTGTGTCCAGAAGGGGTGTATACTACTTAAACCAGGACCTCGCTGCACGCAGTCTTGTTATGGTTGAGTTGCCTAGTTAGAGACTGAATTTTCTTATGAGTTAAGTCCACAGTTCTCGAAGCTAGTTTCCAATATTATCCTAGTGAAAGTCTAGCCTTGTGCACACTGATCGAATTTCCATAACGCCATTTTTGAATATTATTATTATCGGTTGATTTTGACTTGCAAGTTGGCAAGTGCTTTAAGTTTCGCTGAATTCAGCTACAAATCCCTTCAATTTGCAACGCTTTTTCAGGGTGTTTTCGACACTATAAAGCGTCAGCAATTTTTTTCTCGACGCTTAGATAAAGCGTGGTAAATTTCAGTGTCAGGATTTTGTGACGCTTATTAACGTCAAGTTTGATGACACTTCCTAGCGACAAGATTGCCCACGCTTTATTGCGTCCGTGTCTATTTCATTAGCGTCGCTTTTTCTGCCAATAGTTTCCATAGTTAACGACACTTTTTTACGTTGCTGGTTTTTTTGCTGATTTTTTATTTTGTTTCAGCTATTTTATACCCCATATCAATTTAAATTAACATTATCAACAGCTAAATAATATAACAAACTATAATTTGACAAGTATATATGTAAAAAAAATTGCCAAATCGAATATAATCCAAATTTTAAATAATTATTGTAATTATTCATCTGAATGTACAAGAGATTGAGAAAAACAATAATGCTACTAATGTTTTCGTACAAAAATAAGTACAAAAATAAATTGCTATAAAGGACTAAGTCCCTTTGTTAAAAGATACGACTATTCATCTCTCGAAATTGGTGATGGTGATTGCTTATTAAGTCCGACAGAAGTGCTACTAATTTGTTCAAACAAAGTGCACTCGCGAGAAGGCGATAATTCCCGGTAGCGAGCGAGGAGGTCACTATTATTTTCTCAATCCACCATCCACCAATGGTATTGATTCCAAGGAGCTATCTTCACCTTCTTCTCGTCACTCTTATCACCAAAAATCAAAAGGCTTATTAGATCCTTGCTATATTCAGATGTTGATGAAGTGAAAAATCATCCTTCTTCAGTTAGAAAGATTTGTTCTTCTCATCTACGCATCATTGAGTTATGTCCTTGAACAATCGAATTTTGTATGTAGGATAGTCCTCTGAAACAATCATGCCACGACTTGGATTATCAGCTAAGCCTCAACATACATAGTTTAGAAAAAGGCATCTCGAACAACCACACAAGTATTTTTGTCCAATGAATTCTCAAAATGCAAAGTAATACAAAATTACATAGTAATAGCCAAATTCAGCTGAACATAGCTTTGGACTTCAATAATGATATTCAACATATATTTACCCTTCTACGCACCCCTACCAGCTACTCTTTCATAAGATTCTACTTTTATAAGTAATTCTTTTGGTAATTAATTAAGGATGGTTGGTTGTCCATCTAAAAAGTGATATGGATTGTATTTATCAATCACGGTTAACACTCATAAAACTTAGCATAAAGGTCCAGAATGTTACATATGATAATTATATTAGCAAAGTCTAAAGGGTTGAACAAAAAATGAAAAAAAAATCATGAATGTTTAAGAAGGTGGGGTAAATTAATGCTGCCTTTAGAATTAATACGTACGGGATCGTGGAGGGATCAACAAAGAATAGTTGATATTTATTGAAATATTAACAATCTAAAGCTCACATTTAAGGACAAATCTTCAAATTATCATAGAATTTCAAAAGAAACACCTAAGAGTTGATACGAAATTTCAACCTTTCACCGACATACAAACAAGTACAGCACACCCTCATCAAAGATATATAAACTCCGAAAAGTGATAGAACAGAGAGGTCGTGTTCAAAGAGATGCAAATGAAACCATTCAACATTCAAAGCAGTCTGGATTGATTGCTGGCATGGGAAACTGTTGATTGCATGCATTAAGTTTCAGTAATTCTACCTTAATGACAATGCTGCCCATTATTTTCATGGGATATGACTGGGGATAAACAATCACGGAATGGGTGAAGGAGAGGAAAAAAATTGCATATGTAGTACCTCAAAGTTCGTAAATGCAACTGGAGCTCCATAAGCTTTTTGAAACTTCAACTTAGAAAATCCCCAACATCTGTTAACAAGGATTATGCACAAACAGAGAAAAAAACGTATGAAATAATATCATCCCTCCAGAAAAAAGGACATCGAATGAAAAGGGTGCTAGCTGCAATGATTAAATAATGCCACTAATTCTACAAATCTTGAGAAGATTTGTTGTAGATCTTGCTCTGAGAACTTGGGGTCCAAGTTAGGAACAAAAATTGTTGGACATGGAGATTTATCTTTTGGAGTACTTTTGCGCTACAAGAGTAAGAAAGTAAGGTTAGAACCATTTACTAGCAACTATTTAACATTAAAAGTCTTTTATGAAACAACACTGCCAACCGATATCAAAATGGAAAAAAATGAAAATGTAAGGGAGTTAACGAGATTGTCTTGAAGTGATAAAGAACAAGTAGATATGGTCATCACACATCAACAACAACTCTGACTTCATCTGAGGTTTATGCATTGCTTATGTCCCATTTGTCAATTACCAGAACAATCCATATTGCTAATTTGCTATATGGATTTCATTTAGCTATGATAAATCTTAGCTATGCTAATGTGTATAGTTGATGCATCTCCTCTTTGTTTTATTGGATTATATAGCTGGCAACATAACAGGCGGGATATTTTTTAGCCGAGGTGCAACTAGTGAGGGCCAGAGAGGCAACTGAAAAAACAAGATATGTTTATCATCTTTGAAGTTCTACTATAAAAAAAAGCAACCAACTTTCAACTAATTGCAACTAAAAGTAATCCAAAAAATGTTGTAAAGATAACATTGTCGTGAATCTTGTTGGAAGGAGTCTTGTACTCTTGTGTGACAAAAGAAACCCAAACAAAGTGAAACGCCAAAATATGACAAAAAAATAATACCCAAATCTAATATGGGATGACCACAAAAATCTAAACAGCCATTCATGCTCACCCAATCACACTATAACTTGACAGAAATTAGCAAGGAAACAATCATGGGTATACTGATGATGAGTATTAAAATTACAAGACTTACTGACGGAGCAACACTTGCATCAACCATGCCTCTATTATCGAAGCTCAAATGAGTAAGAGAGTAAGAGAGAAAAGAGGTAAAAGTTAGGAAATCATCTTTAATGGGAGAAAATGATGGATCTAAAATATAAGGCCGATTGACTTAAGAAAACATGAAGGTCCATTTATTTCGATGAGCAACGTAAGACGATAGTGCTCTGAATTAAGATAAACCAATGAGTGCCAACAGAGTAAAGGTGTTAAGTTAGGTCAAGACATTATTGGTCTCAAGCAAAAAAGATGTGTGGTGCGCAAATGACCTTTGTGAAGATCGATAACCAACAACATTGTGGTGATAATTATCCATTCCAGGACTGTGTGTGCTGCCAAGACTTGCTAGTGCCCAAGCATGGAAAAAAAAATGTGCAACGTGAGTTTGTAGACAAAAGGTATTCTCATTTGACTAACACCTAATTACGACTTCCGAGATACTACGATCATGAAACAAAGTACATATAAGAATAACACCTTTAACTAAGTGTTCTTACTATATCACAGGGTACAAAATCCACCATCTAATAGTCTAATACATAAATAACAGAGAAGATAGGTTTCTGCTCCAAGAGACACCTTATTACCAGACTCAACATTGTCTCTCCGAAAATCCAGAGAAGCCTTATGCTTCTTACCTGAACCAGATCTTTCGTCACCTGGTGAGGAAAAACGAAAAAAAACAGCATAGTTTTAAAGAAAAAATCATGCAAATGAGTATATGGAAAAGGAATCAAAATGGACTCTAACATAGGCATAGGGGAATTTAGCTAGTAGCAAAGAGTAGAACTCGCTACCCCAAACTTGAAAAAAGTGGTTAAAATTATTGACTTTAGCTACCCCAAAGCTCGTAAAACTGATACCATTTTATATATAGTAAGCAAATATGATAAACTCGCTACCCCAAGATTTTGATTCTAGATTCGCCCCTGATACATGGGAATCGAAAAAAAGGTACATGATCGTTGATTATAAGCAAAGATCGCACCTAAGCCATGACATGTGATATTTTACAAAAGGGTAATCTAATTAAAATAAAATATAGTTTTCTTTCCCGGTCCCATTCCATAACAATACCGAGTAAAACTCACCGCCCCACTTGAAAAGTGTAATGAAAACACCCAAAATCGCATACAAATATTATCGCCACCTTTTCAGGTTTCTCAACCCACTTTGATTTCCCCACCACGTGTTCATCAACAATTTGTGAAAATAAAGTTAATAAAAATGATGAGAAATGATCAAATAAAGAAGGTAATAATATGATCAAAATGATCGAATATAATTAAAAATACTAAGGAACACATAAGAGCAAATCACTACAATCAATTAAACTAACATGAAACGAAATCATGAATAACGACATCTTAATGTTAGAGAAACACAGATGAAATGATTGATAACCACGGATGAAAGACACATATTCAGTTGTTGGTGCATTGATGATAAACGACATGGATGATCGATGAGAAGATGAGGAGTGAACAGTGAGAGGATGAGCGAATGAGCAGTTGTAGGGAAGATGAACAGTGCGGCCATAGAATGCTAAGAGTACTCCGTAAATAATTAGGTTAAGAACATCGATATTTTTTATTTGGGAATGAATTGAAGATTTGAAGCGCGAGGGATGAAATATTATTTCCCTTATGAGCGCGTACATGGTATTATTTGGGAGGTTAAGCGGTTTATTTTTTAATTTACTTAAAATTTTACTTATTATATAAATCATGACGTATAAAAGTCAAGAATGTGGAAATATATGCTCGACGCTTCTAGAAGCGTCTACCTTGAAGCGTCTAGAAAATAAGGAGTTTGTAGTAGTTAAACTTATTTTTATTATATTGTTTTGATGTTTTCTCATTTTAAATATTCTGATATAATAATACTATTATTTTCCATAAGATTTAATTTGACTGGGAGAACGTCCGAGTTACTCCCCACTGATGTGGTTGTTATGTTTATTACATGACAGGTACTTGCTACTGGGTTTTGGGTATGAGCTAGCGAGTAGCGTAGATCCTACTCTTTCTTCATTCATGATTTATGGATTTTTGTAACCCTATTTGGAAAATATTTATTTTAGTCCTTTTGTAAAAAGTGGTCTTTGTATTGACTGACCGTTCTTTTATTAAAATATAGAACATCAGTGTATTTTAGTCCCAAATCTACAGTGTTTCCGCCACTGTATTGCATTAGAATTTCTGGGAGATTACAACATTAGTCTGAACGCTTGCATGCATAGGATCATCCTTGATGATGACCACCGTCCTTCAGTTGAGGGTCAACGTCGTTTGAACCCCACCTTGAAGGAGGTTGTCATGAAGAAAGTCCTCAAATTGTATGAGTTTAACATTATATACCCTATAACCAGAAGTAAATGGGTTAGCCCCGTACAAGTTGTGTGCCCAAAAAGGGAGGAATGACGGTTGTGAAAAGAGAAAATGGCGAGTTAATCTCTACTATGACTATCACCGGTTGGCGCATATGTATAGACTTTCGAAAGTTGAACACGGCCACCATAAAGACCATTTTCCTCTTCCCTTTATTGATCAAATTAAATGCTTGAACGACTAGCGCATCACTCCTATTTTTGTTTCCTTGATGGTCATTCGATTTTTCTTCAAATTCCTGTTCACCCCAACGACCAAGATAAAACTACCTTCACATGTCCCTATGGCACCTATGCCTACCGTAGGATGCCATTCGGATTGTGTAATGCGCCGGGAACGTTTTAACGATGTATGATGGGAATTTTCTCCGATTTTATTGAAAATTCCATGGAAGTCTTTATGGACGATTTTATTGTCCATGACACCTCTTTTGTTTCTTGCCTAAATCATCTTGATCAAGTGTTAGCTCGTTGTAACGAATATAGACTTGTCTTAAATTGGGAAAAATGTCAGTTTATGGTAGAAGAAGGTGTAGTCCTCAGTCATATTGTTTCTAACAAAGGTGTCGAAGTGGATAAGGCTAAAGTCTCTCTGATAGAGAACTTGCCACCCCCAACAAATGTCAAAGGGGTGAGGAGTTTCTTAGGTCACGCCGGCTTTTATAGACGTTTCATTAAAGATTTTTCTAAAATTGCCAAGCCTTTAACTTCTCTTCTTACGAAAGATGCATCTTTTGTATTTGATGACTCGTGTCATGAGGCCTTTTGCGGGATAAAGACCTCTCTCACTACCGCCCCAATTATCAAAGCACCCGATTGGAATCTTCCATTTGAGATCATGTGTGATGCTTTCGATTTTTCTGTTGGTGCCGTTCTAGGTTAACGCGTTGACAAGAAGTTGCATGTGATATATTATGCAAGTAAAAACCCTAATAAAGTCCAATTGCAATCGAGATATACCACAACCAAAAAAGAAATGTTCTTCGTTGTCTACTCTATGGAAAATTTCCGAACCTACGTTACCAGTTCTAAGATAATCATTCATACCGATCATGCGTCTATTCGCTACATCATGTCCAAAAAGGAGACGAAATCCTGACTCTTTTGGTGGGTTCTTCTTCTACAAGAATTTGACATCGAAATCAAAGATAAAGCCGTATCGGAAAATTTGGTAGTCGATCACCTTAGTAGACTAGTGGTCAATGGAAGTGGTAATGAAGACGATGGTATACCCATCAACGAAGCAATGAGAGACGAGTCATTGATGACAATTAAGGCTATTACACCTTGTTACGTGGATATCGTCAATTTCCTAATCTCCAACTACATTTCCGACGATTAATCAAAGCAAGAAAGGAAAAAGCTACGATATGAAGCTCGACGTTATTATTGGGATGGACCTTATTGTTTCGCCGATGCATGGATGGTATTTATCGCCGATGTGTCACGGCCGATGAAGGATTTTATATAGTGAAGCACCTCTATTCGACCTCTTATGGTGGACATTTGGCCCTTCAAAAGACAATTGCCAAGGTCCTCCAAAGCGGGTTTTGGTGGCCTTCCATGTTCAAAGACATTCGAGCCTTCATTCTTACATGTGACGCTTGTCAAAGATGCAACAATATAACAAAAAGGAACGAGATGCCCCTTCAACCCATCCTAGAAATTGAATTATTCGATGTTTGGGGTATTGACTTCATGGGACCATTCACGTCCTCGTTCGGCAACAAATATATCCTTGTCACGGTCGACTATGTTTCAAAATGGATCGAAGCCGTAGCTTCCTCTACCAATGATTCCAAGGTGGTAATTAAACTTTTCAAAAATGTGATTTTCCCTAGATTCGGTATGCCTAGAGCCATAATTAGCGATGGGGGCTCTCACTTTAGGAAGGACACGTTTGAACATCTTCATCGGGAATACAGAATCACGCACAAGATGTCCTTGGCCTATCATCAGCAATCAAATAGGCAAGCCGAGATTTCGGATCGACAAATCAAGGGAATATTGGAAAAAGTTGTGAATACACATCGCAAGGATCGGTTGTTGAAATTGAATGACGTCCTTTGGGCATTGCGAACGGCTTACAAAGCGCCGATTGGAACCATTCTTTATAGACTTGTGTATGGCAAAACATGTCACTTGCCGGTGGAACTAGAACATAAAGCGAAATGGCTATTAAAGAGCTGAAGTTTGATGAGAAAGTTGTGGGAGATAATCGCCTTCTCCAAATACAAGAGTTGGAAGAGTTAAGACTTGAAGCTTACGAAAATTCAAAGATCTAGAAGGAGCAAACACACAAATGGCATGATGCTAGAATCCTTCGTGAAGACTTCTCTGTTGACGATAAGGTACTCCTCTACAACTCTCGTTTCAAACTTTTCCCGGTAAGTTAAAGTCAAAATGGTCGGGTCCATTCGAAGTGACCATGGTACTACCTTATGGATCAATTGAGATCTCTATCCCGGAAACCGAGAAATTTATGGTAAATGGACAACGCTTGAAGATTTATCATTTCGGTCATGTTCGTGAGACCTTTCCTATCATTAAAGTCGTTGAGCTCCTGGTTGGGAGCGTTGATTAACTCTCTCCTCAAATTGAAGTAGGTTTGGTGGTATCCTAAACAACCACCTTGTAAATATGTACCATATACTTTGTTTTAATTAGTTTTGTTAGCTTTGAGCGGATGGATGAATATGGATCTCAACTCGGAGCATATATTAGGATGATCATTGAGCCTTTGGAGGAAGTTAAGGAGCTAATTTGAAGACCACAAGTATGTTTGTGGGAAAAATTGATAATGTAATGTGAGTCGTGTCATTATTTTGAACTTTAGGTGATCTTTGAAGAGCCTTAAATTTGGCAAGGCAAAACTTTGAAGCATGCAGGACAGCCGAGCAAAACTTCGCGCGGTGAGTTTCGGAGCCTTTCCGTCGAGTGAAACTTCACCTGATGGAAATCTGCCACGCCATTTGGATATTAGCTGAGAACTTTGGGTCGGGTGAAACTTCACCCGATGAAGATTTGACCGGGCAAAACTTCGGCCTACGAAAAAAATCCCAAAATTTGCGAAGACTGCCAGAATTTTCCAGAAACCATCGGGCGAAACTTCGCCCGATGAGACTTCACTGGGTGAAACTTCGCCCTACGGTGAAAAATTTTGCAGGTGGATTTTTATTGTGAGAAACCGTCGGGTGAAACTTCACCCGATGGTACCTGAGTGGGTGAAACTTCACCCGCCTACTTTGCTGGATCATCACCCACTTACTCACTACAAATTTCAACTCCCTCCTTTCCCAAATATACCCACATAACTTTCCCTCTATACTACAAACACCAAATATTTTCCCCAACACCAAATCAAACTTTTCAAACTTTACCTTCTCTCCACAAAAACCTTTATATATATACATATATATATACATATATATATATATACATATACATACATATATATATATATATAGGATCTAGTACATTGAGTGATTTTGCTACATTTTACCTCTTAATGATGACCATTGGATTTAATGGGATCAAGGGCTAAGATGTGCATATTTTACAATAATAGAATCTCATACTCCATAACAGTTACACATCTGACCCATCTCCTTGATTCTTTGACCCAAAACAGAATCAAAATTAAAAAAACAATCAACGTAATATATGTTATTATACGCTTATCCACAAAAAAAATGAATCAAATATAAAAATAAAAATCAATCTAATTCAATTTCGTTATTCAGCCTAATTCAATTTTGTTCTTCAATATATATTTTTCGTTATTTCTTCTAGCTAGATGGCATTATACAATTGTAGAGTTTCTATATTTCTTGGTTAATCAATTTCAATTTTATAATTTGTTGTCACAATTCCTTTCGTTTATATAGACTTGAAACACATAATTTTGATCATTCTCCAGGTAATTGTAATATTTTGATCATTGAGTTCTCAAGTTCTATGAGTTATTCCAATGTAGAAACGTAGTTATTGCAAGGTAGAAACTCAGTTATTATAATGAATAACTCTTGTTATTGTATTAAAATGAAATTCAAATATAAATAATTTTAAAATAATGTTATTTGATTTTAGGTAGTTATTCCAATGTAGAAATTCGGTTATTGTAATAAATAACTCGTGTTATTGTATTGCGATGAAACTCAAATATGATCATTTTAAAAATAATATTATCTGATTTTACGTAGTTATTCAAATACATTAACTCAATTATTGTAATGAATAACTCGTGTTATTGTATTGAGATGAAACATCTTGTGTATCATTGAAGGCGCACCCACCAAATAAACTTCACTGAAAGACAGAAAAAGGAGGTTAGTTACGTTAAAAGTACAAAAAAATAAAATTGAAATACAATAATTACATATGTGCAATAGAATAACTGTAAAAATATTATAAAATAATTGGTTGTAAAACACAGTAACTAATACAATAATGAAATAACTGCAAGAATAATATAGAATAACCGCAACAATAGTATAAAATAACTGGAATAACATAATAAAATAATTGGGTATTTCATAGAAATAATAATGTACCAAAAACAGAAATTCATGCTGTGAAATAATGTGTAGTTATTTTATTGTTCATATTCAAGTATTTCATTGTTCATATTCAAGTATTTCATTGTTCATATTCAATCTTGTAATAAGAAATACATAAATTACCCCAATAATGTATCCTAGAATAATCACAAACAATACATATTATTGGTGAACAATAACATGAAATAAACAAAAAAATCGATACAATAAGAAACCCTAGAATTTGATAACACGAAATCAAATAACACGAAAGAAGCGATATTCAATTCAATACCCAGAACGAAATCAGAAACCCTAGAATTAATAACACGAAATCAAACCTATTAATGAATCAAGAAATTGATCGCGAAAAACTGAAGCGCATTGATGAAGATATGAAATCACGAAATTGAACAAAAAATTGATGATCGAAATAAAGATACAAAATTAATTGAACACAAAAAATTAATTGAAGAATTGTTTGTAAAAAATTTATTAAAGAAAAAATAGATGAACGTAAAACAAACAACATAAGAGAAGGAGAAAGAAGGAAGGGGAATAGTGAGAATAATTAGGGTTGGTTATGATCTCAAGTTTTAATCTCATCCACTAATCTAGTCAAATCCAATGGTTTAGAAAAGAAGGTAAAATGTAGGAAAACAAGGTGGATGTAAAAGATCCTACTTATATATATATATATCACTCTATCACTCCTCACTTCATCTTTAACATTAACACACCACCTTTCATACCCCAACCATCTTCATACTTCCATTCCATTCCACTTTGGTGAATATTTTTGGGTTTTGAAGAGGTGAAGCGAAGTTATTTCGGAACAATCTTGCAAATTTTTCAACATGGAAACAAGGTCAAGACGAGCTTCGCGGAAACAAGGTATGCCTTCATCTTCTAAATCTTCTAAGTCTACTAATTTACCTTGTCTTAATACCTCGTTATCCTGTTTCTTCTCTGAAAAGATCTTTCAGAGCACTAAATGGCCTTGTCCACACACACAATGACTAATTTGGGTACTATTGACGATATTAAAGAGTTATTGTCACGGTCTGGAACTAGTGAACTCCTTAGCCTTGCGACCTTTACATATAAAGACCTAACTTGTGATTCCTAGAAACCTTTGCACTTGACAACCCGACCACACCTAGAGTAATTAAATTTCGATTATTCGGCAAACCTCATAGACTGACTTTTCCTGAGTTTGGCCTCGCGCTAGGCCTATCCTCTTCGGGTACCGGATTCGGTGAACCTTCGGACAATATTCAAGCATGTGTTTAGAGGAGAGATTTCTGGAAACAAAACTCATGTTGTAAAGGGGGTTACTCGCCTGAACTATCCTATGCCTCTGAGATATGTAACCCCGCAATTCGCTACTTTTGTGAAATCTTCTCTCATTGTTTAGTGCCCTCAACCGATAATATTTACTCTCTTAATGTGTGCGTCTTGCAATTGGTTTTAGACTCTTTATTCGGTAATTTGAGTCCCCTTGACCTACCCATCGTCGTGGCGTTACACTTTCAGCGCATTATCAATGCCCAATGCCCCTCCTCAGATTGTGGAGGTCTTGTGACGGTTATAGCAGACAAATTGGACTACTTGACCGACCACATCACTCCGCTTGACAACTCTATTTGGCTTGATGAGATATATTTCCTCACTTGGATTTTTCATGTACTCCATCATTGCCTCGTCTATATTAGCCGTGGACGTGTTTTAATAATTGTACCCAACACACACCGCACCACCATCTTCATTCACCACAATTGGACTGACAAAAACAGAGTCGGGAGGAAGAGGAGTTTGGGAGTACGCTCATTATAACTTGCCTGAGGGTCGTACGTTCTACGACCTCTGTGAGATTGAGTCGGACTCCGCCCTCTCGTTAAGTGAGGGTCCTGGGGAATTTTCTCCTCAAGCGTCTTCCGAGGGTATGCCGTACTTTTCTGGGTCTCCTAATGCTTCGTACGCGTCTGATGGTTATTCGTACTAGACCCTCTCAATGAGTTGGTAGACGGTTTTGTGAGTATTGAATCGGGTTGGGTAGGTGAGTCTATAAGAGTCTATAATTGCATGTATTCGGTTATCATCGTGATTGATTATTCAGTTTCTAACATATTTTTGCAAGCTGTCCCATTGATTTATGTGGCCGTTGCGGCCTTGGTATTGCTCTCTGTCTTTACGCGATGTGATTACGCCACTGACCACATTTGAAAATCCAAATCCTTTTATCTTTCCCAAATTTTTCCAATTTGTACTCAATCCGGGCTAGGTGACGTGATTATATACGCCCATTTTTCGCCCATTCACTTATTTTTTTCTTTTCTTTTCATTTTTCTTACCCACTTGGCTAGGGTATAGGTGATGTGATTACACCTAGGCCCGCCACCCTTTTATCTTTTTTTCTTTTCCCAAAACTTTTCGAAAAATACCAAAAACATTTGAAAACTCATAAAAATCCAAAAAGATTTTCTTATTTTTCTTTTTCCATCTTTTTTGATCTTTCTCCTACTTGTCCGTTGAGGACAATGCACAGTTTTAGTGTGGGGGAGGGATCTACTATCTTTTGTTTTTCAAAAATCTTTTTTAAAAAAAGAACCATAAAAATTCTAAAAACCAAAAATATTTTCCTTTTCTTTTCCTATTCTCGTTATGTTTTCGTGTCCTTTGTATGGTCTCGTCCTCCACTCTTACAGGATAACCACCACCTCGATAGCACAAGATAAGGAGATCATGGAAGCAATCCGCTAGGTAACTACTTTCCTCTTTGTTTTTCATTTACTCCCGTATAGTTGGGTTGTGCTATTGGGAGGCTCTCGAAGAGATGAGCATTTTGAGAATGTGGTTGTGTGGACATGACATAGGTCCACCCCGACGCGGCCACGCGCGGGTTTGGGGAGGCGAATGGATCTCCATATGAGATGGTCAAATTGAAATTTAAATCGAAGTAGGAGTCGCCACCGAACTTTGTGGGAGTTCGGGCCCGTTCGAACCCAATCTATGTCGTAGTGGGCCGTGTACAAAATACGGCCCATTTCCGATGTCAGAGTTTATTGGGTTCGTCCCTTAGCATTTGATACCGATACCAACATTATCGGTAATCGAATATTGAATGACTCTCGTTGCCAATGGATTCGGACATCCGGAAACCATGGTTCAGAGTAAGGGGTGAGGGTACGTGTTGGGAAGTTCACTAAGAACACCCAACCCCGCCTGCACTTAGCGGCCTTTACTAAGATATCGTTCATTTTTTATGTACACGCGTTAGTTCGATAGTGGAATGATATGCAAACATTATTTTACCTAAGCATGTGAGAGAAGAAAAATAAACGGGTTGCTAAGTCGTTTAATGCATCTTAAACTAATAACGTCAAAGTTATTTTAGCATGTGAAATTCGTTTTAGTCTAATAAAACAAAAGATGAAAATAAATTGCTACAAACATGAACAAACGAGTTAGTAACGATTTATAAATCGAAAAGGAATATAAATACGATAATATGTATGACTCGAAAAAGGTTTTATGACTCGTGAAAAATACTTTGTCGAAATATGAAAATATACCGAGAAAACCGTTGTTTTATGTGAGAAAACGATGCTAAAAAAGCGAAAAAAACAAAAAAGGCCGCGGATTACGGCTGCCCGCGCGACTCGCCCGGGAGAGGCGCGACTCGCGCGGGTGGCTGTCTCGGGTTCGGTTTTCAAAAATTGCTGATTTTAATAAATCGCGTACAAATATGGATTAATTTATACTCGATTTATATTTTCGATATTCGTCGTATTCGATGTTCGATTATGAAATCGATATCAAATAGTAAGAATGGTTTTAGAAAAAGTTTTTTTTTTAAAAAAAAATTGTTTCGAACGAAGAAAAAAAAAGAAAAGGACTTTGAACGAAAAAATGTTAGTTCTCTCCGCATAAAAAATCGTCGTATTTTGTATAAAAAGATGTAACGATTTTTTTAGCATCAACGAGATTTAATTTAATCCTTGTCTAATACGATATTTGATTAGAGAATCAATATCGTATTTTAAGAACGTTTATATATGAAAATAGTTTTTATAGTATCGACATTAGAAAATAAAAAAAAGATACGACGACGACCCATATTAAAAAGAAACGGACCGACACAACGACGCGAAAAGAAGAAGAAAAAAAACGAGAAGAAGGGAAGAGACAAGAGAGAATCGGGTTTGATTTACACGCTCAACCTACATGCTTTGTTTTCTCGGGAAGGAGCTCGTCGAAAAGTGGTTTAGACTTGGGAGCGTCGAGATGATGTGGATGAGTTAGGGTGTTGGTTTGGACGTGTAAGGTGATGTGAGAGGGGGTCGGTTTTGATCGTGTAGCGTGATGGGTTTTGGCCAGTTTTTGGGGACGGTTTCGTCGGGTTGGATTCGTCGGGAATTGCTTAGTATAACGAGGTGGTATGTGAGAATTTTCGATGTATGATTGATGTATGTAATTTGTAAAAATTTCTGTGTGTTTTGTGTTGGATGGAGGGTCCTATTTATAGGCGAAGAGGTTTAGGAGAGGTGTCTTGCTTGGACAACAAGAAACACCGATTAGATAGGAAATGTAAGAGTTCGAAGGGGAGCGAGAGTCTCGTTTCTTGGTGAAGAAGCCGAGCATCTCGGCTGTTTTGGCTGCCTTGGCCGAGTGTTTGACACTCGGTCGGTAATTGCTTTAGTTTTCGGATAGAATTCCTCTTGAGATCAAATTCTACCTTTAACGGAATTGTTTAATATTTTTGAGGCTGATATTTTGTAGTATCTGAGCCTAAACCAAACTGATGAGATGTCACGGCTGGTCCGTGTTTCTCGAAAAAAAATATCTTTGACCGGGTTTGACCCGGTCGCTAAAAGACGATTTTGCCCCTGGTGCCGGATTCGATCCAAATTAGTCTTATTTGACTCGAAACGACCCACTGGACCTGGATTTGAGGTTGGTTTTGTAATATTTGTACTCCGTAATAAGGCTAAACCAAATGTCCATGATTACGAGCCCATATCCGAGTCCATCAAAGCACGTTTGCGTCCGATCATCATCGGGTGTTTGGCGGGAACTATTATAGAAACCTAGCGGTCAAAATGTGGGTGTCTACAGAGCCCCCACTCTGACTGAGGCTTGGACAAGGCAAAAGTCAGAGTAGCTACAAGGTCAATCAAGGATTAAAACCTGGCAGACTTCCGATCGGGTCGTTTATAGTCCATTAGACCTACGTGAAGGGCTCACCAGCCATATGATAGAAATCATACCTGGGTTGATGTCAATAATGTCGCGGGAGCTTGCCTTGGAAGCTATGGGTATACCTATTAGCAGATATATCCTGTCTTAGAATTGCGCGGGAGCTTGCCTTGGAAGCTATGGGTATATCTGTTTACAGATATATCCCGAAAAAGGTCGCTTGAGTTTTTCCAACTGAGGAATTTTGGAGAATTCTTCGGGAGTCTTGGGTGTACCTGTACGCTGACAATAATTTGTATGCAATATCTAGGTGAAACACCGACTCACACTGGGGAAGAAAAGATTTTTTTGATCGATTTTTGGAAAGAAAATTTTCGGAATTTTTTTAGAAAATAGGATGCTTGGGATGACTCGATTTCTGATCAGATTCTGATGCAGATTCCTAAAATCCCCTGGTTAGGCCTGTATGCCTAGATGAAGTAGGGAGCATGATAAAAATTCCTATTCCTGTGGTGACTAAGAAAGGAATTTTCTCTATTATAAATAGAGGGTTCTTGCTCTTTATTTTTCATATTACAACCCAGATCTTTTCTTTTATCTTAAAATCCTTTAGACTTTTAAAACAAAGAAACTATTCTTGCAATGCGTATTGATCATTTGACCGCGATGCTTCAGGCATGGGCTCAAGACTTTCGAGACGAAGATAAAGTTCAGCTAACTCAAATGGGAATTGTTGCTTTATTTCCACTTCAGCGACTTAGGGTAGATTCTCACTTTCTTGATGCTTGCTTATCCTTTTGGGATACTACCCACCATGTTTTCACATTTTCTCGAGGAGAAATATGTCCCCTTCCTGAAGAAATTGCGGCTATAGGCGGTTGGTGCCCCAATGCTCGTCCTGCTATTCCCCCATTTTATCCTGACCCAAGGAGGAGATTAAGAGATTTTCTAGGCTTGTCGCATGCTGAGACAGCCCGTATGGTAAAGGGAGATTCAGTTTCCCTATTTAACCTGGCTGACAAATTCATGAACTCAGTTGGCGCAAGAATTACTTCTACCCATAGACGTAGGGCTTTTGCCTTTTGTATGCTGCATCGATATGCTTTTGAAGGTCGGATGGATGCTGACTCGTGTTTGGGTGAAATCAGGCTGATTAGCATAGTTGACCAGATGGAGACAGGTCACAGTCCGGCTTGGCTGATAACCGGGGAGATTATTATGGGCCTTGACGCTAGAAGACTTGACTCAGATCGACAGTTGACAGGAAGCATCCGTTTTTTGCAGGTATTTAACCGTTTTTCCTTTTTTCTGAAAGATTGCCCGAATTTTCCGAAAATCCTCCAAATTTTTGAAATTTTGATTTTCTCTCTTTTTTCGAATTTTTTTTTCAATTTTTTCGAATTTTTTTTTTTTTTGAATTTTTCCGATTTTTTTTTTTTTGAATTTCTCTGATTTTTTTTTTTTATTTTCCGAAAATTCGAATTTTTAGATTTTTTTTATTTTTCGAAAGTTTTTTGACTTTTCGAAAAATTTTGCAGATCTGGTTGTCCGAGCGTCTGTCAATCATAGAGCCCCCGGTGAACATATCTAGATATCGCAGCTGTCAGATTGGCTCCAGGTCCCGACGAATAAGCTCGAGTCATCACATAAATCGGAAATATTGGGATGAAGAGCTAACATTCCATGGTGGGCCTTTGATTAGATGGAATGTCATCTGGTGGTTCCTTTCAAGGCTGACGGGATTAGCCAAGAGGGACAAAGCTCGTTATCTGGTGATCTTGTCTTTGGATTGGACCGTCCATATCTACCCGGATCGTATTCTAAGACAGTTCGGTTCGTTTCAGCAGATCCCCGAGACTGAAGCAATCATCAGTGTTTCGCTCCAATTGACGGACGCTATGTGTGACACGTGGCTACAACGCTGGTTTACCCGCGTCATATGGACTATACCTCGCCCTTGTCAAACCACTTGGGTTTCTGAGTCATAACAAAAATGGACTTCTGAAGAGTCCCAGGAGACTCGCAAAAGTTTGAAGACTGACGAGGCTTTTGACTTGGCACGTCGAGAATCGGCAAAAGACAATAGGTGGTTCTTTGATAAAGAGGAAATTCCAACTACCCTCGCCGAGCCGGGGTCGGGTTTTAAGTCAAAAACTAAAACTCGAGCTAATGAGACCGGTGCTAGTGACTTGGAGAGAAGGCTCGGACCGAAACTAGCGGTCCGAGATAGGCTAGGTCCGTGCGAACGGTTACCCGAGAGGGTGAGGGCCCGTCTAGGACCGAGTGAGGTAACCGGGGAATCGAGTTTGAAGAAACTTGCCCGGGTCAAGGAGGTTCCCTTGGTGATTCGGGAGTGTTCACCTCCACGTCGAAGGACAAAGGAAAGGGAAAAATGCCTTAGTTTATTATTATTTAAGTATTAGTATTATTTATTGTGTGCTTTTTTTTTGATTTTTTTTGTAACTTTCCTAGTTTATCGTTTTTTTTTGAAATTAATAAAAGGAAATTTATTAAAAACCGTTCCTGTTTTCTTTTCTCGATTGCAGTGGTTGTGCCCTTTTAGGGGCTGCCTACGTATCCACAATAAATGGAATCAATCCAAACGTAGTTCAGACTTAATTTGCAATTTCGAAATACATCAAGACTATTGGTTCAAGATGCTTGTAACAGTAGATTAAGTAATTCTAGCTTTTGACTTGTCTTTAAAAATTTGAAAAAAAGATGTTTTTAATAAATTTTTGCAAATGACATTGAGAGAGATGGGTTAGGGGTAGTAGCGCTTCAGCTGATCCAGGTTAGTTGGGTTGACAAACTCATTCCCGTCCAAATCCGTTAGCATTACTGCTCCACCTGATAGAATCTTCTTTACCAAATATGGCCCAGCCCAGTTAGGTTTGAACTTTCCCCTTGGGTCTACTGGTAATAAAGCTCGAACAGATTTGAGAACCAAATCTCCTTCTTTGATGTTTCTGGGCCTCACCCTTTTGTTGAAAGCCCGTTGGATCCTCTTCTGATAGATTTGTATATTATTGAGGGCGCGAGATCGTCGTTCGTCTAAAAGGACTAGCGAGTCATATCGTGCTCGAACCCAATCAGCTTCGGGTACTTGACTCTCGAGTAGGATTCTGAGTGACGGCACCTCTAACTCAACAGGTTGGACCGCTTCCATGCCGTATGTAAGATAATACGGTGTTGCCCCGGTCGCAGTACGAATTGAGGTCCGATATCCCCAAAGTGCAAATGGTACTTTGTCGGGCCAATCCCGGTAATTATCAGCCATCTTTTTGAGTATGGTGACAATTGTTTTATTAGCCGCTTCTACCGCTCCATTGGTTTGGGGTCGGTAGGGTGAAGATGTATGCCTTTGGATTTTGTACTTGGTGAGCAAGGCTGCTGTTTCAGCTTGAAAATGGGTCCCGTGGTCACTGATGAATTCATGAGGGATCCCATACCGGCATATTATCTTATTTTGAATGAATTTGGCAACATGGCTGGCGTTCAGAATGCGATAGGATTCAGCTTCAACCCATTTGGTGAAATAGTCGATTGCTACCAAAATGAAGCAGCGTCCTCCGGTTCCCGAGGGGTTTATCTTCCCAATTATGTCGATTCCCCATGTTGAAAATGGCCAGGGTGATGTCATGGTGTACAGCAGGGATGGTGGCATATGCTGCACATTGGCAAAAATTTGACAATTATGGCAATGTCTAACATATAGCTGGCAGTCGGTTTCCATGCTATTCCAGTAATAACCGAGCCTCATGATTTTCCGGACTAACATCTGGGCATTCATGTGAGGGCCGCATTCGCCATCATGTACCTCAGCCACAACTTTTTCGGCGTTGGTTTTATCGACACATCGAAGGAGAGCCCCCTGTGCTGTCTTTTTGTAGAGTTGCCCATCGTCGGTGCGGATGAACTGGGTTGCCAGTCTTCGCAAGGCCTTTCTGGCTCGGTTGTCAGCTCCGGGTGGATATTCTCCGGTTGTTAGGTATGTCAACACGGCTTTATACCAAGGCCCGGGATCGGGTATCTCGATATCTTCGATGTCGTGGATATATGTTGGCTCGGATCGTCTTTCGACACAGATCGGCATACTGGTCACATGATCGGGAATATTTAGCAAAGATGCCAGTTTTGAAAGTGCATCTGCGAACTGATTCTCTTCCCGAGGTAGGTATATATATTCTACCTTCTGGAACTGTTTCTCAAGATCCCTTACTCGTGCCTGGTAGGCCACGAGATTAGCATTTCGAGTCTTCCATTTTTGAAGTGCTTGATTAATGACCAGGGATGAATCACCATGCACTCGGAGGTTCGTGACCCCTAAGTCGGCGGCGGCTTGTAGCCCGTGGATACATGCTTCATACTCAGCAGCGTTATTAGTGACGTCGAAGTCTAATTTGATGGACACGGGAGTATGTTCCCCTCTTGGCGAGATTAGGAGAATCCCGACTCCAAATCCTCGAAAATTGGAAGCCCCGTCAAAGTATAAGTCCCATGTTTCGGTGTCAGTGTGGAAAATGTCTTCATCTGGGAAGGACCAAGTGTCGGTGTGTCCTTCTTCGATTATGGGACTGTCAGCGAGAAATTCGGCTACTATTCGTCCTTTGATGGCTTTCAATGGTACGAACCTTAGGTCGAAGTCTGCCAACATTAGGGTCCATCTCGATATCCTACCATTGAGAATGGGCTTTTCGAAAAGGTACTTGATCGGATCCATTCTGGATAGTACTTGTACCTCGTAACTGAGCATGTAATGTCGGAGTTTCTTGGTGGCCCAGACCAAAGCTAGACACGTTTTTTCGAGCATGGTGTATTTACACTCGTACTCTAAGAATTTGTTGCTGATGTAGTATATAGCTCGTTCTTCGGAGTTGACCGTTTGAGCTAGCATAGCCCCCATGGCTGTCTCTGTCGTAGTTAGGTATAGTGACAAAGGTAAACCGTGCTGAGGTGGCATCAGGACCGGTGGTGAAGACAAAATTTCTTTGATTCTATCAAAGGCTGCTTGACATTTGTCGTCCCATAGTAACCGTTCCCCTATTTTCTGCTTTTTGAAGATCGGTTCACACACCATGGTTAGCTTTGAAATGAACCTGCTGATGTATTGGACTTTTCCGAGAAACCCTCTTATCTCCTTTTCGGTTTTAGGGG
Source organism: Agrostemma githago (assembly GCA_958450325.1). NCBI lineage: Eukaryota > Viridiplantae > Streptophyta > Magnoliopsida > Caryophyllales > Caryophyllaceae > Agrostemma > Agrostemma githago. The sequence goes on from OY288253.1 coordinate 53,741,934, forward strand.
GATGCATCTCGGTGATGGCCTTGATTTTGGCTGGATCGACTTCGATACCACGTTGGCTAACGATATGACCCAGTAACTTGCCAGATGTTACCCCGAAACTGCATTTCTGAGGGTTTAACCTCATGTTGTATTTGCGTAATCGAGTGAAGAATTTTCTCAGGGCGGTGATGTGACCGTCCCTGTCTTTAAATTTGACGATCATGTCGTCCACATATACTTCCACTTCCTTATGCATCATGTCATGTAATAAAGTTGTGGCGGTTCGTTGATAGGTGGCCCCGGCATTGATGAGACCAAATGGCATAACAGTATAGCAATAAGTACCCCAAGGTGTAATGAAGGTGGTCTTATCCATATCTTCTTCTGCCATTTTTATCTGGTTATACCCCGCATACCCGTCCATAAATGATAGAAGGGCATGATCAGCTGTGTTATCCACCAGTATATCGATGTGTGGTAACGGGAAATCGTCTTTCGGGCTTGCCTTGTTAAGATCCCGAAAGTCTACACAGACACGTATCTTACCATCCTTTTTAGGGACTGGTACGATGTTTGCAACCCAATCTGGATACTCGGAGACTCGTATGAACCCAGCCTTGAATTGTTTGTCGACTTCCTCCTTGACTTTGAGGGACCATTCGGGCCTCATGCGTCGGAGTTTTTGTTTAACCGGCTTGAACCCTTCCTTGATCGGTATATGGTGCTCGACTATTTCGCGATCTATCCCTGGCATGTCCTTGTTGGACCACGCGAAGACGTCTTTGAATTCTTGAAGGAGATTTACGAATTGTTGTTTCTCCTCGGGATCTAAGGATAATCCTATCTTAAGCATCTGAGGTTCTAAGGTTGTTCCCACGTTAATGGATTCGGTTTCTTCGATTACCGGATTGCGGGATTCCTTTTGCTCTAGTTGCTCGATCAGATGTGGAGGCAAGGATACCTGTTCGTCGGGTTTCTCAATGTCATTGCACATAATATTTTTGGAATTAAGAAAGTTTTGAAAATGAGACAAGTCGTAAGCAGAACGGTTGTTATTATTGATCATGAATTGAGAAAATATCTCGAAAAGAGCTGCCATTTGATCACCAGTCAGTGGCGGGATAGGTAGGATGCCCGGGACAGACCCCGAGGCACCAGGAGTAGCTAAAGGGAGAAGGGGAGTTACAGGACTGACCCTAGCACCAGACTCACTAGACTCAATCTTAGACTCTGACTCGGACTCCGACTCGGACTCGGACTCAGATTCTGGCATTTCTCCTTTCCCTGTGATCAGCTTATAAGTTCTCCCTTGACTGTCGGTCGATTTGACAGTCTTCCTCCAGGCTCTAATTCCGGTCTCGGATCCGACCTCCGAGATCAGCTTAGATGGATCAAAGGTGCGGCTGCGGAGAATGAGGCTAACTAGTTCTTCCTTTGGTGTTGGGGTCGTGAGTTCCTCTCTGAAAAATAGCCCTAGCGCGGGCTCAGCATTCTTAGCATCTTCGGCCTGGATGAGAGCGAAGATGTCGTCTGGTATGTAGTTGCAATCCTGGGCCAAGTGGGTCCCAGACCGCGTGGTGATGGGCCGGTATAGGCCCGTTTGGACTGGTCCAAATACTGGAGTAACAAAAGTGACAGTGTTAGTCCTTGCTTGGCCCATATTCTCTGGAGTTATGGTATAACCCAGACCGGTTTGAGTCCTCTCGTTATCTAGGACTTCGAGGATTTTCCCTGCGGGGAGATTGGGCCTTGATGTAGCCCCCGGCAAATATCCCAGATTCTGCAACATCCGGTCAATGCTAACCATGAAGTAGGGTCGGAAAAGATAGTCTTCTTCAATGGTCCCTACGAAGTCGAACCCCCAGAGATCGGTGCGGCCCGAGGTGTTGTAGTTAGCCATAGTCATAGGTGTGGCTTCTAGAGTGATGACGGTGTCATGCAAAGGTAGCTTGATTTTCCGATGCAAGGTGGAGGATACAGCCCTGGTTGCGTGGATCCAAGGTCTTCCTAAAAGAAGGTTAAAGGAAGAAGTCACGTCGATCACTTGAAATTCCAAATCCTTCTCTATCGGGCCTGTTATGATAGTAACTTTTGTGGCTCCGGCTACTGACTTTGGACTTCCGTCAAAAGCCTGAATGGTTTGAGCTGTGGGAATGTAGTTGGCCTCGGTGATACCGAGGGCTTTGGCGGTCCTCAAAGGGAGGACGTTGACTGCTGACCCGTCGTCAACTAGGGTCATGGGTAGGTACTTTCCACGATAGATGACCATGATGTAGAGGGACGTGTTGTGGGCTGGCCCAAATGGTGGTAGATCAGCATTGGAGAATGTAATCAATGGGCCTTCCTCTTTGGATTTCCCCTTTAGGTGGGGCAGAACCGTGGCTACCATTTCAGCTGGAGTAGCCATAGAGTCGATTTTGACCTGATCGAGGGCCTTAGTGAGTACCTTCCGATGTTCCTGGGAGCTGACTAGGAGTTGCCATATAGAGAGGTCAACTCGAGTCCTGCTCAACTGCTTCACAAGAGCCTTTTCAGTAGTTGGCTCTTCCGGGCAAAGGGATCTTACCATTTTCAATGAGATCCTGGATTAGGTGCTTTAGCTTCCAGCATTTCTCGGTATCGTGTCCCTTGCCACGATGGTACTGACAGTAGGCCTGGATGTCGTAGGCCATGGAGCGACGCTCGACCGGGAGCTCAGGTGTTTGGCCTATCGGGGTTATCAGGCCTTTTGACGATAGCCTCTGCAGGGCATTTTCATAGGTGGTGCCTATGTCAGTGAATACCCGGGGGGTGGTATTCTTCTTGAACGAGGTATCAAGTAAGTTTACCTCGTCAAAAATGCTACGAGTGGCAGCAGTAGATGTGGGCTTGCTTGTTGATGAGCTAGCCCCTTGGTATCCCTTGGCGGAGGCCTTAGTGAGGCTTTCCAACCTTAAATCATCTTCGATTCTCGTCCCCATCTCAGTCAGGAACGCGAAACTAGGTATGATGGCGTACCGGAGATGGATCCGGTAAGCAGGAAGGAGGTTCTTGACGAAGGCTTCAACCAACACTTTTTCACTGGGCTTATCGACCAGTTTGACTCTTTCAGCCCTCCAGCGTTGAAGGTATTTCGTGAATCCTTCCTTAGGTTCCTGGGCCATTACTTCCAGGGTGCGCATAGTGGTCTGGATTTCCGTGTTGTCGGCGTAGTTCTGAGCGAATTCCGTTGCCACGTCATCCCAAGTTTTGTATTTCTTGGAATCGAGCCGGTAGTACCAAGCCCTTGGGTGCTTCTCGAGAGAAGAAGCGAACAGGTGTTTGAACATGTTGGACTTAACCCCCTTAAGGGCCATGAACTCCTTGAAAGCCCGGATATGGTGGACCGGGTGTTCAGTACCCTCGAACATTGGCAGGCCCGTCAGATTGAGATTGGCGGGTAGTTCGTCGGTCAACAGTGTGTAGGTCCGAGCATTCTCCGTGTGGATGGAATTTTGGGTCGACAAATGGACCTGTTCCTGCAGTTTGTGGACTGCGCTGGACAATTCAGCTAAAGGCCCAGTAGTGTCGACACTGCCACTGGGAGTTCCCAGCTCCACGGCACTTACCCGGGTAAGGATGGTGATCTGGTCCCCTCTCATCGACGTGATCATGTTTTCCAGCTTGGTCAATGAGGCCCTCAATTCATCTATGGCTTGTTGCGTCATGGCTCGGGTGTGGGGTGGCCTGTCTGTTAGGGCACCGCGTAATCAGTAACTGACCCAGATCTTAGAATCAAAGAGTACATCCCGAGCAAAGAAAAGACTAGACGAGAAAAAGACCGAAAACCGACTTCTAGACGGATGACTCGTGAACGGTGGGCCTTCCTTAGGATTTGGCAAAGTGGGCCTAGTCCCGTTCGAAGGAAGGTCCACGTGAGAATTCCCCAGATTTTGGACTCGAATGTGTAAACGAGCTTCCCTTTGCAGGTGGGCCGTGCCTTGACAAATAAGGCGGACTGGGAGAGGGAGGAAACCCGTGATGTAAGATCAACAGAGTTTCGACGCTATAGACTCTTACAACCTATGACAAGATCCGACACTGCTAAATACGGGAAGTCCTAAGAAGAAGAGGGTTTTTGAAAAGAGAATTTGGGTTTGAAAACCGAGCAAAGTCGGGTAGGATGGTCCGATTTTTTTGAAAATCGAGAAAAAGGTTATCGGGCCGAGATTTCGGGCTTTTTGAAATGGTTTGGACAGCATACCGGCTAAAAATAGGCTATTTTGAGTCAAAATCATAAGTCCTAAATTCGGTAGCTTTCCGGGTTTGAAAAATAGATGGGTTTGAAAAGATGCAAGTTTTTTGAAAATGACGGTTTTTGAAAAAGACCAACGAAGATCAAGTAGCATGTAGTCACGGAAACAATATAATGACACCATGTATGCTCTTAGTCTAAGTCTCGGTCGGTCGAATAGGGTCTATACCAACGACGATCGCTTTCTCGCAAATCAAAACGGACTTCCTAACCCGAGTTGGTCTTAGAACCTGCCGTAAAACCCATGCGAGTTCCGCCATCGAAGTCTTTAGTGCACCCATTTAGGAATGCACCGTGGTATAGTGGGACGTCGGTCACAAGTAACCGGCCCGGGAAAGAATTGGGTTATGCATGAACCATTGAACTAAAACATGTACATTACTAATCGAACGATTTCTTTTCGAGTCTCACCCTGAGGATGCCGATGGTAAGTGACACATCAGTTAATCCCCAGCGGAGTCGCCAAATTGTGGACATGACATAGGTTCACCCCGACGCGGCCACGCGCGAGTTTGGGGAGGCGAATGGATCTCCATATGACATGGTCAAATTGAAATTTAAATCGAAGTAGGAGTCGCCACCGAACTTTGTGGGAGTTCGGGCCCGTTCGAACCCACTCTATGTCGTAGTGGGCCGTGTACAAAATACGGCCCATTTCCGATGTCAGAGTTTATTGAGTTCGTCCGTTAGCATTTGATACCGATACCGACATTATCGGTAATCGAATATTGAATGACTATCGTTGCCAATGGATTCGGACATCCTAAAACCATGGTTCTGAGTAAGGGGTGAGGGTACGTGTTGGGAAGTTCACTAAGAACACCCAACCCCGCCCGCACTTAGCGGCCTTTACTAAGATATCGTTCGTTTTTTTATGTACACGCGTTAGTTCGATAGTGGAATGATATGCAAACATTATTTTCCCTAAGCATGAGAGAGAAGAAAAATAAACGGGTTGCTAAGTCGTTTAATGCATCTTAAATTAATAACGTCAAAGTTATTTTAGCATGTGAAATTCGTTTTAGTCAAATAAAACAAAATATGAAAATAAATTGCTACAAACATGAACAAATGAGTTCGTAACGATTTATAAATTGAAAAGGAATATAAATACGATAATATGTATGACTCGAAAAAGGTTTTATTACTCGTGAAAAATACTTTGTCGAAATCTGAAAATATACCGCGAAAACCGCTGTTTTATGTGAGAAAACGATGCTAAAAAAAGGAAAAAACAAAAAAAAACCGCGGCTTACGGCTGCCCGCGCGACTCGCCTGGGAGGGGCGCGACTCGCGCGGGTGGCTGTCTCGGGTTCGGTTTTCGAAAATTGCTGATTTTAATAAATCGCGTACAAATATGGATTAATTTATACTCGATTTATATTTTCGATATTCGTCGTATTTGATGTTCGATTATGAAATCGATATCAAATAGTTAGAATGGTTTTAGAAAAAGGTTTTTTTTAAAAAAGTTTGTTTCGAACGAAGAAAAAAAAAGGACTTTGAACGAAAAATGTTAAATCTCTCCGCATAAAAAATCGTCGTATTTTGTATAAAAAGATGTAACGATTTTTTAGCATCAACGAGATTTAATTTAATCCTTGTCTAATACGATATTTGATTAGAGAATCAATATCGTATTTTAAGAACGTTAATATATGAAAATAGTTTTTATAGTATCGACATTAGAAAATAAAAAAAAGATGCAACGACGACCCATATTAAAAAGAAACGGACCGACACAACGACGCGAAAAGAAGAAGAAAAAAAACGAGAAGAAGGGAAGAGAAAAGAGAGAATCGGGTTTGATTTACACTCTCAACCTACATGCTTAGTTTTCTCGGGAAGGAGCTCGTCGAAAAGTGGTTTAGACATGGGAGCGTCGAGATGATGTGGATGATTTAGGGTGTCGGTTTGGACGCGTAAGGTGATGTGAGAGGGGGTCGGTTTTGATCGTGTAGCGTGACGGGTTTTGGCCGGTTTTTGGGGACGGTTTCGTCGGGTTGGATTCGTCGGGAATTGCTTAGTATAACGAGGTGGTATGTGAGAATTTTCGATGTATGATTGTGTGGACATGACATAGGTCCACCCCGACGCGGCCACGCGCGGGTTTGGGGAGGCGAATGAATCTCCATATGAGATGGGTCGAATTGAATTTTAAATCGAAGTAGGAGTCGCACCGAATTTTGTGGTTATTCGGAACCATTCGAACCCACTCTATATCGTAGTGGGCCATATTTAAAACGTGGCCCATTTCCGATGTCAGAGTTTATCGGGTTCGTCCCTTAGCATTTGATACCGATACCGACATTATCGGATATCGTATATTGAATGACTCTCGTTGCCAATGGATTCGGACATCCGGAAACCATGGTTCTGAGTAAGGGGTGAGAGTACGTGTTGGGAAGTTCATTGAGAACACCCAACCCCGCCCGCACTTAGCGGTCTTTACTAAGATATCGTTCGTTTTATGTACACGCGTTAGTTCGACGGTTGAATGATATGCAGAGATTATTTTCCTAAGACATGTGAGAAAAATAAATAAATGGGTTGCTAAGTCGTTTAATGCATATTAAACTAATAACGTCCTAAATGGGTATTATCGAGGTCTGCTCGGTGATTCTCGGGTTGTTGAGGATATTGATGTTGACTTGATTAGACGGGGCATTTGTTCACAGGAGCATAAACGGATTCTGGAGGCAAGTGTGACACCGGAAGAGATCAAGGGGGCTCTTTTTAGTATCCCTCGGGATAAATCGCCAGGTCCGGATGGTTTTTCGAGCCAATTCTTTATTGATTCGTGGGACATTATTGGTGAGGAAGTTGTGATGGCTATCCAGGATTTCTTTATCTCAGGTAAGCTTCTTAAACAACTGAATTGTGCGAATATCGTTCTGATCCCTAAGGTGAATAGGCCTCAAAATGTGATAGAATTCAGGCCGATTGCTTGCTGTAATGTCTTGTACAAGTGTATTGCTAAAATTATTTGTGCGAGGATGGCTAAGATTCTGCCTCTGATAATATCTCCTAACCAAGGAGGTTTTATTGAAGGCCGTAGTATTGTGGAGAATGTGCTGATTTGTCAGGACTTGGTGCGTTTGTATAAGAGGGGGAGAAGTTCGCCAAGATGCCTGTTTAAAATGGATATCCATAAGGCGTATGACAGTGTTGAGTGGAGATTTGTGGATCAGATGTTGAGAACCATTTTCGTAGGTTGGTTATGGAATGCGTCGAGACCGTCTCCTTTTCTCTTTGTGCTAATGGAGATAATTTTGGTTTTTTTCGAGGGAAAAGGGGTTTGAGACAAGGGGATCCCATGTCGCCTTTGTTATTCACGATATGCATGGAATACTTCTCTCGAATTATGGATTTTGGAAGAGTGGATAGGAATTTTAAATTCCATCCGAAATGTGGCCCTTTAAAGCTGACTCACTTGCTCTTTGCGGATGATCTCCTCCTTTTTTGTAAAGGGGACCGGGAATCGATGGAATTCTTGTGGAGTGCTTTTGCTACCTTTAGCAGGGCCTCGGGTCTTTGCGTAAGTGTGGGTAAGTCTCATGCTTATTTTGCTGGAGTGGATGAGGACAGGAAGACTGCGATCCTTCAACTCTCGGGGTGCGTCGAAGGTACGTTTCCTTTTCGGTATCTTGGGTTACCCATCCAAAGTACTCGTTTAGGTAAGTTTGATTGTGAAAATTTGATAGCCCGAATTATATCGAGAATCTCTGGTATTGGAGCACGTAAGCTGTCTTATGCTGGGAGATTGACTCTGGTCCATTCTTTTCTGTCTCAACTGCATAATTATTGGGCTATGATTTTTATCATTCCTAAATTTGTCATGGCTCGAATTATATCACTATGTCGTAATTTCTTATGGGAAGGAGGTGTAGAAGGAAATAATCGAGCTTTGGTTAGTTGGGATAAAATTTGTCGGCCTAAAGATGAAGAAGGTTTGGGAATTAGGGATCTGTATATCTGGAATGAAGCCGCTGTGGCGAAGCTTGCCTCGTGAGTGTTTGATCAGCCGGACCGGCTGTGGGTTCGATGGGTCAATAGCTTTTATCTGAAAGGAGGGGAGTGGTATAATTATCAGCCTCATTCTGATGTTACGTGGGCGTGGAGGAAAATTTGTCAGGCTAAGGAGAAAATAAAGAATATGTTCGACAATGGTACTTGGCATGGAGCGGATTCATGCTTCTCGATTGCGAAGGCTTATCAGGATTTGAGGCCTTGCGACTTGCCGGTTCCGTGGGCGAGACTGGTGTGGAGCGCGTGGAGTGTGCCGAGACATAGTTTCATCTCATGGCTAGTGTTTCGAGGGGCCCTTAATACGAGGAAAAAACTTTTTAGGATAGGGGTTGCTGATTCGGATCGTTGCTTTATCTGTGAACTGGAAGAAGAGAGTCTAGATCATCTTTTCTTTGGTTGCAGTTGGAGTACTCGGGTGATGGGCCTGTTGAGCAATTGGGTGAGGAAACCAATCCCGTCTATCACGGGGATGGTTTGGGCAACGAAATTGAGGGGTTCGAAGTTGCAATGTAATGTACTTCGGGCGATGATCAATGCGACCATTTACCATATTTGGAGACAAAGGAATTCGAGCAGAATTGATGGAGTGGTAAGACATCTACAGGAGATAGTCAATTTGATCGTGTCGGATGTTAAGAATAGGATTTTGTGTAAAATTAAACACCCTGTAACGACTAAGGACGCTAAATGGCTACATAATTTGATGTAGCCATTGTTTGTTGGTTTGTTGTTTCCTTTTTTTTTAATATACTTACCTTTTACCAACAAAAAAAAAAAAAAACTAATAACGTCAAAGTTATTTTAGCATGTGAATTTATTTTAGTACAATAAAACAAATAAATAAATAAATTGCTACAAACACTAGAAAACGAGTTAGTAACGATTGAATAATAATATAAACATACAAGATCGAGAAAATAAATATTAATCAAAATCTGAAAAATATTACTAAAACGCTGCTTTGTATAAAAAAACGAAGTTCGAAAAATAATAAAAAAGAACGAGAAAGGCACGCCAAGGTAGCCGGCCGCGCGGCTCGTCCGGGACGCCGGCGGGTCGCGTGTCGGCCTGTTTTCGAAAGCGGTTTTTTGGAAATTTTCGATTAAATCGCGTACGAATATTGCATAATTCGTACTCGACTTAATATTCTCGATATTCGTTATATTCGATAGTTGACTACGAAATCAATATCAAATATTTGGAATAGTTTTAGAAAAAGATATAAATTTTAGAAATCGTTTCGTAGAATAAATAATAAAAAACGAACGAAAAGCTAAAAAACGATCCGGGTCACAGGCCCGTGCGCGAGTCGCCCGGGCATGGCGCGGCTCGCGTGCGGGTCTGCCCGTTTTTATTATTTTTTGTCGAAAATCGTTAATTTTATAAATCGCGTACAAGTATGGATTAATTCATACCCGATTCATATTTTCGATATTCGTCGTATTCGATATTCGATTATGAAATCGATATCGAATAGTCGGAAGGATTTTAGAAAAAGGTTTTGAAAAAAAAAAGTTTGTTTCGAACGAAAAGTAAAAAAAAGAATTTTGAACGAAAAAAGGTGTAACGATTTTTAACATCGTTGAAATCTTAATATAATTCTTTTCGATACAATACTCGATTATAGAAAATCGATATCATATTTTTAAGAATGTTCGATATGTGAAAAATAGTTTTTAATAATATTGATATTAGAAAATAAGAAAAGAAACTGACGAAAGACCCGTAATAAAAAACGAGAAGGAGAAAAGAGAAGAAGAAGAAGAAGAAGCGGGTTTGATTTACACCCTCAACCTACATGCTTTGTTTTCTCGGGATAAGGCTCGTCGGAAAGTGGCTTAGACTTGGGAGCGTCGAGATGATGAGGATGAGTTTAGGGTGTCGGTTTGGACGGGTGGTTGGACGTCGGGTTTGGCCGGACGGTGGGGTGGTTTCGTCGGTATTTCGAGGCTTCTTCGAGAAGGTGTCGGAATTTGCTAGATATCGAGGATGTAGGATGTGTAAACCGTGTTATGAGGCTGTTTTTTTTCGGTGTTAATTGTGTGTCTTTTGTGTTGGACGAGAGGTCCTATTTATAGGAATCGAGGTAGTCTTGCTGTGTGACAAGAAATACCGGTTTGGATAGGAAATACGAGAATTCGAGAGGAAATCAAAGTCTCGTTTCTTGGTGAAGAAGCCAAGTATTTCGGCTAGAATGGGGAGTATTTCGGCTGAATTGGGACGCCTAAACCGAGTGTTTGAGCTCGGTTTGTGTCTGTTCCGGTTTCGGGATAGAATTCCTACTTGAGATCGAATTCTACCTTTTTCGGAATTGTTTAATGTTTATTGAAGCTGATATTTCGTAGGAGTTTGAGTATGAATCAGCCGTGTGAAGTGTCACGGCTGACTCACGTGTCTCAGGAAAATCTTTGACCGTGTTTTGACTCGGTCGCTAAAAGACGGTTTTACCCCTGGTGTCGGATTCGACCCAAATTAGTGTTATTTGACTCGAAACGACCCACTGGGCCTGGATTTGAGGTTGGTTTTGTAAGATTTGTACTCCGTGATAAGTCTAAACCAAATGTCCATGATTACAAGCCCATATCCGAGTCTATCAAAGCACGTTTACGTCCAATCATCATCGGGTGTTTGGCGGGAACTACTATAGACACCTGGCGGTCAAATGTGGGTGTCTACAGATTGATGTATGTAATTTGTAAAAATTTATGTGTGTTTTGTGTTGGATGGAGGGTCCTATTTATAGGCGAAGAGGTTTAGGAAAGGTGTCTTGCTTGGACAAAGAGAAACACCGATTAGATAGGAAATGTAAGAGTTCGAAGGGGAGCGAGAGTCTCATTTCTTGGTGAAGAAGCCGAGCATCTCGGCTGTTTTGGCTGCCTTGGCCGAGTGTTTGACACTCGGTCGGTAATTGCTTTAGTTTTCGGATAGAATTCCACTTGAGATCAAATTCTACCTTTAACGGAATTGTTTAATATTTTCGAGGCTGATATTTTGTAGTATCTGAGCCTAAACCGAACTGACGAGATGTCACGGCTGGTCCGTGTTTCTCGAAAAAAAATATCTTTGACTGGGTTTGACCGGTCGCTAAAAGATGATTTTGCCCCTGGTGCCGGATTCGACCCAAATTAGTCTTATTTGACTCGAAACGACCCACTGGGCCTGGATTTGAGGTTGGTTTTGTAAGATTTGTACTTTGTAATAAGCCTAAACCAAATGTCCATGATTACAAGCCCATATCCGAGTCCATCAAAGCACGTTTGCGTCCGATCATCATCGGGTGTTTGGCGAGAACTATTATAGACACCTGGCGGTCAAAATGTGGGTGTCTACAGGTTGATTGTGTGATTGAATGTCGATGGAGACCGGAGTGCATGACTTTACTTGTGTTTTTGTAACACCCGTTATTTTTCCTAAGCATTTTTATTCTTTCCGTTAGGACTCCGTCTTAACTCTGTCACTTTTCGGCCTCATATTTCATCATTTTACTAAGCTCTATTTTAATTTTTGAGTTTGATAATTTTTGTTATTAATTTTAAAGATTTAAATTCTTTTTAAATCCATTTATTTGGTTTCTTCGTAAACTAATTAATTTTTCCGCAAGGAATTCTATTTCTCTTCGAATTGATGTTTTTAAACTTGGATTTAAGTTATTCTTTTTCCTAAAAATGTTTGAATACGTTTCTATAATATTTTCAACTAGTAAATATTTTTATTTTCAAAAATTTAGTTGTTAATGATTTTATTACGAAGCTTCGCGAATAATTATTTTCTTACGCGAGGTTTACTCGAATTACTTTGAAATGCCTTTAACTATTTTACGATTATACTTTTTATCAACTTATAAACTATTTGAGCACATTTCCTCACATTTTGGACCGACTAAGCTCTTGGTCACAAGTTTTACTACGTTTTATTTAAACGTTTCATTTTATCACGTTAAAACGTAAACGTAAGATTATTTCTTTTCATTCATTGATGCATCATTATCAAAACTCTTCATACTTCTTTTCCTTTCATTTTGGCCGGCCACTATTGCATATCACACAAAGTTTTCATCAATCTTTAACCCCATTTATAATTAGGAAATCATTCATTTCCTTACATCATTTTATTCATTTATCAAAAGTTAAAAAAATTCTACCTTCATCCTCATTTGGCCGTGGCACTCCTTCATCCTCTGGGATTATTTTTGCTTCAATTCTAGTCTTAATCGACTCAAATTCATCGTCAATTAATCATCTTTTCGTTTCCTTCGTTAAGGTAATAATCGACGTCGTTTTCGATCAATATTTACCTTGATTTTTAATAGTTTTCTCATGGTATTTTTCTGCCATGATTTTCATGTTTGGTAGGATTTTTGGACGATCCCGAAGCCGACGAATATATAATCGATTCAGACTTGGAGTAGAGGTAACGTCGATGTTACTCGGTATTTCATAATTTTAATTGAGTATTTGCATGTATACATTTTTATGTTTTATTTTGGCAATATATGTATGTCATGAAATCTGGAAATTTTTTAAAAGTTGAAAATTTGTATGTTTCGGTATTTTTATCGCTTTTACGAGATTAACGATTAAATCGTCATATTAGTTTGAAAAATCATAATATTCGGCCTAAACATGTAATATATGTTTATATTCTAGAAAAATTTTGTTTTCGATGATTTTTAGTAATTTAGTATTTTTCTGATATTTTAGTTATCGATTATTGAATTATTACCGTTTATGGACAAAAACGATTAAAAGCCGATTTTTAGTTCTAGTACTTGAACATTTTATTTTAATCTGATTTTTGACGTGGTGAAACTTTCTGGTGAAATAGAAGTTTTTGAATTTTTTCATAATTTTTCGGAATTTTAAAGTGGATGAATTAATTAATCACTTTAAATCATCGTTTATCGTTAAAACCGTGTTTGTCGTTTAAATTCTCGATTTATGGTCTTTGATTTAAATCTGGAAAAAATTATGATTCTGATGATTTCATATTAAAATATAATTTTATGATTTTTAGTGCCTTAATAAAATGTTAGGAACGATAAGTTTTATTAATGGAATCGTTAATTGTGAAAACGGGTTTTAAAGACGGTTTTGACGGAAGTTGGTAAATCTGAAACTTTGGAAAATCTGGAAAATTTGTATATTCTGGAAAATGATAATTTTTAGGTTTAATAATAATTTTTAGACATTGATACTTAAATCATTTTGTAATTACTATTTTTATTAATCGTTATTGTCGAGATTGGATGATTAACGAGAAAACGCTTTAAAAACCGAGTTTTAGGATTCTGGAAAATTTTCTTTTCTGGACAGAATTTCCATAAATATATTTTAACTATTTTACGGATTTTTTTTACTATTTATTAAAGTCTTTAATTAATAAGTATTGGTTTTCGGACAAATTGTGATTTATCGTTAAAATGCTTCGTCTTACCTAAATGAATTATTTTTCCAGCAATTCTGAAAGTATTTAAATATGGAACTTTAAGAGTTAAATCATCCCTTAACATACTCTAAATATATTTGTTGGTTTAATTAAATTAAGACGTTCAAATATTTAATTTGATATTAGTCGTAAAATCCTATTTATAATTTGATTGTCGAAACTAATAATAATTAGGGAATTTTAACTTTATAACTTTTGAAAACACCCTAATTAGTAATATTAAAATGTTTAAGACATTTTTAATCATTTTATAACGCTTATACGATATTTTAATAATTTCATAAAATTAAATGTTCACTTTGGTAATTAATATCGTTAAGGCCGAAAGTATTAGTTTTTAAAATCTATATAGTTTACTAAAAATGTGATGTTAGTATAAACTAATATTTTCTCTATTTTGATATGATGCTATTTTTAGTAAGTTTCTAAAAAAATAGAAGTTTCCTAAAATAGAAAGTTTCCTCTTTTGGAAAGTGATTCCTTTTCCTTTTGTTCTCTTATTGTTTATATTGAATACATCTTTTAAATATCGATAATGGATTGTTTTGGAGTTATGGAATAAGGATAAATGTGGGTTTAGAGTAATATAGTCTGGGATGTATGTTTTGCCATCAACTATAAAGCAGGTGTGTCTATGTGGAGACACATTGGTAATTGAACTGAGCATGGTTTGTGTTCAGGAGTGTGTATATTTTGACCTTAAACTTAGATATCGCATCGTGTAAGTCGCCGTCGGGTTTAACTGGATTACGGTTGGTGTCCAGGAGGGGTGTACATTACTTAAGCCAGGACCTCGCTGCACGCAGTCCTGTTATAGTTGAGTTGCCTAGTTAGAGACCGAAGTCTGATTTGTTTTGACTAAGTTCTCAAAGCTAGTTTAGTATTGTCCTAGTGAAAGTTTTGATTCTACATCAATCCTATCCATAACGCCATTTTGAATATTTTTATTGTTATCGGTATAAATTGGTTTGCAGGTTGGCAAATATTTTTATGTTTCTTCGGAAACCCCTTTAATTATTTCATTTCGTGCTGAAAGCTTATTTTAATATGCTGTTTTACTGTTTTCCATTTTGACTATTTTTCCTATATTACTAAGTACTGTTTTAAAATCCTGTTATACGGCTGGGAGAACGTTGACGTTGCTCCTCACTGATTGTGGCTGTTATGTTTTTAACATGACAGGTATGCATGTTTCCGGGTGTGGGCTAGTGGGCAGACTTGATCCTTGCTCGATTAATTTTAATAATTATGTTTTGTGGATTGTTAAACCCCTTTGTGGATTTATTTAATTTTGGCCATTTTATTTAGAGCCTAATGTTTGACTTTACCATTTATATTTTTTTAAAAACATAGTTACAGCGTGTTATAATCCCAACTCTACAGTGTTTCCGCCACTGTATTGCATTAGATTTTCTAGGGGATTACAGTTGGTATCAGAGCATCACTGCTCCCGACGCTTACACACCTGAAATTAGGGGAAAATGCAAGTAAATTATTTAAAAAGTAAATAAAGATATTATTAGAAATGGGTAGAAACAGATAAGGACTTAACTGTTAAGATTATCTGTTCCTGAACTCGATGATTAACATTGATTTTATGTTGTTATTTGTGAACTTCAAGATGGCCGGAAGAGGTAACCGAAACAACAACAACAACAACAATGATCAGGGAGGTATCGAAGCACTGGCTGACACGCTACGCAACATAGCGCAGGCCATGAACGAGTTGAACAACCGGAACCAACAGAGACCCTTTAGCTTCTCTCACGCAGCTGAAGGAATGGCTAAAAGCAGACTGGATTATTATGATGGCTCCGTGGACCCCGAAGTCATGAACCGTTGGTTTCGACTGATGGAACGACAGTTTGGAATTTACTCCACCCCCGAGAATCAGAAGGTGGGCCTAGCTGTGATGTACCTGTCAGACGATGCAGACCGATGGTGGACCCAGGTTGGCCCGACTGCACTTCAAACTCCCGGATTCAACTGGACTCTGTTCAAGGCTCTCTTAGAGCAGAGATTCTATCCCGAGGAGCTGAGGCATCAGAGGATGACTGAATTCAACGCTCTGCGCCAGAATACCATGTCTTTAGAAGCTTACACCACTCGGTTCCACTTCCTGGCGAATTATGCTGGAGATCTGTTACCCAATGAGAATTCCCGAGCTTTCTTTTATCGAGGAGGACTTCGAGCCGATATCACCCTCAACATGCCCCGGAGTCTCGCAACTGTTAATGAGCTCTGTAATGTCGCGCTTTACGCGGAGTCTTCGATTGAGCGGGTGAAATCTATGTACCCATCATCTGGTTATAAACGACCTTTCACCCATTCTGGGAATAACTCTTCATCTTCATCTAAGAAGTTCAACTCTGGAGGTCTGGATTATTTTTCCTTTCTCTTCTTCTTTTATTTTCTTTTCTTCTAAAATTTCTGACTCTACTGTATGCTATTACAGGTAGTGGTTTCAAGAAAAACAATTTCAACTCGAAGCCCAACAACAAGAAGGATTCTAACTGTTTCAAATGCAAGAAGGCTTATCATCCTGGTTTGAATTGTGACGGCACCCCAGTAGTTTGCTACACCTGTGGAGAAGCCGGGCACCGCTCTACCTTCTGCCCGAAGAAAGCAGCAACCGACACAGCTACTGCAGCTGGCGCTGTTACTACTCCCGCTCCTCGTAAGGGACGTATCTTTGTGATGAACCGTGCCGACGTTGAGGCTAATCCTGATGTGGTTACGGGTATGTTTCTGATTTCTGGTGTTAGTGCTTATATATTATTTGATACTGGCGCTTCCACTTCTGTTATATCTTCTATTCTGGCTTCAAAACTATCCTTAACCCCCTGTCAAGCTGAATCAATAGCTATTTCCCTTCCTTCTGGTGAAGTTGTTGACTGTTCTAAAGTTTACCAGAATGTACCTATTCTCTTTGCTGGTACTATTCTTCCTTCTACTCTCCTTGAGTTCCCTCTCGCTGAGTTCGACGTTATTTTGGGAATAGACTGGTTAGCTCAGTATGATGCAAGGTTTCAGTGTCGAGATCAGAAGATTTCTCTAAAGATCCCCGAAGGTGTTCGAGTGTCTTACCGTGGTGGTCGAAGACAGAAGGGTATCCAAATTGTTTCTGCCATGAAGGCTATCAGAATGCAGAGAAAAGGTTGCCAAGCATTTTTATGTACGGTAACTGTAACTGCTGAACTCCCTAAACTCGAGGAAGTGCGCATAGTGTGTGATTATGCAGATGTATTTCCCGAGGAGTTACCAGGTATTCCGCCCGAACGAGATGTGGAATTCACTATCGAACTCGTGCCTGGTACTGACCCGATCGCCAAAGCACCTTACAGAATGGCTCCTGCTGAGTTGCAAGAGCTACGCAAGCAATTGGATGAAATGATTGAGAAAGATTTTATTCGTCCAAGTTCTTCCCCTTGGGGCGCTCCTGTTCTTTTTGTCAAGAAGAAAGACGGTTCGATGCGCCTGTGTATTGATTGTCGTGATCTCAACAAGGTTACAATCAAGAACAAGTATCCTTTGCCCAGAATTGTTGATCTCTTTGATCAACTTAAGGGTGCTTCAGTGTTTTCCAAGATCGATCTAAGGTCTGGATATCACCAAATTCCCGTCCGAGAATCTGACATTCCGAAGACGGCTTTCAGTTTGAGGTATGGACATTATGAATTCAAAGTCATGCCTTTTGGACTAACCAATGCTCCTGCTGTTTTTATGGATCAAATGAACAGAACTTTTAGGGAGTATTTGGATCAGTGTGTTGTTGTCTTTATTGATGACATCCTGATTTATTCCAAGTCGGAGGTTGAACATGCAGAACATCTCAAGATTATTCTTGGCATTCTACGAGATCAGAAGTGGTATGCTAATTTTTCCAAGTGTGAATTCTGGCTTTCCGAGGTAGTTTTTCTGGGTCATGTTATCGCAAAGGAAGGTATTAAAGTTGACCCTGCTAAGATTTCAACTATCGAGAGCTGGGCAAGTCCCGAAGATGTTGGCGAGATCCGAAGTTTCCTAGGTCTTGCCGGCTATTATCGAAGATTTGTGCAAGACTTTTCTAAGTTAGCACGACCTATGACTCAATTACTCAAGAAAGAGAATAAATTTCTGTGGAGTCAAGCCTGTGAAGATGCTTTTTCTGAGCTCAAGAGAAAGCTCACTTCTGCTCCTATCCTGACCCTACCTGAAGAAGGCGTTGGTTTCGATGTATATTGTGACGCTTCTAAGAATGGTTTGGGTTGTGTCCTTATGCAGAACGGTAAGGTGATCGCTTACGCCTCTAGACAGTTGAAAGTTCACGAGGTGAATTACCCTACCCACGACTTGGAGTTAGCAGCTGTGGTGCATGCCTTGAAAGTTTGGAGGCACTATCTGTATGGAGTAAGATGCAAGGTTCACACTGACCATAAGAGCCTGCGATACCTCTTCACGCAGAAAGATTTGAATGCGAGACAGAGACGCTGGATCGAGTTAGTGAACGACTATGACCTGGAATTGGTGTATTGTGAGGGAAAAGCTAACGTGGTTGCTGATGCTCTTAGCAGAAAGACCCTTCATTCCTTAACTCAGTGTCTTGGCTTATCTGAGATGTTGGCCCGAGATTTTGCCAAGATGTCTATTGATGTTGTTGATGAAGGTTATGATGGTCACCTGAATGCCCTAGTTGCTGAACCAACTCTTTTCCGTGAGATTCGTGAGAAGCAGTTGGAAGATCCTTTTGTAGCCGGTATCCGAGAAAAGATGAATCTTGGTAAGGCTCTAGATTTTTTTGTGGATTCCAGTGGAGCACTGAAATTTAAGAACCGCTGGGTTGTCCCTGGTGATGCTGAGGTGAGAAAGTAAGTTCTAACCGAGGCACATAAGGCGAGATACTCTATTCATCTTGGTGGTGACAAGATGTATCGGGATTTGAAGCTCCATTTCTGGTGGCCTCATATGAGAGAGGAGATTGCAGAGTTTGTGAGTAAGTGCTTGACATGTCAGCAACTGAAGTTCGAGCACAAGAAGCCTGGAGGTTTGCTACAACCACTCCCTGTTCCAGAATGGAAGTGGCAGTGCATATCGATGGATTTTGTGATGGCTTTACCAAGAACCGTGAATGGAAGAAACGGTATTTGTGTTGTTGTGGACCGCTTGACCAAGTGTGCACGATTCTTCCCTATTCGTGACACTTGGAGTTTGGAGAAGCTCGCAGAGGTGTATGTTGCCGAAATCGTACGTCATCATGGTGTACCGCTCGAGATTGTTTCGGATCGAGACCCGAGGTTCTGCTCTAAATTCTGGAAGGCTTTGCAAGATGCTTTGGGAAGAAAATTATTGATGAGTACCGCTTTCCATGCTGCTACAGATGGACAGTCCGAGAGAACGATCCAAACTTTGGAGGATATGTTGCGAGCTTGTGCTTTGGATTTCCAACAGAATTGGATCCGACATCTTCCGCTGGTAGAGTTTTCCTATAACAACAGCTACCATGCTTCTATTAAGATGTCCCCGTTCGAGGCACTGTATGGTCGAAAGTGTCCTAGTCCCGTCTGTTGGGATGTTCCCGGTGAAGTGAAGATTTTGGGTCCGGATTTGTTGGCTCAGACTATTGATGTGGTGAATGTGGTCCGATCTAGGATGAAGTCTGCCCAGGATCGACAGAAGTCGTATGCTGATGTTCGTCACCGACCATTGGAGTTTTCGGTTGGTGATCTTGTGTTCTTGAAGGTATCACCTATGAAAGGGGTGAAACGGTTTGGGATTAAGGGCAAGCTCAGCCCTAAGTTCGTTGGCCCGTACCCTGTGATCGAGAGAGTGGGCGAAGTTGCTTATAAACTGGAATTGCCTGCATCTATGAGTAAGGTTCACGATGTTTTTCATGTTTCTCAGTTAAGGAAATATGTTAGTGATCCTGAGTACATGTTGGTGCCCGAGATTGTGGATCTCGAGCCAGATTTGACTTATGAAGAAAGACCGGTGAAGATCATTGATCGCCGTGAGAAGCGTTTAAGGAACAAAGTTGTACCTCTGGTAAAAGTTTTATGGCACTGTAATCGGTTTGAGGAAGAAACGTGGGAAACCGAGTCTTCGATGCGAGCTAAGCATCCTCAACTCTTTGAGTAAGGTAAACCTCGATTTCCTATCTGCTTATTCTTAGTTTCGAGGACGAAACTTTCTTTTAGTGGGGAGGATTGTAACACCCGCTATTTTTCCTAAGCATTTTTATTCTTTTCGTTAGGACTCCGTCTTAACTCTGTCACTTTTCGGCCTCATATTTCATCATTTTACTAAGCTCTATTTTAATTTTTGAGTTAATAATTTTTAGTATTAATTTTAAAGATTTAAATTCTTTTTAAATCCATTTATTTGGTTTCTTCCTAAACTAATTAATTTTTCCGCAAGGAATTCTATTTCTCTTCGAATTGACGTTTTTAAACTTGGATTTAAGTTATTCTTTTTCCTAAAAATGTTTGAATACGTTTCTATAATATTTTCAACTAGTAAATATTTTTATTTTCAAAAATTTAGTTGTTAATGATTTTATTACGAAGCTTCGCGAATAATACGCGAGGTTTACTCGAATTACTTTGAAATGCCTTTAACTATTTTACGATTATACTTTTTATCAACTTATAAATTATTTGAGCACATTTCCTCACATTTTGGACCGACTAAGCTCTTGGTCACAAGTTTTACTACGTTTTATTTAAACGTTTCATTTTATCACGTTAAAACGTAAACGTAAGATTATTTCTTTTCATTCATTGATGCATTATTATCAAAACTCTTCATACTCCTTTTCCTTTCATTTTGGCCGGCCACTATTGCATATCACACATAGTTTTCATCAATCTTTAATCCCATTTATAATTAGGAAACCATTCATTTCCTTACATCATTTTATTCATTTATCAAAAGTTAAAAAAATCCTACCTTCATCCTCATTTGGCCGTGGCACTCCTTCATCCTCTAGGATTATTTTTGCGTTCATTCTAGTCTTAATCGACTCAAATTCATCGTCAATTAATCCTCTTTCCGTTTCCTTCGTTAAGGTAATAATCGACGTCGTTTTCGATCAATATTTACCTTGATTTTTATTAGTTTTCTCATGGTATTTTTCTGCCATGATTTTCGTGTTTGGTAGGATTTTTGGACGATCCCGAAGCCGACGAATATATAATCGATTCAGACTTGGAGTAGAGGTAACGTCGATGTTACTCGGTATTTCATAATTTTAATTGAGTATTTGCATGTATATATTTTTATGTTTTATTTTGGCAATATATGTATGTCATGAAATCTGGAAAAATTTTAAAAGTTGAAAATTTGTATGTTTCGGTATTTTTATCGCTTTTACGAGATTAACGATTAAATCGTCATATTAGTTTGAAAAATCATAATATTCGGCCTAAACATGTAATATATGTTTATATTCTGGAAAAATGTTGTTTTTGATGATTTTTAGTAATTTAGTATTTTTCTGATATTTTAGTTATCGATTATTGAATTATTACCGTTTACGGACAAAAACGATTAAAAGCCGATTTTTAGTTCTAGTACTTAAACATTTTATTTTATTCTGATTTTTGACGTGGTGAAACTTTCTGGTGAAATAAAATTTTCTGAAAGTTTTCATAATTTTTCGGAATTGTTAAGTGGATGAATTAATTAATCACTTTAAATCATCGTTTATCGTTAAAACCGTGTTTGTCGTTTAAATTCTCGATTTCTGGTCTTTGGTTTAAATCTGGTAAAAATTATGATTCTGATTATTTCATATTAAAATATAATTTTATGATTTTTAGTGCCTTAATAAAATGTTAGGAACGATAAGTTTTATTAATGGAATCGTTAATTGTGAAAACGGGTTTTAAAGACGGTTTTGACGGAAGTTGGTAAATCTGAAACTTTGGAAAATCTGGGAAATTAGTATATTCTGGAAAATGATAATTTTTAGGTTTAATAATAATTTTTAGACAATGATACTTAAATCATTTTGTAATTACTATTTTTATTAATCGTTATTGTCGAGATTGGACGATTAACGAGAAAACGTTTTAAAAACCGAGTTTTAGGATTCTGGAAAATTTTCTTTTCTGGACAGAATGTCCATAAATATATTTTAACTATTTTACGTAATTTTTGTACTATTTATTAAAGTCTTTAATTAATAAGTATTAGTTTTCGGACAAATTGTGATTTATCGTTAAAATGCTTTGTCTAACCTAAAAGAATTATTTTTCCAGCAATTCTGAAATTATTTAAATCTGGAACTTTAAGAGTTAAATCATCCCTTAACATACTCTAAATATATTTGTTGGTTTAATTAAATTAAAACGTTCAAATATTTAATTTGATATTTGTCGTAAAATCCTATTTATAATTTTATTGTCGAAACTAATAATAATTAGGGAATTTTAACTTTCTAACTTTTGAAAACACCCTAATTAGTAATATTAAAATGTTTAAGACATTTTTAATCATTTTATAACGCTTATACGATATTTTAATATTTTCATAAAATTAAATGTTCACTTTGGTAATTAATATCGTTAAGGCCAAAAGTATTAGTTTTATAAATCTATATCGTTTACTAAAAATGTGATGTTAGTATAAACTAATATTTTTGCTATTTTGATATGATGCTATTTTTAGTAAGTTTCTAAAAATAGAATTCCTAAAATAGAAAGTTTCCTCTTTTGGAAAGTGATTCCTTTTCCTTTTGTTCTCTTATTGTTTATATTGAATACATCTTTTAAATATCGATAATGGATTGTTTTGGAGTTATGGAATAAGGATAAGTGTTGGTTTAGAGTAATATAGTCTGGGATGTACGTTTTGCCATCAACTATAAAGCTGGTGTGTCTATGTTGAGACACATTGGTCGTTGAACTGAGCATGGTTTGTGTTCAGGAGTGTATATATTTTGACCATAAACTTAGATATCGCATCGTGTAAGTCGCCGTCGGGTTGAACTGGATTATGGTTGGTGTTCAGGAGAGGTGTACATTACTTAAGCTAGGACCTCGCTGCACGCTGTCCTGTTATAGTTGAGTTGCCTAGTTAGAGACCGAAGTCTGATTTATTTTGACTAAGTTCTCGAAGCTAGTTTAGTATTGTCCTAGTGAAAGTTTAGATTCTACATCAATCCTATCCATAACGCCATTTTGAATATTTTTATTGTTATCGGTATAAATTGGTTTGCAGGTTGGCAAATATTTTTATGTTTCTTCGGAAACCCCTTTAATTATTTCATTTCGCGCTGAAAGCTTATTCTAATATGCTGTTTTACTGTTTTCCATTTTGACTATTTTTCCTATATTAGTAATTACTGTTTTAAAATCCTGTTATACGGCTGGGAGAACGTTGACGTTGCTTCTCACTGATTGTGGCTGTTATGTTTTTAACATGACAGGTATGCATGTTTCCGGGTGTGGGCTAGCGGGCAGACATGATCCTTGCTCGATTAATTTTAATAATTATATTTTGTGGATTGTTAAACCCCTTTGTGGATTTATTTAATTTTGGCCATTTTATTTAGGGCCTAATGTTTGACTTTACCATTTATATTTTTTTAAAAACATAGTTACAGCGTGTTATAATCTCGACTCTACAGTGTTTCCGCCACTGTATTGCATTAGATTTTCTAGGGGATTACAGTTTTCCTTATTTACTTTTACCTTTTCTTTTTCTTGTGATTCTTTTTGCTTTTGTATAGTGTGTCTAGGATTAAAAGTGTTCGAAAACCCGATTACAAGCCTGTTGCAAGAATTTACATTCCATTGTGGATAACCCATTGTTGATTTTGGACCTTAATCTAGTAGAATGACTCCAAATCAATGAATATGTTGATCTTTTAGCTTGAGTCCACCTTTTCTACTAGAGGTTTATTTTGGGGTTTGATTTGACTACCTTGACCACCCATGGAAGAGTTAGGCCTTGGTTTCCACATCCAATTTTCTAAGGTGACCTTGCTCGAATGACCATTGCACCTTTAGTCCAAAATCTTCTCGCCTTTTGGTGGGTTATCCGGGGATGGCGCACGTTCTTGGATACCTATTTTATATCCACCTATACAACATCACAATAAGTTTACAAAAATAAATCTCCAAACTGGGTTTCGAACCACATCAAAAAGCCAAAAAAGGGCAAACGAAAGCAAGAGAAAAGGGCACAAACATATGAAAATCAATGGAGAGAAAAAGAGCATCAATGAAAAGCATATCATCAAAAACATCTTCTTAAAAAAAGCCCTTTGATTGACTTTTCGCCGTGAAGTGCCTACTAGAGGAACAAGTACCGAGGAAGGAAGATAGCGGTGATTAGTCGATCCCACACAAATTGTAAACACTTCTCCACTTTTTGCTTGGACTAATTCGGATAATTTGAGTTTGGAACAGCTCTCTTGGCCTTAGCCAAAAAGAGCGGGATTGCACCTACCTACAGTGTCCAACGACTTCATGGTTCACTCATTCCACTGCGTTTAACACCCCGTCATACCCCTTTAGAAGATTAGGAGGACCTAGCTAATTCATCAACACTTTTATTGCTTTAATGTCATACTATTAGACTTTGGTCCATGTCCACTTGGGTGATCTAGTTTGGAATGTTCATGATTGTTTTGGGTGAGTAATCGGTGTCTTTCCCCGCCGTCTTGATGAAGGATTCGATGTTTTATTTTCTCTTTGGATGCGCTATTCTTTTATGCTTATGTGTTTTTCTGTGTTTAATCGCATCCACCATTTTGAGCAAGACCCAACTTTCCTTACATTGAAGTACCTTACCTTATAGGTATTACAATGTGAGTTGAAGGGACGGAACGGACCCGTTAATTGTCCTATATTGGGTTAGCATAGTCTAGCTTAGTAGTATTAGTACGTAGTTTCTTTTTGGCTCTTTGCTCGCGGGCGAGCAACGGTTTAGTGTGGGGGATTTGATGTGTGCTAAATTTAGCTCATTTTTCCTCCCATCACTACAACAAATCATCACTTGCGCCACATAAATTTTTTGCCACGACTACTTGCGCCACAGAAAATTTACCATGACAAAGAGTGTAGCCACGTTTATTTTCGTGGCGCAAGCATCAAATTCCCGTGGCTAGACTATTTGCCATGGTAAATTTTCCGTGATGCAAGTAGCCGTGACAACAAAATTTTCGTGGCGCAAGTGATGATTTGTGGTAGTGCATTTAGACTCGTTTTCCTCCGTTTTTGTGAGATTATTATGTGATTATTATCGCCCTATTTTTAGTCTTTCTCGCATTAGCATCTCTCTTGTACATTTCACGTGTTTTTGTTTGTTTTTCTATCCATTTTGATAGAATTCGTAACCAAGAGCATGTCCAAGCTTCTACGAGCACAAGAGAGTGGAATACCGTCCAAAAGCAACACACGAAACCTAAATTCCAAACAATCAAACAACAAAGAGCGAGACCGGAAAAGAGGACAAGGAAACCATTGGGCGAAGTTTCACACGACGAGATACCACCGGGTGAAGTTTCACCCAATGGTAACGAGGCCTCCAAATGAAAAATATGGAAGGAAAGTTCATCGGGTGAAACCACCGAGTGAACTTTCTCCCGGTGGAAATGGCTCGTGAAAGACAGAGGTTCGCAGGGCGAAGTTTCACCCCTTGAAGATTCATTGGGCAAAAGTTTCACTCAAAGTTCAAAAATCAGATTCGGGCTCGGTTTAGTGATCCATTAAGCTACTACTATATATAGTTTAACCTAATTAGACTACCATATTATCACATTAGAATACTACACTACTTAGATTAGATAGAGGCACATTCATAGTTTTTATCAATCTTCATATTCTTCATCTAGCTGTAGATTCAAGTTATTGTATGAAATTCTAGCTTTAATCAAGAAGTTCTTTGGAGATCATCAAAGGATTGGTGACAAATTCATTGTTTTCTTCATCAAGGCTTCACCTTTATTTACATGCATCTTCATCTTCCTTATTTCTAGTTTTCCTCCATTGTTGGTATAACTCTCTTCCTCTCCCTTTTCTCTAGATTAGTTTTCACTCTTGCTCTCTCTTTATTGCATCATTCTCATTGATTTTTCTTGCATTGTTTTTAGATCGTTTTGTTGTTTCGTTTATTGATCGTAATTTCCCTCGTTGTTTTAGTTTAAATTCCCCTAGTTTTCATCATTATGCATGTTTTTGGTATTATCACCATTGTTATTGTTTTTGTTGTCTTCTTAATGAATTGTATTTTGTTAGGGGGTTAAGGGAGGAGGATCTTGGGTAATATGAATTGAGATCAGAAATTATGGTTTGGTTGCATGTTGGTTGATTTATCTTGCTTGAGGTTATTGTGTCTTTGTTAACTTAGTCTAGCCAACTAGATCGACCTTGACTCACTTCTGTAAATATGGGGAAACTCGGGGTAGGAGTTATCTTGACTTAAGACTTACCCCTTTTCACCGCAAAAGCGGGATTTAGATAAGTTGGGTAAAGAAATCGAAAGGTGACATTCTCCCTTTATCGGCTTTGTGGCCAACCCCATAATTCCTTGACTCGTAGAACCCGATTTCCGATTCCCCGATTCCCCGACTCCCCCTAATACCTCTTCCTTATTGATTACTATTTGTCATTTATCGCATCATTACTATAGACTCGACTCAAAACCCTCCATTAAGTTCCCAAATGCATTCGCTATTTCTTAAACAACTCACCGTCATCCCTGTGGACCGACCTCGACTTACCACGACTACATTTATTTGTTTTTGTATTATTTTTTAGTCATATAAATTTGATCCCCTATCAATCGTTAACGACTGATCCGGGATAGGTGTGTTTCAATCCCCAGCGGTACCTATCGGCTCGGAATGACCAAATTC
Organism: Agrostemma githago; assembly: GCA_958450325.1. Lineage (NCBI taxonomy): Eukaryota > Viridiplantae > Streptophyta > Magnoliopsida > Caryophyllales > Caryophyllaceae > Agrostemma > Agrostemma githago. The sequence continues at coordinate 53,768,501 of OY288253.1, forward strand.
AAGCGCAAACCAATTACCCTAGCAAATCCCCAATCTAGAGCAACCAACTCACATTCCCAGCGGAAAGCCATAAGTCCCCAAAGCAAATGCAAACAGAAGAACCAACGCAAGCATCATGCACTCGCCAAGAGTTTATACGACAAGAACCAAAAACAAAATTAACACCAAATCTAAACAATCGCTCACCAATACAGAATAGTCCTGCGATAGTCGGAAACTATCCCAAAGAAAGCAATAGGACAGAGATAGTCGGAAACTATCTCGAAGAGAGCAATAGTCCAGGGATAGTCAGAAACTATCCCAAAGAAAGCAAAAGACCAGGGATAGTCAGAAACTATCCCAAAGAAAGCAATAGTCCAGGATATTCGGAAACTATCCCAATTAAAGCAATAGTCCAGGGATAGTCATAAACTATCCAAAAAAAAAGTAATAGTCCAAGGATAGTCATAAACTATCCCAAAGAAAGCAAAAGACCAGGGAAAAATATCCATGCCAAAGAATAGGCCAGAGATAGTCGGAAACTATCTCAAAGAAAGACCAAGAATAGACAAGATTCTGTTCCAAAGAATTGAAACCCAAAACCAACGCAGCCACCCGAGAAGGATAAATCTAACTTAATGTAACCACCCGCAAGGGGTTAAATCAGAACCAAGTCACCCGTAAAAAACTTAAGCAAAACGTCCATGTGAATGACCAAAACACTAAGCAATTAAACAACCCAAAGCAAGACAAGCAGGCACCAGACCAGAGCTTCGACATACGACCACTGGTGAAGAGGTCAGGTATGATTTCTAAGCCTTGGCTGACGAGCCTTAATACGTAGTCTAACAGACTTAAAGTGACCCGAGCGGACAACCACCAAGTCGTAATCCTCGATTGACCTGAGCGGCTATACTTCGAGTTTCGCCTTTTCCAAGCCTCAGTCAAAGTGAAGGCTTCTATAGACACCCAGATTTTGACCTGGTGGCTTCAGAAGTGCCCAACGAACACCCGATGATGATCGGACTGCAACACGACACAATTTTATGATGTTTTAGATGGTTTTTCTATAGAACGAATCAAACAATTACTCGAAAAAATAATTCCACATTAAGACGGTCTTAGTCGTGTCATTACGGTTGTGCCGACAGTTGTGCCGACACTAATTAGAGTCAATTCCGACACCGGGGCTTCGAATCGGTCCCGAAACACGCAGAGTCAAACTTGTGTCAGCGCGTCAGGTCGAGCAAGGCTCGAGACGCGCGCTCGATGCCCATCGGCGCAACGCGCTAGGTCACGGAGGAATTCTGAATGCCCAAACAATTATAAGATCACGTATAATCTCCGCTTTGGAAAGTTTTCAAATCGGATCTTCAATATTTCACCTGCCTCCCTCCAGGCGCCTTAGATCTGCATCGCTCCAACTCAGGCGCCTCAGTCTTGGGTCGCACGCCACCAGGCGCCTGAGATCTCGATTTGAACTACGAGAAAAATTATAAATACCCTTCTTTTCCGCTCATGTCGACACACAACAAGAATTCGTTCTTCTCCTCCTTCTCTTTACGAGCTCCTTGCTCTTCTTTAGTGTTGCACTCCGACATTAGGCACGATCCACTTGATCGTTTTCTCTCTGATTCGCGAATCAACACTACTCTTCGCAGTTCCTGTAGTCATTGGCTCGATCCGAACGAAAAAGGGCACCCGTGTTTGACTAACCACCTCAAGCCTACCGTAGCGAAGCTCTGCCGAAATCGCCGCAGGAAAGCTAGGAGGATCCGCCTTAAGAAGTCGTATCGTCACTAGATTTTCATCTAAACACAACTTTACATTCCGCACTTTTAGTTGTGCACTTCGATAACGTTGAGTCAGACTCATATGGATACTAAATCCACGCCGCTTCGTAAACATACGTAATGTCCACAACTTCAACCATAAGCACTAAAACACCCTAAACTAAACCCGAGTAGTCATGTGATCCGTTCTCAACCATCTACTTATCGTGTCTCGTTTAGTGTACATTCTGAAGATGCAACTTCTCACAATGTGATTTACTTACATTTCACATTTACCGCTTTCGGATGATTTTTCGCTTTTATGACCATAATCGCATGCTAAATCACCCAACACGGAATTCAAAAACATAAACAAACTAGATTAGAACAAGTGGTGGTCGGGTTCAATATTAATTCCGATGCTCACCCCTCACACGTGGTTTGATGCACCCTTATTAATACCGAACCGACGCATCTTAAGCAGAATACCAGGTAAGGTATACCACGAGAAAGACAAATCCGTATTATCACGTTAAAACTAATTTGCTAATACGTATAATATCTAGTAGTCTTTACTCTCCTACGTGCATCTTTTCATGGCCTGCTTGTCACGTGAAATCGCTTGCAAAGAATGTAAAGCAATTACTTCGATGACGAAAACTTACTTGTCCTAAAAACAACCGACATAATAAAGACATAGGGTTAAAGCAACGGATGTTATAGTACCTCCGCCACAATTAAGGAACGAAGTTATCAGCCCACCGATTGATTAGTAGAGACCGCTACGTGCAGGCTGGATTGGATGTTGACGTCTATCGGATGTTGGCTTCCCAATACGTACCCTCACCCCTTACTCGCCCGATGGTGACTCATCGGGTGAAACATCACCCGATGGTTTTCTGCCTATTTTCCTGTCTCTCTTTTTGCCGATTGATTGAATTACTTGAAATTTTAGTTTTGTGCTTTGCTCTTCGGACGGTTTCCCTCTCTTTCGTGTTCATAGAAGCTCGGACACGCTTTTGGTCGAAAATCCTATCAAAATAGATAGAAAACTACCAAAAACACGTAAAATGTAAAAGAGAGACGCTAATGAAAGAAATACTAAAAATACGGTTATAATCACACTCTAGTCTCGCAAAACGAAGGAAAAACGGTCCTAAATGGGAGGAAAAACGGTCCAAATTTGACACATAACACATACCTTTTTTTCTGATCTAATTTTTTCAACTTAGATACCATTTAAAAAAGAGTAAACATAGTTTATTACTGAAGCAGAAAAAGTAAAAATAGTTAATGATATGTGAAAATAGTATTTAAATGATAACACTTACTCCCTCTGGTTTCAAATTATTGCCCCATTTGGTTAATATATGTGAGCAGTATTGTAATGAAACGGGGCAATCATTTAAAAGTAGAGAGAGTATTATTCTAGTACGACGCATACATATTCGTTTGTGTTAGCTATATATTTTGGTAACTAACAATAGTATGTAACAGTAGTCTCGTAAGCTTTCCAGTTCGAGTAGTCCCCTCCGTGATTTTTTCTTCCTCTTCAATAACATCTCTGCGATGCATGATACACATACTCGGTTACTTGGAATAATTAGACATATAGCACGATTATTTGTAAATGTAATTGCCTTCATACTTACTCTTTTGGGTTCTGTTTTACGTGACGTACTGAGGAGCATGTCTTGTTTGTTTATCGTAGGTTGTTTTCTCTTCTTGAATGATAATATCTATGTTTTACTTTAAAGTTGACAATTTCATATCTAACGAGTCATGTTTTAGTTTACGATAGCTGCTAACATAACGAACATAATAAGACAAAAAATTTACTCGCAAGGTAGTGTGAGGTAGTGACCCAGTGGTGGTAGTGACAATGTGACATAGTTATTAAATAATTAGTAACATGATAATTACTCCTTACTACTCAAAGTAAATTCGGATAAGCAAAAAATTAAGTAAACATCGAGGCTTAGAATTTACCTGTGAGGTTGGGACACTAATCGGGAAACTGTGATTTTGTTCTACGAAATCTTATTTAGTTTGAGTAATCAAGGTAATCCTAAATATAATAGATAGATGATCGATTGGCTTGTTCTGTTGATCGAGTAATTCCCCAAAACACATCTTCTTTGATGAATCGTCGCTGACTTATGTCCTACATCTGAAAAACATATTTTATCCAGTGAAGTAGTCTAAACCCGAAGCATGTAGGGTACATTATACTTACATACGGAGTACATTAAGAGAAGGTGGTGCATACCTGTGTGCAACCAAAAAATTAAGAGGAAATACTTATAATAATCCAAGTGAACCAATTTTAAGAGGAAAAACATAGTTAGATAATCTTACATTTTAAAAAGAATGGTGGCGGTTTTGAGTCAAGCTTGACTACTTGGAACAATGAGTGCCGGAGCCGTGATTCGAGGCAAAAAAAAACGTCGTGGGTTGTTCGTTGTAGAAGTCAGTTTGTGATTTAAGGCACTATAAATTGCTTCATTTTTTTCTTTCATCTTCTCCTTCGGCTGATAAAACAAAGTCAATGTAAAAATAGAGGAAAGAAAGAGAGTGTTGCCACGTGTCACTCATAAGAAGCCCATAAAGAACTTTTTTTTTGGTGTAAATGTAAGTATATTAAAAAATGAGGTCCAAATTACAACTCTAGTACTGCTAGTACTCCACATGTTTAGCTAAGTATAGCATCTAAATATTTTCCCTGTTTACAGTGTAATTGATTCCTTAATACTCTAGCTTTCGCACTAATTACATATTTCAGTTCCTTGTAAACAACTCCTGGGCAAGTAACCGATTGATTCAGTCTACTGTGTTTACGAGCCTGCCAAACGCAATACCACACTCCAATTATAGCCGATGTCACAACCTGCTTGAATAACAAAGATTTATGCCCATAAAGAACTTGTTAGGATGCCTTTTTATTTTTATATATACTACTAGTTTTGTACTCGTGCAATGCACCGCCTTGTTTAATTATCACCTAATTGTGTGTATATTAATTTTATATTGTTTATACATACGGAGTATTATAATCCTTAGATAGAAATTTTGGGGTTTTGCAAAGATATATAGACGACTTCCCTAAATAGATTTTGTTTCTATGAGCAATAATGTCTTTTTAATTTCTCTTATCTAAAGTACTTATTTTTAAACATTCGTTGGCGAAGAACAATGTAATGAAATAAAATCGAGTGATATACTACAGAACATGGAATAGATTAAATCAAAATTTGAACTTGAAGATATATACAAAAAATCCTAAGAAATACAACTAACTTGGAAACAAACGAAGTAATACCTTGAGATAAATGACGTTTAAATAAGAAAATGTCAAAATTCTTTTTCCTTGGAGAACGATGAAAATTTGTTACTATTAGCCTACTTATTTGTTGAGCGAATTAGAATGTTTCGATTTCTCCTCTTTGTACCAATACAATCATGTATGTGCCTTGATTTACCAACTATTCACCATTAACTACAAAATAAAATCACTTTCACAAACTCGACTAAGTTATTTAGCTTATATATAGAGAGAGAGAGAGAGTGGGGGGGGGGGGATCAAGGGAGCTAGTAACTCTCTAAGAGTCCCTTAGTGTTAATCCCCACCTTCCATTCATCTTAAAATGGATGGGGTTCAATTATAAAAAACGGGGTCCCCTCACCCAAATCAGTCACTCCATTACTTCCCTCCTCTACTTTCTCTCTCTCGCCTATTACCCTTCCCAATCTTATTTTCAATTCATTTCCCCAATTCAATTTATCTCTCTCTAAGAAAACTCCATCAAATAAGCTTCATTCATCTTCATCTTCATGCTTCTTTTATTATCCACAAAAAAAGAACAACTTCATCTTTAAGATGAAGTTTGAAGATGAAGTTTTTTTTGTGGGATGAATGAAACTTGAAGATGGAGATGTTGAAGATGAAGATGAATAAGTCATTTAGTGCGTAATGTTCTTGCAGAATTGCAAGGTCACACACTTTCAGTTGTATAGTGACACTCATTGTGTTGTAAAATCACGCAGCTGCACACTCATTGTAGTCACATATTCAGTTGTATAGTCACACTCATTATGTTGTATAGTCACACTCGCTATATTGGAGAATCACACAGCTGTAGAATATCTTGGGATTAAGGTATCATGCGTTTAATCATCTTCATCTTCATGCTTGTTTTATTTTTCATAGTTTTTTTTTTAGTATTTATAAAATTATTCATTTTCATTATCCAAAAAAAATGAAGGTTGAATATGGATGAATGGAGGTTGAATAATTTTTTAATCCATTATTCATTTTAATCCATATTCAACCTTCATCTTTTTTGTGGATGAAAGGAGGTTGAATATTTTACGAATGTTTAAATAATTTGCTCTGATTCGTAGGTATAATCATCTTTCTATTTATGAATGTGACTTTGCTAATGATTATTGAAATATAATGAACTGCATGGCTTTTATTTTCCATTTTACAGTTTCAGTTTTGTAGCAATCAGTATGTTGTATATTTATACTCATTATGTTGTAGGATCACACTGATTATGTTGTATAGTCACACAGTTGAAGTTGTATAGTCACACTCGTTATGTTGTAGGATCACACTGATTATGTTGTATAGTCACACAGTTAAAGTTGTACAGTCACACTCATTATGTTATACAATCACGCATCTGTACAGTCATTGTAGTCACATATTCAGTTGTATAGTCATATTCATTGTGTGATTTAGATCGATTGTGTGTTTTGTCGCAGCGAAATGGCTAGTGGAAAGAAGAATGTTGGTAAAAGGAGCGGTGGGAAGAAGAAGGTCGTGGAAGATACAGCGACCGACCACGTAATTGGACAACGTATTCTTGCGCACGTACCGGAGACCATCATTAAGCTCTTGAGTGTTTATAAGGGATAAAATGTTTGCTTTAGGATGAACGTACTATATGTAAAGGATGTTTGCTAGGTTAGAATGTTTTTATGTTTGACGTACCATATGTAAAGGATGAACTTTTTCTAATGTAAATATATTTTCATCGCTATTTCCTGGTTTCGTAATCATGCGAGGTCTATAGCAAAATCACTCATCCTTTCACCTTTAAAACCACGCAGCTGTGCACCAATTGGTTTGTACCCAAAAGTGGTCGTATTTGTATAATCACACTCGCCATGTTGTATAGTCACACTCGCCATGTTGTATAGTCACACTCCTAATGTTGTATAGTCACACTCCTTACAAACATGAAATCAACTACTCCCTCCGTTCCAATGAATTGTTTGCCTATTCCATATTGGGGCGTCTTAATGAATTGTTTGCCTTTCTATTTTAGGAATGCTTTTTATGTGTAATTTGACTCTGGGCTCCACATGTTACCTTCTAATTGGATCTCTTGCCCTTGGTGCCAAAAGCAAAGGCAAACAATTCATTGGAACGGAGAGAGTATAAAAGAAACCAACATGAATGAAATTTTAATATTTAATGAATGTTTAAATACTTTTGTATGTGATTAATACTTTCGTTTTTTAGAATGTCATTACTGAGGAAAGTCACAATCGTCCATTCATCCATATTCAACCTTCATTTTTTTTTGGATAATGAAGATGAATAATTTTATAAATACCAAAAAAAGAAGGTATGAAAAATAAAACAAGCATGAAGATGAAGATGATTAAATGCATGATACCTTAGTCCCAAGGTATTCTACAGCTGTGTGATTCTACAACATAACGAGTGTGGCAATACAGCATAATGAGTGTGACTATACAACTGAAAGAGTGTGACATTGCAATTCTGCAAGAACATTACGCACTAAATGAGTTGTTCTTTTTTTTTAATTAGAATGTTTTTACAGTAAATCAAAATAATATTTCTAATTGGACCATATTAATTAGAATGTTTTTTTTTTGTTAGATGAATGAAGTCTAAGATGAAGTTGTTCTTTTTTGGATGAATGAAGCTTGAGATGAAGAAATTTTTCTTTTTTTGTTGGATGAATGAAGCTTGAAGATGAAGTTGTTCCTTTTTTGTGGGATGAATGAAGCTTGAAGATGGAGATGTTGAAGATGAAGATGAAGATAATTAGTGATTCTACAGTTGCATGATTCTACAACATAACGAGTGTGACTATACAGCATAATGAGTGTGACAATGCAACTGAATATGTGACTACAATGAGTGTACAGTTGTCAGATTCTACAACATAATGAGTGTGACTATACAGCATAATGAGTGTGACTATTTAACTGAAAGTGTGTGACCTTGCAATTCTGCAAGAACATTACGCACTAAATGACTTGTTCTTTATTTTTAATTAGAATGTTTTTACAGTAAATCAAAATAATATTTCTAACTAGACCATATTAATTAGAATGTTTTTTTGTTGGATGAATGAAGTTGGAAGATGAAGTTGTTCTTTTTTTGGATGAACGAAGCTTGAAGATGAAATTCTTCTTTTTTTGTTGGGTGAATGAAGCTTGAAGATGAAGTTGTTCTTTTTTTTGTAGGATAAATGAAGTTTGAAGATGGAGATGTTGAAGATGAAGATGAAGATAATGAGTGATTCTACAGCTGCATGATTCTACAACATAGCGAGTGTGACTATACAACATAATGAGTGTGACAATGCAACTGAATATGTGACTACATTGAGTGTACAGTTGTCAGATTCTACAACATGATGAGTGTGACTATACAGCATAATGAGTGTGACTATACAACTAAAAGTGTGTGACCTTGCAATTTCGCAAGAACATTACGCACTAAATGACTTGTTCTTTATTTTTAATTAGAATGTTTTTAAATTCAATTAAAATAATATTTCCAACTAGAACATATTAATTAGAATGTTTTTTTGTTGGATGAATGAAGTTGGAAGATGAAGTTGTCCTTTTTATTGGATGGGCGAATATTGAAGATGAAGAAATTCTTCTTCTTTTGTTGGATGAATGAAGCTTGAAGATGAAGTCATTCTTTTTTTGTGGGATGAATGAAGCTTAGCTTGAAGATGGAGATGTTGAAGATGAAGATGAATGAAGGTTGAAGAATTGAAAAAATATGTCAAAGAAGAGTATTAATTGAATTTTAGAGAGGGAGTGATTTGATTAAATTGTATGGAAAATAAATGGAGTGTTTAGTATGAATGAGACGGAGTGATTTGAATTGTAGTGAGAGAGTTTAGTGTGATTGATAGTGAGGGAAGGGGCATCACTGCTGCTACTGTTGCTCCTGCTGCTACTACTGTTGTCAGGAGAACCTTTCCCCTCTTTTTTTTTTAAATCTAATCTAATCTAAGCCATCAATTTCACCCAAGATCAATGGTCAACAACACAACTTCTCAACTTCCCAATCCACCACAAACTCCCTTGATCCCATTTATATATATATATACACACACACACACACACACACATATATATATGTGTGTGTATATGTATATATATGTGTATATGTATGTATATATATATGTGTGTGTGTGTGTGTGTGTGTGTGTGTGTGTGTGTGTGTATATGTGTGTGTGTGTGTGTATATATATATAGAGAGAGAGAGGGGTGGGTTCCAGTGAAATATGGTAACTCATTGAGACCGCTAAGACACAATCTAGACCATTAGATTAGGATCGGATCAAACGGTCTAGATTAAAATTTCCTCCACTTTCTAAAACATGTGCTACTCCTCTGCACCTTCTAAAACCCTGTCATTAGAACGCTACTACTTTCTCTCTCTAGTCTGAAAACCTCTGAAATTCATCTTAAACTGCAATGGCGAGTAATTCTACACCTTCAATGGCGAGTAATTCTGCAGCTTCAATGGCGACTGATTCTTCATCAAAACATCGAAAATTAGATATGAATGAAGATCCTCCAATTTCTTCTTCAACAACTTCAGATTTAAGTCAGAAAAATTCAATTGAAATTCAACATATTGAAAAATTCAATTTCAGATTTAGGTCTGATTAATAATTTATTATTCTGTGATTCATTTTTTATTATTTCTAAAACGCAGTTAATAGTGAAGAAACAACTGGAACATGTTCGATGATGCGCGATTCTAATATTTTGGGTAAAATATTTCATCAATTCATCTACTTTTCTATTTCCGTTTATATTACTTCATCAATTCAATTGCTTCAGGTTTTCATGAAAACGTATATTATATTGTTTAGTTCATAGTTAAATCACTGTCTGTTTTGATGTACATAAGTTACAAGTTATTGTATGTAACTCATACAACAGATACACATAGTTAAAGTAGTTTCTGTTTTGATGAATATAAGTTACTATGTGTTGGACATGTTAGAGTAGTTTCTGTTTTGATGTAGATAAGTTAATATCCGTTATACATGTTGAAATTTTTACATAGTTAAAGCAGTTTCTATTTTGATGTAGATAAGTTAGTATGTGTGGGACATGTTAAAATTTTTACATAGTTAAAGTAGTGTCTGTTTTCATTTACATAAGATAATATCTGTTGTACATGTTGAAATTTGTACATGGTTATACACTACTACAATAAGGGTCTATTGCAACATTTTCAATGCAACATTTTATTATTGTGTTGCAATTTCTAATAATGATATTAGCTATGCAACACTTATCTCAAAAATGTTGCATTTAATCTAAAAATGCAACATTTTTGAAAAAATGTTGCAATTATAACACGATTTAGCAACACTTTCCAAAAAATGTTGCATTTAGTAAAATATTTAGCAACACTTTTTTAATTTGTTGCAGTAACATTGTTAAGATAATTTGTAAACACAATTAAATAATAAATAAAATAAAAAATGATAATGTGAAAGTTCGGTTTGATTTTAGATTAAAAACCTAAAAGAAAATTTCAATTACGATTTTAACTATTAGGAAACCAACGTCTTATATATATTCTTAAGTTACCGTTATTTAATTATTAATTAGTAGACAAGTGAAATGGGGTCGCACATGCAGGTTTGGTCACAAATTGATAAGTCGGGTCATATGAGTCGTTTAATCTCAATCTCAATTCTTTACGCTTTTTTTAATTTGAAGACCTAGTAGAGTTATGTGCGCATTAGATCGTCACAAACTCACTGGTCAAAATATTTTGCAAGAGCTAAATCAATGAGGTCGGATCGGGCCATTTTCTATCGGAACATGAAAATAAAGTTCAATTATTTAAGGTTCGAGTCATTTTTGGATATATTTTTTTACGTTGGATCGAGTCATCCCCTAAAAATTTTAACGCGATACAGTGACTGAAACACTGTAGAGTCGGGATTAAAACACGCTGTAACTATGTCTTAGAAAATTTAAAATGGTAAAGTCAAACAATAGGCCTTAAATAAAATGGCCAAAATTTAAAACAATCCACAAAAGGAGGTTTGAACAATCCATAAGACATAATTATTAAAATAAATAAGCAGGATCCACACTGCTCGCTAGCCCACACCCGGAACATGTATACCTGCCATGTTAAAACATAACAGCCAAAATCAGTGGGGAGCAACGTCAACGTTCTCCCAGCCGTATGTCAGGATATTAAAAACTGTAATTACTACTATAGAAAAATAGTAAAAATGAAAACAGTAAAACATTATAATGAAAATAAGATTTTAGTGAAAAACTTCACGTATCAAAATAATATAATAAAAATGAGTTTTCCGAAGAAAACATAAAACATTTGCCAACCTGCAACCAAATTATATCGATAATAATAAAAATATTCAAAATGGCGTTATGGATAGAATTAGTGTTGACGGCTAGACTTTCACTAGGAGAATACTAAAACTAGCTTCGAGAACTTAGTTCAAACAAATCAAACTTCGGTCTCTAACTAGGCTACTCAACCATAATAGGACGGCGACTTATAAATGCGTGGCCCTAATTTAAGATAATATGTACACCCCTCCCGAGCACCATAAATACTCAGTTCAACCCGACGGCATCTTACACTGCGAGGCACGAGCCTAAGAAAATATACACACACTCCCGAACACCATATATGCTCGGTTCAACAACCAGTGTGCCCCATAAAGACACACCAGCCTTATAGTTGATGGCAAAAACGTAAACCCCAGATTATATTACTCTAACCTCACACTTGTCCTTATTCCATAACTCCAAAACAAAGCCATTATCGATATATTTAAGAGATATAATCATTATAATAATAAGAGAACAAAAGGGAAAAGGGACCACTTTCCAAAAGAGGAAATTTCTATTTTAGGAAACTCTACTAAAAATAGCATCATATAAAAATATTGAAAATATTAGTTCATACTAACACAACATTTTTAGTAAACGATATAGATTTATAAAACTAATACTTTCGGCCTTAACGATATTAATTGTTAAAATGAGAACATTTGAGTTAATGAAATTATTGAAACGTCATACAAGTGTTTATAAAATGATTTAGAAATGTCTTAAACATTTTAAATACTACTAATTAGGGTGTTTCCAAAATTTACAAAACTAAAATTCCCTAATTATTAATAGTTTCGACAATACGATTATAAATTGGATTTTACGGCAAATGTCAAATTAAATATTTTAACGTCTTTTATTTAATTAAACCATTGAATACATTAAGAGTATGTTAAGGAATGATTTAACTCACCAAGTTTCAGATTTAAATACTTTCAAAATGGCTGGAAAAATAATTGTTTTTTTGGTAAGACGAAACATTTTAACGTTAAATCACAATTTGTCCAAAAGTCAATACTTATTAATTAAAGACTTTAATAAATAGTAAAAAAATTACGTAAAATAGTTAAAATATATTTATCGACATTCTGTCCAGAAAAGAAATTTTTCCAGAATCCTAAAACTCGGTTTTTAAAGCGTTTTCTCGTTAATCGTCTAACATCGACAATAACGATTAATAAAAACAGTAATTACAAAACGATTTAAGTATTAATATCCAAAAATTATTATTAAACCTAAAAATCATTATTTTCCAGAATCTACCATTTTTCCAGATTTCCAAAAATTTCAGATTTAATAAATCCCGTCAAAACCGTCTTTAAAACCCGTTTTCACAATTAACGATTCCATTAACAAAACTTATCGTTCCAAACATTTTATTAAAGCACTAAAAATCATAAAATTACATTTTATTATGAAATCATCAGAATCATAATTTTTTCCAGATTTAAACCAAAGACCAGAAATCGAGAATTTAAACGACAAACCCGGTTTTAACGATAAACGATGATTTAAAGTGATTAATTAATTCATCCACTTAACAATTCCAAAAAATTATGAAAAAATTCAGAAAATTTTATTTCATCAGAAATAAGATTAAAATAAAACGTTTAAGTACTAGAACTAAAAATCGGCTGTTAATCATTTTTGTTCGTAAACGGTAATAATTCAATAATCGATAACTAAAATATCAGAAAAATACTAAATTATTAAAAATCATCAAAAACATCATTTTTACAGAATATAAACATATATTACATGTTTAGGCCGAATATTACGATTTTACAAATTAATATGACGTTTTAATTGTTAATCTCGTAAAAGCGATAAAAATACCGAAACATGCAAATTTTCAACGTTTAAAATTTTTCCAGATTTTATGACATACATATATTGTCAAAATAAAATTATAATTATATACATGCAATTACACAAATAAAATCATGCAATACCGAGTAACATCGACGTTACCTCTAGTCCAATTCCGAATCTACGATATATTCGTTTTCTGCATAATCGCTTCGGAAGCCTAAAAAAACATGAATTTCATGGTATGAAAATACCATAAGATCGCTGAAAAATCAAGGTGAAAACGATTGGAAATGAAATCTATTAATACCTTAACGAAGGAGACAGAAAGACGATTAATTTGGAGATGATAATGAGACGATCAAGACTCGATTTAGAGACAAATATTGGCTGGAATTACTGCTGAAAACCATGTCTAAAGGAGAGGAAATGAAGAGTATTTGCCTTGAATAAATTGGTGAATGAATGAATAAAAGAGTATGAAAGCTTTATGCATAAATGAGACTTTAAAATTGATGAAAACAAGGCCACACTAACTTGATAAAAACCAACCAAATGAAGTGTGTATGGAGTATGAAAAGTTTATTCTTAATGCACCCAAAGTAAATGAGAAGAAAGAAAATATCTAAAAGCTTAATCCATGTTATAAAATAAAATGTAGTAAAAATGTAATGTAGTGTGTGATATGGGAGTCATGGTCCACACAAGGAAAATATGAGTCCAAATTAGTTGTAGATTGATAAAAATAAGGATCGTAAAATTATTAAAAGCATTTCAAAGCAATTCGAGTAAACCTCACGTTGAAAAATAATTATTTACGAAACTTCGTAATAAAATCGTTAAATGCTAAATTTTCGTAAATAAAAATATATTTTAGTTAAAAATATTATATAAATGTGTTTAGACATTTTTAGGAAGAGGAAAATCTTAAGTCCAAGCTTAAAAACGTCAAATCGAAGAAAAATAGAATTCCTCGCGGAAAATAAATTAGTTTACGATGAAAATCAAATAAATAGATTTGAAAGAATTAAATCTTTAAAAGTTAAAAATAAAAATCATTAAACTTAAAAAAAATAAAAATAGAGCTTAGTAAAATGATGAAATATGAGGCCGAAAAGCGATAGAGCGAGTTAGGACGGAGTTCTAACGGAAAGAATAAAAATGCTTAGAAAAATAGCGGGTGTTACAATCCTTCCCACTAAAAGAAAGTTTCGTCCTCGAAACTAAGAATAAGCAAAATGGAATCAAGATTATCCTACTCGAAAACATGAGGATACAAATTTCGCATAAAAATTTTGCTGTAAAAGAAAATTTTACAACTTTCAAAGTGACATGAAATCAAATGCAAATATTTATTTCGAAAGGAATTTGGGCTAAGCTACCCGGAGTTTAAAATTTGTTAATTAGTGAAATCGTAAAGTAAAGTTATTCGATAAAACAATGACGTCAAATAACATTTGTAAACAAACTCGAAGGAAATAGGATAACCAAAATATTTTCAAAATGGAAGTAAAATATTTTGATTAAGAAATTCGATAATATTCCTTTCTGATGAAACAAAATTTAGTTATGAGAAATCAAAAGTAGTCAGTAAAAATCAAACCAGTCGTCAAAAATTTTCAATAACAGATTCAAAAGTCCATCAACAACAAAACGGAAACTAATTTCAAAAAGTTAAAATTTCGGAAAGGTTATCAAAGTAATTGTGAAAGTTTTCAAAAATGTGATCAAATTTGAACATACAAAATAATTTCAACAATGTTAAAACGTTTTATGTCATAAACATATAGAAATCGAAGTTTTTGAGAATATGAAAGTCTTCATAAAATTCCGATCGCTTGAAAAAAAATTGAAATAATTTCGTAATAATTTAAAATAAATCATTAAGGCATTTTGAAACAGATCTAAATATAAATATCAACCAAAGATAAAACAAAAGTGAAATATAAAGTTCTTAAATTATAATTCAAAAATATTTTTCACGATATCCGAAAAGTTTAAGTTTGTCAAACTTTTTACAAAACGGGGATTTTCACAACTTGTAATTATAACTCAAAATGTTAAAATTTTACGCTAATCCATTTTCTTTTAAACTAGTCAAACTTTTTATAAAATAGGAAGTTCGAAAAATGGTTAACGGATAAATAGAACAAGGATAAACAATAAATTAAAATAAGAGTCTTCAAAATTGATAAAGGTCAAAGGGATTGGCAGCAGTTACGGTAACAGAGTTCGAGAGAAGCAGAAAGAAGGACGAAGTTGAGTCAAACAGACATCTCGAGGATTATAGAAGAAATTAACCATCTCGAGATTCCTAGCACGACTCTCACAAACACGGGTTCCTAATTGACCCATCAAATAACGCTAAGCCCAATATCGGTATAGGGTGGTCCTACTCAATCTACAGCCTCCAAAATTATCAACTGCCATAGCCTCCAAAATTAAGTCTTACATACTTATATAATATTTCAATTAGTACGTTAAAAATCCACAAATGATTTAGACAAATCTATTAATTAAGATTCCAACGGTTATCAAAATATACCCAAACTTGTAATCACTAAGGCTCATAAATTCAAAGCTCATAAGGTCTAAACTCGAGGTATACTTCAAATTTCTCGAGTAAGGAACACTAAATAAAATCCCCCAATTCACAATGTCCGGACACGAAAACTTCAAAATGATCATCAACATATTTTTTAACATCATCAATAGACAGAGGTTAGTAAAGTACGCCAAACCTTAAACACACTCAGCCTGACATGTAACGACAGATACTCACATCTTCAAACACGTCATTCGACTAAGGTTTCAAAGAATTCCATCAAATTTCATATCGTAAAAGCCAAACCACTAAAATATTTGTTAACTCAACGAAGCCACAATCTCGTTGGTCTAAGGGTTCTGAACTGTAAATCCATTAAGGTGATTGACCTTAAAGTATTCCTCAAAACAACGCGATAGATTCAACCTCTAATTGTGCAAGATGTTTCTCTTCTTCAACGTTAACAACAATTTATCCAGGTTAGATCACTCAACTCCAAAGTTCATAAGTTACAACCTTAAACCATGAGCAACGACCTAATCCTTAATAAACACGGGAAATCTATGTCCACAAAAATATCTAGCGACATTAATGAAAACCTTAAATGGTACCATAACACTCAGGCTAACATTTTAAACGATACTCTATGATCCCAAATATTCACGATGCATCCGTCAAATAAGCATTAGGTAAGAATCCCAAAGTAATATTATCTGTTACACTTAGTTCGGTTCTTGGTTAGGTACTAGGTAACCATTAAAATATGATATACTCTTACCACTTCAATAGATTATTCAACTTTAAGTCCTCCCAATAATCAAGTAACCTATAACCCAAGGTTCAAAATCTTAAGTACCAACCTAATCCCATTAATCGACAAATTATCATTCAGATCGATCCTCAAAAGCTTACTAAGATAGATAACAAGGTATAACTCACAATCCTCAAACCACGTAACAAGGGTTGACCAAACCTCAAACATCTATAACTTTTCACGGGTTCACTAACACCAAATTCGGTCTAACCAAAGAATCTCAAGAGAAAGATGGTAGAGTAGAAGAATATAACAAGGATTCACCAAGCGGATGAAGAAGAGAATATAAAAGAGAAGAATTAGAAGAAATAGAGGAAGGAAGAAAAGAGTCGATGACCCTATATTACTAAATTCTTGAACCAGAGGAGAATCTTCGGGCCTCCAGAGTTCACGAGGGGATCCGAATGGATTACTTCATCTTCTTGTAGAGGAACGAGCACGCAAGTCATGGGTCGCTCCATCTGGATCTACTGCGACATCATGGAACAGGAATCTACTCTTGATCATCTTGCCTGTAGCTTAATTAAACTGAACCGGAGCTAAAAGTCATCATCGACATCTTTCTTGGAGCACCAAGTTGTCCACTCGAGTCAGCAGGCGTTGAGAGTTCTAAGAAGGTCTTGTCCCGATGTGGATTAGCATCCTATCAACATCTTGTTCATTTATCTTCTTACAACAAAAGCAACAAATATTCAATGCTAATCATTGAGTTTCAGAAACAGGAAAAACTTAACAAGTAAGTCCTTATTTGTTTCTACCCATTCCTAGTAATAAATTTTTTATTTACTGGTTAAATAATTTATTGGTATTTTCCCTAATTTTAGGTGTAAGCGTTGAGAGTAGTGATGCTCTGATACCAACTGTTATCCCCTAGAAATTTTAACGCGATACAGTGGCGGAAACACTGTAGAGTCGGGATTAAAACACGTTCTAACTATGTCTTAGAAAATTTAAAATGGTAAAGTCAAACAATAGGCCTTAAATAAAATGGCCAAAATTTAAAACAATCCACAAAAGGGGGTTTGAACAATCCATAAGACATAATTATTAAAATAAATAAGCAGGATCCACATTGCTCGCTAGCCCACACCCGGAACATGTATACCTGCCATGTTAAAACATAACAGCCACAATCAGTGGGGAGCAACGTCAACGTTCTCCCAGCCGTATGTCAGGATTTTAAAAACTGTAATTACTACTATAGAAAAATAGTAAAAATGAAAACAGTAAAACATTATAATGAAAATAAGATTTTAGTGAAAAACTTCACGTATCGAAATAATATAATAAAAATGAGTTTTCCGAAGAAAACATAAAACATTTGCCAACCTGCAACCGAATTATATCGATAATAATAAAAATATTCAAAATGGCGTTATGGATAGAATTAGTGTTTACGGCTAGACTTTCACTAGGAGAATACTAAAACTAGCTTCGAGAACTTAGTTCAAACATATCAAACTTCGGTCTCTAACTAGGCTACTCAACCATAATAGGACGGCGACTTATAAATGCGTGGCCCTAGTTTAAGATAGTATGTACACCCCTCCCGAGCACCATAAATACTCAGTTCAACCCGACGGCATCTTACACTGCGAGGCACGAGCCTAAGAAAATATACACACACTCCCGAACACCATATATGCTCGGTTCAACAACCAGTGTGCCCCATAAAGACACACCAACCTTATAGTTGATGGCAAAAACGTAAACCCCAGATTATATTACTCTAACCTCACACTTGTCCTCATTCCATAACTCCAAAACAAAGTCATTATCGATATATTTAAGAGATATAATCATTATAATAATAAGAGAACAAAAGGAAAAAAGGACCACTTTCCAAAAGAGGAAACTTCTATTTTAGGAAACTCTACTAAAAATAGCATCATATAAAAATATTGAAAATATTAGTTCATACTAACACAACATTTGTAGTAAACGATATAGATTTATAAAACTAATACTTTCGGCCTTAACGATATTAATTGTTAAAATGAGAACATTTGAGTTAATGAAATTATTGAAACGTCATACAAGTGTTTATAAAACGATTTAGAAATGTCTTAAACATTTTAAATACTACTAATTAGGTTGTTTCCAAAATTTATAAAATAAAATTCCCTAATTATTATTAGTTTCGACAATACGATTATAAATAGGATTTTACGGCAAATGTCAAATTAAATATTTTAACGTCTTTTATTTAATTAAACCATTGAATAAATTAAGAGTATGTTAAGGGATGATTTAACTTACCAAGTTTCAGATTTAAATACTTTCAAAATGGCATGAAAAATAATTGTTTTTTTTGGTAAGACGAAGCATTTTAACGTTAAATCACAATTTGTCCAAAAGTCAATACTTATTAATTAAAGACTTTAATAAATAGTAAAAAAATTACGTAAAATAGTTAAAATATATTTATCGACATTCTGTCCAGAAAAGAAATTTTTCCAGAATCCTAAAACTCGGTTTTTAAAGCGTTTTCTCGTTAATCGTCTAACATCGACAATAACGATTAATAAAAACAGTAATTACAAAACGATTTAAGTATTAATATCCAAAAATTATTATTAAACCTAAAAATCATGATTTTCCAGAATCTACCATTTTTCCAGATTTCCAAAAATTTCAGATTTAATAAATCCCGTCAAAACCGTCTTTAAAACCCGTTTTCACAATTAACGATTCCATTAACAAAACTTATCGTTCCAAACATTTTATTAAAGCACTAAAAATCATAAAATTACATTTTATTATGAAATCATCAGAATCATAATTTTTTCCAGATTTAAACCAAATACCAGAAATCGAGAATTTAAACGACAAACCCGGTTTTAACGATAAACGATGATTTAAAGTGATTAATTAATTCATCCACTTAACAATTCCAAAAAATTATGAAAAAATTCAGAAAATTTTATTTCATCAGAAAT
Organism: Agrostemma githago; assembly: GCA_958450325.1. Classification (NCBI taxonomy): domain Eukaryota; kingdom Viridiplantae; phylum Streptophyta; class Magnoliopsida; order Caryophyllales; family Caryophyllaceae; genus Agrostemma; species Agrostemma githago. The sequence goes on from OY288253.1 coordinate 53,788,043, forward strand.
AAGATTAAAATAAAACGTTTAAGTACTAGAACTAAAAATCGGCTGTTAATCATTTTTGTTCGTAAACGGTAATAATTCAATAATCGATAACTAAAATATCAGAAAAATACTAAATTATTAAAAATCATCAAAAACATCATTTTTACAGAATATAAACATATATTACATGTTTAGGCCGAATATTACGATTTTACAAATTAATATGACGTTTTAATTGTTAATCTCGTAAAAGCGATAAAAATACTGAAACATGCAAATTTTCAACGTTTAAAATTTTTCCAGATTTTATGACATACATATATTGTCAAAATAAAATTATAATTATATACATGCAATTACACAAATAAAATCATGCAATACCGAGTAACATCGACGTTACCTCTAGTCCAATTCCGAATCTACGATATATTCGTTTTCTGCATAATCGCTTCGGAAGCCTAAAAAAACATGAATTTCATGGTATGAAAATACCATAAGATCGCTGAAAAATCAAGGTGAAAACGATTGGAAATGAAATCTATTAATACCTTAACGAAGGAGACAGAAAGACGATTAATTTGGAGATGATAATGAGACGATCAAGACTCGATTTAGAGACAAATATTGGCTGGAATTACTGCTGAAAACCATGTCCAAAGGAGAGGAAATGAAGAGTATTTGCCTTGAATAAATTGGTGAATGAATGAATAAAAGAGTATGAAAGCTTTATGCATAAATGAGACTTTAAAATTGATGAAAACAAGGCCACACTAACTTGATAAAAACCAACCAAATGAAGTGTGTATGGAGTATGAAAAGTTTATTCTTAATGCACCCAAAGTAAATGAGAAGAAAGAAAATATCTAAAAGCTTAATCCATGTTATAAAATAAAATGTAGTAAAAATGTAATGTAGTGTGTGACATGGGAGTCATGGTCCACACAAGGAAAATATGAATCCAAATTAGTTGTAGATTGATAAAAATAAGGATCGTAAAATTATTAAAAGCATTTCAAAGCAATTCGAGTAAACCTCACGTTGAAAAATAATTATTTACGAAACTTCGTAATAAAATCGTTAAAGGCTAAATTTTCGTAAATAAAAATATATTTTAGTTAAAAATATTATATAAATGTGTTTAGACATTTTTAGGAAGAGGAAAATCTTAAGTCCAAGCTTAAAAACGTCAAATCGAAGAAAAATAGAATTCCTCGCGGAAAATAAATTAGTTTACGAAGAAAATCAAATAAATAGATTCGAAAGAATTAAATCTTTAAAAGTTAAAAATAAAAATCATTAAACTTAAAAAAAAATAAAAATAGAGCTTAGTAAAATGATGAAATATGAGGCCGAAAAGCGATAGAGCGAGTTAGGACGGAGTCCTAACGGAAAGAATAAAAATGCTTAGAAAAATAGCGGGTGTTACAAAAAATGTTACTTTTCATTTCGAGTTGAGTTGAAATTTAACAAAGGCCGACAATCACTTTCGGAATACCGCTTAAATGAAATTTAAAAAAAATAAAAACAAACAATGACTCAAAAGAGGAACACACGGTACACACCTGCATACAGAGTAAAAAGAGACAAATCATAACCTAATCTCCATAATTAACACGAAATCCGGCATCAGGCAAAGGAGACACGAAGTACTCTCTAGCAGGGATTTGGCAATAGACTCTCCATCAACCCTAATCTCCCTATCATCTCAAAGAAAGATTAGAAAAGGTTTGTTTTTATTCCTTAATGTTTTTCATAATGTTTTGTATAATTGCTACTGATTACGGTAACTTATACGGAGTTCACCTTTTTTGTAGTTGTTGCTTCTGAGTATGTATAATTAGTACTGTACTTGTAAATTGACATATGCTAATTACTTTAATATCGCTGTAATGTGATTAGGGTCATGTACTCATGTTGGCTGTTATAGCTTTTAATGTGTATTATTGTTACACTGGTATTATTATATGATGTGGGTGATTAGGGAATTTGATACTCAATAAACATAAGCATAAGCATGTTTATTGATGCTGATTGTTTTGAGTTCTCTGATTTACATAATATCGATCTCTGATTAATTTTTGAGTTCTCTGATTGTTTTGGATTAGAAGGTATAAGCATTTGAGTAAAGATTAGGATGATTGATGTTGTTGTCATGTTTTTTGAGCTCCTGTACTACTGTTTGTGCTTAATGTAGTAATTATAGAGTTGTATATTCTCTGTGCAAATATTGCCGTGTAGATTTTATTAGACCTTGGCCATGAAGATTGAGACTTGAATGCTTTCATTTCTTGGATGTAAGTTGAAAGGAGTACAATGTTTTTCGTGGTGGTTGCATCAATCAACCATTACATATATACTCATATATGCCAAGAGTCTTGTCTGTTTCTAAGGGACTACATCAAAGTGTAAGACAAGAAAACCGTCACTTTCAACTATAAGTGATAATCTTCTTCATTCCTTTTATGTGATCCATGGTTGGTGCATCTTCATTCCAAGCTCACAACTGCTATTATGACAGTTGCTGTAATGCAGTAACATTCACAGGCTTTAGTTACTTTTCTGATCCTTCTTGGCCTTATGCTCATTGTCAACCCTCTTACCAACTTCTTTGTCTTGCACCTTGATCTTGTCTCTTCTACATACTGTTATCACATTTCACGTATTTTATGAATTGTATATTATCGTCATCTGGTGCTTAATGTTATCATCGGTTTCTACTTTTTGATTACTATTCTATATTCTCCGCTGTCCAGATTAGGGTTACCGAATACGCGATTCACTCGATTCGAATTAATAATACGAATTCGTGATTCGCTAAAAAGAGAGTATGATTCGGTATAATTGTAACCAAACATCACAATTCGCTCTAATACGGATTCAGAATACGATCGAATCGATACGCGATTCGTAGGGTGATAGACAGAATTAGGTAACCCTGGTCCAGATTATACATCGTACTGCAATTTATTTTCCTGCAATGTGATGTTTTGTGTCAATCTTTACTTTTTTCATTATCTGGAATACACTCTTATAGTCTGTTGCTTACTAAAAACTGTAATTATAGAGTGATATTTGTTAATACTGTAATAACTATACAATGCTACCTTCTGCAGTTTGGTGTATAGCAATAAGCATTATGCAGGTGTATAGCAATTAAGGACTGACTTAAAGACTGAAGATAGCGATCAAATAGAAAGACTGAAGATACATAAGTGAAGACTGAAGTAGCTGAAGACTAATAGCAAAACATCAATGTAAAAGCTGAAGAAAACAACATTGTAACACCCCTGATTTTTATATATTAAATTTTATTAATATTTTATTTTTGTTTACGATTTAACTCGTATTTCTTAAATAATTATAAAACAAATTCATTTTTTTTCAATCGTTTGAACTCGTAAAGTCCTATTTACCTCGAAAAGTCATTTTTATGCTTAAAATGTATCTTACTTTCGTTTCATTCGATTTACGCATTTTATTTCTATTCGAGTTTCCATTTTAACGGTTTATATTCCCGAGTTTATCTTTATATAGACTTGAATTCTTATTTTTAAACTCGAAATCCATTTAAATTACCTCATTCGCAAGAATTTTTATTAATATCGAGAAATTGCTATTTAATCTTTTTCTACGCGATTTCGTATATAATTATTTTTGAAACGTGATTTTAATACTTCTTTTTCATAAACACGTTCTAATACGATTTTCGTCTTCTTATCTTTTTAAGTGAACCATTAACGATTTTAAGCTCGAATCGGGCTTAGATTGTAGCAGACCCGACCGTTTCCCTCATCGGACTGAGATATTTTCGTAGTCGGTTGAGAAAGTCAAAACCGACTCCTCTATTTCCTCCTATTTCCTATTGCAAGTTTCCCGTTATCCCTCTTTTTGCTGTTAAGTTCTCCCCAACTCCTTTTAAACCTCCAACACTGTATCCACTTCTCAAACTTTTCCAAATAAAACTACGAATAAAAGCCCCTGCTAGATTAAGAATTTCAATTTTATTCAGAAACAAAAGTTGTAGTTAAGCTTTTAAAGTTTTCAACCTCACTGATCTTACGTCGTTTTGATTTTTAATGATTTAATTACGAATTTTATAGTAAGACAGTGCTATATTTCGGAAAATCTGTAAATTTGTAATTTAATACTTTTAATTACTTATATTCCAACCTTTTGAAAAATAATTATGATTATGACTTTCGTTGAATTTTGATCATTAAATATATATTTATAAAATAAGTATAATGTTTATGTCTCGAGGCCTAATATAACTATTTTATATAATTCAAATGTTGAACGATTTCTAATTATAATAATACCTATTTCGGAAAGTTAATATCTAAAGAAAGCTTCCCAAATTAGAAAGTTTTCTTTTTAGAACATTTTGTTAATCCTATCGAATTTCGTCAACGGCTTTGTTTTGGAGTTATGGAATAAGAACAAGTGTACGGGTAGAGTAATACAGTCTAGGGTATACGTTTTTGCCATCAACTATAAAGCTGGTGTGTCTATGTGAGACGCATTGGTCGTTGAACTGAGCATGGTTTGTGTTCAGGAGTGTGTATATTTTGACCTTAAACTTAGTAATCGCATCGTGTAAGTCGCCGTCGGGTTGAACTGGATTACGGTCAGTGTCCGGAAGGGGTGTACATTACTTAAGCCAGGACCTCGATGCACGCAGTCCTGTTATAGTTTGAGTTGCCTAGTTAGAGACTGAAGTCTAAATTGTTTTGACTGAATTCTCAAACCTAGTTTAGTATGATCCTGGTGAAAGTCTATTCCGTTACACTGATTGATTTCCATAACGCTGTTATTATTATGGATTGACATTGATTTGCAGGTTGACAATCATTTTGAAATATTTTACCGTATCATTTTAAATGTTTTCCATTTTCAACTATTTTGATATAATAGTAATTATGTTTTAATATTATGTAATATGGCTTGGAGAACTGCCTGAGTTGCTCCCCACTGAATTGTGATTATTATATTTATAACATGGCAGGTATTATTTGTTCCGGGGTTTGGTGTGAGCTAGCGAGTGGCGTGGATCCTACTCCGCTTTATTTATGTTTATTTATGTATTGTTAAACCCATTTGGAGAATTTTTGTTTTTAGCTCTTTTGTAAAAAGTGGCATTTGTATTGACTGACCGTTCTTTCTGTAAAATATAGAACATTAGTGTGTTTTAATCCCAAATCTACAGTGTTTCCGCCACTGTATTTCATTAGAATTTATAGGGGATTACAGTTGGTATCAGAGCATCGTTGCTCCCGACGCTCACACCTGATTTTAGGAAAAATACCCATAAACGATTTGAATATTAATAGAATAATAATAGTGAGTGATGGGTAGAAACCAAATTAAGGACTTAATTGTTAGGTTACATGTTCCTGTAACTCAATGAATAGCATTGAATGTTTGTTTTATTTGTCCAAGAAGAACACGAGTGGACAATATGTTTACGTGATGCTGCTCCAGATCGGGATAAAACCTACTTAGCACTTCTAAGACCTGATGACTCGAGTGGACGACTTGGCGCTACAAGGAAGATACAATGGTGACTTTCCAGCCCGGATTCAGTTTGCTCAAGCTACATGCCAGATGATCAAGAGTAGATTCCAGTCTGCGATGCTGCAGTAGAACCAGATGTGATTTCACTCTACCCAGGTGCAACTTCATTTCAGATTGGATCCAGATGGAGCGACCGAAGAAGACTAGTGTGCTCGTTTCTTTACAAGAAGATGAAGTGATCCAGCGAGTTCCCATGTGAACTCTGGAGATACGAAGACTCTTCTCTGTTCTAAGACCTTAATTGTCTAGGAACCTTGTTCTATGCTCCCAATTTGTTCTTCTTTTTCCCCTTCTTTTATTCTTCTTCTTCTTTTACTTCTTTTCTTATTCTTCTTCTCCTTACAGATGTTGTTTGTGTTGCTGTACTGCTACGACATGATGTTGTCCGGCTCTCTGCTATCACATGTTGTTATTCCTGCTGTTCTTGGGCTGCCATTGCCCTCCCTATCAGTTTTTCTCTTCTTCTTCCAATCCTCCTCATATAAATGGTCATCTTCATTTTCGTGGCGAATCCTTGTTTTATTCTCTCATTTTACCCTCTATCCTCTTGAGATTCTCTGGTTAGACTCTTGTCTTAGTGAACCCCACAAAAAGTTAAAGATGTTTGAGGTTTAGTGAACCCCGTTACCTGTGGTTTGAGGATTTTGAGTCGTACCTTATTTTCTAAGCAAGTGGGAACTTCTTGAGGATTGATTTCAATAATATTAATTGATTGATGGAATTAGGATCATACCTTAAGTGTTGATCTTGGATTATAATCTACTCGATTATATAAAGTACTTAGAGAGAATAAGTTTTTGGATAATACCGTTATATTTTATTTTGAGGGATACCTAGTACCTAACTTAGAACCGAACTAAGTGTAACTGGTAATATTACTTTAGGATTCCCAACTAAGGTTGACTTAATGGACTAGTCGTTGACTTTTGAGGTTATAGATCATCGTTTAGAGTTCTAACCCGAGTGTTATGGTTCCATTTCAGGTTCTCGTTAATGTCTTTAAATATTTTGGTTGACATAGATTAAACCTTGGTTCTTATGGATTAGATCATTGAGTCTAAGAAAGTTTTAACCTATGAGCTTTGGAGTTGAGTGATCTAAACTTGGATGAATTGTTGTTAACCTTGAGAAAGAGGAATATTTTGCAGAATCACAGTTTGTACTTATAGTGTCATTTTGAGTATACTTTTGTGCCAATCATCCTAATGGAATTTTCGATACCTGTGCACCAACGAGATTGTGGCTTCCTTGGGTGATTAAACATATTGTGGTTGCACCTTTTCGATTAGAAATTGATGGATTTCTGAGAGACCTTATTTAGATGTTGTGCTTGGAAATGTGAGTGTCTGTCATTACATTTGAGGTTGAGTGTGCCTAGGTTTGGGTTAATTTCATACCTTTTGTGAAATGGTGATGTTAAACATGTTGGTATAATCATTTTTGAGGACTTAGTACCCGATCTTTGTTAAATTTGTGGATTTTGTTTAGTGGCCCTTACTCGAGTACCATGGAATGTACCTCGAGTATAATCTGGTGAATCTTGAATAGTTTTAGACCCTTATTGGCTGATTGGTTTGATCGTGTTGTGGTTTATGGAATTTCGGTAGCATGATTTGATTTTGAGTCATTTGAGGATTCTTACCCTGTTGATTGAAGGATTGAATAAGTATGTGAGACTTCGTATTGGGAGTTGTGATATTTGATAATTTTGGAGGTTGTAGATTGTGTGAGACATCTTAACTTTCTGATATTAATGGACTTAGTATTATTTGGTGGAAATATATAGAACCCAGAGTTGTGGGAGTCGTACTAGAAGTCTCGAGAATCATAAACTCCTCTATAATCTTTGAGAGTTCTGTTTGACTCTCGATTTCGTCCTCACCTCCGCCTCTCTCAAATTCTACTCCTCCAACTGTTGTTGGTATCCCTTCTCCCCTTTATCGAGCTTGAAAATTTTTGTTTCGATTTAATCCTTAAATTTTTAATTAACCAAACTCCACGTTTTGAAAAATATTTGACTAATTTAAACTTATGAGTTATCCTTTTTAAGTTACAATTTTAAGCTTTAAAAATTTTGCTTGGTCGTTTTTGGTTGAAGTTATATTTAGTTATTTTTAAAATATCTTAAAAATCTGTTTGAAATTAATTCAAAATTATTTCAAATCTTTAATTTTCGGATGATAAGAGTTTAATGAATATTTTCGTTAAGTACAAATACTTGTGTTTCTGCAACAATTGGATTGTCTGAGTAATACTATAACTTTTGAAAATAATTTCATAAATTCGGGCTTTCATTTTATTTTTGTTGGTGGACTTTAGGATCTGTTATTGGAAGCATCTAATGACTGGTTCGAGATTTCCCAACGCTAAGTTCGATTTATCAAATTTTGATTTTGTTTTGTCTTAAATCGATTTGCCGAAGTTCTTAAACCAATTGTTTTACTGTTGTTTTGAAAATGTTTTGGGTACTCTTTTCCCTCGAGTTCGTTTAAAAATGTTATTTAAACATCGTTATTTTATCAAATAACTTTACCTTGCATTTTTAATAATTTGAAAAGTTTTCAAGTTTCGGGTAGCTTAAACCAATTAATCTTGAGATAAATTTGTGCATTCGACTTCATATCTCGTTTGAAGTTTTTAAAATTTCCTTTTCAAATAAAGATTTTGATGCGAGTTAAGCATTCTCATTTTGTTCAAGTGAAATAACTTTGTTTTGTGTTATATTTTCGTGTTCTTGTAAATTTCGGGGACAAAACTTTTTTTTAGTGGGGAAGGTTGTAACACTCCTGATTTTTATATATTAAATTTTATTAATATTTTATTTTTGTTTACGATTTAACTCGTATTTCTTAAATAATTATAAAACAAATTCATTTTTTTTCAATCGTTTGAACTCGTAAAGTCCTATTTACCTCGAAAACACATTTTTATGCTTAAAATGTATCTTACTTTCGTTTCATTCGATTTACGCATTTTATTTCTATTCGAGTTTCCATTTTAACGGTTTATATTCCCGAGTTTATCTTTATATAGACTTGAATTCTTATTTTTAAACTCGAAATCCATTTTAATTACCTCATTCGCAAGAATTTTTATTAATATCGAGAAATTGCTATTTAATCTTTTTCTACGCGATTTCGTATATAATTATTTTTGAAACGTGATTTTAATACTTCTTTTTCATAAACACGTTCTAATACGATTTTCGTCTTCTTAACTTTTTAAGTGAACCATTAACGATTTTAAGCGCGAATCGGGCTCAGATTGTAGCAGACACGACCGTTTCCCTCATCGGACTGAGATATTTTCGTAGTCGGTTGAGAAAGTCAAAACCGACTCCTCTATTTCCTCCTATTTCCTGTTGCAAGTTTCCCCTTATCCCTGTTTTTGCTGTTAAGTTCTCCCCAACTCCTCTTCAACCTCCAACACTGTATCCACTTCTCAATCTTTTAAAAAAAAAGGGCAAATTGAACGTATAACCTCTACAAAAAAAAGGGCAATTGAGCGTAAAACAACACAGTAAATTGTACTTCAGTATTTTTCTCCATTACGATCATTCTCTTCATTCTGATTCATTCTAATTCAAAGGGTAATCATCGATTCTTAATTCCATCTTTCTTCTTCTCGATTTATGATACTAATAAGGGTCTTGAACCTGCTTGTTTATAATTTTTATAGACTTTCGAGACAACCCCGAGAAGGACGAGTATATTATTGACTCAGATCTCGATGAAGGCAACACATGATGGCATGACTCGGTATTGCATGATATATATGTTGTAGTTGTTTTTAGTATCGTTTTAAAATCGAATTTTTATACGAATAAGCATGTTTTAATTATATTGCGATAATATGCTTAAATCGATTTTGTGTTTCTATCGCTTTTTATCTTCTCAATTTATTTCACATCTGATCTTCTAAAAGTATTATAAGGTCGAGACTAAAACATACAAATAAGACTTTATTTCTGAATTTTCATGGTTTTAATATAAAGTAGCAAAGTGAAAGTTTTTATTATTTTTAACATAATTACTGCATGTTTCAGAATCGATTAGTGTTTTTGAACGATTTATTACTCCTGTTTAAAAACTTTATTTTCAAAACGTTGGAAAAGTGACTACTGATTATTTTAAGTCTATTATATGTCTTGAAAATTTAGTAAATTAATTCCAAGTATTTTGGTCACAATAAATTGTTTACGAACAGACGTCGGATTAGTCCGCGAATCTGTCCATTTTTGTAAAACCTAATTTAAAACCTTTTATAAACTTTGAATTTATTCTGGATAATTTATGTACCTAAACGTTAAAGAGTCTACTTAATGTTTCCAATTGGTTTTTCTTCAAAATCAATTTTTAAACCTATTTTATTAATGAGATACCATCGGGTGTCAAATTCTGTCAGTTTATAAAACTACGAATAAAAGCCCCTGCTAGATTAAGAATTTCGATTTTATCCAGAAACAAAAGTTATATTTAAGCTTTTAAAGTTTTCAATCTCACTGATCTTACGTCGTTTTGATTTTTAATGATTTAATTACGAATTTTATAGTAAGACAGTGCTATTCCGGAAAATCTGTAAATTTGTAATTTAATACTTTTAATTACTTATATTCCAACCTTTTGAGAAATAATTATCATTTTGACTTTCTTTGACTTTTGATCATTAAATATATATATTTATAAAATAAGTATAATGTTTATGTCTCGAGGCCTAATATAACTATTTTATATAATTTAAATGTTGAACGATTTCTAATTATAATAATATCTATTTTGGAAGTTAATATCTGAAGAAATCTTCCCAAATTAGAAAGTTTTCTTTTTAGAACATTTTGATAATCCTATCGAATTTCATCAACGGCTTTGTTTTGGAGTTATGGAATAAGGACAAGTGTACGGGTAGAGTAATACAGTCTAGGGTATACGTTTTTGCCATCAACTATAAAGCTGGTATGTCTATGTGAGACGCATTGGTCGTTGAACTGAGCATGGTTTGTGTTCAGGAGTGTGTATATTTTGACCTTAAACTTAGATATCGCATCATGTAAGTCGCCGTCGGGTTGAACTGGATTACGGTTGGTGTCCAAGAGGGGTGTACATTACTTAAGCCAGGACCTTGCTGCACGCAGTCCTGTTATAGTTTGAGTTGCCCAGTTAGAGACTGAAGTCTAATTTGTTTTGACTGAATTCTCGAACCTAGTTTAGTATGATCCTGGTGAAAGTCTATTCCGTTACACTGATTGATTTCCATAACGCCGTTATTATTATGGATTGACATTGATTTGCAGGTTGACAATCATTTTGAAATATTTTACCGTATCATTTTAAATGTTTTCCATTTTCAACTATTTTGATATAATAGTAATTATGTTTTAATATTATGTAATATATATGGCTGGGAGAACTGCCTGAGTTGCTCCTAACTGAATTGTGGTTGTTATGTTTATAACATGGCAGGTATTATTTGTTCCGGGGTTTGGTGTGAGATAGCGAGTGACGTGGATCCTACTCCGCTTGATTTATGTTTATTTATGGATTGTTAAACCCATTTGGAGAATTTTTATTTTTAACCCTTTTGTGAAAAGTGGCATTTGTATTGACTGACCGTTCTTTCTGTAAAATATAGAACATCCGTGTGTTTTAATCCCAAATCTACAGTGTTTCCGCCACTGTATTGCATTAGAATTTATAGGGGATTACAACATTTTGTTTGTCGGATAAAGGACTACATTTGTAACTTGATGTGGGTTGTTTTAAAGCTATTGTAGAGTTTAAATTCGAGTCATGGTGGGCTGCATCCCTATCAGTTTAAGGAGCAGATTTCAATTAATGTGAGGGTGAAAATGAAGACAGCAGACTGAAGACTGAACTGAAGACTGGATGAAGGAAGAACTTAAAGACTGAACTTAAAGACGGAAGACAACTTTACGTCAATGCAAAGGATATGTTTTATATGATGTTCACTGTTCCTCCAAAGGGTTGTTTCCCATCAGATTCTTCTGTTGGATCTGTCCACTCTTTGTCATCAGGATCAGATAGTTTGTACGGTCACATTAAAGGCATGCTTAATGATATTTTTAGAATCAGCTACGTACCCCGTCTTAGAAGTAGTTGTTTGTTATACCCAATGCAATGTCATAATGTGGACTTGTTTATAACGTAATTTGGAGATGCATGCTCCTAACTTGTTTTCCAAACTAAAGTTTACGTGTGATTGAAATTTTAGTCGTCAATTTTTTATATGATATGTTTTATATAGTTTATTTGTAAGTATTTAACTAATTTTATTCTTATGCTTATAGATTCAACGAAGAGGAATGACATATAAGAGGCATTGTATCAATGAGTACGAAAGACTCCGAAATGAAAAGATCGCACAAAATAAGACAAGGCTTCAGGAGTTTGGGGTACTTAACCTCGCTATAAAAGTGACAAGTATGGTGGACACTAGCAAGAACAACAAGAGGAAAGCAAAAGACAAACGTAAGGGTAATGAGAAACACAATGATTACACTCCAAATTATAATAGCGACGGTGACGATGAAGAACTTGATCCTTTAAACTTCGAGATTATTTCTAAAAATGTTATGTTATATTTTCTAACTTTTTATAATCTTATCATAATAATTTTTTTAATAGATGTTTGAATCTGTGTGTGTGTGTGTGTTTGCAATATGTTTTGGTATGTCTTTCTTAGAAACCTTTTCTACTTGCTTTTTTGTCTAGTTACGAGATCCCGGTACTCAACTACATAATTAATTTTTTCTTGCAGACGAAGTATATAGTCTCACCCAAAGGTAAGGAGTGGGTGATGATGACTATAGGGGCTGCTTGGAGAGTTCCCAAAAGTCGCTTAAAAAAAACATTACTACTCATGTACAGATGACAAAAGGTCAAAGACGGTTCCGGGAGAACATTTTACGAAATTGCTTGCGAAGTGGAAAAAGAATACCGAGCAGGTTTTGTTTACAATTTACAACTTAGTCTTTGTTTAAGCGAAAATTATTAAATCTACATTATATAAATAGAATATTTATACATTAAATGTATATACAGATGCGGTGCGCGCGTAACAAGAACCACCGCCTATCACATAGGAATATGCACATTGTTGATCCAAAGAGCTTCGCACTAGCTCGCGAGAAAATGGTAATTATAATTATTATGTCATCTAATATTTTATGTCAAACTCTTATAATTCATGTTTAATTATATTTCATCAAATAAGTTACCACCATATTATTATTTTATCATCTTATATTTTATTTGATATCACAGACAAATGAACATCCAAATAAGGAAGCGCCATCTTTAGTTCAAATGTTTGAGCAAACTCGTAGAAGGACTGAAGGGAGGCAATATAATGATTCATATGTTGATACTGGCAAAAAAAATTGTAAGTTACTTAAGATTTTTAAAAATATGTACTTGATTATTGTTTCACAACGGTTACAATGTCTCATTTTTTTAATCTTTATTGTAGGAGGATATGAGGAATATGTCTCACTAGATGATGGAAGTGGCCCTACAGATGCTCATCTAAGAGTTATGGGTAAGGGGTATGATGGGTCTTGTAGGTTATATAGTAGGAGTGTCACTAATAAAAAAAAACTGAAAGTAATAAATGGATATACGACGTCTTATGTGGTGCCTGCGGAGATTATAGAGTCGCTCAAAGCATGTTTAACTAAGGACTTAAGAAAATATATGGAATTCTGAAATTGTACTTAGACTAAATAAAGGCGCAAAGACAGATGGAGGAAAAACATTTAAAAAAGAAGGCAGAATTAGAAAACAGTCAAAGAGAGCTTGATGTCGAAAGGGAGAACTTAACTGACGATATTTTGCGTAAAACTCTTTGAAAAATACCTCCAGAAATTGCAAAACAATACTTATGTTAGAGGTATGTATTTTTTACCTCTTCGTTTTGTTAAGTTTAAAAATCTTGTGGCATTATGACTATTGTTATTTAATCTTTTTTCTTGTCACAGATCATCTTTTGGGTTACGTATGAATTCAACGGTAGCTGCACAAATTTGGATCCACTGACGACTTGTATATACATGTCTGACATATACTTGTTTTTGTATTCAAACAATGTTTTGATTCCTGTTACTTCTTTTCATTTTGACATTTTTTTTAATAAGATTACGAAACATGAATATCACTACTACAATAAGGATCTATTGCAACATTTTCAATGCAACACTTTCTTGTTGTGTTGCAATTTATAATAGTGATATTAGCTATGCAACACTTATTTAAAAAATGTTGCATTTAACCAAAAATGTAACATTTTAACAAAAATGTTGCAATTATAATAGAATTTAGTAACATTTTTTTTTGTATTTCTTGCATTTATTGAAACACCTAGCAACACTTTTTAAATGTGTTGCAATATTGTTATGATAATTGGTAACCCACAATTAAATTAATTAATGAAATAATAACTGGGAATGTCAAAGTTATGTTAGATTAGATTTTAGAGTAAAAAACTAAAAAAAATCCCAATTATATCTCTACTCCAGGAAACCAACGTCTCTTCTATATTCTTGATAAGTAAGCACTCATTTAATAAGTAGACATGTGAAATGGGATTGAACGCACGGGTTTTGTCATAGACACACCATTCGAGTCATATGGGTTGTTAATTAATTTGTCGAACCATGTTTTTACGGTCATTTAATTTTATAATTTAATGTTACGTGTGCATTGGGTCATAAGACATCACAATTCAAAAATATTTGGGTCGTAATTAGTCCTGACGACGAGTCAACCAAATTGGGTTCAGGTTGGGCCATTTTTGGGTCATGAAAATCGGCACCACTTATTTCTATTTCAAATCATTTTCGAATCATTTTTTTTCAGATGTAGTCGTGACCTAGAACGATGGTTCGAGTGATGCCGATCGAGTTGAAATTTAACGAGGACTCTCGTTTACTTTAGGGATACCTCCGACCAGTCACAGAAACATTGAAACCCTCACACCTCTCATAAAAACCATCAGAGCTTTGACGTCTACTTTCACCCCACAGCGCCCCTCCACCCCTCTCCTTCCCATCGCTCTATTTCTCCACACCTCAATTCATTTCCAATTTTGACTTCGATTTTGAGTTTGAATTCAATTCAAATTCCAATTACGATGATACTGTAGGATATTGATAGTGTGTTGCGTTCTGTTTCAGGTAGGGAGAATCCAATGAGGGTGGTTTTGTATGGAGCGTTCGTGATGAAGGTGAATGCACGTTTTTGGTGTTTAAGGCAAGATGTTATTCCCAAGCTTGATTCTGATGGTAATTAATTTTCTTAATCTTCTTGTTGCATATGTTTGTTTTCCTATTTATGTGAATATGATAGAGGAAATGCGTGGTTCGCTCCCCTTTTCTGAGCACGAAGCTGTCTATCATTGACGAATGACCAATTAGGCAGATTGTACCCTCCACAAAGCTTAAAACAATTACCTGCATTTTGTTTTTTAAGAAACCCTTATTTATAAATATATTTGTATCAGGATCTCAAGCCTTATCATCTGCAAGACATCATTTCCAAATTTCCCATCTGATTATTCCCTATTTTACTTTCATCAACCATAATATATTTCTTCAATTTGCATCATTTACTCGAAAAACTTCATTCCACTACACTACGACATAGGGGTGACGAAGAGATTGAGGTTGAAGGATTTAAAAGAGTAAGGGAGATAGGTCGACGTCAGCCGACAACAAAGGTGCGTTGTGATGAGCATTTGGTGGCTTGGTGAATGGTAAAGAAAAATAGGTGGTTTGAAGCATCAAATTGGATTGATTAATATGTTAATTATTTATTTTAAAAAAGATAATTGTAATACACTTATCACTTTGGTTATGATATGGAGTGATAAGTAAAGTTTAGAGGGACACCTTGTAATTCGAAAAAGGCGGGGTACTACTTGGAAAAGCCAATAGTTGAGGGGCACCCCATAGAAAAACCATTAATAATAATAGATTTCAGAATAGTGTCCATTTTTGTTAATAATAATAATTTCATCTTGCATTCATTTTGTTACTGTATTCTAACTTGCTGCTTCTTTTCGTTAGCTAATTAGTAAGGTTGTTTATGGATTTTTTTCTTACTGTGACATATTTTGACTTAGGCCCGGTTGTTTTGAGCTTATTTCCAGTTTAGTTATTAATCCCGCTTCACTTTAGTTCGGTCACGTTAATCTCACTTCACTTTCGTATCTTCCTATCGAAATGGCCAATCTAGATGTTGTCACATCTAACTAGTTTCAGTATGTATAGTCACGCCTAATTTTCATTCTTCTTCTTTCAATCTGTTATGTAACTTCTTTGAGGACTCTTGGTTTTGTGGTTCTAAAGTCAGATGAAAATCATTCAGGTAAGATTGAAAGAAATGAGAAAGTTGCTCTCTCATTCAATCCACATGTTGTGGTGATAGTGGTGATAGTGGGATTCCAAAGGATTTTCTTTTCGATTCCTTAGAGAGATAAGGGGTACTACTTAGAACTTCAGTTGATTTTGTTTGTGTAAATCACTCCTCTAGTAGATAAAGTCATTTTGAAGAACTTTAGAGCTTGTTATTTTCAGCTTAAATACTTATGTTAGAGGTATGTATTTTGCATTCCTTGGTTTTTTTTCTAATGCTTAAACATCGTGTGGCATTATACGTGCTGGGATTAAATACTCTTTCTTCGTGTCACAGGCCACCTTCTTGGTTACGTACAAATGCAATGGTAGCATCAAATTTGGATACACTGAAGACTTAAACGTGCACGATGTATATTTATCTATGTATCAAAGGAGTTTTTTTATTTTTGTTGTCTCTTTTTCATTTTGACATTTTTTAAATAAAATGTAGGACGGAATATGAATATTGAATTTTAGATTATTAATGAAAATGTTTTTTGTGGATCAATTAATTATTATTTTTTGGATCGGACATCTTGTATGTGTGAACACTATTTGTAACGAATAAATTAAATAGACGGTAAAAAAATTAAAACAAATGTATATTATATATTTTCAGGTAAGAATGTTGCAATAGAATAAGAATATTGTTGCCTTCGACAAAATTGGATTGTTGCATTAGCACAAAATTAATGTTGCCTTTACGTTTCATTCGGACAAAAATATGTTGCATAATCTTGAAATAAATGTTGCAAAATTTTTGAGGGAAGGGGAAAAAGTGTTGCACTTATATCTAAAGTGTTGCAATAACTTCCCTAAATATGTGTTGCATTAGGGTGTCGTTGCAACATTTTTTAAAAATGTTGTATTTGAGTACAAAGTGTTGCACAAAGTGTTACAATAGGCTATTGCAACGGAGTTTTAAGCAGCACACTTAAAAATGTTGCATAAACCATAAGGCAACACTTTAGAGGTCTTATGCAACATTTTCAATGCATTGCAATAGCCCTTTATTGTAGTAGTGTATTGGTTTTTTGATTATTAATGAACATCTCTTTGTGGATCACTTAATTATTATTTTTGGATCAGACGTCTTGTATGTGTGGATACTATTTATAAACGATTAATAGCGCACGGGAACAAATTAAAACAAATGTATAATTACATTTTCATTCAGGAACGTTGCGTTACAATTAGAATAGTGTTTCCTTTGACAATAATGAATATGTTGCATTAGCATCAAAATAATATTGCCTTTATGTTTCATTTAGACAAAAATATATTATATAATATTGAAATAAGTGTTGCAAAATTGTGGAGGGAAGGGGAAAAAGTGTTGCACATTCATATCTAAAAGTGTTGCAATAGTTACTCAAAACATGTGTTGCATTAGGGTATCATTGCAACATTTTTTTAAATTATTGCATTTGAGTAGAAAATGTTGCACAAAGTGTTGCATTAGGCTATTGCAACAGAGTTTTAAGCAGCACTGTAACACCCTGATTTTATAATTTAAATTAAATTAAAGTTTTATTCGTATTTTTTTTTACTTACGATTTAACTCGTGATTCTTAAAATTATTATAAAACGAATTTATCGTTTAATCGTTTCAAACTCCTAAAAACTCTATTTGACTCGGAAATTCTTCTTATATTTAAAACATATTTTTATTTCTGTTTCGATTCATTTTACACATTTAATTTCATTCTTACCGTAAGTCTATTTCGACAATTTAAATTCTAAACTCTTTATATTTATTTATATTTAAGTTCGAATTTCTGTTTTCGGCTCGAAGCTCATTTATTTTAAAGTTTTGTCAAAATATTTTTTTCATTTCCTCGAGAAATCAATTTAATTCACTTTATCGAAAATTTATCATTTATCGGGAAATACTATTTGATCGTCTAATTATTTATTTCTATCAGCTCTGTTTACATCTCGGGTACTCTATTTACTCATTTTATTTGACGGTCCGATTATTTATTAAGTTTATTAACTCTTTTTAACCCGATTCGTGGGTCAGTCAACTTATCGTTACGGAATTCGTCTCTTATCCAATTCATTTAATTAACCGGTGTTCCGTTTAATTTTTTTTGGTTCAATTCACCTCCTGTTTTCCACTAATCCATCCTCTGATTCACCCACTTAATTCATTCCTTTGTTCCCACTATTTAACGTATTCACCACGCCTTTTTTTTATTCTCTCCTACTCCACCGCTTCAAATCTTCCTCTGTTAATACTACTCCCATTCATCCTTTCCTTTGGCACCCTCTTCGTTTTCCTTCCTTTCCATCTCGTTCTTCATCTGCTATTTACACGCTCACCCACCTCCTCCTTCGCCTGTTTCTTCTTCTTTTCCTTCTTCTCGTTCACCTCCGTTTCCTCCTCTTCGTCTGCAGTTATGGTCGTATCGGTGCTGTTTTGTTTTCTTATCGGTTGCTGTTCTGATGCCTTGCTGCTGCTATTTCTCAAGGTAGCACCCTGTTCCTCTCCTCCCTCTTCTTCTTCTTCTTCTTCTTCTTCTTCTTGTTGCATCTCGTCTGCTGCTGCGTTTACGGCTTTGGTGTTGTCGTTTTGTTTCGTTCATTGATTTGATGCTACTGTCTTGTCCGCTGTTGTTGTTTTTGTGCGTTGTGGATGCGGTTGCTGTTGTCGTGTTTTGGTTCTGGTTCGCTGTCATTGCTGTGCTATTCTTTATTCTTCGTCTCCTTTCTTAACCGTCCTCCTTCCTTCTTCCTCTTCACTGCTATATATATAATGGTTCTTCTCGCTGCTCCTACTGTTTGTTGGCGTTGTTCTACATTCCGTACTGCAGTTGTTACGTTGTTCTTTTTGTCGTCTCGTATTTCGGTTTCAGTTTCGGTTCTTGTTTGGCATCCTTCTGTCCTTTTCTTCCTCTTTTGTTCTTCTGTCTTCGACCGCTGCTGTCTGCTGTTGTCTATTCCTGCTGCTCGTGTCGTAATGCTACTGTTGTACGTTATCGCTTGCTATTCTGGTGCATTTATAACTACGGTTTGTGTCTTTACTGCTGCTGTCTTGTCTGCTTTCGCTTTATGTTGTTCAGTTGCTGTTTTTCCGTCTCCTTGTTCTGCTTCTCCCCTTCATCCTTTTATTTTTTTGTATGTTGCTGCGTTCGTCGGCGTTGCTACTGTCGGGCAGATGCCGTCGTTTCCTCGCTTTAATCCCCGTTGTGTTTTAATCTCGCTGCTGCTCGTTTTCATCTCTATGCTTCGGTCCTCTTTCCTCGGTTTCTGCATTTCAGTTTTGTTTCACTATTTACTTTCCGTCTGTCTATTCTATCGTTCTCGTCATTCGTTCCTACATTTCTTATTCCGATTTCTTTGTTTCTATTTCTTTCGTCTCGATTTTCGTTGGAGCTTAAAGACATTACTAACGATTTGGAGCTTGGTCTGATCAAGGACAAATACGTGATCATTTCGGTTTTTGACCCGAGGTAACTTTAGAACGTTACTCGATTTTATATCGTATGTTTGAGTAGTAGTATGTAGTAAATATTTTAACTCCGGTTTTCTAATTTTAGCTATTTATTATTTGCAAATTATATTAATTTTAAATCGTATGCCTTATATAATTTTTACAAATTTTCGATATCATTTTACAAATCGTTACTAATTTAACTATTTACGATCGTTATAATATTTTGTTGGTTATCGTGACACTAGTAACTAAATAATGTCGATTTCATATTTTCGTCGTATTTCGTTAATTTATAATTTTCACTCAAAATCGTATTTTTTACCTTATATAATCGAGATTTGTAAACTCATTTAATAAATTAATTTCATTTTACGACTTATATTAATAAATGAGAAAATAGTCGATTTTGTTTTAAATACATTTTTAGTCGAGGCTATTTTCCCTAATAATTTCTCATTTATCTACGATTGATTATTTTTAGTAAAATTAGTATTATTTATTGATAAAATCTATTCGCTAAAAATAATTTGGAAGCTTTATAAAATCTCGTTTAATTTATAAAACTTGTCGACTCAATTAAATTTGATAGCGTTTTTCTTAAAACATCTGTTTTCTAAAATTTATAGTTTTAACTCGATTTCCTAATTATTTATAAAATACTGTATATTGACTTATTATATTTTATGTATATTTTGAGTAACGAATTTAGAAATATATTAAAGTTACGATAACGACGATAATAATAAATTATTAATTTCGTTAGAAATGTTATTTTATACATTTCACTAATTTTAATATCTTACGTATTTTCTATAAGACTATTTTTAGTAAGTTTCTAAAATTAGTAAGTTTCTATTTATAGAAAGTTTCCCTTTTTATATAAATGTTTATTCCTTTCATCTCCATATTATTTATAATGATTATATCTCTTGAATATCGATAATGGCTGTTTTGGAGTTATGGAATAAAGTCAAGTGTGGGGTTAGAGTAATAATCTGGGGTTTACGGTTTTGCCATCAACTATAAGGCTAGTGTATCAGGAATCGGTTCATTGGTTGTTTAACCGGGTGACAGGTATCCTGGGAGTTGTGTACATTTTGACCTTAAGCTTAGGTCTCGCAGTAAGTCGCCGTCATAAGTTGAACTGGGTGACAGGTAATCCCATGAGGGGTGTACATTGTCTTAAACTAGGGCCACGCATTTATAAGTCGCCGTCCTATTATGGTTGAGTAGCTTAGTTAGATACCAAAGTTTGATTTGTTTGAACTAAGTTCTCAAAACTAGTTTTTAGTATTCTCCTGGTGAAAGGCTGACCTTCTACACTGAATATTTCCATAACGCCATTTTGAATATTTTTATTATTATCGACATTTGGTTTGCAGGTTGGCAAATATTTGATGTTTTCTTCTGAAAACTTGTTCTGATCTTATTGTTTCAATATTTTAAGTTTTCTCCGAAAGCTTATTTTTATTATATCATTCTAATGTTTTCCATTTTAAATATTTTGATATAATAGTACTATTATTTTCCATATGATATAATATGGCTGGGAGAACGTCCGAGTTACTCCTCACTGACGTGGCTGTTATGTTTATAACATGACAGGTGGTTGCTGCTGGGTTTTGGGTGTGAGCTAGCGAGTAGCGTGGATCCTACTCTTTCTTCATTTATGTAATTTATGGATTTGTATAACCCGTTTGAAAAATTTTCTTTTTAGCCTTTTTGTAAAAAGAGGCCTTTGTATTGACTTACCATTTCTTTTAATAAGATATAGTTTGTCAGTGTGTTTTAATCCCAACTCTACAGTGTTTCCGCCACTGTATTGCATTAGATTTTCTAGGGGATTACAAGCACAGTTAAAAATGTTGCATAAACCATAAAGCAACATTTTTGAGGTCATATGCAATATTTTCCCTGCGTTGCAATAGGCCTTTATTGTAGTAGTGATAGCAGTGTCTGTTTTGATGTACATAAGTTAATATCTGTTGTACGTGTTCAAAATTTTACAAAGTTAAAACAGTTTCTGTTGTAGTGTCCGTTTTTATGTACATAAGTTACTATGTGTTGCACATGAATTTATCATTATGTGTTAAACGTACATAGGTACTCCCGAAACTAATTCTGACAATGATTTAAAGATTCCAACTTGTTCTAAAGAATTGAAACCTTATGTGGGTCAAATTTTTCCGGGATTGGAAGAAGTTGGACTGCAATAAGCATTTGATTTTTATTCCAAGTATGCAACTGCTGGTGGCTTCATTGCTAGGAAGAGCACTACTCGAACTAGTCATGGTATCCTTCACAAAAGTACATTGTGTGCAACAAAGAAAGTTCATATGAACATAAGGGACAACAACAAAGAAGGGAGATAATAAGGATTGTCTGTATGGCTAAAATCATCTTAAAAAGAAGATCTGATATGCGATATGAAATCAAAGAATTTCATGAAGGACATAACCATTTTTTGAATACACCTTCCACAATGATGCACCTTAAAAAGGCAAGGAAACTCAGCATTTTGCACAAAAAGATGATCATTGACAACTCCATGGTGAACCAAGGTGGTGTGAAAACTTTCAGGATATTCAAGCAGTTCGTAAAGGGTTATAAATATGTAGGTGCATCAAAGGTTGATTTTAAAAATTTTGGTAGACATAAAGAAGTTTATCAAGGACTCTGATGGACAGATGTTCAATGAGATCCTTATGAAGAAGAAATCCATCTGTGACTCTTTTTGTTTTGGCTTTGACGTTGATGATAAGCAAAGGATCACTCGTTTATTTTAGGCTGGTCCTATAATGATAAAGAACTTCATGCTTTTTTCGTGATATGGTGTATTTTGAAACTACATATAGCATGAATAAGTACAAGATGATCTTTGCTCCCTTCACCGGTGTAGATCATCACAAGAAATGTGTCACATTTGCTGCTGGCTTTGTTGGGAGAGAGACTGGTAAGAGCTTTTCTTATTTCTATCGTTGTCATTATTTGTGTTCTGAAGATAATACGTGATGCACATAAGGAATTTTATTATATTGTTTTCTCAATGCATGATGCAGGTAACGACTTTGCTTGGTTATTTAAAAACTTTATAAAGGCAATGAGAGGTACTTTTCCTTCTTTCATTATCACTGATCAGGATCTGGGAATTAAAGCGGGGGTGGAGGAGGTTTTAGGAAGCCGCAAATTTCACAGATTGTGCATGTGGCACATCATGAAGAAGTTAATAGATAAAGTGGGTTCTAAGATATGCAACGAAACAGATTTTCTTAACGACCTGAATGCTGCTGTTTGGGGTTAGGATGTAAACCTGACTCAGTTTGAACAGATGTGGCATGATCTTATCACTAAGTACAATCTTGAGGATCATGAGTGGCTTCAGCAGATATTTGAGATGCGTGAGAAGTGGATACCAGCTTACCACCACGATCTATTTCTTTCAGGGTTGATGAGGACAACTTCAAGGTCTGAGTCTGAGAATAACTTCTTCAGCAACTTCACGAACCCTCATCTGACACTTGTTGAGTTTTACATGAGGTTCGACAGTGCCATTGATGCTCAAAGGTGGGAGCAGTCCAAGCTGATTGCTGACTCTAATAGCACTTCCACCTCATTGATCAGTCTATTTTCTCTTAAAAAAACATGCTTCTGAAATCTACACACGAACTGTCTTCTATGAGTTGCAGGAGGAGTTAAAGACATCCATGTACAATTGTGGTGTTGATGAGATTATAAAGGAAAATGGTGTTGAACATATATCTATACAGGACAACTTCAAAAACAGGGCATATGTAGTTGACTATACACATGCAGAAGAGAAAATTGTATGTGCTTGCAAGATGTTCCAGCAGCGTGGACTGTTGTGTCGTCATGCTCTTTGGGTCCTGAAAGAAAGAGGTGCCAAGAAAATACTTAATTCATATCTACTTCCTCGTTGGAACAAGTTTGCAACATCCAGGGAAATGTTTGATGCAAATGGCACACTTCTTTCTGATTGTCGGTCATCTGATGGAATAAAAACAAAGGTTGCAGAATTATTGTCTGAAATTTTTGATTGTGTGACTGTGGTTGAGAACAAGGAAGAGAAGGTGGATGAACTCTTAGAAGTAGTGAGAGCATTCAAGGAGAAGGTTGAGGAAGAAGGAACAAACCTGCGAAATGATAAGAGGTCTGAGATCGAGTTTTTGATGGGTACCACTATTCCCACTGACATTAAGATCTTGCCTCCAAACCAGTCTAAAACTAAAGGCTCTGGAAGGCGGCTTATTATTTCGTCTAAAGAAAAGGCCACGAAAGAACATAAGAAGCCTCCTCGGAAGTACAATGCTTGTGGAGAGATGAGATACCATGATTCAAGGAATTGTCCTGGCAAAGTTTAATCATCATACATTCTCTTAATTTTACTTAATTTTAATATATTTTAAATATAATAAATTGTCCAGGGATACATTAAGTACATTATACTTTTATCAAGTACACTTGATTTTCAATTGAAAATTATTCATATGAACATCTCTATTTGATTTTATGTGCAGCAATTCTATTTATTTCTTCTTTTGATGTAGATAATTTACTATATATTGTATATGTGTGAAGTTTGTTCATAGTTAAAGCAGTGTTGTACTTATGTAGATAACTTACAACTTATTGTATATAACTTATACAATAGATATACATAGTTAAGACAGTGTCTGTGTTGATGTATAAGTTAACATCTGTTGTACTTGTCGATATTTTTACATATTTAAGACACTGTCTGTTTTGATGTACATAAGTTACTATGTGTTGCACATGTTCACAATTTGTGCATAGTTAAAACAGTGTCTATTTTGATGTACATAAGTTAATTCCTGTTGTACATTTCAAAATTTTTACATATTTAAAGCACTGTCTGTTTTGATGTACATAAGTTACTATGTGTTGCACATGTTCACAATTTGTACATTGTCAAAGCACTGTCTGTTTTGATGTACATAAGTTAATATCTGTTGTACATGTTGAAAATTTGTACATAGTTAAAACAATGTCTGTTTTGATGTACATAAGTTTCTATGTGTTGCACATCTTCCAAATTTGTACATAGTGTTAAAACAATGTCTGTTTTGATGTACATAAGTTAATATCTGTTGCACATGTTCAAAATTTGTACATAGTTTAAATAATGTCTGTTTTGATGTACACAAGTTAATATTTGTTGTACATGTCGATATTTTTACATATTTAAAGCACTGTCTGTTTTCATGTACATAAGTTACTATGTGTTGCACATGTTCACAATTTGTACATTGTCAAAGCACTGCCTGTTTTGATGTACATAAGTTAATATTTGTTGTACATGTTAAAAATTTGTACATAGTTAAAACAGTGTCTGTTTTACACGTGGCTGATTTACTCGAATTGAAGAATAAATAAATGAGTAGTACAATAAATGAAGTAGTTTAATTTCACCTTTATCATCTACTTACTCTCATTTTATTCACATCATCTACTTATTCACATCATCTCACAATATCTACTTATTTTCACATCCATCTCACTCAATCTATTTTCTTTTCGTTAATTAAATTTACATTAAGAAAATTTTATGCAAGGGGTGGTTGATAAATAATAAGGTTGAAGATAGATTAACAACTATAAACAACTCAAGGCAGCAGAAGATGCATAATCTTTCCTTCATTTTCAATCAGTCTCATCAGTTTGATACATATGATATACAATCTTCATCAACAACCGAAGTTATGTGCAACGTAGATTGCATGGGGAAAATTTATAAAAATCTTCCATCTTATGTTCATAAGGCTAACACGGCGATTGTCTGTAAAAGATGGGTGCGTATGTTTGTATTACACTCCAATGCACCTCGTTGGATTGTGGATTACAATAGAAGCTTGATAACATTGATCCGTGATGGAATGAATATTGTACTTAGGGGTGGAATTATTGTTTCAAAGAGATGCAGATGCTATCTGACAGATAATATACATGCAAAAACAGTATTGCACAATTATCATTTGGTAACTATTGATTGTAACGAAAATAAACACTTGGAAACTATTGAGTATACTAAAGAAGAAAGTGATATATATAGACTGAAATTAATTACATTAGAAGAGTGGAAAGAGGTGAATGAATTATGTAAAATGTTGCGCAGTGAAAATGATATTTAATGGAAATAAAATTAAAATGATATATCTGATGTATATTAATTACCTTAATTTGTTTATTAATTTGTATGTTTTGGTATACATAAGTTACTTTATAATGAACATAAGGCATGCATATAAGTTGATAAATGGGTGTATATAAGTTGATAAATGGGTACACAGAAGCCATAGTTCAAATAAACGGGTGAAGATAATAATGATTTTTTGTGAATATATTACTCCGTAGAATAGATCATTCAATCATGAAAATTTCTTGTTGGCTGTAGAGCATTTTACATGATCTACATCCTTTTAAATAATCTTCTAATGAAACATGTGATCTGTAATCTTCCTCTTCCGTAGTTTCAATAATCTTCAAATGTTTATTTTCTTCATATCCAAGTTGAAAGATGTGCAATAATCTTCTAGCATGCATATTGTTCATCAAATAACATCTGCATTTCTTGGAAACTTCAATTCCATCCCTATGAATAGTAGTCATTCCTTGAATATGAGTTGTTCCCAATCTTCTATTATAATCTAAATTCCATCTAAGTGCATCAGACTGTAATAGAAACATTTGAGACCACCTCTTGTAAACAATAGCCATGTTAGCTTTGTCACAATCAGACGGAAGCTTTTGAAAGATTTTTTCCATACAATCTTCATTGCACATTACTTTGGTTGTTGATGAAAATCGTCTTCCATATATTTCAACTTCATGATGATGATTATAAATGAAAGATAGATGATCAATCTTCTGTTCCTTGCTGTTATTAATGGTTGTTACTATATCTTCAATTTCATTATTCTTCACCCATCCCTTGCACAATATTTTCATGGTGTTATTAATGAAGTGAAGTGAAAAACGCGAACAATATATATTAGTATACCCTTTTCAACAAACACAAGTAACTGAATCATAGAGAAAGATAGGGTACTGCATAAGACCCTTTTCCTTATTCAAGGTCACTAATCCCGCAAATAACTGAACCCTAAGAGGGTATTAGTGAACCCTGACGTGGATGTGATTCAAAGATGGGGTACTGCATAAGACGGGACGAAAAAGGGTTTAGGGTTGGATTAGGCGTACCCGCTTCGCGGTTCCGCCTAATCCAACCCTAAACCCTTTTCCTTATTCAAGGTCATTAATCCAGCAAGTAACTGAACCCTAAAAGGTATTAGTGAACCCTGTCGTGGATGTGATTCAAAGATGGGGTACTGCATAAGACGGGACGGAAAAGGGTTTAGGGTTGGATTAGATGTTATTGAATGATTATGTACATCCCGTATTTATATATGTACTCAATTTATTGACCTATACAGTAAAGCTACACATATACCGAGTTTGAATATAAGATAATAGTTAATTAAATATATTTTGAGTCCGTATTAAATGCCTATACCTACCCCAGATTGGTTTTTGATGCGCGGAGATACATTACTTTACTAACCCAAGCTTATACCTACCCCAGTTATACTTTCCCCACCTAGACCTTATGATGTCTTTAGATGGAATATGAATAGGTGATATTTACATATATACATTACGTAGTGGAAATATGTACATCAAAAATTATTAACGTAATTCAGCTCACTATAATATGTCCTTGAATGATTATGTACATCTGATATTTATATATATATACTTTACACATTAACCTATATACAGTATAGCTAAACAATATAGTAAATTTGTATAGATGGGTTATGTACAACTAATATAGAAATATGTACATTGATGTCCTCAGTTGTATTATGTACAGTTGTTCTTTAAATATGTACGTCACCTAGTGACCTATATACTGTACTTGGTGTTTTAAAGTAAAAATATGATAGACTCCGTATATAATTAATAATATAGTGTATATAACTTATGATTTGACACTAGTAAAGACCACTCTAATATGTATAACTAGTTGAGATATGTACATCTAATATAGAATTATGTATAATGATGTCCTTGGATGGATTATGTACAGGTCATATTTACATAAATACATTACATCAAGAATTATTAACGTAATTCAGCCCACTGTAATAAGTCCTCGATTGATTATGTATATATATATATATACACATATATATATATACACTTTACATATTGACCTATATACAGTATAGCTACAAAAATTAAATTTGTATATTAGGTAATTAGTCAAAATCATTTGGTATTTATGTACAGATGATATGTAAATATATAAATTCGTAGTGTCAAATATGTACATCACGAATTATTAATGTAATTCAACAGTATAAATTGGGAATACAATTGATTCAAAATGATTCAAGCACTGTAAGATACAATGTACACTGGAAATACATTGTACAGTGTACTTGGACAAATTTGTCATTATGGGAAATGATGCTTTTAACGCGTGGAGCATTTATTAAAATACCTTCCCCAGTTATACCTTTTTTTTCAAATTAATGACAATTTTCACATTGACAGTATAAAAACACACCCACACCCACGCAAACACCTACACCTACACCCACATCCATAATCCCTCCCTCTATGCGTTAAAAAGTCTTTATTATTTCATGAGAAATAATGATATTCATGGAGTTATTTCATCACGCACTATTCAAATGAAATCTTTAGTTGATTCGTCTTTAGTACCTTAGATGAATTGGTGGAAGTTCAAGTTTTGTGTTGATCTGTTATCAACACAGGGGTATGTGATACCGTTATAGTCCCTTGAATGGTACAAAGCCATGAGGGTATAACGTGTCGAATATACCAGGGATGAGTTCTACAAAGGAAAAGGTTCTGCTTTAATTCCTTTATCGAGGGTGCAGATATGTGGCAGTGGAATGCAGCTGAAATAAACAAGTACTTTGACGGACCTATAATGGTTTTTCTTTTCATCTATCTTCAAAAGATGAAATATAGAAACTAATGGTTTTTTTCATCTACCTTCAAAGGATGAAATAAAGAAACAATGATCCTGTTCGTGCGTTCCCAACTATGTCGTATTGGACACAAGTGACAAAGGCAAAGAGGATAAAGGAGGAAGCTAAACACTCTGGAACGTTTGGGAAGGGTTATGTGATACTGTTACAGACATATTACAGTGCGTGGTTCACTTGTACTTGTAATCTTTTGTCTTTGTTTTGGATGCTGAAAAGGGTTATGTGCAAGTAATATAGAAATATGTACAGTGAACTGTGAACCACTGTAATATGTCCTTTATAGTCAAAAACATAAAATGTATGGAGTAGTACTTTAGATGGGTTATGTTCAACTTTTATAGAAATATGTACAATGATGTCCTCAGATGTATTATGTACAATTGTTATTTAAATATGTACATCACCTAGTGACCTATTGTGGACATGACATAGGTCCACCCCGACGCGGCCACGCGCGAGTTTGGGGAGGGGAATGAATCTCATATGAGATGGGTCGAATTGAAATTTAAATAGAAGTGGAGTCGCCACCGAAATTTGTGGGAGTTCGGTCCCGTTCGAACCCACTCTATATCTTAGTGGGCCATGCACAAAGTATGGCCCATTTGGATGTCAAAGTTTATGGGGTTCGTCCTTTTGCATTGCGATACCGATACCGACATTATCGGATATCGTGTATTGAATGACTCTCGTGCGCCAATGGTTTCGGGCATCTGGAAACCACGGTTCTGAGTAAGGGGTGAGGGTACGTGTTGGGAAGTTCACAAAGAACACCCAACTCCGCCCGCACATTAGCGGCCTCTACTAAGATATCGCTTGACTTTTGAATACGCGTGTTAGTAATTCGTTTGAATGATATGCAAACAATGTTTTGACTAAACATGCGAATATTTGAATAAGTTGCTAAGTCGATTTAATGCATATAAAATGAACGTCAAAGTTGTATTTTGCATGCGAGATCCATTTTAGTACATTAAAACTAACGGAATAAAAATAGGATAAAAAGATATAAACAAACAAGTTAGTAACGGTGGTAACGATAATAACGATTTGTGAATAATATGGAATGATATAGAGTGATGTAAATGACATGATGCATGGTTTTGAAAAAGTAGTATGACACGTGATTGACTTGACACGTGTTGACCGAAGTCATGAAAAAATATTACTGAGACTCGAAAGGTGTTGTGGGACTCACGGTTTTGTCGTGATAAAGGCCACTCGATCGAGTCATTGAGGGACTCGACCGAGTTGACCTCGAAAAAGGATTATGCCCAAGATTTGAGGTGTTACTCGACCGAGTCACTAAGAGACTCGACCGAGTTGGTCGCCACTCGATCGAGTCATTGAGAGACTCGACCGAGTGGTCCTCAAAAAGCCATTCTGCCTCGGTTCTGAGGTGCCACTCGATCGAGTGCCCCTTGTACGAACATTTGTTCGCTTCGCAATTGGTCATAGATTTCGAAATTGCTTTTTGATTTGGGAAAATCGCTAATTTTGTCTAATCGGGCAGAAATATTGTATGATTTGTGCTCGATTCGGATTTTGATACTCGTCGTATCCGATATTTGATTATGGAATCAATATCGAATATTTAGAGCGGAATCTAGGAAAAGAAGATGTTGTGAGTCGTTTAAATCGAACTAAAACGAAACAATATTATCTCCGCGTTTATAGTGTCGTAATTAATTCTTTCGAATTACGTGAAAACTATTTTAGCATCAACGAATTCGTATTAGTTAAATTTGTTGACTAATTCGATTAGATACGATATCCGACTATTGAGTCGGTATCGAATCCAAAGAACGACGCTTTAAACTGTATTTTAAAAAATGATTCCCTCCGCATCTCGACATCGTAATAAATCCTTGCGGTATTTTGTGATGTCAGATCCGCATCAACGGGTCTCGGTTCATAAAAAAGGAATCGGGCGCGTTTAAAGGGGAATATTGCAATCCCATCATCCCTTGAGTGTTTAGGGCGGGGATCCTCGAGAGGGCTCCACCACTGTTACAACTCGTAAAAGGGTTAGAAGGGTCTTATGCTAATATCGCCTTTAAACGTGCTCAATTCGAAATAATTTTAGAAATTTGATGAACGCGAATAGTAAAACGTGACTAATGATGCGACAAAAAATAAAAAGATACTCTTGTTGACGTTGACTCGATTCAACAATCAAATATTCGGGGTGTCGGGATAAGCGACCTGCCACGTCGGGTGAAACACCCTTGTATTTGGATTTCCTTATTCCGTCATCTTTCGTATTCGACACAAATTAGCGAGCATTTTAATGTTTTAATACTAGTGATATTAGCGATATTAGATATGAGAAGAAAAAATAAAAAAATGAAGAAGACGAGAAATAGAGAGGAGGACGACGCGAGGAGAAGAGAAGAGAAGAACGGGATTTTTGCACCCTCAACCTACATGTTTCTTATTCTCGGATGGAACTTGTTTAATCGTGGCTCGGGCATGGGAGTATCGAGGTGAATGTAGATGGATTTATGGTGGTTTAGGGTTTGAACTTTCCTAGATGCTAGGGTTTAGGTTGAAGAAGTAGTAATTAGGGTTCTTGAATGTGTAGATTAGGGTTCAAAAAAAGTGTGTTTAATTTGCATGCAAAAGGGGGTATTTATAAGAATTTTCCCCCCACCC
The DNA here is from genome assembly GCA_958450325.1 of Agrostemma githago. Lineage (NCBI taxonomy): Eukaryota > Viridiplantae > Streptophyta > Magnoliopsida > Caryophyllales > Caryophyllaceae > Agrostemma > Agrostemma githago. The sequence goes on from OY288253.1 coordinate 53,819,154, forward strand.
GACCTAGGACTACTCGACCGACTGCCCTGCTGACTCGATCGAGTGGCCCAAAGTAGGCGTAAAATGGGCCTTTTGATGGCCCACTCGATCGAGTGGGTTAGCTGGAGCGAAGGGGTCCGAATTTTTGGACCTTGGGTTGAATATTTTGGTAGATCTTGTATTTGGGTTGGGCTTTTGATATTTGCATGGCTATTTTGTGTCTCGGAAACGACTTTGACCGGGTTTTGACCCGGTCGCTAAAAGACAGTTTTATTTCCGGTGTCGGTTTTGACCCAAATTAGTCTTATTTGATTGGAAACGACCCGCTGGGCCTGAATTTGGGGTTGGTTTTGTGATATTTGTACTCCGTAAAAATCCATAGCCAGAAACTAACGGTTTTGAGCCCATATCCGATCGCGTAGAAGCACGTTTGCGTCCGATCATCATCAGGTGTTTTTTTGGAAACCGCTATAGACACCTAGCAGCCAAATTTGGGTGTCTACAGAGCCCCCACTCTGACTGAGGCTTAGACAAGGCGAAAGTCATAGTAGCTACCAGGCCAATCGAGGATTAAGACCTGGTAGACTTCAGGTCGGGTCGTTTATAGTCCATTAGACTTGCGTGAAGGGCTTGCCAGCCAAAAGATAGAAATCATACCTGAGTTGATGCTGATAACTCCGTGGGGGATTCGGACCTGTTGTGTAAGTCCCGGGCGCGCCTGTATGTAGGCCCATCCCATGCTGATTCGGGAGATACGCCGCCTAGGGCTTTCTGCTGGGGAGATATATGAGTTGTGCGGGCTTGCCTCCAAAGCCTCGAGTCGTACCTGTATCCGTTACATAAATTTTGCATGCAACACGTAGGTAAAAATATGACTCGCGCTAAGGGAAAAAAATTAGAATTTTTCGAATTTTGGATTTTTGAAATTTTTGAAATTTTTTGAAAATTTTGACTCTTTTGAAAATTTAGGAACACTCGGGATGACTAATTCCTGGGCTAAAATTGAGGAATCAGAGACTGGGCCTGTATGCATAAACCCACTAGAATTAGGAAACTTCTATGGAAAGAGGGTTGTGAGGCTTGATGCTATAAATACCCCTCCCTTGTACTCCCTCCATTTATTAATGTTCTTCCCATATGCTTTATACACGCTTCTTAAGGAATAAGAATAAAGAATGAAAATGGGAGAGAAGTTGATACAAGTGGGCCATAGTAGAAATTATTAGAAAATGAGGATGTGAGAGACTAATATGGAAAGAATAGAAATGGGTAGAACATTAAAAAACAACCCAAAATGTAATATGGGTAGAACATTAATAAATGGAGGGAGTATTAGTTTTTCTCACAATTCACTTCACAATTCTCTTCTCCTCAAAAAGAAAGCTCCTTATTCTTTTCAAGAAATTTAGCCATGGGAATTGAGCATTTGACCGCGATGTTGCAAGAATGGTCCCGCCACTTTAGGGACACTGATAAGGTAGCTTTAAACCAGACGGGTATTACTCAGCTGTATACGTTCCGTCAGATGCAGGTGGATCGCCACTTCCTTGATGCTTGTTTGTTCTATTGGGACGGCACATATCATGTTTTTGCCTTTCCTCGGGGCGAAATTTGTCCTTTACCCGAGGAGATTGCTGCTGTGGGAGGATGGAACCCTATACTTCGTCCTGTTGTCCCGTTTTTGGTCCGCGATCCTAGGAGGAAGCTACGGGAATTTTTAAGGCTTTCCCATAACGAAGTATCTCGAATGGCCGAAGGTGATACTATTTCTCTGATTGACTTGGCCGAGAAATTTATGAACCCTCACCATGTCCGGGTCAGACCGGCCCACAACCATAGTGCTTTCTCTTTTTGCATGCTCCATGTTTACGCTTTTGAAGGTCACATGGATTTGTTGTCGTGCATGGGCGATGTTCGTCTTTTCACTGTGGTTGACTTGATGGAGACGGAGCACAGTCCAGCTTGGCTGATTACGGGGGAGATTATCCAAGGTCTGGATAACCGTAAGAGGGATTCGTCGGTTCGCCTGACCGGGGGCACCCGTTTATTGCAGGTATATCGCTTCGGGTTTTTCCGATTTTTTTCGATTTCTTAATTTCTCGATTTTTTTTTATTTTTTCCTTGCGATTTTCTGCTACAGTGTGCACTTGATCGAGTCACCCTGGTACTCGATCGAGTGCCTTCATGAAAAGCCCCCTGCCCGATTTCAAGGGTGTCACTCGATCGAGTGACCCCTAGGCACTCGATCGAGTGCCCTCTGGCGGACGTCTATTTTGTCTCGAAAATTCATATATATATTTTTTGTTTGTTTCTTTTCAGCTTTGGCTATTTGAGAGGCTATCGGTCATAGATCCTCTTCTTGACCCAAGTCGATACCGACCTAATCAGGTGATGACAAGGAGACGGGCTATTGATTTTTCGCGCCATATCACTCAGAAATATTGGGACGAAGTGTTGTCTTTCCATGGCGGTCCGCTGATCCGATGGGTAGTGCCATGGTGGCCCATTTATTTTTGGACGGGCTTGGCCCCGAGGGATAAGGCTCGCTATCAAGTAATCTTGTCTTTCAGGCAGACAATTCACCTTTACCCCGACCGCATACTAAGGCAGTATGGTTGGACCCAAAGAATTCCAGAGGTTGAAGCAGTTGTGAGTGAATCTACCCAACTGACTGATGTGATGTGCGACACTTGGATACAAAGATGGTACACCCGGCCCAGTTGGCCCATTCCCAAATCTCTTCATTCAATTTGGGTATCGGATTCTTATGTGAAGTGGATTAAAGTCGATTCTGCGAAGGCCCGAGCTGCTTTGAAGGTTGATGAAGCTTTTGACCTGCTGCGGAGAGAACAAGTCAAAGACAATCGAGGCTTTTTTGACGAAGGCGACACTCCTGCCACCTTAGTCCGTCTAATGTCAGGTCAGAGAGGGAAACCTAGGACTCAAGCTGAAGGGTCCAGTGCTAGAGGTGCGCGGGGGAAAGTGAGCCCCCAAACTGACTTGGAAAGAGACTTTCCTCGAAACTGGCAGTTCAGGACCGACTTGGTCCTCGGGAGAGGCTACGCGAGCACGTGCGGGCTCGACTTGGACCAGTTACAAAGGCAGAAGACCCACCGTCGAAGAAACAGGTTCGAGCAAAAGAGGTTCCCTTGGTGATTCGGGAACGCTCTCCCCCGCCCCGGCGACATCGGGCTCCACGCGACCCGAAGGACAAGGGAAAGGGCAAAATGCCATAAACACTAGTACCCTTAATTTTATTATTTAGATATTATTATTATTTTTTGTGGTGTGCTTTTTTCGTGTGTTTGCCGTTTTTTTTGTTGTGTGTGATGTAATTTTGAAATTCCCAAGTTTATCGGGTTTTTAATAAAAGACATATTAGTGAATACCGTTTCTGTCTTTTTCGTTATTGCAGTGGTTGTACCCTTTTGAGAGGATGCTTACGTATCCACAATTAGCGGAATCAAACCAAACGTAGTTCAAACATAGATTTTTTTTTTTGCAATTTTCGAAATACACCAAGACTATTAGTTCGAGATGTACGACAATATGATAAGTAATCCTAGCTCATTGGCTTGCTTATAATTTTTAAAAATTTATAAAAAGATTTTTTTTTATAAACTTTTGCAAATGACATTGAGATAAGGCTTAAGGGCAGTAACGCTTCAGCTGGTCCAAGTTGGTTGGGTTGACGAATTCATTCTCGTCCAAGTCTGTTAGCATCACTGCTCCTTCTGATAGGACCTTTTTTTACAAAATACGGCCCAACCCAATTGGGTTTGAATTTTCCTCTTGGGTCAACCGGTAGTAATGCACCGACCGATTTTAGAACTAGATCCCCTTCTTTGATATTTCTGGGCCTAACTCTTTTGTTAAAAGCCCGTTGTATCCTCTTTTGATATATTTGAATGTTGTTGAGGGCCCGGGACCGTCGTTCGTCTAGAAGAACTAGCGAGTCGTATCGGGCTTGGACCCAATCTGCTTCAGGCACTTGGCTCTCAAGTAAAATCCTGAGGGATGGTACTTCCAGTTCAACTGGTTGGACCGCTTCCATTCCGTATGTTAAGTAATAAGGAGTTGCTCCGGTTGCGGTGCAGATTGACGTTCGGTACCCCCATAGGGCAAAAGGTATTTTGTCGGGCCAGTCTTAGTAATTCTCGGCCATCTTTTTAAGTATGGTGACAATCATTTTATTAGCCGCCTCTACCGCTACATTTGTTTGCGGACGGTAAGGCGAAGATGTATGCCTTTGGATTTTATATTTTGCTAGCAAAGTAGCGGTTTCAGCTTGGAAATGGGTCCCATGATCACTGATGAACTCGTGCGGGATCCCGTACCGGCATATAATCTTGTTCTGGATAAAGTTGGCAACATGCCTGGCATTCAAGATCCGGTACAACTCGGCTTCGACCCATTCGGTGAAATAGTCGATAGCCACCAAAACGAAACAGTGACCTCCTGTCCCGGAAGGGTTCACCTATCCAATTATATCAATTCCCCATGTTGAGAACGGTCATGGTGACGTCATGGTATATAGTAGGGAAGATGGCATATGTTGTACATTGGCAAAAATCTCACAGTTATGGTAGTGTTTCCATGCTGTTCCAATAATACCGGAGCATCATGATTTTTCGGGCTAGCATATGGGCGTTCATATGCGGGCCATTTTCACCATCGTGTACATCGGCCATAACCTTCTCGGCCTGTATTTTGTCGATACATAGGAGGATAGCCCCCTGTGCCGTCTTTTTGTACAAGTGTCCATCGTCCGTACGAGCGAATTGGGTTGCCAATCTTCGCAAGGCTTTCTTGGCCCGATTTTCAGTTCCCAGGGGATATTCTCCCGTTGTCAAGTAGGTTAGAACAGACTGATACCAAGGTTCTGCATCGGTTATTTCGATATCTTGAATGCCGTGAATATAGGCCGGCTCGGACTGTCTTTCGACGCAGATCGGCATACTGGTCAGATGCTCCGGGATATTTAGTAAGGATGCTAATTTGGAAAGTGCATCCGCGAACTGGTTTTCTTCTCGGGGTAGATAAATGTATTCCACCTTTTGGAATTGTTTTTCGAGAACCCTTACTCGCGCCTGGTAGGCCACGAGATTGGCGTTCCGAGTTTTCCATTTTTGGAGAGCTTGATTGATGACTAGAGATGATTCGCCGTGGACCTGGAGGTTTGTTACTCCTAAATCAGCGGCGGCTTGCAACCCATGAATGCATGCTTCATACTCGGGTGCGTTGTTAGTCACGTCAAAGTCCAGTTTAATCGATAACAGTGTATGCTCTCCTTTTGGCGAGATTAACAGAATCCCGATTCCAAATCCTCGGAAGTTCGACGCTCCATCAAAATACAAATCCCATGTCTCGGTGTCAGTATGGAATATGTCTTCATCTGGGAAGGCCCAAGTATCGGTGTGTCCCTCTTCTGATATGGGGTTGTCGGCGAGAAATTCGGCTACAACTCGGCCTTTGATGGCCTTTAATGGTACGAACCTGAGGTCGAATTCTGCTAACATTAAAGTTCATCTGGACATCCTGCCATTGAGGATGGGCTTTTCAAACAGGTACTTGATAGGATCCATTTTAGATAGGACATGTACCTCGTGACTGAGCATACAATGTCGGAGCTTTTTAGTGGCCCAAACTAAAGCTAGGCACGTTTTCTCGAGCATTGTGCACTTGCATTCGTATTCCAGGAACTTTTTAATGATGTAGTAAATAGCCCGCTCTTATGAATCGACTGTCTGGGCCAGCATAGCCCCCATGGCTGTCTCAGTCGTTTTTAGGTTTAACGACAAAGGCAAACCGGGTTGAGGTGGCATTAATACCGGCGGTGCAGACAGGATCTCCTTGATTTTATCGAAAGTCGTTTGACATTTATCGTCCTACAGTGTTCGTTCTCCTATCTTCAGTTACTTGAAAATGGGTTCACATACCATGGTTAACTTTGAAATGAACTGGCTGATATATTGGACCTTCCCGAGAAACCCCCTTATCTCTTTTTTGGTTTTGGGCGGTTGCATCTCGGTGATGGCTTTGATTTTAGCTGGGTGGACCTCGATGTCGCTTTGGCTAACGATATGGCCCATTAATTTGCCTGATGTTACCCCGAAACTGCATTTTTGAGGGTTTAGCCTCATGTTGTATTTGCGTAGTCGGGTAAAGAATTTTCTTAGGGCCGCAATGTGCCCGCTTCGGTCTTTGGACTTGACAATCATGTCGTCCACATAAACCTCCACTTCCTTATGCATCATGTCATGCAGTAAGATTGTTGTGGTTCGTTGGTAGGTGGCCCCGGCATTGACGAGACCAAATGACATAACGTTGTAACAGTAAGTACCCCAAGGTGTAATGAAGGTGGTCTTACTCATGTCTTCTTCCGCTATTTTGATTTGATTGTACCCGGCATACCCGTCCATAAATGATGGAAGGGCATGGTCGGCCGTGTTGTCCACCAGTATATCGATGTGTGGCAACGGAAAATCATCTTTTGGCCTGGCCTTATTGAGGTCCCGAAAGTCTACACATACCCGCACCTTACCGTCCTTTTTAGGTACCGGAACGATGTTTGCAACCCAGTCTGGATATTCAGACACTTGTATAAAGCCCGCTTTAAATTGCTTGTCGACTTCTTCTTTGACTTTGAGAGACCATTCGGAAATCATTCTTCGGAGCTTTTGTTTTACCGGCTTACACCCATCTTTGATGGGTATACGGTGTTCAGCTATTTTCCGATCTATCCCCGGCATGTCCTTGTAGGACCATGCGAAGACATCCTTAAATTCTTGGAGGAGGTCCGTGAATTGTTTTCTCTCCTTAGGATCTAAAGATAAGCCCAACTTATGTATCTGGGGCTCTAAAGTGGTTCCCACGTTAATGGATTCAGTTTCTTCAATTACCGGATCTCGAGATTCCCTTTGTACGAGCTGCTCGATCAAATGTGGAGGTAGGGGTACCTGTTCGTCGGGTTTCTCAATGTCATTGCATACAAAATTTTTGAAAGTATTTTGAAAAAAAGACAAGTCGTAAGCGGAACGGTTTTCGTTATTATTAATAGTAAATTTGGAAAAGAGCTCGAAGAGAGCGGCCATCTGATCGTTGGTCAGTGGCGGGATAGGGAGTGCTCTCGGGACGGACCCTGAGGCTCCGGTGGGTGCTACTAAAGGAAGAGGGGTTACAGACTCAATTCTAGTACTGGACCCTGTAGACTTGGACTCAGACTCCGACTCCGACTCAGACTCAGACTCGGACTCGGACTCAGTATCCGGCATGTCTCCCTCGCTGGTCGTCAGCTTGTAGACTCGTCCCTGGCTGTCGGTCCACTTGATGGTCTTCTTCCAGGCCCTTTTCCCGGTGTCTGCACCAACTTCGGAGATTAGCTTCGTTGGATCGAACCGATTGCTGCGAAGGATCAGGTTGACCAGATCTTCTTTGAAGGTCGAGATAGCCTTATGTTCCCCAAATAGGAGCCCCAGCATGGGCTCAGTGTTGTCACCCTCCTTTGATTCAGTCTGCACGAGGGCAGATATTTCATCTGGGATGAAATTGCATTCCCGAGCTGATTTGGTCTCGGAATATGTGATGGTGGGTCGGTATAGCCCTACTTGAATAGCCCCAAAAACTGGTGTAACGAAGTAGTCAGTTAGTTTTGGGCTGTAAGGGCCCAAGTAGGTACCGTTGATGATGTTGGTGGCCTTCTGAATACCGGCACGGACCACATTTCCCAGGGTTATAGCGTACCCAAACCGAACCGTGATTCTCCGTCGTTTAGGACCTCGATGATCTTCCCAGCTGGAAGATATGGTCTCGAGGTGGCCCCCGATAAATAGCCCAAGTTTTGTAGCATCGTATCGATGCTAGTAGTGAAGTAGGGCCTGAAGAGATATTCTTCTTCAATCATTCCCACGAAATCAAATCCCCGTGGGTCGGCCCGGCTCGTAGTGTTACAACTTGCCATGGTAATGGGGGTTGCCTCCAGTGTGATGACACCGTCTTGAAGAGGCATTTTGACCTTTTTATGGAGGGTAGAGGATACGGCCTTGACCCCATGGATCCAAGGCCTTCCGAGCAGCAAGTTGAAAGACGAGGTGACATCAATCACCTGAAACTCCAGTTCTTTCTCGATTGGGCCCGTTATGATTGTTAATTTAACGGCCCCAGCAACCAGTTTTGGGCTTTCATCGAAAGCCTGGATAGTCTGCGCGGTTGGAAGGTAGTCGGCCTCGGTGATGCCGAGGGCTTTGGCGGTCCTTAGAGGAAGGACATTTACAGCGGATCTGTCGTCGATCAGGGTCATTGGGAGGTACTTCCCTCGGCAAATAACTGTGATGTACAGGGCCAAGTTATGGGCGGCCTCGAACGGTGGAAGGTCAGACACAAAGAAGGTGATAAGTGGGCTTTCTTCTTTGAACTTTCCCTTGAGATAGGGCATAATAGTGGCTACTATTTCAGTAGAGGTAACCTGTGACTCGACCTTATTGATTTGATCGAGAGCCTTAGTCAGTGCTTCCCGATGTTCTTGTGAGCTAACCAGAAGTTGCCATATGGTTAGATCGGTTCGAACCCTCTTCAATTGCTTGACCAGGGCTGTGTCGTTGCTTGGTTCCTCAAGGGTAGATTCCGTCCTGGCAGGTTCAGTGACGGTTGTGGGGGTAGGATGCCCGGTGGTGGCGAGGTGGTTGGTGGCTAAGGCTTTAGACTTAGATTTTCGAACCTCTTCAATGGTGATGGAGACAGCTTCCCCTTTGGCTAGGTAGACATCTTCTTCATCATCGAACCATATCCCGTTAATTTGTGGTATAAATGGGGAAATGAGGTGGGAGCAGTCGATTACCTCTCCGATGAATATAGCTTGAGCACTGAACGGGTTTTCTGTGTTGCTCGGCATGTCCCCGGGCAACGGTATTTTCCCGCTTTCGATCAGATCTTGGAGCAGGTGCTTCAATTTCCAACACTTTTCAGTATCGTGCCCATTACCTCGGTGATATTGGCAATAGGCCTGGACATTGTAGCTCTTGGATCGCTTTTCTACCGGGGCCTCTGGAGTTAGGCCTATCGGTTAGATCAGGCCTTTTGAAGATAGCCTTTGTAGGGCGTATGTATAGGTGGTCCCTATATCAGTGAATACCCGAGTTGGAGTATTCTTTTTGGATGAGGTATCTAGTAGATTAACCTCGTTAAAGATGCTGCGGGTTGCAGCTGCAGGTGTGGGCTTGCTGATGGATGAACTAGCCCCTTGATATCCCTTGGTAGAGGCCTTAGTAAGGCTCTCTAACCTCAAGTCGTCCTCGATCCTTGTCCCCATTTCAGTTAAAGTGGCAAAGTTGGGGATGACGGCGTATCGGAGATGGACCCGGTAGGAAGGGAGGAGGTTCTTGACAAAGGCCTCCACTAGTACTTTTTCGTTGGGCTTATCGACCAACTTCACACTCTCGGCCCTCCACCTTTGAAGGTATTTGGTGAAACCTTCTTTGGGCTCTTGGGCCATAACTTCCAGGGTACACATCGTAGTCTGGATCTCGGTATTATCAGCGTAATTCCGAGCAAACTCTGTCGCCACATCATCCCAAGTCTTGTATTTCTTGGAATCGAGCCTGTACGTAGTACCAGGCTTTCGGATGCTTCTCAAGGGAAGAAGCAAACAAGTGCTTGAACATGCTTGATTTGACCCCCTTGACAGCCATGAATTGCTTGAAAGCCCGAATGTGATGGACCGGGTCTTCAGTACCCTCAAACATCTGTATGCCCGTAAGGTTGAGGTTGGCGGGTAGCTCGTCATTCAGAGGCGAATAGGAGTGAGCATTTTTAGTATGGATCGAGTTGTTGGTCGACAAATGGACCTGTTCTTCAAGCTTGCGCACGGCGCTGACCAGTTCAGCTATGGGCCCAGTGGGTTCAGATCCAGCATCAAGAGTCCCTTTTTCTACGGCACTCAAACGGGTGGCAAGGGTTGTTTGGTCAGTCCTGATAGCCGTCAATTGGGCTTCAAGCTTGGCTAGTGAGGCTGCCAATTGGTCCAAAGTCTCTTGCATTTTCTGGCGTTTGGTTAACGGTGGCCTGTCTGTAAGAATACCGCGTAATCAGAAACTGGCCCAAATCCTTGAATAAAAAGTACATCCCGAGCAAAGGAAACGACTCGGAAAAGACACCTAGACGGGTGACTTGTGAAAGGTGGGCCTCCCTTAGGATCCGACTATGCGGGCCGGGTCCTGTTCGAAGGAAGGTTCACGTGAGACATTCCCCAGACTTTGGACTCGATTGTGTAAACGGGCCCTCCCTTGCAGGAGTATGTCCTACGTAGGTGGGCCTTGCCTTAGTCAAATAAGGCAGACTGGGATATGGGGGAAACCCGCGATGTAAGATCGATGGAGTTTCAACACTAGAGACTTTCGACGACTTACGACACGACCCGACACTGCTAAATACGGGAAGTCCTAAGAAGAAGAAAGTTTTAAAAAGGAATTTTGGAGAAAATCCTGTAAAGGTGGAGGACGGCCCGATTTTTTTTCAAAAATCGAAAAAAACAATGCTATCGGGACGCGATTTCGAAGGTTTGAAAATATTTTCGAATTTTAAAATGGGCAGCATACCGGCTAAAAATAGGCTATTTTGAGTAAAAACATAAGTCCTAAATTCGGTAGCTTCCCGGGTTTTGAAATTGGATACTTTCGAAAAAGATACAATTTTTTGAAAATGACGGTTTTTGAAAACGACATAGAAACCAAGTAGCATATAGTCACGCAAGCATTATAATGACGCCATGTATGCTCTACACTAAGTCTCGGTCGGTCTAGAAAGGGTCTATACCAGTGCACATAGCCTATTCGAGAATCGGAACGGACTTCCTAAGTCGAGTTGAGCTTAGAACATGCCGCGAAACCGATACGAATCGACTATGAACATCTTTGACATATCCATATTGGAGTATATCATGGTATAGTGGGACGTCGGTCACCAGTACCGGCCCGGGAAAAGATAGGGTTATGCATGAACCGTAAAACTAAAACGCGTATTGTACTAGTCAAGCGATTTCTATTCGAGTCTCACCCTGAGGATGCCGATGGTAAGTCACGCATCAGTTAATCCCCAGCGGAGTCGCCAAATTTTGGACATAGGTTTGGGGAGGGGAGGCGAATGAATCTCATGTGAGATGGGTCGAATTGAAATTTAAATCGAAGTGGAGTCGCCACCGAACTTTGTGGGAGTTCGGGCCCGTTCGAACCCACTCTATATCTTAGTGGGCCATGCACAAAGTATGGCCCATTTGGATGTCAGAGTTTATGGGGTTCGTCCCTTTGCATTGCGATACCGATACCGAGATTATCGGATATCGTGTATTGAATGACTCTTGTGCGCCAATGGTTTCGGGCATCCGGAAACTACGGTTCTGAGTAAGAGGTGAGGGTACGTGTTGGGAAGTTCACAAAGAACACCCACCCCACCCGCACATTAGTGGCCTCTACTAAGATATCGCTTGACTTTTGAATACGTGCGTTAGTAATTCGATTGAATGATATGCAAACAATGTTTTGACTAAACATGCGAATATTTGAATAAGTTGCTAAGTCAATTTAATGCTTCTAAAATTAACGTCAAAGTTGTATTTAGCATGCGAGATCCATTTTAGTACAATAAAACAAACGGAATAAAAATAGAATGAAAAGACATAAACAAACAAGTTAGTAACGGTGGTAACGATAATAATAACGGTTTGTGAATAATATGGAATGATATAGAGTGATGTAAATGACATGATGCATGGTTTTGAAAAAGTAGTATGACACGTGATTGACTTGACACGTGTTGACCGAAGTCATGAAAAAATATTACTGAGACTCGAAAGGTGTTGTGGGACTCACGGTTTTGTCGTGATAAAGGCCACTCGATCGAGTCATTGAGGGGCTCGACCGAGTTGACCTCGGAAAAGGATTCTGCCCAAGATTTGAGGTGTTACTCGATCGAGTCACAAATAGACTCGACCGAGTTGGTCGCCACTCGATCGAGTCATTGAGAGACTCGACCGAGTGGTCCTCAAAAAGCCATTTTGCCTCGGTGTTGGGGTGCCACTCGATCGAGTGGGCTAGGCACTCGATCGAGTGCCCCTTGTACAAACCAGGGTTCGCTTCACAATTGGACATAGATTTCGAAATTGCTTTTTGATTTTGGAAAATCGCTAATTTTGTCAAATCGGGCAGAAATATTGTATGATTTGTGCTCGATTCGGATTTTGATACTCGTTGTATCCGATATTTGATTATGGAATCAATATCGAATATTTAGAGCGGAATCTAGGAAAAAAGATGTTGTGAGTCATTTAAATCGAACTAAAACGAAACAATAATATCTCCGCGTTTATAGTGTCGTAATTAATTCTTTCGAATTACGTGACAACTATTTTAGCATCAACGAATTCGTATTAGTTAAATTTGTTGACTAATTCGATTAGATACGATATCCGACTATTGAGTCGGTATCGAATCCAAAGTACGACGCTTTAAACTTTATTTAAAAAAATGATTCCCTCCGCATCTCGACATCGTAATAAATCCTTGCGGTATTTTGTGATGTCAGATCCGCGTCAACGGGTCTTGGCTCATAAAAAAGGAATCGGGCGCGTTTAAAGGGGAATATTGCGATCCCATCATGCCTTAAGTGTTTAGGGCGGGGCTCCTCGAGAGGGCTCCACCACTGTTACAACTCGTAAAAGGGTTAGAAGGGTCTTATGCTAATATCGCCTTTAAACGTGCTCAATTCGAAATAGTTTTAGAAATTTGATGAACGCGAATAATAAAACGTGACTAACGATGCGACAAAAAATAAAAATATACTCTTGTTGACGTTGGCTCGCTTCAACAATCAAATATTCGGGGTGTCGGGATAAGCGACCGGCCACGTCGGGTGAAACACCCTTGTATTTGGATTTCCTTATTCCGTCATCTTTCGTATTCGACACGAATGAGCGAGCACTTTAATGTTTTAATACTAGTGATATTAGCGATATTAGATACGAGAAGAAAAAAAAAACAAAGAAGACGAGAAATAGAGAGGAGGACGATGCGAGAGAGAAGAGAAGAGAAGAACCGGATTTTTGCACCCTCAACCTACATGTTTCTTATTTTCGAATAGAACTCGTTTAATCGTGGCTCGCGCACGGGAGTATCGAGGTGAATGTACATGGAGTTATGGTGGTTTAGGGTTTGAAGTTTCCTAGATGCTAGGGTTTAGGTTGAAGAAGTAGTAATTAGGGTTCTTGAATGTGTAGATTAGGGTTCAAAAAAAGTGTGTTTAATTTGCATGCAAAAGGGGGTATTTATAAGAATTTTCCCCCCACCCGACCTAGGGATACTCGACCAAGTGCCCTGCTGACTCGATCAAGTGGCCCAAAGTAGGCGTAAAATGGGCCTTTTGATGGCCCACTCGATCGAGTGGGCTGACACTCGATCGAGTGGGTTAGTTGGAGCGAAGGGGTCCGAATTTTCGGACCTTGGGTTGGATATTTTTGTATATCTTGTATTTGGGTTGAGCCTTTGATATTTACATGGCTATTTTGTGTCTCGGAAACGACTGACCGGGTTTTGACCCGGTCGCTAAGAGACGGTTTTATTTCCGGTGTCGGTTTTGACCCAAATTAGTCTTATTTGATTGGAAACGACCCGCTGGGCCTGAATTCGGGGTTGGTTTCATGAGATTTTTACTCCGTAAAAAGCCCAAGCCAAAAACTAACGGTTTCGAGCCCATATGCGAGCGCATAGAAGCACGTTTGCGTCCGATCATCATCGGGTGTTTTTTTGGAAACCGCTATAGACACCTAGCAGCCAAATGTGGATGTCTACACCTATATACTGTACTTTTTTTTAAAGTAAATGTATGATAATACATAATACATAATTAAGAATATAATGTATAATCCGTAATGATTTGACACTAGTAAAATGTCCACTCGACTATGTATAACTAGTTGAGATATGTGCATCTAATATGGAATTATGTACAGGTGATATTTACATATATACATTACGTAGTGCAAATATGTACAATGATGTCCTCAGATGTATTATGTACAGTTGTTATTTAAATATGTACATCACCTAGTGACCTATATACTGTACTCGAATATGTATAACTAGTTGAGATATGTACATCTAATATGGAATTATGTATATTGATGTCCTTAGATGGATTATGTACAGTTGATATTTACATATATACATTACATTGTGCAAATATGTACATCAACAATTATTAACGTAATTCAGCAGGAAATATGATTCAATCACCATAAGTTGTCCTTGAATGATTATGTACATATGGTATTTATATATGTACTTAACATAATGACCTATACACAATAAAGCTATATATTTATTAAATTTGTATATTAGGTAATTATTCCAAAACATAAAAAGTATGGAATAGTACTTTAGATGGGTTATGAACATGTAATATTTACATATATACATTACGTAGTCGAAATATGTACATTAAGAATTATTAACGTAATTCAGCAGAAAATATGATTCAATCACTGTAATATGTCCTTGAATGAATATGCGCCTGGTATTTATACATGTACTTTAAATATTGACCTATATACAGTAAAGCTACAAATATATTAAATTTGTATAGTTTGGTTATGTACAACTAATATAGAAATATGTAAAATGATGTCCTTAGTTGTATTATGTACAGCTGTTATTTAAATATGTACATCACCTAGTGACCTATATAATGTATTTTTTGTTTTTAAGTAAATAATGATATACATAATTAATAATATACTCCAGTTATATAACTTATCATTTGACACTAGTAAAATGTCCACTCTAATATGTAACTAGATGAGGTATGTACAACTAATATGAGATTATGTATAATGATGTCCTTAGATTGATTATATATAGGTGATATGTAAATATATAAATTCGTAGTGTCGAAAATGTACATCACGATTTATTAATGTAATTCAGCAGTATAAATTTGGGATACAATGATTCAAAATGATTCAATCATTGTAAGATACCATGTACAGTGGAGATACATTGTAAAGTGTACTTGGACAACTTTGTCATTTTGGGAAAATGATGCTTTTGACGCGTGGAGATACATCAACTTTATATTCTTCCATATTTGTGAATATACCTACCCCACTTATACCTTTTTTTTTTCTAATTAATGACTTTTCTCATTTACACTATATATTGACGAAAGTGCACCCACAACCAAACCCACACCCACACCCACACCCACAAACACAATCCATTCCTCTTTGCATTATTTAATTAGAAATAATGATAATTATTCATCAAGTACCATGCAAATAAATTCTTTAGTTGATATGTCTTTAGTACCTTAGAGGAATTAGTGTAAGTTAATTAACACATAATTTGCACCAATTCATCGGAGGTCCTAAGGACAAATAATCTAAAGATTTTATTGAAATGGAGTTGGGGTATTAAATATTCACAAAGGGAGTTTAGTCTTTTATGTTTAATAATCATTAAATATGGAGGACATTAATATTATTTCTCGTGTCTGTATTTTAAAATTGTTTTGTTGTTGATGTAACTTATGTGTATTAAACTAAAGTCTTTTTTATTTTACATAGGTATAACACTGTCGAAGTATAGAGTACGAGTATTATTTTACCCATAAAAAACTATATGTAATATGATAAAATAATACTGACTGCAAAGTAATGATGACTTTTTCATACTCAAGTACCCTAGCGGACTTTTCATTTCAAAGTATTGATGATTTTTGCATTTAGAGACGTCACTTGCTTATGTCATACCTTGTGGGACTTGATTATGTTATACTCCCTCCGAGTTCCTATTATTGTCTCACTTTTCGTTTTGGGCTAAGTTTGATTTTTGTCCCACTTTTCTTTTTAGGCTATCAATGTGTGGTTCACAATTACTCTCTCATTTCTCTCTCTTTCTCCTTCTTTTTTCAACCACTCATTTTCCCTTCCTTATTTTTCACCCCAAAACCTTTTGGGACAATAATAGGAACTCTGAGGGAGTACGTATTAAACCATTAAGGCATTCAGTTGTAGTATATATTAAACCAAAGTAGTGTTACATAACTTACGATTTGTTGTACATAAATTATACTGCAGATATTCAAAGGTATACCACTGTCTCTTTAGGGTTGTATGATTTTATATTTAAACTACTCTTATGGTGTATTTTAAAATTGTATTAATGTTAATGTAATTTATGTATATTAAAACAGTGTCCGTTTAAATGTACATAAGTTAACTGAGTTGTACATAACTTATAACTACAACATAAATAAAGCACTGTCTGTTTTGGTGTACATAAGTAAATATTCGTTGCACATGATACATGTCTGAAAGCAATGTCTCTTTTAATGGATATATGTACATATAAAAAGCTATACTTGAAGTACTAACTAAGTATGGAGTATACTTACTGCAAAGTAATGATGACTTTTTCATCCTCAAGTACCCCAGCCGACTTGTCATTTCAAAGTAATGATGATTTTTGCATTTAGAGACGTCAGTTGCATAGGCAATTTACTTGATTATATTTCGAGACATATAGAGTATTCAGTTTTATTGCATTTGATTATGTTATATTAAGGCAGTCAATTGTCAGTAGATATTAAATCAGATACTTTTTTAGTGTACATAACTTACAATGTGTTGTACATAACTTATACTGCACATATTCATAGATATAACACTGTCTCTTTAGGGTTATATGCTTATATATTTATTAATGTTATGTGCATCAAATCTATACACTTGGTTTGAACAAACACTGTCATTTAATGCATGCATGTGCCTAACTGCTAAATTACGCACCAACCAAAGTGAATGATTGTATGTCATTTAATATCCGTTCTTTCCTCTATTTAATACTCGTAGTATTCCAAATCTTTCTCTATCATCTTTTTTCTACTATTTTTCATTTTCCATTTTCCTCTAATATAACAAAAAGGTAATGTTATACTCAATCTTCTCATCTGAAAAGAAATTTCTATGCTTTAATTTATACACTTGAATTCTATTTTAATTTACATTTTCTTATGTATTGTGCACATTTTTCATTCAGGTGTATTGACATCATAGAAATGCGTGGGGTAGGTGACGAATAATGAGGTTGAAGATAGAACAACAACTATCAACAACTCGAGGCAACATGAAATAAATAATCTGTCTTTCATTTACAATCAGTCTCACGACATTAAGATACGTTCTAGGCGATCCTTAGTAGCACGAAAGGTTTTGTGGAACCAGGATTATAGGGAAAATATTTTTGAAAAACTTTCCTCTGATCATGACAAGGCTAATGTGGCAGTTGTTTGCAAGAGGTGGGCTCAAATGTTTCTATTAAGGAACGATGCGCCTAGGTGGAATGTCGATCATAATAGAAGCTTGCAAATATTGCATGGTAATGGAATGACGGTTGTTTTTAGGGTTCCTATTGTAGTTTCAAGCAAGTGTAGATGCTATTTGACTGATAATATTCATGCTAGAATATTATTGCATGCTCTTCAATCTGGTGAAGATGAAGTTGATGATTATTTTTCTAATTTCCCATATGACTATAGGTCAAAAGTGTACGAAATAGATTTAATGTTGCGTAGCCGTAAAGAATTTGTAATAATTGATTAATTTCTTATGTTATGTACGTTTAAACTACTTATGTCTTATGTTTTTCTATAATATTATGTATGCTTAAAATAGTTATGTATTATGTTTTTGTATGATATTTAAATGAACTTGATATTTTGGTATTTCATAAATCTTGGCATTCAATTGTTTTTAACTGCACCTATGTACGCTAAAAATTACGTTATGTACACTTAAAGTACTTATGTCCTATAATACCCAATAAACTTATGTGCAACATATAATACCCTATATACTTACAATTTGATATTTAAGTAATTAATTTAAAATCCAAACCGAAATAAAATTGTATTGATTAATTTCTTTTTTTAATGTTTTGAGTGTGTATTTACCTATGGTCGAAATTATGTGCGTTATATAATGCTTTATGTACTACATTTAAGACATTTTATACATTGGTAAATCACTGTCTTTGTGGTGAAAACAACTTACTTTAAAGCGCACATAAAGCATAGTTCATATAAGCCAACAAATTACGCACATTCTGTATTGGTGCACATAATATGTCTTAGAAGATTAAAAGGTTATTAACGGTAGGGCATAATTAAATTAAATACGAAACATATTCAACATAATTAATTTTTTTTTATTATAAAAACTTGTGCTATAAATTCTTATATTCTCAACACATTCTCACTCTGTCTCTCTCTGTCTCTCTCTATCTTTCTCTGTGTGTGTCTCTCTGTATCTCTTTTTCTATCTTTCTTTCTCAACACAAGATGAATGTCACATGTGATGAATGAATATACAATATTCAGCAACAACATAAATTGTGGTTTGCTTCTCAAAAGAAGGAGAAGTTGCCTTTTATATTTACCAAATTTGATGGACCTATTTCAAGTCCATATGTTGAATCACTTGAAAACGTTTCTGCAAATGAAGATATAATGGAAATAATTTTAAAAAAGTTCAACCCTACTTTTCGAAAGGAAGAGTTTGCAAAATTGACTCTTGTTTGCAAGAGGTGGGGTCAAATACTTTTGGAACATCCTCATTCTCTTCTTTTAGAAATGGAGTACAACATTAGTGAGCATACAACCATTGAAAATGGATTAGTTTCTCTTCATAGGAATGGTATCTTGTTGTCAAAGCAATGCAGATGTTATTTTCCTAATGATCTGCTTCGTAGAAATATACTGCATAACATGCAACTTCGACTCTCCAGAAAATGTAGTTCATCTTCATGGTTCTTCTCGTGAAGAATCAGAAAGAGAAAATTTTGAAGGTGTTCCAAAACAAGTGTTTCGTCGAGCATCTACTTTTGCTGCATATCTGTTTGAGCCAAGCAATTTTTATCCACATGTATAAAATATAACTATATTTTGCTTTTTCCTTATATATGTAATGTTCGTTACTATATAAAAGATGTTTGAAGTTATGTAAGTGTTATACAAGTAAATTTGAACTTATGTACACCTGTTATAAACTTAGTTACTAATCAAGTGTTTGTATATGTATGTGTACATAAGGGTATGTTTGAAGGATTATGAATGATTCAGTAAAATTAACCAATCTAATACGATATGACCAGATGGGTTATGTACAACTAATCGTTTTGTACCGGTTTTATTCTGTATTTCATAATTCTAGTATTAAGTTTATCAAGGCATTCAATTGTGTTTAACTGCCCCTATATACGCTAAAGTCTACGTTATGTACATAGTTAAGAATATAGTGTATATAACATATAATTTGATTCCAGTAATACGTAACTAGATAAGTTATGTACAACAATTATAGAAACGTGTACAATCATGTTCTCGGATGAATTATATACAGGTGATATGTAAATATGTACATTATGTATTGATCTATATACTATGACAAAACTACCTGTATAAAAGCTTTTTATATGATTTCATATTCGATGCATGTAAGTGTTTATTACATATAAATAAGGTTGAGGTTGGTTATTACTTTCTATTATTTAAGTAAAAAATTATATACATAATTAAGAATACAGTGTATATAACATATGATATATTCTAATAAATTGAACCAATCTAATATGTAAGTAGATGTGTTATGTACAACTATTATAGAAATATGTACAATCATGTCCTCGGTTGAATTATGCACAGGTGATATGTAAATATGTACATTATGTATTTATCTATGTACGACAAAACTACACGTATAAAAGCTTTTTATATGATTTATTATTCAATGCATGTAAGTGTTTATTACACATACAATGTATATAATAGATATGATATACATAGTTTAGAATACAGTGTATAGAACTTATGATTTGTTATAGTAAAATGAACCACTCTAAGATGGGTTATGTACAAGTTATATACGAATCTGTACTTAATGTCCTCAAATGAATTATGTACAAGAAAATTAATAATCTCCATATGTACATGCGTATTTATATAGAAAAACTGTTTCATATCTTAGGATTTAAAATATTAATAATAAAGTAATAAATACTCCGTATTAGACACATTATTTTGAAATAAAGTAATTACTCAGTATTCCACTACCCTAGGTGAATTTTATGACTTATTAAGACTTTTTTTTGTTTTGTTTTTTGAAGCTATGACGTATTAAGACTTTGGCAATAAGTACTGAGTATTCCTATAGTCACTTCACAACTATTGCATGAGTATAGAAACCTAGAAAGTCTGAAAAATCAAGTACAAAGTAATAACTAACTATTGTTCAACAATTCTGAAGTAATTTTTGCCGATCATCTTCAACAATTCTTTGGTGAGTGATATGTTCTTGATTCTGCGCATGCCATAACTAATGTTTTTTCGAGCGATTTTGTGAAATTTACTGTGGACATGACATAGGTCCACCCCGACGCGGCCACGTGCGGGTTTGGGTAGGCGAATGAATCTCCATATGAGAATGGATCTAATTGAAATTTAGGTCTATGTGGAGTCGCCACCGAATTTTGTGGTTATTCGGAACCATTCGAGCCCACTCTATGTAGTAGTGGCCCGTATACAAAATACGGCCCATTTCCGATGTCAGAGTTTATTGGGCTCGTCCCTTTGCATTTGATACCAATACCGACATTATCGGATATTGTGTATTGAATGACTCTCGTGCGCCAACGGTTTCGGGCATCCGGAAACCGAGGTTCTGAGTAAGGGGTGAGGGTACGTGTTGGGAAGCCCACAAAGGACACCCAACCCCGCCCGCACATTAGCGGCCTCTACTAAGAATTCAAATGACCTTCCAATACGCGCGTTAGTTGAACGGGAAAATGATATGCAAAGATTATTTTCCCTAAACATGTGAATGGAATTGAAAAGGGTTTCTATGTCGATTTAATGCAATTAATCCTACGTCAAAGTGGAATTTTAGCATGTGGGTTCATTTTAGTACAATAAAATAAACAAAAATAAATTGACAAGAAAATAACAAACTTGTTAGTAACGGTATAACGATAATAACAGTTTGCGAATAATGTAGTATGATGCATGGTTTTGAAAAGAATAGTAGGTCACGTGATGGATTAACACGTGTTGACCGAGGTCAAGGAAAAAAAATATATCGAGATCTAAAAAAAAATGTTTTGTCTAAAAAAAATGATGTTCGAAGAATAATAATAGAAAAGAGCGAAATTGTTTTCTTCGGAAAATTGATGATTTTATTAAATCGCGTACAAATATTGCGTAATTTGCACTCGAATTAATATTTTCGATATTTGTCTTATTCAATATTCGATTATGAAATCGATATTAAATACTTGGAATAATTTATACACGATTTTAATTGTGATGCTCGTCATATCCCATATTCGATTATGGAATCGATATGGAATACTAGAGTGAAAAAAAGAATATTGATTTGAATCGTTTAAAATAACCAAGACGATATAGATATTCCTCCGCGTTTGTAGTGTCATCATTCGAACGAATTAAATAACATCTACGTTAGCATCAACGAAAAATTGAATTGGCTAAATTGTTTGATTAGATTATTAGACTCGACATCCAATTATGGAATTGGCATCGGATCTAACGTATCGACACTTTGCTTGAATGAAAACATGATTCCCTCGGCTTTTCCGACATCGGAATAAATCCCTAAGGATTAGGATGTCAGATCCGCGTCAACGGGTTTCGACCCTTATTAAATATAATGCTTATTTTTTGAAAATTAATGTAAATATGCGACTAATGATAATGATGCAAACAAAATAAAAAAAATAGTGTTTAAGTTAACTTATCTCAATAATCAAATAATCGGGGTATTGGAACAAGCGACCGTCAACGCTGTGTGCAGTACACTTGTATATTCGTGTTTCCTTATTCTGATACCCCTCTTATTCGACACAAATAGATAAGTATTTTAATGTTTTGTATTAGTTATTATCGATATTATGATGCAATAAAGAAAAAAATAAAAAAAATAAAAAAGTAAGAAAAAGCGAAGAAGATGACGACAGGAAGAGAAGAAGGAGAGAACGGGGTTTTGACACCCTCAACCTACATGTTCTTGTCTTGGATCAAACTCGTAACCGTGGCTTTAACGCACGAGTCTTCGAGGTTTTATGGAGGTTAAGTTATGGTGGCTCGGGATTGATTCCTAAAACTAGGTTTAGGGTTTTTTTTGCTAGTGTAGAATTGCTATGGTTTGATTAGGGTTGCATGTATAAGATTAGGGTTCTTTTTGAAGTGGTAAAAGTTGAATTAGGGTTGAATTTGATGTGTAAGAGATGTGTAATTGTGTGTGCATGGGGTTGCTTATATAGGCATTGCCCATGTACTTTGGTGTCTAGGGTTTTTGCTCTGACGGACTTGACCTGATGGCCCGTCTGAAGGTGGACTGTTGGTTTTGCTTCTTGAGTTGGACTTTTTGTATTTGAGTGGCTGCTTTGATGTGTCTCAGAAACGACTTTGACCAGGGTTGACCCAATCGCTAAAAGTTGGTTTTAATTTTGGTGTCGGTTTCGGCCCAAATTAGCCTTATTTGATTGGAAACGACCCACTGGACCTGGATTTGAGGTTGATTGATAAGTGTGGTTTGTAGTGCCTATTTTGTAGTGTTTTGGTCCCATTTTCCTTGTAGAATCGCTCCTTGGGAGCGGTTTAGGGGCTTCTTATGCTTCCTTTAGTTCGTTTCAGGTTCCCGAGACCGATTTGGAAGAGTTGGAGCGATTCTGACTCTATACATACACATTTTGGAGCCAACGGAGTAAAGGAACGACGACTCGATGCTTTGGAATCGACCCCGAGACCTTGGGACCCAATCCCGAGCCTCCGAGACCCGATCTCGAGTCCCGAGAATCGGTGAGAAGTCCATGTGAGGCAAGGAGAAACCAAAAGGGTCATATTGGAGGCCTACAAGACTCATCCCCGACGGGTATGCACCTCATCCCGTCGGGGATGAAGTGCGCGTTTGGAAGTGCTACTGCAAGGCCGTCCCGGTCGGGACCAACCCGTCCCGGTCGGGATGGTGGGTCCGTCCCGGTTGGGATGACCCGTCCCGGTCGGGACCACCCAGCTTCAGCCCGCATTTCCTTTCTTTCTTCTCCCTTCCATTTGTAACCCTATATATACTCTTCCCTTGTTTTGTAAAGCTTATGTGAGACATTACCCATAAACCCTAGCCTAGTTTTAGCATAGATTAGATTATATTAGTGTAGATTAGTCTTTAGATTATCGTTAATCTTAGTTTAATGCTTGTAATTTGGGAATTCTTCAAGATCTTCACCAAGCTTGACAAACTTGATGTTTGTTTTGGGTTTTTCTCATCTATGCAAGTTTCTTTCTTCCTTTCATCTTCTAGTATGGTATAATCTTCTTTCCTTTCTCTTAATCTTTGTTCTTTCATTAAAGTTTGAATCTTTGTTGTGTGGATTGCTCATAGTTCATAGTTCTTGTTAGTTTCATTATGCTAGTTTGGTTGTTTGAATGGATTTCTCTTCATAGTGCTAGTTGTAGTTTGATAATGTTAGAGTAGTGTTCTTGCTAGGGTTAGTAAGGTGATTAGGGTGTTAATTGGGTGATTAAGAGTTTGTTGGAGATGTTGGTGGAAGATTTGAGGTTTCTTCTTGAGTGATGCATATTACATGTTTGTTGGAATGCTTGAATGACTAAGTAAGTTAGATTGCTTGTTTTTCTTGCTTCCCTTTGTCGTGTGTGTCGCCGGATGGGTTCCATGAGGAACCTCTAGGTCGGTCTCCTAGATTACCCTACTACCTCCTTCACTCTACTTCCTCCTTGACCATTCCGTTACCACTTTGACCCCGACCTAATCCTAGCCCGTTTCCCTTGTTTGCTTTCTTGCTTTAGACCTAGCTTAGTCCTAGTCTCCCCCTCCTTAGATTAGCTCGTCTCGAACTTAGTCCTAGACCGTAGCATACCTTAGTCGGACCTCCCGTCCCTGTGGATTCGACCCGACTTACCCTAGCTACCCTAGTTAGGTTAGTTGGTTATTTATTTGGTGGTGGGATCCACGACAAATCCCTTCCCATCAAATTGGCGCCGTTGCCGGGGACGGCGTAGTTTAGACTTTTGTTTGCTTAGTTTTGGACTTTGTTCTTGATTTTTGTGTTCTCTTCTCCTTGTGTATCTCCGTTTTTCTTCTTGTGTGTTACTCTCCCTTCCTAGTGCCTCAAAAGCACTAGGATACTAACGTTTGCTCAAGTGCTTCTAGCTCATCCTAGGTACCAAAGCAACGTTATGGACATGGCTCGTCCAAGCTACCATCAATCATCACGGGACAACTATGGGGCGAATTACCAAAACCCACAACTTTACCAACCATATCAACCTCATCAACAATCTTATGAACCCTCTTCTTACGGTTACCAAGAAAGTTGTCAAGGATCATTACAACATCCTAACAACTACCAAACACCCTCATATAACCCACAACCACAAAATCCCTACTTTGAGACATGTCAAATGTTGGCCCAAACGCTAAGGAGTCAAGATGAGACAATAATGTTATTGCAAAAGGGTCAACAATTGATGTTGACTCAAATACAAGGGGTTAGGGAGGAGTTCAAGGCCCAAATAGCGGTGCAAGATGCTCGAATCGATGCACTCATGGCTCATATCACGATGTTGACCACTCGAGCTCCACTACATGTTGAGGAAGGTTCATTTGGGCAAGAGGGTCGGGTTCCTCCACAAGAAAGGCAACCCAACCTTGAAGCTACAAATGAAGAAGAGAGGGTCGATCAAGAGACCATTGTTGAGTGTTGCTTGGGTGGTGAAGATAGGGAGAGAATAGAGGAAGTTGAAGCTTCAAGGGCCAACAATGAGGAGAGGAGTGAACATGATTCTCAAGATAACTCTTGGGGAGCCGATGTATTGGCTATCAAATTGGATTTGTTCGATTTTCTTCGTGATGAACCGGATGACAATCCAAAGCCAAGTGAAGACATACCTCCTCTAGGCCATATAGACAAGGTGAGTGAAAAGGAGCGCAATACTTGGGAAAAAGAAGTAGATGCCTTGGAACTTGCCTTGAACGGGAAATTGGAGGATCCTAAACCCTCCAATGAAGAAAACTCGATGCCTTCTCCTCCTCTAACGCACTCGATGCCTAGTCCCTTGTCTTGTGAAACGGTTGATGAAGAGCATCCTTGTCGGGCGGTGGAAGAGAACCCCACTCTCGACCCCGTAGAAGAAGCGACACCCCTAGGGTGTGATCTCCCACATCATGACACCGAGCACGACTCTAGACCACTATACCTACCGGATGGTCATAAGAGTCGTAGCTATGTTGGTTCCGAAGACCCGGAAGATCACGATAACCCCGAGCCTAATGAAGATGATCGCTTCTTCCCTCCGACTTGGAAGCTTTTGAAAGTGGCTAGGCTTGGCCATGTGAGCTTAAATGAAGATGTTGCTAGGGCATTTGACTTACTCCTTCGAGCTCTTGATGGCTATGGAGGTGTAGTTGGTGAGAGTACCTTATTGTATATATCTCTTTTTCTTGTTCTTTTTGCTTTTGTGTGTGTATATATGTTTGTTTGGTACCTTGGTCTCTAGGATTGGTAGTTTTGTGAAATTCTTGTCATTTGGATTGTTGATGAGCGATGTGAGGGAGGGAATTTGATGTTGTATTTGAGCTTATTGTCATAGGTGTGAAGTGAAGATGATTCCTAGAGAGGAATGGTTAATGATAGAGCTTGGTTCGTGAGTATGGAAGTCGGTTTTTGAAGCTTCGGTGAAGCTTTTGGGGTTTTGGAGGTCAAGCAGACCCATCCCGGGCGGGAAGGGAGCTTCCCGACCGGGAAGGATATGCCATCCCGACCGGGAAGGAGCCGTCCCGATCGGGATGGAGGTGCAAAAATTGGAGCTTGCTGGAGTGCCGTTCCGACCGGGAAGGTGGCTTCCCGACCGGGACGAGTCTGTCTTCCCGACCGGGACCATCCATCCCGACCGGGATGGTCCCCTTTCTCCTCTTTTGGCCTCTTCTTCGACATTTGGGCCCACCCAACCATTGTATACCCCCACCCAACCTCCCTACCCATCCTTGCTCATGTCATATGACCATTACACTTCATTTACATACCCTCACCTCATTTATCTTCCCTTTGCACCAAGTTTCACATCGAATTTCCACCCCCTCACACCATTACTACCTCACCATGCGGTTTGATCGAGGATGACGAGGAATAGCAATGACGAAGACAAGTTTTGTGCCTATGTTGATCTATGAGACGATGGAGCGAGTGAGTTGCTAACCCATTGGTACGGCAACTATCCTTTCTTTCCCGTCTTTTATAGCTTGTTTTCTTTTGTGTTTATTCCCTTCCCCTTGTACACTTTTGTATCTTGATGTCATGGTGGCCTTCGAGGCCTTGGTTTTGGTTGCTCCCGACTCTCGATGATGTGACTACATCGAGAGTCATTTTCAAAATCCAAATTTTACAAAATTTTCACTCTTTCTTTTTGAGGATTTAGTCGGATTTAGGCGGAATCCGGGCTAGGTGACGTGATTACATCTAGTCCTCCCCTCCCATTTCCTTTTATTTCCTTCTTTTTATTTTCTTCCCCCATCCATATCTTTTTCTTGTCTCGGCCCATGGTGACTTGACTACACCCCGGCCGGACACCTTCTACTCTTTTCTTCACCTTTACTTTTTCATTTTTAGCTTAATTTTCGTAGTTTCTTTTCTTTTGTGCTCCCATGCACTACGGTCGAGCATGAGGACATGGCTCGGCTTAAGTGTGGGGGAGCGATATTCTATCGTAGTTAGTTTTATTTTTGTAGTTTTTCCAAAAACCTTTAAAAACCCTAAAAATTTGAAATTTTTTCATAAAAATCAAAAAGATTTTCTTTTGTGTGTTTTTCTTTTGTGTCGTGTATTTGTTTCTTTGTGTGTTTTGCCTCCCTTTTCCTTATAGGTTGCTTAAGCCACCGATGGCTTTGGAAATCTTGCAAGACTTTCGGTAACATCTTTATCCCTTTTTCTTTTTTATCTCTTGTGGAGTTTGGAGGAGATTGTGATGTGGTGTGCTCGGGAGGAGCTTTGTAAAGCTTGAGGTTGATTTGGTTGCTCATTTGGAAGATAGGAGTGGTGTTTGTGTTTTCATTTGTGTTCGTTTTGTGTTGTTCTTGTTTTGTTGCTTTTATCTCTTTTTCTTTCGTTTTCGTTGAGTCTTTGTTTTGTGTTTTGTTGTGTGTCGTGTGTGTAAAAGGTTTTCGAAAACCCGGTTTAGAGGCTAGTGTGTGAGTGCTTACTTTCCCTTCCTAGTAGTGTAAATCGAGTCTTGGACTTTAGTCTAGTAGAATGACCCTAAATCAATGATTTCGTTGGTCCTTTACCTTGAGCCCACCTAGCTTACTAGGGATTTACTACGGGATTTGCATTTTGACCATTTTGACCACCCACGGTGTGAAAAGGCCTTGGTTACCGAGTCTCGTCCCTTAGGTGACCGTGTCTAGGATCGTTTGATTAGTCCAAGTTTTCTCCCCTTTTTGTGGGTTTGAAGGGAAATCGCGACCCCCGACTCACCCATTACCTACCTCCCACTCATTTCCACACAATAAATTGCAACTTGTTGATTCCTCTCTTTCTTGATGCAATAAGAATTGCCAAAAAGCCAAATCTTGCCAAAAAGGGCAAAGAAAAGAAAAAGAAAAAGAAAGAAAATCAAAGAAAGAAAACAATGAAGAAAAAGAAAAGGCACAAAAGCCAAAAAGAAAATAGAAAAGAAGAAAAAGAATGGCATGGCAAAACAAGGCAAAAATGCCAAAAAAGAAGAAGAGAAAATGCCAAAAGAAAATCCGATTCACAAAAATAACCCCCACCTCTCAAAATAAGCCTTTTTCCGACTTTTGCCGTGAAGAGCCTACCAAAGGACCGAGTCCCGAGGAAGGATGATAGCGGCATTAGTCGGTCTTCCCTCATTTTGCATGTTTTCCACCTTTTTACTTGGACTAGTTAGGCGGTTTTGGACACGGGACGACCCTCTTGGCTCACGCTAAAGGGGGCGGGGTCTCACTTACCTACAGTGTCGACTAACACCGTGGTTCATCCTTTTTCCATCCCGCCGATCGTCCCGTAGTACGTTCTTAGAAGGTTAGGAGGAACCGAGGTAAGTTACCAACGTTTTTATTGCTTTGTCGTCATACTATTAGGGTTTAGTCCATCTTGGGTTGTATTGCTAGCTTGGGAATGTTGTCACTTGCCTTGAGTCCTAAACCGGTGCTTCTTTCACCGCTTGTTTGAGGGAAGCGGTATTTCTTTTCTTTTGGGTGCAACCTTTTGTGTGTTTGTTTGTGTGCTTGTTTGTTTATGTGTTCTGTGTCCGGTTGCATCCACAGTTTTGTCGCAAGACTCGACTTGCCTTGCGAAGTGCACTTTTCCTCTAAGTGTACTCGCGTGAGTTGAAAGGGCGTAGGGTGCGCTAATACCCATTCGGCTAGTATAGTAGTTAGTATGTGCTTACTCGAGGGCGAGTAAGGGTTAAGTGTGGGGGAGTTGATAAGTGTGGTTTGTAGTGCCTATTTTGTAGTGTTTTGGTCCCATTTTCCTTGTAGAATCGCTCCTTGGGAGCGGTTTAGGGGCTTCTTATGCTTCCTTTAGTTCGTTTCAGGTTCCCGAGACCGATTTGGAAGAGTTGGAGCGATTCCGACTCTATACATACACATTTTGGAGCCAACGGAGTAAAGGAACGACGACTCGATGCTTTGGAATCGACCCCGAGACCTTGGGACCCAATCCCGAGCCTCCGAGACCCGATCCTGAGTCCCGAGAATCGATGAGAAGTCCATGTGAGGCAAGGAGGAACCAAAAGGGTCATATTGGAGGCCTACAAGACTCATCCCCGACGGGTATGCACCTCATCCCCTCGGGGATGAAGTGCGCGTTTGGAAGTGCTACTGCAAGGCCGTCCCGGTCGGGACCAACCCGTCCCGGTCGGGACCAACCCGTCCCGGTCGGGATGGTGGGTCCGTCCCGGTCGGGATGACCCGTCCCGGTCGGGACCACCCAGCTTCAGCCCGCATTTCCTTTCTTTCTTCTCCCTTCCATTTGTAACCCTATATATACTCTTCCCTTGTTTTGTAAAGCTTATGTGAGACATTACCCATAAACCCTAGCCTAGTTTTAGCATAGATTAGATTAGATTAGTGTAGATTAGTCTTTAGATTATCGTTAATCTTAGTTTAATGCTTGTAATTTGGGAATTCTTCAAGATCTTCACCAAGCTTGACAAACTTGGATGTTTGTTTTGGGTTTTTCTCATCTATGCAAGTTTCTTTCTTCCTTTCATCTTCTAGTATGGTATAATCTTCTTTCCTTTCTCTTAATCTTTGTTCTTTCATTAAAGTTTGAATCTTTGTTGTGTGGATTGCTCATAGTTCATAGTTCTTGTTAGTTTCATTATGCTAGTTTGGTTGTTTGAATGGATTTCTCTTCATAGTGTTAGTTGTAGTTTGATAATGTTAGAGTAGTGTTCTTGCTAGGGTTAGTAAGGTGATTAGGGTGTTAATTGGGTGATTAAGAGTTTGTTGGAGATG
The DNA here is from genome assembly GCA_958450325.1 of Agrostemma githago. Lineage (NCBI taxonomy): Eukaryota > Viridiplantae > Streptophyta > Magnoliopsida > Caryophyllales > Caryophyllaceae > Agrostemma > Agrostemma githago. Next base: position 53,848,744 of record OY288253.1, read on the forward strand.
TTGGTGGAAGATTTGAGGTTTCTTCTTGAGTGATGCATATTACATGTTTGTTGGAATGCTTGAATGACTAAGTAAGTTATATTGCTTGTTTTTCTTGCTTCCCTTTGTCGTGTGTGTCGCCGGATGGGTTCCATGAGGAACCTCTAGGTCGGTCTCCTAGATTACCCTACTACCTCCTTCACTCTACTTCCTCCTTGACCATTCCGTTACCCCTTTGACCCCGACCTAATCCTAGCCTGTTTCCCTTGTTTGCTTTCTTGCTTTACACCTAGCTTAGTCCTAGTCTCCCCCTCCTTAGATTAGCTCGTCTCGAGCTTAGTCCTAGACCGTAGCATACCTTAGTCGGACCTCCCGTCCCTGTGGATTCGACCCGACTTACCCTAGCTACCCTAGTTAGGTTAGTTGGTTATTTATTTGGTGGCAGGATCCACGACAAATCCCTTCCCATCATTGATTTTTCGAGATTTGTACTCTGTAAGTGTGTTTGCTAGCGATTAATGGATTTGAGCCCGTATCCGAGCGCATAGAAGCATGTTAGCGTCCGATCATCATCGGGTGTTTTTTGGAAACTGCTATAGACACCTGACAGTCAAAATGCGGGTGTCTACAGAGCCCCCACTCTGACTGAGGCTTGGACAAGGCGAAAGTCAGAGTAGCCACCAGGCCAATCGCGGATTGAATCCTGGCGGACTTCCGGTCGGGTCGTTTATAGTCCATTAGACTCGCGTGAAGGGCTCGCCAACCATAAGCTAGAAGTCATACCTGAGCTGATGACGATAACTCCGTGGTGAATTGGACTTGTCGCATAAGTCCTGGGTGCGCCTGTATGTAGGCCCATCCCGTTAGATACCACCGTTGGCTTCCGCTGGGGAGGTATAGTGGGTTGCACGTCCCTGTTTGAGTCGTACCTGTATAAGTCACATAAAATGCATGCAACACGTAGGTAGCAAAATGACTCGCGCTGGGGGAAAATGATTTTTTGAAAACTTGAATTTTGAAATCTTGAAAATTTGAGATTTTTGAATTTTGGAAACTTTGAGATTTTTGACTCCTAACAAAGATTAGGAAAGTAATTTGCAGTTTAAATAGACCGAAATTTGACCTTGTCGAAAAGGATCTTTTTTCGACTGGCTAGATTTTGCAAATTTCAAAGTGGAATTTGAAGAGAGAGGCCTACCGACAGACTCGACTCTGGACGTGACCGGACGAGTTGACTGACACGACTGGACTCTCGAGGGGTTGGACCGTGACTCGGTAGGGGTGTGGGCCGCCTAACAAGACTCTTAAGTTGCGCTATCCCGTAGCCTAGGCGAGTGGCAACACGGTCGTACATCGAAATGGGATAGATATGCTATAGGGGACTGGCAGTAGTCTGTAATGAGACTGTTTTAGTCTGGTGCCCCTCTGGATTTCTGATTTTTGGGTACATTTCCAAAGTGGGTATTGCCTCGAGTCCTGACAGATTTTTGTCTTCGACTGAGCCGAGTACTAGGACACACTACAGAAAGAAGGCTAGATTTTTTGTTGGATTTATCTGGATTTTGTGAGTGGATGGGGAACTTCTGCCTAGGAGAAGCCCCCAAGACAACAAAGCTAGCTGTTGAGAACATGACGGTGTCGTGACCGGAATGTGTGTCAATGTGAGTGGTTGTGCCTCTGTTGAAAGGCTGCCTACGTATTCACGTGTAGTGAAATCAAATCATGCCGTAGTTCAGTGTCGGAAGATGTATTATGGTGCCTATTCTAATAGGACTTTGTGTGTAACTTAGCCGCCGTAATGACGGTGTAGGCTAGGTGCATTACCACTGATGTCTTGATCAAAGGGCTTGAATAGTGAGGATATTAATCCTGTGACTGTGAGCGTACTCCGGGGTAGCCCCCAGAGGTGGTGTGAACTATTTGGGCATGTTCTATGCCGACTGCAAGTTGAGTTCCCGTGTTTGGGGTTGGTAACTGGTTTGGATGGGATTTTAACGAGTTTTGTTCTCGGGATTTTTAACGAGTTCTACTCTCGGGATTTTTAACGAGTTCTGCTCTCGGGGAATTTTAACGAGTTTTGTTCTCGGGATTTTTAACGAATTTTGCTCTCGGGGAATTTGATGTTTTTGGAAATGTGGTGCTAGGAAGTTAATGGCTTTGATGACTCGAAATCTGGAGCTCGGTTCTGTGGAGCTAAGGCTTCGAGGTCTGGTTTGATAATGTGGGATCTGGTTTTGATGACTCGAAATCTGGAGATCGTTTCTGCGGAGCTAAGGCTTCGAGGGCTGGTTTGATAATGCGGGATTTGGTTTCCATGTCTGGCCCTAATTGTTAGGGGTATCCTATGGAGCTTGAATCCTCAAAATTCCGGGCTGTCTCTGGCCTGGGTCTCGGGAAGGTCTTGAGGGTTGTAATGTGGGAAGGCTGAGTGTGGTGTTAGCTGACCAGCTTGATTGTTACTCCCCTATTGGATGGCATGGATAATTTTGAATTTGACCGTACCGCGGTCAAAGGATTTTCACTTGAGTTGACCGTTGACCATGGTCATGGGTATTTGATTTTTGATTGACCTCTTAGCCGCGGTCATGGGTTTTGATAATTTTGACCGTACCCTGGTCGTGGGGCTTTCCCTTGAATTGACCGTTGACCACGGTCATGGGTATTCTGATTTTTTTTTGTGTCCAGTTTTCTTTTTTTTGATGGTCTTCTTTTTGTTTTGGCCCTTTCTTTTTTTGATGGCCTTCTTTTGTTTTTTTTTACTTTTGATTTTTTTTGTCCATTGTTTTTTTGGTCAGTCTTATTGGAGGGGTATTTTATTGTGGGAAATGGGTTTGCCTCCCGTCTTGAACCCAAACTAGGAGGTTACCTAGATTTGTCATAGGATTCGATACCGCTCCTGCTACGGGTAGTTATGTGGTTTTTCTATACCAGACACGGAATAGGTAAAAAAGAAAACACGGGCTCGGTTTCCTGCAGTCATTATAGATGTGTCTATAATAGTCACGTGCGTGTGCTCACAGTGTATGATGGTGTTCATCATGTTCTCGGATACACATAAGGAAAAATATATATGAGAAAGAATATTGAAAGCTGATTTTATTGAATGTTGAAAAAGAGGACAAAATACAACTGACTCTGACTCTGACTTTGACCTTGGCTTTGGAATAGAACATCCTAGACTCAGACTCAGACTCGGACTTAAATCAAATTCGGACTCTTGGGTGCATGAGAGGTAGATTGGATGCTTCGGTCATCGGGCCCTGTGTAGTCCACGAGGGGCTTTGCAAGTGACAATGTTTCCAAAACGGGAGTCTTCCCGGCATCGAGGAAGTCTTGAATGAGGTGTTTCAGCTTCCAGCATTGTTCTGTATCGTGTCCCCTCCCTCTGTGGAATTCGCAGTAATGCTCGGCGTTCTATGCTTTGGAACGTTTCTCCACAGGTGGGTCGGCCGTTGGGCCTATAGGTAGCACTAGGCCCTTCGGAACCAACCTCTGGAAAGCGACGGTGTAGGACATATCCAAGTGAGTAAATGTCCTTTCCTTTGACTGGTTCTTGATTTTTGGAGAGGTGACTTGAGGGTTACCTCTCTCGGCCTTGCCATCTTGAGGGTATCGGACAGTTTCGTAAGAGTGTTCACCCTTCGAATGGCTCAGTTGGTTGAGTGGCTGCCTTACCCGCTCTAGCTGTGTTAGACGGGATCGGGTTCTTACAAGGTCTTCTTCGATGATGGTTACCCTGGAACTTAGGTTATCTAGGGCAGTATCGATTTTCGAGAAGATGTTGTTAATGGAGCAAGATAGCATAAGCATACTCTCCTGGATATCCCCTTTCTTGACGGCATGGAATTTGTTGTGGTTTGGTAGTGTCTCGTTCATAGGGTCCATGTTCTGAAGAAACGACAGGTGTTAGAACTCGCCTAAACTCGGCTTTGCGCAAGAGAGAGAGTCAAACCAGACACGGCCCGGGGTGACGGGTCGACAAAGACTCTCGGACCGGGATACTTGAATGTTGACCTAGACGAGGTAACGACCGCAAATTATACTCGAGCTGCAGAAGGGTGAGTCCAAAAATGGGGCGACCATGTTTGACTTGGGTTAGACCCTCCTAAGACGAATGTGTAGGGTGCGATTCTCAGAGTGATTGTGATTAATCGCTCCGTCGGAGAATAGCCCTCAAATGAGACTAAGGACTCAGATGGTGTGGCGTCTAAGTGACTCAAAGGTGGGGTACGTGAGACACGTGTAAGACATGATCCTTAGGGCAACCGTGATTGATCGCTCCGCTAAGGAGTAGCCCCCAAGTGGGATTGAAGATTTTGTTAATACTCGAGTGTTGGACGAGTGACCCTTAGACGTAAGGACCACAAACCTTTTGTCATAGGGCTATGCCTTGTAAAAGGTTGACTCAGAAAAGACACCTAGACGGGTGACTTGTGAAAGGTGGGCCTCCCTTAGAATTCGGCATGTGGGCCGAGTCTTGCTCGAAGGAAGGTCCACGTGAGACATCCCCAGACTTTTGGACTCAATTGTGTAGACGGGCCCTCCTTTGTAGGAGTATGTCCTACGTGGGTGGGCCGGGCCTTAGTCTAATAAGGCGGACAGGGATAGGGAAGAAACTCGTGATGTAAGATCAGCGGAGTTTCGACGCTAAAGACCTTGACGACTTACGACATGACCCGACACTGCTAAATACGGGAAGTCCTAAGAAGAGGAAGGTTTTGAAAATTGATTGTTTTGAAAATTTCGAGATAACTCGGTGAAGAGGCCCGATTTTTCGAGAAAAATCGGAAAGTGTATCGGGCCTCGGTTTTGAAAGTTCGAAGATGCTTCAAGTTTTGAATTGGGCAGCATACCGTCTAGAAAATAGGCTATTTTGAGTAAAATCATAAGTCCTAAATTTTGGCAGCTTTCCGAGTTTTTGAAAGTTGAATATTTTTGAAAAGATGCATTTTTGAAAAAGTTGACGGTTTTTGAAAACGACACAGAAACCAAGTAGCACGTAGTCACACAAGCATTATAACGACGCCATGTATGCTCTACACTAAGTCTCGGTCGATCTATAGAGGGTCTATACCAGAGTACATTGTCTAGACGTTGATCGGGACGGACTTTCTAAGTCGAGTTGAGCTTAGAACATGCCGCGAAACCCACTCGAATCGACTATGGACACCTTTTGACATATCCATATTGGAGTACATCAACGGTATAGTGGGACGTCGGTCGCGAGTACCGGCCCGGGAAAATATGGGTTATGCATGAACCGTAAAACTAAAACGCGTATTGTACTAGTCAAATGATTTCTATACGTGTCTCACCCTGAGGATGCCGATGGTAAGTCACGCATCGGTTAATCCCCAGCGGAGTCGCCAAGTTGTGGACATGACATAGGTCCACCCCGACGCGGCCACGCGCGGGTTTGGGTAGGCGAATGAATCTCCATATGAAACGGATCGAATTGAAATTTAGGTCCCCAGCGGAGTCGTCAAATTGTGGACATGACAAAGGTCCACCCCGACGCGGCCACGCGCGGGTTTGGGTAGGCGAATGAATCTCCATATGAGAATGGATCGAATTGAAATTTAGGTCTATGTGGAGTCGCCCCCGAATTTTGTGGTTATTCGGGACCATTCGAGCCCACTCTATGTCGTAGTGGCCCGTATACAAAATACGGCCCATATCCGATGTCAGAGTTTATTGGGCTCGTCCCTTTGCATTTGATAACAATATCGACATTATCGGATATTGTGTATTGAATGACTCTCGTGCGCCAATGGTTTCGGGCATCCGGAAACCAAGGTTCTGAGTAAGGGGTGAGGGTACGTGTTAGGAAGCCCACAAAGGACACCCAACCCCGCCCGCACATTAGCGGCCTCTACTAAGAATTCGAATGACCTTCCAATACGTATACGCGCGTTAGTTGAATGGGAAAATGATATGCAAAGATTATTTTCCCTAAACATGTGAATGGAATTGAAAAGGGTTTCTATGTCGATTTAATGCAATTAATCCTACGTCAAAGTTGAATTTTAGCATGTGGGTTCATTTTAGTACAATAAAATATACAAAAATAAATTGACAAGAAAATAACAAACTTGTTAGTAACGGTATAACGATAATAACAGTTTGCGAATAATGTAGTATGATGCATGGTTTTGAAAAGAATAGTAGGTCACGTGATGGATTAACACGTGTTGACCGAGGTCAAGGAAAAAAAATATATCGAGATCTAAAAAAAATGTTTTGTCTAAAAAAAATGATGTTCGAAGAATAATAATAAAAAAGAGCGAAATTGTTTTCTTCAGAAAATTGATGATTTTATTAAATCGTGTACAAATATTGCGTAATTTGCACTCGACTTAATATTTTCGATATTCGTCGTATTCAATATTCGATTATGAAATCGATATTAAATACTTGGAATAATTTATACTCGATTTTAATTGTGATGCTCGTCGTATCCCATATTCGATTATGGAATCGATATGGAATACTAGAGTGAAAAAATAAAGAATATTGATTTGAATCGTTTAAAATAACCAAGACGATATAGATATTCCTCCGTGTTTGTAGTGTCATGATTCGAACGAATTAAATAACATATACGTTAGCATCAACGAAAAATTGAATTGGCTAAATTGTTTGATTAGATTATTAGACTCGACATCCAATTATGGAATTGCCATCGGATCTAACGTATCGACACTTTGCTTGAATGAAAACTTGATTCCCTTGGCTTTTCCGACATCGAAATAAATCCCTAAGGATTAGGATGTCAGATCCGCGTCAATGGGTTTCGACCCTTATTAAATATAATGCTTATTTTTTGAAAATTAATGTAAATATGCGACTAATGATAATGATGCAAACAAAATAAAAAAATATTGTTTAAGTTAACTTATCTCAATAATCAAATAATCGGGGTATTGGAACAAGCGACCGTCAACGCTGTGTGCAGTACACTTGTATATTCGTGTTTCCTTATTCCGATACCCCTCTTATTCGACACAAATCGATAAGTATTTTAATGTTTTGTACTAGTTATTATCGATATTATGATGCAATAAAGAAAAAAATAAATAAAAAAGTAAGAAAAAGCGAAGAAGATGACGAGAGGAAGAGAAGAAGGAGAGAACGGGGTTTTGACACCCTCAACCTACATGTTCTTGTCTCGGATCGAACTCGTAACCGTGGCTTTAACACAAGAGTCTTCGAGGATTTATGGAGGTTAAGTTATGGTGGCTCGGAATTGATTCTTAAAACTAGGTTTAGGGGTTTTTTGCTAGTGTAGAATTGCTATGGTTTGATTTGGGTTGCATGTATAAGATTAAGGTTCTTTTTGAAGTGGTAAAAGTTTAATTAGGGTTGAATTTGATGTGTAAAAGATGTGTAATTGTGTGTGCATGGGGTTGCTTATATAGGCATTGCCCATGTACTTTGGTGTCTAGGGTTTTTGCTCTGACGGACTTGACCTGATGGCCCATCTGAAGGTGGACTGTTGGTTTTGCTTCTTGAGTTGGACCTTTTGTATTTGAGTGGCTGCTTTGATGTGTCTCGGAAACGACTTTGACCAGGGTTGACCCAATCGCTAAAAGTCGGTTTTAATTCTGGTGTCGGTTTCGGCCCAAATTAGCCTTATTTGATTGGAAACGGCCCACTGGACTTGGATTTGAGGTTGATTTTGTGAGATTTATACTTTGTAAGTGTGTTAGCCAGCGATTAATGGATTTGAGCCCGTATCCGAGCGCATAGAAGCATGTTAGCGTCCGATCATCATCGGGTGTTTTTTGGAAACTGCTATAGACAACTTGCAGTCAAAATGCGGGTGTCTACATTTACAGTAAAGTAAAATTGCAATCTTTTATTCTTTTCATTTTAGGTTTATTATTATATAAATAATATTTACAGTCTGAAGTTATTATTATATATTTATGTTTATTCACGTTATTTATATTGTACATATGCTTGAGCCGTGTTCATCTTCTCCAACTATCTTCAACATTGCAGTATTGTGTGTTATATTTTTGGTTTTAAGAGTGATTTTGTGAAAATTAGGGTTAAGTAATTGCAACCTGCGTCTTTATTAGGTGAACGACACAAGATGAATTCAAATCAGGAGAAAGGTATAAGAATCTTACATTGAATTTAAATTATGTACAATTTAAGGTATTAGTGGATAGCTATTAAAACGAGGATGAAATTATATTGATTTGGTGTTCTTTATTCGTAGTTGAATGTAAAAAGAGGCGAATTGAAGTAAAGGATGCAGATTATGATAATTATGAAGACACATCAGAAAAAAAAAAATTATGTTTGATAACAGATGCAGATAAAGGTATATTCATTAAATAGACTACTATGTTTCAAAATTGTTTGAAAAAAGCTTTTTTTATTTAGTATAGCTTTAAAAATTACTTATGCTGACTCTGTGTCTGAAGTTATGTGCATTATGTAATGCCTTATGAACAATAAATAAATCCTTATAACTTTAAAAGTAGTCATTTAAATTGTTTATGTTCATTTTAATTTACAGCTATTGTTAGTAAGACTACAAAGACTAGACGAAAGAGAGTTGTAGATGCCATTAACGAACTGCTGTCATTGACAACACGCATGTCCCCTGATGGTTTGGTTAAGCTTCTAAATGGTATGTCAGAGAAGCAGATTGCAGATATTAAGGAATTAGGGTTTGGGTATTTAATTGATCTATAAGTAAAAGAAGTCCCATCCAAGCTTGGTCATTGACATGTTTCGAATTTCGACCCTGATTCAGCAACATTTAAGGATAGGACATTTGATGTGACAAATTTGGATGTACATATTGCAACTGGGTTTCCCATCGGACCAAACGAGATTGTCTTTGCATCATATGATGGCCAGTCCCCGGAATACATACATCTTGTTAGTGAATATAAGAATCAATTTGAAGGTTCCAAGGTTACGGCCTCTACATTGAAATCCATTCTAGCTAATCAGAAGGATGGAGGCTATCTATTCAAATGGAACTTTATAGTTTATCTCTGCTCTTATTTTATAGAAGGTACCTGTTCTGCAAGTCCAAGTTTAAAGACAATGAAGTCTCTAGTCGACTTGTCGTTGGTACCTACATTTAATTGGTGCCAATTTTGCCTTGATGCTTTCATTAAGGCTGTTGATTTGTGGAAAATGAATACAACAGAGGAAGACAAGTGTTTTGATGGACCTATAATGGTCTTTGTTTATATATATATCTGCAACGAATGCGTTACAGAAACAGTCAACCTATTCGCGCATTCCCATCAATGTGTTTTTGGACAAAAGATTCCATTTCAAAGAGAATATTGGACAAAGCAAAGAAATCGGGTACATTTGGTAGTGGTTTGGTTCTCCCATTACAGTCCCTTAATTGGTACAAGGAGGAAGAAGTAAAGGACAGTGTGAAGATGGAGGAGGAAAAGGATAAAGCTAATAAAGAGGGGAAGGAAGAAGGGGATTGGTTATGAAATTTAGTGCTGAAATCTGTTGAATTCACAAAATCTTTCAAGGGATTGAAAGATGCTCTAAAAGTGATAAGTGTAGTTTGTAGTGCCTATTTTGTTGTGTTTGGTCCCGGTTTCTCCTGTGAAATCGCTCTTTGGAGCGGTTTCTTAGCTACTTATGCTTCTTCTAGTTCGTTTTAGGTTCTCAAGATCATTCATGGAGAATTGGAACGATTCCAACTCGTTTCCTACACTTTTGGAGCCAACGAAAAGAAGGAACGATCAGTCGGTGCCTTGGATTCAATTCCGAGACCTTGGGACCCATTCCCGAGCCCCGTAGACTCGATCCCGAGACCCGAGAATCGATGAAAAGCCAATGAGAAGCAAGGAGGGACCCTTATGATCATAATAGAGGCCTACAAGGCCTTTCCCGGACGGGATGGGTAGCCTTCCCAACCGGGAAGGAGTGCGTGTTTACTGCGGCTGCTGTTGTGTCTTCCCGACCGAGATGAGGGCTTCCCAATCGGGATGGCTGTGTGATCCCGACCGGGACCAACCATCCCGACCGGGATGGACCTGCTGTAGGCCGCGTGACTTCTTTACTTCTCCTTCACTCTTGTAACCTTATAAATACTCCTCCCTTGTATTGTTTAAGCATCTTACATTACCCTAGATTATTTTAGACCTCTCTACAACATTCAAAACCCTTAATTAGACTCTCTTCATCTCTAGTTTAGTTTAATATTAATCTTTTGTTAATCTTAGATTAATCTAGTTAATTAGTCTTGTATTAAGGAGATTCTGGAAGACTCATCCAAGATTGACAACCTTGGAGATTATTTGGGTTTCCTATTAATGCAAGTTCTCATCTTTTTATTCCCTTGTTAGTTGGTATAATCTCTTTTCTCTTAATCTTTGTGAATCTTTCAAATTTTAATCTTTATATATTGTTTATTGTTCTTGTTTGTTCACGATGAATGTTTGGTTGTTTATGTTGATTTCTCTTATCATTGTTAGTATTAGATTGATTATGAGTGAGTAGATTCTTTGTGGGGTTAGTAGGGGGATTAAGTATGGATTATGGGTAATTAGGGTTTGATTAAGGGAAAAGGTGGAATCTTTGTTGCTAGTCACAAGTTGAGCAATCTATGTGTTTGTTGAATTGCTTGTTTGAGTTGTAGTGGCCATGCTTCTCATGCTTGTTTTCATCTTCTCATCTTGTAATCGATTTGTGGTTGAATGCTTATGTTTTGGGTAATACTTTGCATGAGTATTCGGGTCTAGTTTTAGACACGAGAGTGCGGACTTAGGCTTTGGCGCGAGAGCGCAAACCGACCTTAGTAATTAAGTGACACCCATACCCTTGACTTCCCAATTATCCTACTACACTTATGAACCCGACCTAACCCTACTTCTTCCCATACTTGATTTCTCTACCTCTTTAGCCATCTTCTCTAGTTTGTTAGAGTCTTTAATCTCTAGTTGTTTGGATTAGTTTATGTCTTACATAGTACATTGTTCGTCCACTTTCATCACCTTCAACCATCACAGTTTGTCAATTATCGTCTTCTTTGTGTTTGTTTGTGTGACTTAGCCTTGTTTCTAGGTAGACCTAGTCTAGACACCTATAACCGTCTCCTTGGACACGACCCGACTTACCCTAGCTACCCGTTAGGATTAGTTGGACTCTACTTGATCGGTTGGGACCCACGGCGAATCCCTACCATCAATTTGGCGCCGTTGCCGGGGACGGTGCATGTTTAGACTTAGTTTGCTTATTAGCTAGACTTAGTTACCCTTCTTGTGCTCTTCTTCTATCTCTTGTGCATATTTAAGATTCTCTTTTTTATTCTTCTTGGTTTTTTTATTGTTTTCTTCTCTTTTGTCTCCCGTTGTGCTCGTTTATTGTCTTTGCCTAGTGCCCATAAAGCAGTAGGTGTTCTCACGTTTGTTCTAGTGTGTAGTGCATGCCTAGGAGGAGAGGCTATTTCTTTCTCTTCAATCCAGAGCCGGAAAAACTCTTTAGAGCCTTTCGCCAACGGACGATTGATTGGGTTAGAAACTCTCAACCGGGTCCAAGCAATACCGTCGAAGAGCAAGCTCAAGGTTCTGACTTGAACGAGACATCCCGAGAGACGGCCGAAGGGAATTTTATCAACCCCTTTGGTACTTCTTCCAACCACTCTTCTCAACCTAGTTCTCCCTCTACTTCTACATCAACACCGTCCACACCATCATCTCCCGCATATCCAACAATGCCTAAGTTCTCTTCTCATTCAACCTTTACGGAAGACGTTTTGCCCGGTCCAACCGCTTTACCGGAGGCATATACCGGCAACTTTGTGGCAAAAACGCAATTCATCCAATTGGTCGAAAGAAGTCAATTTAGTGGGTTACCAACCGAAGATCCTCATCAACATATGGAAACCTTTTCGGATTATTGCGATGCTATCTCACAAACGGGAATAACCCAAGACCAAATCCGGTGGGTATTATTTCCTTTCTCTTTGATCGGTAAAGCTAAGCAATGGTTCAAAGGATTAGACAAGGCGACTCTTGGTATTGATACTTGCAAGAAGCTAGCCTTAGCTTTCTACCAACAATTTTATCCCCCGGAGAAGACAAATCTATTGAGAGCCTCTATCACGGGATTCCAACAATGTGATGAAGAAAGCCTCTATGAATCGTGGGAAAGATTCAAAGCCTTGATCCGCTCTTGTCCTCACCATGGTCTATCACAGTGGTTCCTTGTTCAACAGTTTTGGAACGGGTTATATGAAGACTCAAGGGCCATTCTCAACATGGGATCGAATGGAAGGTTTACCGAGGTGGATGATGACAAAACTTGGTCAAGAATCGAGGAGATGGCGGTACACAACTCCCAATACTCAAGGCCTAGGAAGGCGAATCGAGGAGGAAGGCATGAGATTGATGCCATCACACAACTAAGTGCCGATCTTGGAGCCCAATTGAAAACTCACATGGATACTATTGATAAGAAGCTCGAAAGCCACCTTAATCAAGTTCAAAGCACTAGTTCCTCTAACCAACACACGATTCATGAAGTCAATGCTTTGGGAGTTGTACCTCCTACATCTTACTATGGGATATTCGATATTTGCGGGATAGTTGGACATGAGCCTCTACATTGTCGAGGTAGTATTGAGCAAGTGAACGTCTTTCAAGCGTTCAAGCAAGGTGCCCCCTATCCTCATATGTTCCAAGCTTCCCATCAAGCTTCCCAACAACAGTCTCTACAACACTATCCATATGTGCCACCTCCCTTAAGGGACAACAACCAAGGTTACCAAGGTTATGTAGGCAACCCAAGGCCATTCAACAACTTCAAGCAACATAACCAAGGAACCTTCAACAACAATCAAGGGTTCCAACAAGAGAACTTCAATCATCTAGGTGGTTTCCAAGGAAACCAACACAACCAAGGACATCAAAACTACAACCAAAACTCTCAAGGCCTTAATCAAGGCAACTCTCATGGGTTCCAAGGGAACCATCAACAACAACAAGGATCTCAAGGTACTCAACATGACAGCAAGCAACGGAGTCGGTCTCCTATTCATGATTATGGAATTCCTCTAGCCATCACCAACACTCCTCATAACCAACAATCTCCACCTCGGGATTTAGATATACAAAAGCAAATGTTGGAGATGCAAAGAAGTCAATTGGAGACACAAAGATACCAACAAGAACTTATTGCTCAAATTCAAAGAGATAACTTGGCAAGAGATGCTCATATGAAGATGCTCGAAACCCAAATAGCTCAAGTTGCTTTGGGTAGCTCTTCAAGGCAAAAGGGGCAACTACCTCCTCAAGGTGAAACGGCGAAATTTGAACGTGTGAATGCTATTACCTTGAGGAGTGGTGCATCTTATGACTCCCCCTTAATCCCTAATGAGCAAGAACCAATGAAAGAGGTTGTATCTCCACTTCAAGACAATTCAAGCTTGGAAAATCCAATGGAGGAACAAGTCTTGTGGTAGATTGAGAAACCCCTTAAAGACAAGCTTCCCCCACTTCAAGGAAAAGACAAAGGAAAAGGGAAAATGTCATTTGAAAAGTCTAACCTTAATGAGCAAGACAAGGTACATATCAAGTTGCCTTTCCCAACAAGGCAAATGAAGACCAAGGTGGATGTTCAATATGACAAGTTCCTTAATATTGTGAAGAAGTTGGATGTGAGTGTCCCTTTTACCGATCTACTTACCCAAATCCCGGCATATGGAAGATTTATGAAAGAAATCCTGGCTAAGAAGAGATCCATCGACAAGGAAGAAACCATAGCTTTCACAAGAGAGGTGAGCAAGCTCATTCAAGGTTCTATGCTTCCCAAGTTGAAGGATCCGGGTAATTTCTCAATCCCATGCACCATAGGCCACTTGAAGATTGATAGAGCATTATGTGATCTGGGTGCGAGTGTAAGCATCATTCCTTATTCCATTTGTGAGCGACTTGGGATGAAGGAGCTCAAGTGTACTTCTATTACACTCCAAATGGCCGATCGTTCACTCAACCGACCATTGGGGATGCTAGAAGATGTGCCACTAAGAATCGGGAAGTTCTTCATTCCGGTCGACTTCCTTGTACTTTACATGCCGGAAGATGCTATCATTCCCATTATCCTTGGGCGCCCATTTCTACATACCGCCGGTGCTATGATTGATGTAAAAAATGGTAGGATCACATTTGAGCTAGGCGACGAGAAGCTCGTGTTTGACCTCCAAGGCAACACCTCGCCTACTAAAGATGAGTCTTGTAATATGATCCACGCCATGAAAGACATCGATCTAGGGGATGAGTCGGGTAAAAGCTTGAAGAACAACTTCTATGGAATTGAGGATGATGATTCTGAGCTTGGGGCGGATGAATGCCCATATCATGATGGTGAGGACAAAGTGCAAGGCAAGAAGAAAGTTGAGCCTCCCTTGGGGCCACATGAAGATAGATGGACGTTTGGGTATATACCAAAGGATCACAAGTACAAGTTCAAACCCTTGAACTTAGTAGATCGGGATGCCCCGGAAACGTCGAGGTTAGGATGTGATGATCCTTGGAGTGGAAGTTGGTATTTCACTAGCTTGATCGAAGATTTCTCGAGAGCCTTCGATTTGTTTCTTCGTGCCCTTGATGGCGATGGAATTGGCCATAGTGTTGTTGAAAATTGATTGATGATAGCACCATCCTTGGTTTGACGGAGTTCCAAAAGAACCATCTTATTGTATATATCTCTTTCTTGTAATTCTTTTAGGTTTTGTGAAATTCTTGTGATTTGGTATTTTGATGAGCGATGTGAGGGAGGGAATTTGATGAATGTTTTGAGCTTATTTGATAGGTGTGAAGTGAAGATGAATCCAAGAGAGGAGTGGTTATTGATAGAGCTTGGATTGTGAGCAAGGGAGTCGGTTTTTGAAACTTTGGATAAGCTTTTGGGGTTATAGAGGGTTAGAAGACTCTTCCCGACCGGGATGAGAGCATCCCGACCGGGAAGGATGAACCATCCCGACCGGGAAGGATGTCATCCCGATCGAGATGAGGGTGCCAAATATTTAGCTTTCTGTTGTGTCGTCCCGACCGGGAAGGGGGCTTCCCGACCGGGAAGGGGGCTTCCCGACCGGGAAGGGTGTGCCGTCCCGACTGGGACCATCCATCCCGGCCGGGATAATGCACTTTCTTCCTCTTCGACATTCGAGCCCACCCAACCATTTTATACCCCCTCCCAACCTCCCTACCTACCCCTGCACCTATCATATGACCCCTACACTTCATATACACACATTCACCTCATTTTCTCTTCACTTTACACCGAGTTTCGCATCGAAACCTACCTCCCTATACCTTTGCAAGCTTAATACTTCAACCATGCGGGCTCATCAAGATCAAAGAGGAATTACAATGACGAAGACTAGCTATGTGCCGATATCGAACATTGAGACGATGGAGCGAGTGAGTTGCTAACCGATTGGTACGGCAACTATCCTTTCTTTTCCGTCTTTTATTGCTTGTTTTCCTTTGTTTGTTCCCTTCTCCTCGTCCACTGTTGTGTCATGGTAGCCCTCGGGGCCTTGGTAGTCGTTGCTCCCGACTCTCGATGACGTGACTACATCGAGAGTCATTTCAAAATCCAAATTTGCAAGTATCTTCAATTTTTTCTTTTGTTAGGATTTAGTCGGATTCGGGCGGAATCCGGGCTAGGTGACTTGATTACACCTAGTCCTCCCCTCCCATTTCCTTTTATTTCCTTCTTTTTATTTCTTCCCCCATCCATATCTTTTCTTGTCTCGGCCCATGGTGACTTGACTACACCCCGGCCGGACACATTCTGCCCTTTTCTTCGCTTTATTTTTGATTTTTAGCTTTATTTTCGTAGTTTCTTTTCTTTTCTTTAGTGTCTCCATACACTACGATCGAGCATGAGGACATTGCTCGGTTTAAGTGTGAAGGAGCGATATTCTAGTATAGTTTAAATTTATTTTCGTTGTTTTTCGAAAAATCATAAAAAACCATAAACATTTGAAACATTTTCACAAAAATCAAAAAGATTTTATTTTGTGTCTTTTTCTTTTTGTGTCGTTGTGTCGTACTTTTGTTGTATTGTGTGTGTCTGCCTCCCTTTTTCCTTGTAGGTCGCCTAATCACCGTTAACTTTGGAAGGCTTTTAAAGACATCCGGTAACTCCTTTCTATCCCTTTTTCCTCTTTATCTCTTGTGGAGTGTGGAGGAGATTTGTGATGATGTGTGCTCGGATGGAGCTTTGTGAAGATTTGTGGTTGATTGGTTGCTTATTTGGAAATTCGGAGTGGTGTTTGTTCTCTTTATGTGTTTGTTTTGTCTTGTTTTGTTGCCTTTGCCTCTTTTTCTTTCGTTTTCGTCGTGTCTTCGTCTTCTGATGTGTAGTTGTGTCTAGTGTATGAAGAGGTTTTCGAAAACCCGGTTTTGAGGCTAGTGTGCAAGTGTTTACTCTCCCTTTCCTAGTAGTATGAATCGAGTCTTGGAATTTAGCCTAGTATAATGACCCTAAATAAATAGTTTCGTTGGTCCTTTACCTTGAGTCCACCTAGTTTACTAGGGATTTACTGTGGGATTTGCATTTTGACCATTATGACCACCCACGGTGTGAAAAGGCCTTGGTTGCCGAGTCCCGTCTCTTAGGTGACCATGTTCGAAACTGTTTGATTAGTCCAAGTTTTCCACCTTTTTGTGGGTTTGAAGGGAAGGGCTCGTCCCGACTTACCCATTTCCCTACCTCCTACACATCTCCACAAATAATTTGCAAAATTGTTGAAGTCCTTACTTGGCTCCAAGAAATGCCTACAAAACAAAATCATCCAAAAGGCAAGCCAAGTCAAAAGAAAGAAAAAGAAATAAAGAAGAAAAAGAAAAGGCACAACAATCAAAAAGAAAATACAAAAGAAGAAAAAGAAAAGGCACAGCAAGTCAAAAGCAAAATGCAAAAGAAAGAAAAGAATGCCGAAGAAAATCATCTCACAAAAAGAACCCTCACCCTCGAGAATAAGCCTTTTTCCGACTATTATCGTGAAGAGCCTACCAAAGGACCGAGTCCCTAGGAAGGATGATAGCGGTAATGGTCGGTCTTCCCTCATTTTGCAACCTTGACCACCTTTTTACTTGAACTAGTTGGGCAATTTTGGACATGGGACGACCCTCTTGGCTTAACGCTAAAGGGGGCGAGGCTTCACTTACCTACAGTGTCGACTAATTCCGTGTTTCATCCTTTTTCCATGCCGCCTATCGTCCCGTGGTACGTTCTTAGAAGGTTAGGAGGAACCTAGGTAAGTTACCAACGTTTTTGTTGCTTTGTTGTCATACTATTAGGGTTTTGTCCATTTCGATTTGTGTTACTAGCTTGGGAACGTTGTCACTGCCTTGAGTCCTTAACCGGTGTTTCTTCACCGCTTTGTGAGGGGAAGCGGTATTTGTTTCTTTTTGGGTGCAACCAATTGTTGTTTGTTTGTATGTTTGTTTGTTTGTGTGTTTGTGTGTTTTCGTGTCCGGTTGCATCCACAGTTTTGTCGCAAGACCCCACTTGCCTTGCGGAGAGCACTTGTCCTCTAAGTGTTCTCGCGTGAGTTGAAAGGGCGTAGGGTGCGCTAATACCCTCTCGGTTAGTAGTCTAGTTACTTTTAGTTTATAGCTAGTAGTTACTTACTCGAGGGCGAGTAAGGGTTAAGTGTGGGGGAGTTGATAAGTGTAGTTTGTAGTGCCTATTTTGTTGTGTTTGGTCCCGGTTTCTCCTGCGAAATCGCTCTTTGGAGCGGTTTCTTAGCTACTTATGCTTCTTTTAGTTCGTTTTAGGTTCCCAAGAGCATTCATGGGGAATTGGAACGATTCCAACTCATTTACTACACTTTTGGAGCCAACGAAGAGAAGGAACGATCACTCGGTGCCTTGGATTCAATCTCGAGACCTTGGGACCCATTCCCGAGCCCCGTAGACTCGATCCTGAGCCCCGAGAATCGATGAGAATCCCATGAGAAGCAAGGAGGGACCCTTATGATCATAATAGAGGCCTACAAGACCCTTCCCGGGCGGGATGGGAAGCCTTCCCGACCGGGAAGGAGTGCGTGTTACTGCGGCTGCTGTTGTGTCTTCCCGACCGAGATGAGGGCTTCCCGACCGGGATAGCTGTGTGATCCCGACCGGGATAGCTGTGTGATCCCGACCGGGATCATCCATCCCGACCGGGATGGACCTGCTGTAGGCCGTGTGACTTCTTTACTTCTCCTTCACTCTTGTAACCTTATAAATACTCCTCCCTTGTATTGTTTAAGCATCTTACATTACCCTAGATTATTTTAGACCTCTCTACAACATTCAAAACCCTTAATTAGATTCTCTTCATCTCTAGTTTAGTTTAATAATAGTCTTTTGTTAATCTTAGATTAATCTAGTTAGTTAGTCTTGTATTAAGGAGATTCTGGAAGACTCATCCAAGATTGACAACCTTGGAGATTATTTGGGTTTCTTCTTCATGCAAGTTCTCATCTTTTTATTCCTTTGTTAGTTGGTATAATCTCTTTCCTATTAATCTTTGTGAATCTTTCAAGTTTTAATCTTTATATATTGTTTATTGTTCTTGTTTGTTCATGATGAATGTTTGGTTGTTTATGTTGATTTCTCTTATCATTGTTAGTATTAGATTGATTATGAGTGAGTAGATTCTTTGTGGGGTTAGTAGGGGGATTAAGTGTGGATTATGGGTAATTAGGGTTTGATTAAGGGAAAAGGTGGAATCTTTGTTGCTAGTCACAAGTTCAGCACTCTATGTGTTTGTTGAATTGCTTGTTTGAGTTGTAGTGACCATGCTTCTCATGCTTGTTTTCATCTTCTCATCTTGTAATCGATTTATGGTTGAATGCTTATGTTTTGGGTAATACTTTGCATGAGTATTCGGGTCTAGTTTTAGACACGAGAGTGCGGACTTAGGCTTTGGCGCGAGAGCGCAAACCGACCTTAGTAATTAAGTGACACCCGTACCCTTGACCTCCCAATTATCCTACTACACTTATGAACCCGACCTAACCCTACTCCTTCCCATACTTGATTTCTCTACCTATTTAGCCATCTTCTCTAGTTTGTTAGTGTTTTTAATCTCTAGTTGTTTCGATTAGTTTATGTCATACATAGTACATTGTTAGTCCACTTTCATCACCTTCAACCATCATAGTTTGTCAATTATCGTCTTCTTTGTGTTTGTTTGTGTGACTTAGCCTTGTTTCTAGGTAGACCTAGTCTAGACACCTATAACCGTCTCCGTGGACACGACCCGACTTACCCTAGCTACCCGTTAGGATTAGTTGGACTCTACTTGATCGGTTGGGACCCACGGCCACTACTACAAAACACTTGGTTTCTTGTCGCTTTAAAGGTAAGTTCTCGACGCTTTAAAGTGACGCAAATTTAATTTACGACGCTTTTGAAAAGCGTGGAGATTTTTGGTGTCAGAAATTCTCGACGCATATTTGCGTCATTATTTGTGACGCTTTAAAACGTTGAATAATTTATTCATGATGCTTTACTGCGTCACCACATGAACACTAAAATGTGCAACCTCGACGCTTTTATATGTCGAGGTTTGTTTTTTCCCAGCCAAATTTTTTTCTAACCACTCGACTTTCTACTATTAAAAGCGTCAAGAAATAATAATGTAAAACTTAATTATCGACACTTTGACATCATAGAAGTGTCGAGAATGTGATCATAAAGAACATGTTAATAATATGTTTCAATCTAACACCTTACTCCTTGCAATTGTTTATAATTATAACAAGAGCCATATACAAATTAATAAAGATTCATAAAACAAACACTTATAAAAAACTGCAAATATTATAAATCTCGCAATCAAATAAAATTTCGTAAGAGGAACACCTACAGTAATATCCAATCATATATTTCACAATCAAAAGTAGCATAAAAAAAATCATAAACAATTATTATTTTAAAAGTTATGTATTTCTTCGTCCCAAAAAAATCTATAAGTGTGCCAATTTTGTCATCCACCAATTTCGTCATCTCCCTTTTTGTGTTCTAGAGCGTCCTGCAATGGTAAAAAAATATGATAAGGAAAATTAAAGAGACCATATAATTACACCAGAGTTTGTCCCCGT
The DNA here is from genome assembly GCA_958450325.1 of Agrostemma githago. Taxonomy (NCBI): domain Eukaryota; kingdom Viridiplantae; phylum Streptophyta; class Magnoliopsida; order Caryophyllales; family Caryophyllaceae; genus Agrostemma; species Agrostemma githago. The sequence goes on from OY288253.1 coordinate 53,868,827, forward strand.
TAGGAATGAAGCTCACTAATTTAGGAAATTAGTCGAAATGGGAATGACATATGGAGGATGGGGACGGAACTTGAGTCGAAACTTAAGCAGGTAATCGGGTTGGGGTGTAGAGGATGCATTTGGGAGTCAAACAAGGAGAAGTGCAAGAGGTTATGAAGATGATGACGAAGCATTAAGATGGATTGCTTTAGAAAAATTACCTACTTATAATAGGCTAGGGACCAACATTAGGAATTTCCATTATGTGCTCCACCAGTATGTCAAGTCTTTGATTAATATAAAATAGGAAGATCGTATTACATCTCAAGAGATGTTTGTTCATTAGAATATTGGAGTAGCTTATGGAATCGTTGAAGAATTTGGTAGGGGTAAAGTCATAATATAATGGAACTTAGGGTAATATATAAATATAGTAAAGTACTCGAGAGGAAAAACATCATTCAGAAGAAAAGAGTTGAATGTTTATAGAGGGATCAGTCTCAACATCATATTTCAGCACATGGGAACATTCAAGCTTTTCTTCTAGAAACAAGGCATAAGCACGAACCCAAGCAAAGTAATCCCAAGCTGAATTGATATATTAACATTATCAGCATTCACATATGAATTACCAAAAGTAGAAGCTTTAAATTCAAATAGAAATTCGAAATGTTACCACTTGCACTTGAATCATCTTTGAAATGTGACATGTTCATCATATGATTTCTGCTTCGTCCGTAGTTAATAAGCTCTTTGTGGAAAGTGGGGTCAACTTCCCTTAAAGCACGATGAATAACAATTAAAGTTTTCAAAGCCACCTAGAAAACAAGATAAAAAAAACATCAAGGGGTGTTTTAAGGCAGATTAGTTGGATAGAAGCGCTCAAACGTCTACAGGAACTTTGGAATGACAGGCATAAACCGGTCAACCTCAGTATTTCACTATGCTGCTTTGTATTATACAAACAAGTTAAAAGAGGAACATACCGCCCAGTTACGTGTCTTTGCTAAGCGCCTGGCAAGAGCATGTATGCAATATGCGACATCATCCCGTGATCGTGTGGCTGAACCTGCTACAAAAATGGCTAAACAAAGGTAACAAGAAGAAAATCCACAAATAGTTAGACTCGGTCATTCCACAGGAGACAATCTCACATGTGAGACCAACTCGTTAAACCCCATTAAGAGCAATGAATAAGGATTACATAAGGACATCAACTCGTTCCACATGATTAGTCGCCTTGACGATTGCAATGTCCAACTCCTGAAAATCTCACTCTCATAAAGTTATATAGTGCACGCACCCGCCACACTCCCCCCAGTCAATCGAACATAAGATCACAATAACCATCTCTCAATTATTAAAACCATCTACCTGCTCCATCCTTGCAGTTTCTTATAAAAGCTTGGTGATATTCACAGTTTCTTATAAGAGCTTGGTGATATTTACAAAGCAAACTGCATTATCTTCTCTCAATTTTCATAGTTTAAATTTAATATTTAGCTAGCGTAGGAGTTAAACACACTTATCAACATATGTAAGTGGATAACAAAACAGCTATACTCACTTTAACTTCTTTTTTGTCACTCTACTCTACTATAGCATGATAGTCTTCCTATAATTGATTAGCACAACACATATTCTCTCCGTCTTAGTAGATCACATACTTTTAATCAACGATAAACAAAACAGAGGGACTACTCCACTACTCCGCTTTCAAATAGACATCAACGTGACAGTCTTCCAGTAATTGATTTTCATAAAACTTGATTTCATCAACATCAAAAGATTTCTCCAAAAGAAAACGACTGCTTCAACCAATTGGCACCAACCGAGCCTCAGAAACGGTCTCAGGAATTCGATAGCATCCCAAGGTTCAAAACTTAGCAAATTAGGGAAATATATTAGAAGAAATTTATGATAGTAATAAACCTAGATCAGAAGACGAAATAGGTTCACTTGCAAGAAACAACTCAGCCAATTTATCATCAACCTCAGAGACTGTTTCTACTAACTTGTGCCGCTTTTCTGCCCCTAAAGCTTCCATGTTCGCTGGAATTTCTTCCGTAACAATGTTCTTGCTGAAAAATAGGCAATTTGATGATGACGAAGAACCCTTATATTGAGAGTTAACAAGTATCATTGATGAAACAAACAGGATACATACCCACTTGAACTATGGAAGTAGGAAGCTTTTTGTTTCACAAGATCAACATGACCCTGAAAACCTTCTTCAAGGCCAATTGGTACTTGGACCGCATCAGTATGATACCTGACCTTTGTCTTAGCCTAAAAATGGGAAAATTATAGCAGCAATTCAGTACTCGCAACAGGCCAACATGTTGTGTCAAGCTTTGACCGGTCTACTAATATATCAAAAAGACTTTTTAACCAATTGGCACAATGATAAATTTGGACTTGGGCATCCAAAATATTGGCCTCTAAAGTATATTTGAAAAGCACCCACGAGATCTCCCAACTAAATTATTAACCAATTAATTCCCATGTCTTCCAATACGTGCAGTTTGAAGAAGCGAATGGTACGTCGATACCCTAAAATTCCAATATGCAACAAGAACGGTGATGAAATCAGAATAACAGTGGTGCAGAATCAATAGCAGAACAGTGACGCAAAATCAATATCAGACATGAAATTAAATTCGCACGTGAAATCAATAATCAGCAGTAGCGATGAATAATAATCGCATACATAATCATTAGTTTAATGATTATCACATACAAAAATCGATTCATCAAGCTATATAGAAACAAAAACACGAACGATTTCAAAAACGCAGAATGATATGAGCACAAACATCATAAATGTAATAATTACGTCCTACAAAATGATAACATAATCCATTCATCAAGAAATAATCGGCCAAAATCACGAAAGATCTCTAAGAAACAAGTGTATAAAATATAGAATAATATGAGTAAAAACAACGTAAATCGAACCATTACATTTCACGAAAAGCAACATAATCGATTCATCAAGGATACAAAATCAAAAAACCCAATCGATCTCAAAAACAAACTAATGAAACAGGAAATAAGACAAGTAAAGACAACATAAATCGAACATTTACCTGCAACTAAATGATAGCAGAAACAATTCATCAAGCAATACACTAACAATCGTAATCGAGATCGAAACGGCGAGGAAACTGATGAAATTGAAACGGCGAACGATGAAGAAGGAAATGGAGAACAACATGAAAATGATGAATGAGAAGAAGAGTGATGGAACATGGATGAGCGGTGAACGATGGAGGTAGGCTCGAGGATGAGCGATGAACGATTGATTAGGTTAGACTAGATAAGATTAGAAGATTAGATTGGATGGAGGGAGGTTTTAGTCATAGAAAAGCAGGATAATGAAAATATTAAAAATAAAAAAGGCGCGATACCATGTTTTTTTGGGGAGTTAGGCTGATATTTTTAACAAACAGGGTTATATTGCATTAAAACTACTCGACGCTTATAAAAGCGTCGACCTCAAAGCGTCGAGATAATAAGGTTTTTGTAGTAGTGGGCGAATCCCTACCATCAAAAAGTTTGCCTCTCCTCAATGCAAACTAATAACAAAATTGGAAAATTTGACCAGTGACTTTGTTGCAAGACTTGTAACAATAAGAAAAGATGGAGAATCAAGAGAATTTGGTAAGAATTTTTCTTCAATTTATTTTATCCTATTCATTTATTACAATAGGTTGAATACAGTACTTATGTTTCATCTTTTGCTTCAAAATAGGTGAGGAGGAAGAAAATTGAGAAGAAAATGAGGTGAATCCATACATAGTGGATATGAAAGATAAGATGGCAAAAGATCTTACTTCTTCGAGAATGACTGATTTTGAAAAGAAGAAGAAGGTGAAAAGGCAGACAGATCGAATGAAACCAAAAAAGCAGACAGATCGAATGAAGCCAAGATGTAGTCAAATTATTTCTGTGCAAAATCAAGAAGTGATAAATGTTCACAGTGTGGAAAATGTCAATGTAGAAAATAATCTACTACTTCTGCAAAATGTTGATACTGCAGAAGACATCAATCTTCATACTCCTATTTCTACTTCTGTCAAGAATGTCAGTGAAATTATTTCTGTAGAAAATGAAGATGTGTTGAATGTGCACACTGTGGAAAATGTTGATGTGCAAAATAATCTACTACTTCTGCAAAATGTTGATGTTGCAGAAGACATCAATAAAGATGCTCCTATTTCTACTCCTTTCTAGAATGTCAGTGAAATTATTTCTGTAGAAAATGAAGATGTGTTGAATGTGCAAACTGTGGAAAATGTTGATGTGCAAAATAATCTACAACTTCTGCAAAATGTCGATGCTGCAGAAGACATCAATATAGATGCTCCTATTTCTGCTGAAAATGTGGATTTGGAAGCTTCTGTTGATGTTGTAAATGTGCATTTAGAAACTCTTACAAAGGAAAACAAGGAAATTGACATACTTGAAGAAAAAGAAATTGAAGCACAGCACAAGAGAAAACAAGTAAATGTACCAGTTTTCAAATCTTCATTTATTAATTGGAACATCAGCTGTTTGACCTCTCTCAAACCTGAGCAGAAATATGTGTTAGACTATGCATTTGCATCAGATATGTGTTTGAGATAAGTTTAATTAATCTTTTAAACAAGTTTTATATCAGTTCCTGTTTTGATGTAGATTAGTTAATATCTTTTGTACATGTTGAAAATTGTTCATATTGAAAGCAATTTCTGTTTTGATGTAGATAACTTAATATCTGTTGTACATGTTGAAATTTTTACATATTTAAAGCAGTTTTTGTTTTGATGTAGATAACTTAATATTTGTTGTACATGTTGAAATTTGTACATGGTTATAGCAGTGTCTGTTTTGATGTACATATGTTAATATATGTTGTACACACGTTTCATATCAGTGATTGCTATGAATACAATAAATAATTTAATTTTACAGTAATCCTCTGTTTAAGTTTGAAGAAAACATTCAGCTTTCAAGGGAGGAACTGTTTAAGATGACACAGTCTGATAGTAGAATCAATGAGTCAATTTTACATTTTTGGTGCCTATTGATGAATGATTTGGAAAAGCTATCACCTACATCATCTATCAAATGCGTGTTTATATGTCTCCATATGAAGAATATAAGGTAATGTTATGTATTTCATTCACATATGAGTAAAAATGTTTTCACTCATGAATCTCTTCTAAACAATTACTATAATGTTTCAGGTTCCTACAAGTGAAATGGAGCTTGATGATGTGCAACTGGTAATCAAAAAGATATTCTTTATAACTCTTATTTATTTATTTACTTAATCATTCATTAGGAGAACTAATAATGTGATTTTCTTCAAGGTGTTTTTCTGATCTAGAATACCACAAGGTTATCTTGTTTACTGTGTAAACTCAATCTCGAAGAAATTTGAGATGATTCATTTTGGGTTTCCTGAAGGGTTTGACAGCAAAGCGATTGGTGTTGTAGCTAAAGACTTATATGTCGGCATACTCTAGGCATTAACATACAGATTATATGTTTGTGTTTTTTCTTGCATTAAAATTTTAGGCATTTATATATATGTTTGTGCTCTTTTGTACATTAAAATTTATGTTATCTGACTTGAATACCTGGTTATATTTTCAGAGTGGTTATTTGTCGGGAAATTTCAACATACGATCGAACGGGTGAATGAGCTGGATACCTATGACTTGATCGATTATATTCCAAATTTCTTTAAAGATTTGGAAAATAACAATGACATTCTTTCAATGAAAATCATGGAAACATATAAAGGGAGTAAAGACAATTATGGCAAAGAGTTCAAACCAGTAAGTTGACAATTACAAACATTTATCACTGATACTAATCTATATCTGATTATTTTTAAATATACTAATGTTATCATGTGTAATGCATTATATCCTTTTGACTGTTGATGTATATGTGCATTCTACCATTTCATACGCTAATTATGAAAAGATGATGACGGTGTGCTATTGCCACAAAATATTAACTTCAGAAAGGAATGAGGTGAAGAATATTGTGTTGAAGGGGGCAACAACAATGTCAAGGAAACTTCTGTATGTAGCTGATAACTTACTGTTGATAAGTCATAATTTGACATACATAAATTATTATAAATTGTTTCGATTACAAAGTCATATTCTGTTCTATAACTTTTATCAGCAGAGAAATGGACCTTTGTACACCAAAAAATTACACTGATACTCATATAGTTCAACAGTTCTTGAAAAAAGTAACGATAAAGACTTTTGTTGGAGAGGGATTAGACGTCAAGCAGAAAGAATACGATGCCGTGCTAAAATCGTATAATCAGTAATACGTTCTATCTTTTCCACTATTTTTGGATTCATTCATTATAATTAATTAATTTTAAGATTATTACTCGTGTGTTCTGTGTTATCTTACAATGAAGAGGTTGTACAAACTTAATGGATGAACATAAGTCACAACAAAATGCAAATGTTTTATTACCAGATGAGGAATTATATGATATGGTAAACAAATCTCTAACAAATTTTTAATCTTATAAATTCAAATGCTTATGAATAAATTTAACAAGTTCCGTTTTAATAGCCGATCGATTTGTATGGAATTTATACTACATTAGGAATGAAGGATATCATATACATTCCAACAAAGTCAGGGGTAAGTATATCAAATTGGTGTACTTAATTTTGGTATGTAAGGTTACAGTTGTTTATTTGATGTTTATCTTTTGTTTCAGGAATTAGACCCCAAAATATTTCGTTTTCTGAAAACAGTGTACTGTAATATAACATACTTGCCTGATGATGCGGAATTTGTGAGAAAGGTACACCCAATGATTATAGTATTAAAAGTTGACAATAATTACCTATAAAAAAACTCTGTTTATGACTGTCAAATGTGTAAATTTTATGATCTTTATTCCAGTTCACAACAAAGATCCGAAGCATTGGATTTTGCTTGTCTGTGATCTAGAAGATAGAAGGAATTACATCTTTGATTCATGCAAGACGAAGTTTTACAAAAGAAGGATTACTGAAGTTGAAAAAGTAGTGAATAATGTTTCAAACATTTTACAACACTACCCTGACTATCAACAAATTTTCAAAAAAATGGGATAATTTCCAAGGGAAATTGTAAAAAATGTAGCGAAACAAAGCAATGGAAGTAATTGTGGTGTCTTTGTTATGAAATGGATAAAGGCGTTACATGACAAGAGAAAATGGGGAAGTAAAACTTACTTTTGTGGTATCGCACAAATTAGGCGTCAAACATGCTTAGATCTTGTGAAGTGGGATAAGAACTATGTGAAGAATTTCAGTGTTAAGAAACAGTATGACATCTTATTTTAATTGTATGTAGATCAGACTTAGTTATATTACTGTAATAGATTATCCGTTTATTATTGGATATGTTATGTACGCATCGAAATACAAATATGTACAATGAACATCTCTAAGATATCCTTGGACGAAATATGTACAATTGATATATAAATGTGTTGTAGATAGTAACCTTCACACAAAAGCACATAAGTGTATATTCGATGTATATAAGCACAGATTCAAATATTTATGAATGAATTAAATATACTCGAGTTAATATTGATTTGTTTAATACCAACTTTAAAAAAAAAACTTGTGCATAATCAATGCCAATGTCTTTTCAATATTCAATGCTCAAAGTTGATCATTAAAAATATTCGGGAAAAAAAAAATTCGGATTTTTTTAAATTTTTTTTTGTTTTTTTCCGAAAAAAAACATTTTCTTTTTCCCAAAAAAAAACATTTTTCCCAAAAAAAAACACTCTTTTTTTCCGAAAAAATAAACACATTTTTTCCCCAAAAAAACCATTTTTTGCCGGACATTTTTTTTCTCAAAAGAAAAAAATCCAAAAAAACAAATCCCGAAAATAAATCATTTTTTTAATATTAAAATAAAATTGGTGTATATAAAAACAATTTCAGTGTACATAATAACTGTTTTAGGGTATATAAAATTCTACTATATCAAATAATTAAGTACATATGACAATTATTTCAGTGTATATATGTTGATTAATTGGTGTATATAGTAACCATTTGAGTGTATATAACAATAACTATTTTACTGTATATATTGAGTTCTTAAGTGTATATATATGTAGTGAGTTTAATAGCGTATATAATGAGTTTTTTAGTGTATATAACAGTTATTTTGATGTATGTTCCATTGTTGATTAACTGATGTACATATTTATTATTTGGGTGTATATAACAATTATTTTACTGTATGTATTGAGTTCTTAAGTGTATATATGCAGTGAGTTTAATAGCGTATATAATGAGTTTTTTAGTGTATATAACAATTATTTTGATGTATGTTCCATTGTTGATTAATTGGTGTACATAAAAACTACTTGAGTGTATATAACAACTATTTTACTGTATATATTGAGTTCTTAAGTGTGTATATGTATAGTGAGTTTAATAACGTATATAATGAGTTTTTTTAGTGTATATAACACTTATTTGGATGTATGTTTCATCTTAATCTAATGGTCTAGATTGTGCCTCAATAGGTGTAAGGAGTTACCCTGCCTCACCGGAACGCGCCTATATATATATATATATATATATATATATATATATATATATATATATATATATATATATATATATATATATATATATAGAGTAAGGCTCTTATGAGTCCTTCTCTATATATGAGTCCATAAGTCCTCATCTCATCCATTGGATGAGATGAGGATGGATGCACAAGATTCATTCTACATTTTGCATTAAAAAAAAAAGAAAAAAAGAAAAAGAAGGGAGATACTGCTTCCTAAAATAACTCCCATAATTTTAGGAAACAATAATATCCCATTCATTCACCCATTCATTCACCCATTCATTCACCCATTCATTCATTCACGTTACCACATTCATCAAACCTAAAAAAAACGCTTCCAACATCATCACGTTCATCCATCCATTCATTCAAAATCTGTGCTCGACATCACGTTACTATGGATTCAAGGATCGCGAGATCATCATCAACTGTTGATAAGCAATTTGTGGAGTACAACAATGGTGAGTTTCGATATTACTTTCATGTTTTGCGTCAATTTTATTCATTTCATTAATCATATATTCATATAAACGATTCATTGCTCTTGTGTTAGTATAGATTGCAGATTGTTAGGTTTATTATTTAGGTTTTTTTTCATAATCTTCACTGATTATTATTTAGGTTTTTCATAATCTTCATCAATTGTTATGCTTTCACTGCCACGGAAGTCATTAAGATGCTCCATATTATTAGATTTTACGTTCATGATTTTTTAAAGATCTGATCATTATATGATTTTTTCGCACAAACATATATATGGAGTTATTGTAATGCACATAATGTGTTACTTTAATATAGACCATCTGTTATTTTAATGTCTAACCCTCTGTATAGACATCTTCTGTTAATTGAATCTCATGTTACTTTAATGCACTTCATCTGTTACTTTAATTCTTGTCATCTGTTACTGTAATGCATTGGAGTAACAAAGGATTTAAAATACTGCCATATTAAAAAATACTGTTTCCTATAATGATGGAACGTGATTGTCATCAAAATAGGAAACAATATCAAAGTATAACGTTCTCATTCATACTCTTATTCATAGCAGTATACATGTTTATACTGTCATTCATACTCTCATTCATACCTAATGTATTACAGTAACACGTTTGAAGCATTAGAGTAACATGTCATCGGATTTAGTTATTAATGTTTTGGTTAGAATACCGCCATATTTCAAGTTCTGATTGTTGGTTTGTCGCCACGTTTATTGACATTGTTCTTGTTTTTCTAGTAGACGTAAAAGCAGAGGAATGGTGCAAGGATGTGGGTGAGAGTTTCACTCCATACATAGAGCAGATCTTCAAAGATGTAGATGATAAGAAGAAGAAGAAGAAGAAGAAAGAATCATTAGGAAACGTCATGTAAGTCATCGTTTGACGATGAAGAAGGAGAAGAAGAAGAAGAAGAAGAACAATTATGAGTAGGACAATATATTGTTAGAGTAACATACATTATTCATTAGAGAAACATACTAAATAAGTTACAGTAATACAGTTTATGAGTTTGATTGATTTTCCAATATCTAGTCCTTAGAGTAACATCCTTTATTGGAGTAAAATGAGTTAGAAAAACACACATTATGCGTTATAGTAACATACTTAATGAGTTACAGTAACATAGTTTATGAGTGTAATTTGATTTCCAATATCCAGTTCTTAGAGTAACATGTGTGAAACAATGGAATTATAATAGAGTTTTATAATTTTTGTTTTGGAGTATCCTTAATAGAAATATACATTATTCTTTTGGTTGATTGGAAGTCATGTTTTTGCAAAAGACTATTATGAAACGTAACAAATTTTATGAGTTAAAATAGCACAGTTCATGAATTAGAGTAACACATTATATGAGTTAAAATAACAGTTTTTGCAAGAGACTATTATACAACATAACAGATTTTATGAGTTAAAGTAACACAGTTCATGAATTAGAGTAACACATTATATGAGTTAAAGTAACAGTTTTTGCAAGAGACTATTATACAACGTAACAGATTTTATGAGTTAAAGTAACATAGTTTTATGAGTTAAAGTAACCCAGTTCATGAATTAAAGTAACACATTGTATGAGTTAAAGTAACATAGTTTATGGATTATGGCAGTAACATAGTAACATACGTACAATGACGGTAGAAAAATGATGATTTTTTGGTGAAGATGAAAAAAAACTTAATTTTGAAGAAACTTGTTGTGTGAGAGAGATAGACAATTAAAAGATTGGTATGAGAGAGAGAAGATTTGCATTGAGATAATTAAGGAAGGGAGAGAAATGATATATTTACCAAGATTTGTTAGTTATTTCCTTATTTCACCTCAAGCAATCACAACCATCCATCTTCCACTTGATCAATGGTCCAAGATTGGACTCATGGACTCAATAAATATAGGAGGACTCACTTGATCCTTCCTCTATATATATATATACATACATACATACATATATATATATATATATATATATATAGTAGAGTTCTTATGAGTCCCTCATAAGAATTAAGTCCCTAAGTCCTCATCCCATCCATTGATTGAGAGATGGATGGACGAACGAGATCCATCACTATATTTAAAAAAAAAAAGATACTGTTTCCATCAAAATAGGAAGGAATATATTAGAGTAACGTATCATTCATATTGCCATTTATTCATAACAAAAATCACATTCATCATTCTCTCATTCAACCATTGAAATTCATCTTCGCGCCACTGCCATTTACTTCCAATTAACACAATCAAGAACACATTCAATCATTCATCGTCTTCTTCGCGCTGCTGTAACTTTCATTCAATCAATCCGGCTTAAAATTTTCATTCAATGGCACATATCCAAATCGTAGAACACACAAACGATAAGAATATGCTTTGTAATTTATACTGGAATCGTCATGGAAGTCATTAAGATGCTACTCAATTATTAGTTTTTACGTTTACAATATGAGAAACTCCACACTGTTAGATGTTTGATTCATCATGTGAAATTTGCGCACGCACAATATATTGAGTTATTGTAGTTCATATACTGCGTTACTTTAGTCTAGAGCATCAGTTATTTTAATGCCTATCATCTGTTACTTTATATGTCGTGTTACTTTAATACACTCCAGTCGTTACTTTAGTGCTTTTCATCTGTTATTGTAGTGCATTGGAGTGTCGTAAGAATTTAGGAAACCGTCATATTAAAAAAATAAAAAAAAAAGATACTGTTACTTATAATAATGGGACGTGATTGCCACCAAAATAGGAAACAATATCAAAAGAGTAACACCTCTCATTCAAAGAAATATACTACTTCATAATATCATCCACCACGTTCAACCAAAATAACCCTCAATCGAAGTAAAAGCGTTCAGTCACGACACTCTAATACACGTTCAGTTATTCATCTTCTTCCTAGTGCAACTGCAACTTCTCCTTCAATGGCTGATATGCAACTTGTCAAAGATACAAACGGTAAGTTTTTGCTTTGTAATATATACTGGAGACTCCATGGGAGACATTGAAATGCTCCATTTTTATTAGATTTTACGTTTATAGTATGAACACTGCGTATTACCACTTTTTTTCAATATATGAATGGTATATACCTGACGTTATTTTAGTGCACAATATCTGTTACTTTAATTCACATTATCCGTTACTTTGATGCCCGTCATCTGTTACTTTATCTCTAGTTTGTACGCATCTTCTGCTGTTTGAGTCAACTGTTACTTCAATACATTTCATTTGTTACTTTAATTCATGTCATCTGTTACTTTATTGCGATGGAGTGACAGAGTGGTTCTAATACCGCCAAAATTAATGGCAATGTTACTTTATTACAGTAGACGCAAAAACATAGGAATGGTGCAGGGATGTGGGTGAGAGTTTCACTCCATACGTAGGACAGATCTTCAAAGATGTAGATGAGAAGAAGAAGAAGAAGAAGAATTAGGAAACGCCATGTAAGTCATTGTCTGACGATGAAGAAGAAGAAGAATCAGGAGGAGGAGAAGAAGAAGAAGAAGAAGAAGAAGAAGAAGAGGATAATGAAGAAGAAGAAGAAGATAATGAAGAAGAAGTACAATTATGAGTAAGGCAATATATTGTTAGAGTAACATACTGAATAAGTTACAGTAACACAGTTTATGAGTTAATTTATTTTCCAATATCTAGTCCTTAGAGTAACATTCTTTATTGGAGTAAAATGAGTTAGAATAACACACATTATGCTTTAGAGTAACATACTTAAAGAGTTAGAGTAACACAGTTTATGAGTATAATTTGATTTCCAATATCAAGTTCTTACAGTAACAGATGTGAAAGATTGGAATTATAATGGAGTTTTATAATTTTTGTTTTGGAGTATCCTTAATAGAAACATACATTATTCTTTTGGTTGATTGGAAGTCTTGTTTTTGCAAAAGACTATTATGCAACGTAACAGATTTTATGAGTTAAAGTAACATAGTTCTTGAATTAGAGTAACACATTATATGAGTTAAAATAACAGTTTTTGCAAGAGACTATTATACAACATAACAGATTTTATGAGTAAAAGTAACACAGTACATGAATTAAAGTAAAACATTGTATGAGTTAAAGTAACATAGTTTATGAGTTATGGCAGTAACATAATAACATGCGTACAATGACAGTAGGGAAATGATGATTTTTTTGTGAAGATGAAAAAAAGTTAAGTTTGAAGAAAATTGTTGTGTGAGAGGAAGAGGCAATTAAAAGATTGATAGGAGAGATAAAAGATTGCATTAAGATAATTAACGAGGAGAGAGAAATGATATATTTAACAAAATTTGTTAGTTATTTCCTTAATTAACAAAACAATTAACAAAACAAATCATACTCATTAATCCATCTATAATCTAAGGGTTGAAATTAGGATTCATGGACTCAATTATGATAAGTGGACTCATCTGGCCCCTCTACCATATATATATATATAGTTAAAAAAATTAAAGTGGTGTACTATTAAGCTCAAAATATCAATAATTAATAGTTATAAACAATTTTAAGTGCGTCGATACTAAATAGAAAAGAAAAAAATCGTAATAAAACATTGTCTTTTCATGTAAAGAGTGCGTTAATAAAAGGACATCAAACGTATATTTTAGGGCATATTATGAGGTGTTAATGAAATGGAGAAGTATTAAAAAGAAGTTAATAATAATGCTACAAGTATTTTTTTTGTGATCCTTAGCGACTTTTCATACGGCTAGTTATACACAATATTTATGTGGAGGGAAAAGGGGTAAAGAGAGCTACCACTTGGTAAACTATGATGGATGTTTGATTTTTGATTAATTAACTCCAAAATGTTTGCCTTTTTATATTATATATATATATATATATATATATATAGAAGTTACTCTAATCTACTCCAATTAGAGAAGGTCATGTTTTGTTTTATAGTTAAACTAGATTAATGCCCGTGCGCTACACGGGTTAATTGGCTTAATTACATTGATGATGTATATTCATTAAATAAGAAACTTAATCAATCTATGTCATTATAATAAATAAGATGATCACATGATATTAGTAATCAAACTTAATTTCAGCTAAGTTTATAAAGTCTTAAGAGCTTATTTTAAAACTCAAAAGAATACATGACTACTCTTATTTATAATATAAAATTTCACCACCTTATTATAATTTTTCGATGTAGAAATAATTTTATGTTTGTAGTCTTATTAAGAGATTTTCTAAGACTCAAGTTTTTTTATTGATATCTAGGAATGAATGATTTTTTAGGTTGATATCTAAAAATGAAAGATTAATCTTATTTATAATATAAGATTCTATCGCCTCATCATAATTTTTTGATATAGGATAATTTACTCAAGATTTATAGTTTTAAGATCTGCTTTTAAGACTCAGAAAAACACACGATTGGTTTTATTTTATTTATAATATAGAATTATCACCTTATTTTAATTTTTTCGATGTGGGATAATTTTAGGTTTGTAGTTTTTTTAAAAGTTTTTTAAGACTCAAAAGATTATTGGTTGATATTTCTAAAACCGAAAGATTACTCATTTATGATATAAAATTTCATTATCTCATCATAATTTTTCGATGTGGTATAATTTAGTTAATTAAGTTTATAGTTTTAAGAACTATTTTTAAGACTTAAAAGAGTTTGTTTTTATATCTAAATTAAAGGATAGACGATTACTCTTTATTTATATAGTCGAATTTGATCATATTAATTTTATTTATATAATAAAAAAATTATCCTTATTATAATTTTTCGATGTGAGATAGTTTTACTTAAGTTTATTTTATTTTAGATATAGTATAATTAAAAAAATTTATTTATAGACGAATAATTACTCTTATTTATAATATATAGAATTCCATCACCCCATATTAATTTTTCGATGTGCGATAATTATACTTTAACTATATAGTCTTTGTAGGAACTTCTTTTTAAGTATTTATAATATAGAATTTCATCAGTTCATCATAATTAGGAGAAATTGTTACTTTTATTTATAATAGAATTTCATCGTCGTATTATAGTCATTATAGTCTCAAGAGTTTTTTAAGACTCAAAAGAGAGGGAGTATAATTTTTCGATGTGCGATAATATACTTAAGTATATAGTCTTAAGAGTTTTTTAAGACTCAAAAGATTTTGATTGATATCATATCATCTAAGAACAAATAATTAGTCTTATTTCACTACTACAAAATCCTTCGTTTCTTGACGCTTTAAAGGTGGGTTTTCGACGTTTTAAAATGTCGCAAATTTAATTCTCGACGCTTCTAGAAAGCGTGGAGATTTTGGGCGTCGGGAAATCTCGACGCATTTTTATGTCGCCATTCTCGACGCATTAAAACGTTGAATATTTTATTTAAGACGCTTTTTTGCGTCACTACGTGGTACAATAAAATATGCAACCTCGACACTTTTCTATGTCGCTATTTTTTTTCCCGGTCAATTTTTTTCAAAGCGGGAGACTTTCTACTACTTAAAGTGTCGAGAAATAATAATATAAAATTCAGTTATCGACACTTTAATATTGTAAAAGCGTCGAGAATCTTATCATAAAGAATATAATAATAATAATTATATATTTCAAACAACTGAATATTGCTTGCGATTACATATTTATGTTGTCTAAATAGCGCGACTCCACATTTACTGAATTGATATCCATATACACAAAGACGAATACATACATATACATATACATATACATATATATATATATATATATATATATATATATATATATATATATTTCGCAATCAATAAATAGAGTTTCATACGACAAATACCTAGAATAATCTCCATCCAAACATATATTTCGTAATCCAAAGTAAAATAAAAAAAATACTAAAAAACTACAGTATTATTTTAAAAGGTACGTGTTTTTCTCCGAAAAAACATTGAATTTAATGTCCATGTGAGTCGATTTTGTTATCCATCCATTCCTTCATCATCTCCCTTTTTGTGTTGTACAATGTCCTGTAGTAGTAAAAAAAATATATAATAAGGAAAACTAAATAGACCATATAATGAAACATAAATAGGTAGAAAATATAAATGCATATTAGAGAAATAAATTACCTCGGGATCAGCAATGCTGTGTAAGATTATCTTTGCCATATTTGCACTCTCATCTGATGTTCCCCCACTACTCATTATATTCAAAATTTTTTTCATTAACGAATTAGTCTCAGCATACTTCAATTGTAGCTCTTCATTTTTCTTCTTCATTCCCTTATTCTCCTCTGTTAACTTATCCACAACCTTTTGCACATCCCGAAAAGCTGAAGTATCTTTTTCACTGCACTTAAATCTCTCTTTTCTTAAAATACTACGCACCCCGTATATATCAGTTTGATTCACGCCAAATCCGTAACCCAAGGGACGTTCAGGGACCTCCTCCCCAAACATTTGCTTGTTAAAAACATCATTCTCAATTTTTACTTTGGACTTTTTAGGATATAACATAGTTTGAGTGTCAACATTAATATCTGCATCAATCTAAACAAATCATTTTTTAACAGATATACCTCTAACCTTTAAAAAAAGAAATAGAAAAATGAAAAGCAATTGGGTGGTAGAAGTTTATAAGTATAAGCTTCCCAGAAATTCCTCTGTTAGTGTGTCTTTCACAAAGGTTTCATCTTTCCTCGTATGAGTTTGCTTAAATATCTCCAATTCACTCGGGTCTCTCTTATTCTTCTCTTCCTGTTAATTGTCAAAACTTAAATTAGTTATAGCACATTAGGTATTATACACACCCAACTAATTAGTATATAAAGAGTGACAAATGATAGAATAAGTACAAAATCAGCTCGTATATTAGCATAGCTTGTTGACCCAGTTGTATGGACATGGTTATGTGCTGCTCGTGCCTCTTTTCCACATTGAGCAAATTTCTGCATAAGTACACATACTTTTAATCACCCTTATTTAATCACAACCCTTATTTAATCACCATTATAGGTGGTAGATTATTATTACCTCTCCCTTTTCAGAATACCAATAATCAACCAACTGGATCCACCTATCAAGAGTATGTCCATCAGGCCTTGTTTGATAAATCTCCTCTTTTTTCTTTTTGGGTTGAAAAAAGGTCTTCTTCAGGTAATGCCTATATTGTCTCACACTTTTACCCGTGCGCTTGAGAATCCCTTGGTCGTAAGGATCACCATAAGTAAGTAACTTTATAAAACGGTCCTTAAATGGGAAAATAACAAATAAGTAACTTTATAATCTAAATAGATTTACAACTCCGCCCGAACGCTATTTAAAAAAAAAACGTACCCGAATCAGCTTGATAATATCAGCTTTATATTTTGCATTGACACGATGCCAATTCGTTTCTCTAATGGGACAAAACCTTTCCTTCTTAGCAACATCTCCTATAAACCGTACAAGAATATGCCCTCCTTTTTTAAGTGGTTGATAAAACTCATTGAAGGTAACAAAATATTTAACTCCATTATCAATCCATACATCATGTGGTTGAATTAAATCATGAACCATGTTGTAATTTCCTTCTGCATCTGCCAAAGTACACATGTAAAACAAAATAAAGACAACTAATACATCACCCAAACGCAAGGGTTATAAATAGTCATTCTATTCATTTTATTTTATCCATTCATCCTATCCAGGGATTATAAATAAGCATGAATAATACATCACCGGTTTTATCCCTACTAAATAACTTAACAGTACAAGTGACCTTGACCAGATTACTACGAACCATAATTACTTATCATTTATATAAAACTGGAAACATTACCTATGGACAATACATTCTCCTTTTCATTGAAAGCAACATCATCAGGCCAATCAGGTGCTGCCGTACGTCGCCTCAATATGAAAGCTTTTGGTTCATTTTGCCCAATTATTGGAGTGTCTTCATTGCAAACACTTTTTTCTTGAGGATTTATGAATGGTGTATTAACCTTTGCAGACATTGGCTTATGAACATTGATTTTTGGGAAATCATTAACCATGTTGTACTTTCCTTCTGTATCTATCAAATCATACATGTAAAACAAAATTAAAACAACTAATACATCACCATCTTTATATCTACTAAATAGCTTAACAGTACAAGTGACCTTATTAAATTATACTGTAGGTCACAATTACTTAACATTTACATAAAACTGGTTATGAGATGACTAGGCTTTATAGCAAAGCTACATTACTCCAACATTTCACCTCGCTGTCGTGTCATGTGTCAAACAAGAAAGGCACTTTGATACTTCAGACTTTAGAACAAGAAAACTAAAAACCTCTCACAATATAATAGTGTTCGATAGATGACGCCATATCGGGGAGTCGGAGTAACATAACAAGTAAACCGGTTCGAGACCGCTGTTCTATTTTAGTATAGGCCATAGACAGCCGTGTCCGACACTCAAGAGAGACATGACACCGTGATGGAGAGTCGGAGTAACATCAGAAAGGAAAAGCAAGTAAAACTGGTTCAAGACATTTGAAAGACTTACCAGCTTTTTCCTCCTCTCTCTTCTTAGCAGCTTCAGCCCTTTGTTCACGAATGAGTTTTAGCCTCTCTGCAGTGACCAAAACCAGCAAAAAAGAAAGCAACATGCGTAAGCAATGCAAGAAAGTGTTTAGTAGTGATCTTGAACAGCAAAATGTTAACGTACCCAAGTCTTTCTTCGCCTGATCTGTTTTTCCTTGTTCTTGTAGTTTCATGTACCTCTCGTAAGCCCTCTGCTTTTCTACCTCCTCCCTGCCAACGACATTTAAAATCAGCAAGTGCTCCAGCTTTCAGTTGAGCATCAAGCGACAAATACGGAACCAATTGAAGATATAAAAAGTAAAGAGAGAAATCAACAGGCAAATTAGTAATTGCAAATTTCCCGTCTAAATTATTAGTAAAATAATGTCATATTACAATCTAAATGAGGAAATAATACACAGAAAATGTTCTTCACAAAAACTTTTGTAAATACAATAATTGTCTTTAACATATACTCTCATTACTTGATCGTTCTAATAAATACGTACCGCCAATTTTTAACTTGACAAAATATATGAATACATTTTTTTACTTCTAAATATTGAAATAAATACGATGCACATGGTGCACGGGCTTAGAGATATACTCCAATAGGTTGTCAAGGTTCCCATCAAAACAGTAACGATATTTCAAGGGGACTAAAAGCTAAATATCCTAACATGCTCTCACTAAAGACAAGAGACTAATCAATCAGCTGGTAATAGAATGTCCTGGAAAAAAATATGGGTCAACTTATCAGTTTATTGAACGGAGCGAAGAAACTATAGCTCTGAGTTCAATAAAAATAAGAAGATATAGTTAAGGCGTAGGCAAAGCTCTCACGTCGTGAAAGCTCAGTTGTTTTATCCAGCTGACAAAAGGAAACAATAAAAGATAAGTCAAATATATTTACGACCGCCACAAGTGAAGTAGCACAAAGAAAGACAAAATAGCGGTGCTCACATCAATGTCTTTGGCTCTCAAGTTCTTCGGCTTCACCAAATTAGGATTCTCGATCTGAATGATTCCCTCTGTACCTTTACTCTTTGGTTCCTTTTGCCCAATTATTGGAGTGTCTTCATTGAAAGCACTTTTTTCTTGACGATTTATGAATGATGACGTATTAACCTTTGCAGACATTGGCTTCCGAACACTGATTTTCGGGAAATCATATACCATGTTGTACTTTCCTTCCGCATCTGTCAAAGCATACATGTAAAACAAAATAAAAACAACTAATACTACACCAGCTTTATACCTACTAAATAGCTTACAATACAATTGACCTTGATTAAATTACTACGGATCACAATTACTTAACATTTACATAAAACTGGAAACATTACCTACGGACAAAACGTTCTCCTTTTCATTAAATGAAGCATGATCGGGCTTTAAATTGGTGGCCACAGCTGAAGAAGATGATGTTCTGTGAAACATTCTGGGTGAAGATGTGGACTTCAAATTAGTGGTCACGACTGAGGAAGATGGTGTTTTGTGAAACACCGTAGGACGCCTAATCATTGAAAAGGTAGTTGGAGGGTTTGTCCATATGCCATCAGATTCTTCATCTTTTGAAGCAGGAGATTGTTGGTTTTTCATGGTAGATTGGTGGGTTTTAAGTACGGTGGGTTGAGATCTTGGGGTAGAAAGTATATGACCTTTCCGAGCAAAAGGGGCCTGAGTTTTCGAGGGAGGTTGATATGATATTGGAGCACGAGGTTGTTGGACTTTCTGGGTGGGAAGTTGTTGACCCTTTATGATGGGAGGCTGTTGGTTATGTATAGGATGAAATGGTCCCCATCTTTCAGTAGTAGAAACCTCGCAAAAAGTAACATTTTTTTCAAAACCGGTTGACCTCTTCAATGTTGGTCTTGTACCAGGTTCTAAACTTTCCACCATCTCCGCAAAGGTACGTTTGCTTCGATAAGTCATCCTGACACCAATTAGAAAACACATATTAGTTATCACAAAAAAAAATCAAGCTTACACACATCATTTGTTGGAACCAATGCATGCATATGAGGATGGAAATATAAGTGAAATACACACATCATAACCAACAATTAGAGAACTGAAATATGTAATATCCACAGTATAATCCATCCCTCGTGAATTACGAATTACACTTTAGGGTCCAATGGCGAAGGCATTCTGCAGCACCTAGCTGGTACCTCACAAACGACCACGTTCCTGACTCTCCAAATGAAATAAAAATATTAGTGTCTTCACAAATAACATACTCGTCTCACCTATCCTTTAAAGGAACGTCATCCAATGAAAATATTAGTTACTAAACTAATAGTATAAGCTAATAATATATAACTACCAAATATTGCATAATAATAAAAACATTTAATTGTCAATTCGACACCAATTGATATTTTTAATGCTAAGAAATACTACTAAAATAATCAAGCAGAAACATCCTCTCCTGTCTCAATCAAGTCTCTAGGCTTGGTTCTAATCACAAACGACCATCCTTTTTGCATCTCATCTTGTATATAAAACACCTGCTTGGCTTGAGATGAGAAAACAAAAGGATTGTCTGATAAATTACGACCTGTGTTCATCAACTTAGAAAAGTTGACAGAAACACTCCCATCTTCAAATCTCTTAATGCCTCTATGTATGTCTACCCAATCACAACGAAACATAACAACTTTGTATTGCCCAAAATAATCTAACTCATAAATTTCCCTAATTTTCCCATAATACTCTTCCCCATCAGCTTCAACCATGATTCCAGAGTTCTGCGTTTTCAGATTTTTCTCTCGATCAACCGTTAGAAACTTGTAACCATTGATCATAATTCCGGTCATTCTTTTGCCATAACTATGTAAGCCACCTGCCAAAGCTTTTCGTATTTGTCCTTTTTGGGTGCTTCCATCCAAGTTGTGAACCTGTGGAAAGAAATACAAATATACAATGTCATCACAAATTTCGTTTAATGCAAATGTAATGTTGTGCATTTTGAATTTCTCTAGAACAGAGAACCTGATGTTGAAGCCAATCTATTAGTTCATTGATGATCCATTCATTTTCATTACTTGCGGTAGCTATATTTTTACTCTCTTGGCGCTTTTGATTGAAGAACACCCTGGAAACAATTATTTCAAAATCAAGTTTCATTGTTAGCTTGTTTAAGACAAAGAGGCATCATCATAATTTTAAAAGTGTTGACTTTTAAGTATGTACACTTACTTTACGACCTCATTCATTTCATCAGAATGAAGTAGAACATAACGGTGCGCTTGTCGTGCACTTTTATCATCCAAGCGTACCTTTTCCGTCATCCCAATAACTCGACCACCCGACTGAAACAAATAACCACTCATATTTACACTACCGTCATCATTTCTCTTAGGTCTATTATGGATTGTCTCAACGCCCTCCAAGTATCTTGAACAAAATGTGATAGTTTCCTCCAGTAGAAAGCCTTCTGCAATCTATCCTCCAGGCTGAGCTTTGTTACTCACGTAAGATTTGAGGTGAGCCAAGTACCTAAAATTATTGTTACAAGTTAGGTATATAACATAAGTTTACAAAAATACTTTCAAAATTAAGATACTTACCTTTCGATGGGGTACATCCAACGATATTGCACTG
Source organism: Agrostemma githago (assembly GCA_958450325.1). Classification (NCBI taxonomy): domain Eukaryota; kingdom Viridiplantae; phylum Streptophyta; class Magnoliopsida; order Caryophyllales; family Caryophyllaceae; genus Agrostemma; species Agrostemma githago. The sequence goes on from OY288253.1 coordinate 53,891,033, forward strand.
GTCCACCAAATTTTGCCTCCTCTACTAAGTGAATCAGAAGATGAACCATTACAGTGAAAAAGGTGGGTACAAACTCAATTTCCATACGACAGAGTATAAGTGCAATTTTGGGTTCAAGGTCATCAAGCTCTTTCTTATCAAGCGTTGTAGAGCATAAATATTTGAAAAAAGACGACAACTCTCCAAGCAAATCAATAACTTTTGTCGCCTTGGATGCTCTCAATGCTACCGGAAGTATATCTTGCATTAAGACATGGTTGTCGTGACTCTTAAGATTAATGAGTTTTCTTTGTTTCATATTCACACATCTAGAGATGTTCTATCCATAACCATCAGGAGCTTTAATTTTCAAGAGGACTCTTAAAAATCTTTCTTTTTCCTCATTAGACATGGAGTATGAAGCTGGAGGCTTGGAAGGTTCACCATTAGACCGATCTTGGAGCCAGAGATGTTTTTTAATACCCAACTTCTCAAGACCACTCCTTGCATTTTCACTGTCTCTACTTTTATCCATATCTAAGAGTGTCCCTAATATGTTATCGCACACATTTTTTTCAATGTGCATAACATCTAAATTATGTCTTAAAGAATTATACTCCCAATACGGCAATTCAAAAAATATACTCTTTTTGTTCCAAAGATTATCGACACTCTCCTGGCTACTCTCACCGATAACGTCTGTCGATACACCGACTTCTCTAGCTCTCGTTTTTCTCTTCAAGCGCTTATGTGTCTTCCCATAAATGTACTCAATTCCGTGCTGCTCTCTTGATACATCGGATCCGGTAAGGGATTTTGGAGCGACACCTAACTCTATGGTTCCATCAAATAAATCAGCCTGAGAACGAAATTGATGATCAAGAGGTAGCCATTTTCTGTGTCCTATATAACAAATCTTACCACCAAATCGTCCAGAACATGTGGAATTGGTGCATCGAGGACAAGCATTATAACCTGATGTGCTCCATCCAGATAACATAGCATATGCAGGGAAGTCATTAATAGTACTATGTAAAGCTGCTCTCAATATGAAATTTCCTCCTTCATATGCATCATAAGCATCGACACCACTCCATAATAATTTAAACTCATGGAGTAACGGTTGCATAAACACATCAATGTCACTACCCGGACCAGATTTTCCAGGAATAATACACGAAAGAATAAATGAAGATGGTTTCATGCACAACCATGGTGCCAAGTTATAGGGAATAAGAATAATAGGCCACGTGCTGTATGTGGTATTCATCAAGCGATATGGGTTAAAGCCATCTATTGCCAAAGCTAACCTTACACTTCTAGGATCAGAGGCAAATGTAGGATAACGAGAGTCAAATTGTTCCCAAGCCAATGCATCAGATGGGTGTCTAAGCTTTCCATCTTTCACACGTTCATTATGATGCCATCTCATATCCTCTGCTGTTTTGGATGACATATAAATAAAGCCTCTTCAATCTAGGAATGAGGGGGAAGTACCTCATTACTTTGCTAGGTTCACCCTTACCTGGTACAGGGATAACTTTTTCCTTCACACCACCTTGATTTTTAACTGTTTTCCATCTGGAGGTGTGACAAACACTACACTCTTGTTTTTCAGAATTGTTCCCCCAATATAACATGCAATTGTTTGGACAAGCATGAATTTTTTCATATCCAAGACCTAAATCACTTATTATCTTCTTACCCTCATAATAAGATGATGGAAACTTTGTAACTTGTGGAAATGCTTGAAGTAAAAGCTCAAGCAACATGTTGTATGACTCAATAGGCCAATGAAACATACATTTAATGTGAAACAAGTTCAAAAGGAAGGACAATTTTGAGTAAGACTGACACCCTTCGTAAAGTTGTTCGCTTGCTGCTTCAAACATTTTTGAATATTTTACCTCTTCTCCTTTGTTGACTGAAGGGGGTTGGTTAAACTCATGATCAGACTCATTATCATATTCATGAGCAAACTCGGTATCAGATTCACCATTGGTATTAATTCCCATATCCATATCATCATCTATCTCAAGTGAGTCATTACCTATATCATCACTAATTTGTTTAGAAGAACTAGAAGCATCTACCCCAAAGACCGCATTTAACAAACCGCTCATATCATCACGTCCAGGTAAGGCTTCTCCATTATTTTGTTCATTGATTTCAAGAACATCATCAAGAACATCTCTTTTACCATGCCAAATCAAATTTGTATATTTCTGGTAAAACCCTTTGAACAAAATATGTCCCTCTACATCCCTGAGTGTTAACCAACGCCGTAACTTACAACTCTTACAGGGGCATTTCGTTTTTTCATCTACTAGGTTCTCCTTTGCTATCTCAAGAAATTTCGAACATCCATTTATGTAGTCGGGATGATCATTTGGCAAGCTAATCCAACTAGTATTCATGTCTACAATTCATAAGACGTTAAGTTCACATAAAATTTATTTTATAAACACAAAAATTACTTTAAAAACAATTGCAATACTATTTTGAGGGAAAGCACAACCACACATGAATTTAGTGATATGATGATTTTTCAAATGTACATATATGTTATAAATTGAAGTTTTAATTCAGATTTAAAATGTAACTAATTGAAATATGTTACTTATTGTGTAGCTTAATTCTTCTACGATTACTTCTTTGCAACTTAAAAACATTTGGTGTGTGTTTGTGTGAGTTCTAACAATGTACTTTAAGATATGGAAAAAGTACTACTTGTACACATTAAATGTTGTTTTATCACCCTCCCACTTTGGAGGTATTTCTTCCTCCATTTCATTTTGTGGTTCTAGTGTGTTGCTTTCTCCCTCTGATATTACAGGTATCTGTTTTTGCAAAATTATCAGCTTTTGTTGGATTTAGGTATCTAACTATCTACCACATAAATTTAACTATACTATTATTCTCTCATACTTCTTATCCTTGACAAAAAGGAACTCATGTTTTTCAATTTGTCGTACCTAATTCAAGTTATTTTCATATTAAACTAATGAGTCTTTTGAACTGAGATTTTGGTTTTAAGGTTGACTTTCTGTTCACAACAACTTAAAAGTTGGTAGGATTTAGAATCTCCTAAGTACCATAATTTGTAGCTATAGAACATGATGCGTTACAGACAGACAAATAGAAATATGCCACAAGACACTAGCGTCCATATGTTATTATAACAGTAACTTGAACAAAATTCCACAGAATATCACTATAAAATAAATCACTGTGTTCATGAAAGTGGCTACTGATTACAGACTACTGTGGTTCGTACGCCGTAGGTTCATATGATCCCCATTAGTGCAATTGACACTACAAATAACATAGTCCAAAATCTTGGGGGGTTCTAAAATAATGTCCAAGTTGTAAATAAGAATTGGAAGAGAAGCCCTCAAAATTGGCGTATTTCTGGCCATATAACACTAATGTTCTAACAAAAGAGACCCTTAATAATCTCATCCGCACATGCATTCTTTTTATGGATTTTACAGTAGTAGCGTAGTACAATTGTTTCAAAGTCCCAATTGTAATCTCAAGAATGGTTAAGTACTGATTTTTAACATGTTCTACAATTAACCATTATCTATTCAAGTACTGTTAATCGGTTAACAAGATAAATTAATCTGAAACAAGCATTTAATACAAAGGATGACTTTCTGTTCACAACAGCAACTTAAAAGTTGGTAGGATTTAGAATTTTAAATTACAAGGCAAACTATTCTTTTGAACACCAACATTAGTCCCTCTTCTTCATTTTCCACTTTGCTTTTAAAAGGGTCGCCAACTCGCTGCTTTGACTATTACTTTTTCTATATGTTAGTATGTTACTCTGTAGTACTTTTTTTTGTTACAAAATTTTAGGAGTATTTGACAAAGAAAATGCTACAGTGCCACTGATTATTTAAAAAAACCAATCAACCCACATGTTTCTGAATGAATGGAAGTTAAAGTTTCCGAAAAAAAACAATGAGAAACTTTTGAATGAAAGTGAAAGTTTCCAATAATCGACCCACATGTACCATGAACAAGTCGACTAATTCAAAAAAATAATCAACTAAAAATTCAAAGGAAATTCAACAAAATAAACAACTAGTATCGTAATCACGATGAAGTTAAATCGATTCAAACCGACAAAGTTGATAAATTGAACAACAAATTTAAGAAATTAATCGATGAATGTTACCTTATGTTAATCGGCCGTGTATCTAAACTAACCGTGATGAAATCAGAAGAACGGTGGTGCCAAATCAATAGCTGAACAGTGACGCGAAATCAATAGTAGAAATAACGTGCCTGAAATGAAATTTCATGTGAACATCAGGTCATCGATTAATACGAAATAACGATTATTATTATTCGAAATAACGAAATAACGTCTTACTTAAGCTACTATCGAAATCAGTAATCGATTAATACGAAATAATGAAATCAATATCGATTAATACGAAATAATGAAATCACCTATATGAAATCAATCAGACGTAATCGGCAGTAGCTATATGAAATAAATAATCGATTTATACGAAATAACGAAAACACTTGAATAATCAAAGCACGATTATTATTGTTGAAATAACGGAATCACTAAAGAAATCAGATCACTGGCGGAATCAATAACGAAATCATTGTTGAGATAATGAAATCACTTGAATAATGAAACAACAAAATTGCTGATGATTAATTGATTATTAATGAAATTACGAAATAAACAGACATAACGATCAATCGGACATAAACAGACATAACGATCAATAATCGGAAGTAGGAATGATGAATACTCGTGAAATCAGTAGCAGAACAATACTAGATGATGATGATGATGCGAAATAATAATCGGGAAATTTGTAGCAGAATAATCGTGAATCAGTAGCAGAATAATTCGAAATAATGATGCGAAAGAACAATCAGTAGCAGAACAATAATCGTGAAATCAGTACCAGAATAATCGACAGCGCGCGAGCAGAATGATGATGATGCGATACAATTCAGAACAATAATGATGATGATGCAAAAATAATTGTGAAAATAATCGGGAAATTTGTAGCAGAACAATAATGATGATGATGCGATACAATTCAGAACAATAATGATGATGATGCGAAAATAATTGTGAAAATAATCGGGAAATTTGTAGCAGAATAATCGTGAATCAGTAGCAGAATAATTTCGAAATAATGATGCGAAAGAACAATCAGTAAAAGAACAATAATCGTGAAATCAGTACCAGAATAATCGACAGCGCGCGAGCAGAATGATGATGATGCGATACAATTCAGAAGCATAAAGGTACAATTTTGATTGACAAAGGAGCAGAATGATGATGATGCGAGCAGAATGATGATGATGATGCGAGCAGAATGAAGGATGATGATGCGAGCAGAATGAAGGATGATGATGATTTAGGAAAGAATCGATACAATTTTGATTGAGGAAGGATCAACAGTATTCTTAATTTAAGAAGATTGATTAGGGTGAAATTTGGGGATTTCCAAATTAGGGTGAAGTGGATGGCGGTACTTTTATTTTTTTCACAAGGCGGTAATTGAAATTTTTAGTCAACCGCTCAAATGAAAGTTGGGAGGTTTTGATTAATTTAATTTATGAATTAGGAATTATAATAAAAATATAAGTTACGAATTACGAATTATAATAAAAATATGACTTACGAATTATAATAAAAATATAAGTTACGAATTACGAATTATAATAAATATATTACTTACGAATTACGAATTATAATAAAAATATAACTTACGAATTACGAATTATAATAAAATATAACTTACGAATTACGAATTATAATAAAAATATAAGTTACGAATTAGGAATTATAATAAAAATATAACTTACAAATTACGAATTATAAATAAAATATAACTTACGAATTACGAATTATAACAAAAATATAACTTACGAGTTACGAATTATAATAAAAATATAACTCTCGACACATTAAAGGGTAGACAAGTATAATAAAAAAATAACTTACGAATTACGAATTATAATAAAAATATAAGTTACGAATTAGGAATTATAATAAAAATATAACTTACAAATTACGAATTATAAATAAAATATAACTTACGAATTACGAATTATAACAAAAATATAACTTACGAGTTACGAATTATAATAAAAATATAACTCTCGACACATTAAAGGGTAGACAAGAAATCTCGTCACATTAAAGGGTCGACAAGAAAATTTTGATAAGGAAAAGTGTGGACACTTATAAAAGCGTCCAGATTAAAACGTCGAGAAACTAGTGATTTTGTAGTAGAGTTTATAATATAGAATCCATCATCTTATTATAATTTATCGATGTGAGATAATTTAAGTAAAATTTGTAGCCTTATTTATAATATAGAATCATCAATGTACCTTATTTTAATTGTTTTGATGTGAGATAATTTTAACTTTTCAGTCTTATTAAGGCTTTTTGTTCCGGTCACGGAAACAATTCACCCGGCCTTGGATCCGGGCTGTATAATTGGATCACTGGTGAACAACTAATCGTCTGACTTCCTTGAACCTCTCTTTCGTCTCACTCCCTGGATCGGACCTTCCCGGCGGAGTTGGCCTGCTCCCTGCACAATGAACGCACAGGGCCTCGGAGGTTGTCCGAGGGAACCCTCTCCGATGCCTAAGTCAGCCCGTGAAATGCCTTGATGAACCTAGTTCGTGAGGAGCTAGGTGGCGTTTTTAGGAGTAAGAGTCTAGAGAGAGAAAATCCCACCCCTTTCTTGGGGGAAAGGGTTGAGTATTTATACCTTCCCACAAGAAAGAGAAGTGGGAGAGGAATGGTTGGATAAGGAAGCGACAAGTGGCGGCTTCTCATCCACCCATTCCTAATTACCTTAGGCGAAATGACGGGAGGGCCCCTGGGGATCCTGACCCTGTTGACCAGGGACTTCCCCAGGGCAGGCGGACCTTGGGCAGTGGCCGCTAGGCTCCAGCAGGCTGGGATGGCTTATGGTCCTAGCGGCCGACTGCCATCCTTAGCGTTTTTATGCTCTTGTGTCAGCTTCTTGCCAGGGACTGGCCTTTTGAGCTTGACAGGAATCCTCCTAGGGCCTGCCCAGCAGGCGATTACTCGACAGGCTGCCGACCCCAATCAATTGGCCTTCGTCAGTAGGAGGGAAGTAAGGCTTCTCTTCTGCTGGCGATTCTTGCTTGGAGGGAGGTTGACTTCCATGTCTGCTACAGCATTTAATGTTTTGCACTTTCCCAAGGAACGTAGCGCTGCTCACGTCAGGTATGCAAAGAGTTGAGAGTGCTTTTGCAATGATTACACTTCTCTTCTAGGTGGATTTTTGGGAATCGTGAAGAGTTCCCGATTGGTGGCTCTCCTTCCAGGGTGGTTGGAGTGTCATTAATGCCGTGTTTTCTCTTGTATAAAACCCCAACTTCCTCCACTTTTTTGCTTAGCCTATCTTCAATCCTTCACTTTCTTCGTCTTAATCATGGCTTGGATCAAAAAATTCGCGACTCGCCATGGAGCTCGCCATGTTACTTTCCTTTTTAGAGGGTTCTAGAGACTTCGGTACGCTCAAGCTGCTTATCGAGCTGTTCACCGTAGCCGTCTTTCGCGGCTTCATTCCCGCCGGAATGGCAGGAAGGTTCCTTCTAGGTTGAGCAAACGTCTCAAGAGATCCTCACCCCTTGCTGCTCCCAGATTCAGGCGTTGCCCTCAGGGAGGGGGCTGCTTTGACAGGGGGTGCCACGAATGCTTCCCGTGGCTGCACCCTGAGCAGTTTAACCCTAACTCTTCTGATACCGACTCCTCCCTGGCGTCGAGCCCCTCCTCGCCTGTGAGGAGGACAGGTTGTCGCACCTGCGACGAATCCCAGGCCGTTCCCTTTGGCAGGGACTGGGAGGACAGCAGCCATGACTCTGATGACAGTGAGGGTCTTGGTTGCCTGAGCGACAAGGATGGAGGCGGAGCTTCTGATGATCTTTTCCAGGATTCCCCAGACTGGGATTGGGGCTCTGATCTCGGGAGCCCAGGCAGTCCTGGGGATCATTCCCCAGACTTGGATGACGACTAGGCCTGCGTAGCAGGGTGTTTGGTTTCTTTCAGGCCGGAATTTTTGGGCCTTATGTATTTTCTTTTCGTATCTGTCTCAAGATGTAACTTTCCCCTGCTTGGCTAATGAAATGAAAGTTAATCAGTTTTTTTTTTTTTTTTAATATTTTTTTTTTGCGGGAGTGACGTCGTCGGCTGACCTTTCTCTTTGACATTTTTAGTCTTTCGAGGCCCTTCTTGGAAAGGGTGAACAGCTCGTGTCCAGTGTGCGACACGTGGGTGACTATTGAGGATTTTGTCAGGGGATCGCCTTTTGGACTTCTTGGGCTTTATATAAACCCTTCTCCCCCTTCATTTTCTTCTTTTACTTTCCCTGATATTTTAAACTCCTTATACTTCCTGAATCTTCTTCGTTTGCCGAGCATTCTTCGAGGAGCAAGGAATACCTTTTGTCACTGTCTCCGGCGACTTTAGGTTAGAACTTCTTTAAATCTTTCACCTCTTTTTTCTCTTCCATAGCCAATATGTCGCGAGTCCATCCCCTTTCTTTTAATTCTTTGCTCGGGGGAACTGGGGGCGGCGACGGTGGCCGGCGTGACATAGCTTCTTCCTCCGGGGTCGGCCCTAGGGAGGAGGACGATCATCACAGGGGGGAGGGTGCTGAGTCACCCGAACCAGCTCCCTTTGATGTGGTCGACTCTGATGACGAGGCCCTGGAGATGGATCCTTCCAGGGTCGCCGGCCCCCTCATCCGCAGGGAGAGGGGGATGACCTATTTCTTGGACAAGAAAAAGTATGTGGTCCCCCTAAAGACCTACCCTGAGGCCAAGAACCGGGACCTGATTTTGGAGAGTAACGCTGCTAAGGCCATTGAACAATTTTATAATTTCGGGGAAGGGTACACGGTTGTAATCCCTGGGGAAAGGGACACAGTATGCTGTCCCCCAGAAGGGTGTGTGGCCGTCTACCACAAGGCCTTGGAATTTGGCCTGCGATTCCCACTGCATCCCTTCCTGGAGGAAACCTTCAGGAGGATGAACGTCGCTGTCGCCCAGCTGACTGCAACTGCCATTAGATCCTTAGTAGCTTACACCTGGACTTGCCTTTTCCATGGCGAGGGGCCTTATATTGACGCCCTTCGTTTTATGGTCGGTCTTCAAATGGTGTCTTCATCTGGGGGGGATGGCTCCCCTGGTTATTGGTGTCTGCAGAGGCAGAAAAAGTATGCCTTGGTCTGGCCGGCTCTGTGCAGCCTAAAGGACTGGAAAAATAACTTTATATACATTCATAGCGCGTCAGGGTGGAAAATTCCTAGACATTTTAGGAACCATGTCCACACCCGCATGGAGACGCGCGAGGAGTATCACCCGGGTGTTGGGGGGAAGGCCCTGGAAGTCAGGCTGAGCGAGAAGGAGGAGATTTTGATAAAAAAGTTTGAGATTGTGGTGGATAAACATGGGAACTTTGGCCCTGCCTTTTGGCTCCCCCACGCGGAGCTCATTACGACAGACGAGTATTTGCTTCCCCTGGGCCTGATTCCTGGCCTTGAAGGTAGTTCTAGGGATTTTTTGTTGTCACGATTTTCCAGAGACTTTATTTCTCCCTGCTTTTTAGATGACCGCCTTTCCCTTTCTGCAGATTCCTATACTTGGTGCTGGACAAAGAAGCAAGTCAGGAAGTTGGGCCTGAGTGAGGAATTGGTCGTTCTTTCAAAGCGTCCTTCCCTCCCTGCGAATTTTAGGAAGGGAAGCAAAGCCCTTATGAAGCTTGTAAAAGACTTTGCCGCTGGTCGAAGATTACCTCTCCCACCCCGGCTGCCTTCGTCGAAGCCGGCAACTCCTACCCCTAGCACCCATGAGGGGGAGGCGGAGGTTACTTCTGGAGCTACACCTTCCCCCAGTCAGAAACAGGGTGCTTCTCCGGCTGGGCCTCGGATTTCGCAGGGAACGCAGCCTGGGAATTCCGATGGGACTGGGGAGAGTGTTCCCTTGGAGCTGAGGAGGAAAAGAGACAGGGAAGCCCCTAGTGCTGACGTGGTGGACCTGGAGGCGGATGTTACCACCCCTGAGGCGAAGCGCCCTGCACGTGAGCCTCCAAGTACCCCCTTCCCAGAGGAAAACGCAGAGTTCCACTACACGGCTGGTGACAGCGTGGATGTGTCAGGCTTGCTTTCTGATTCCGGAGCCGTCTTGGCCGACCGCCTCACAAAAATGGTGACCTCAACTTCTCATCAAGTGCTTCAGTATATCCAGCGTACCTCTAAGGTTATGCTGGCGTCCGCCGAACTGGCGGCTCTCAGCCGCCTGAGCGATGAGGAGCTGACAATTACTCCCGGGGCTCCTCCTCCCGACCGCCTGGCTATGGTAGAGAGGGATGTCTCTTTGATAAGCTCCTTGAAAGAAAAAATGACAAGGCAAGAGGGCGAGTTAGAGGAGGCCAAGAAGCAGGCTGGTCAGTGGAGGCTGCAAGGGGAGATGGATGTGAAGGAGGTCGCCAAGCTGGAGGCTGATCTGAAGGAGAGCCGGCAGTCGTTGGACCGAGCCAATCTATCTTTGGTCGAGATGGGGCACTTAAAGGGGAGAGTAACTGACTTGGAGGAGCAGCTGTCAAAGGCCAAGTCGAGTTTTGAACAGGCTAAAGGGGAATGGACGAAGGAGAAAGAGGCCCTGGCTGAGGAGGCTGAGGCTGCAGTGGATGCCAGCTTCGCGAGCGGTGCCAACTCCTCTCTGGAGTTGGTGATGGAGGTGATAGGGGAGATGTTCCCTACCTTTGATGAGGACTCCTTCCGGAGTCTTTATACCGCTAAGAATGAAGCTCGGGCGACCAGGCAGCCTGAGGCAGATGCCGACGCTCACCAGGATGCTGCGTGACGCCCTTTTTTCTTATAAAAGCTTTTATCCTTCCGTGCTGAGCCAGTGCTATGGCCAGCTTGCTTGTAATATTTGCCACTTTGTTTTTTCTTTTTAACTTTGTAAAGACCTTCTACCCTTCGTGGGTCCTGTTTGTGGAATATTTCTCTTTGCTTTTTATGGCAAGTTTTGTTTTAAAATTCGGGGAGTCTTTCCTTGTTAATTGCGCCCGGCGCAGCTTGTCCCTGGCTTTGTTCAAAGTCCAGGGGGCCTGCCCCCTGCCTGCCCAGAGGTAAGCAGGGTGGCCTTTGCGTTTTTCATACAAGGTTGGGGGGCCTGCCCCCAGTCCTTGTTGATCTGGCTTGTCCCTGGCTTTTGTTCAAAGTCCAGGGGGCCTGTCCCCTGCCTGCCCAGAGGTAAGCAGGGAGGTTTTTGCGGTTTTTATACAGGGTTGGGGGGGGGGGGGGGGGGGGGGGGCTGCCCCCAGTCCTTGTTGATCTGGCCTGTCCTTGGCCTTTGTTCAAAGCTCAGGGGGCCTGCCCCCTGCCTGCCCAGAGGTAAGAAGGGAGGTTTTTGCGTTTTTTATACAAGGTTGGGGGGCCTGCCCCCAGTCCTTGTTGATCTGGCCTGTCCCTGGCTTTTGTTCAAAGCTCAGGGGGCCTGCCCCCTGCCTGCCCAGAGGTAAGCAGGGAGGTTTTTGCGTTTTTTATACAAGGTTGGGGGGCCTGCCCCCAGTCCTTGTTGATCTGGCATGTCCCTGGTTTTTTGTTCAAAGCTCAGGGGGCTTGCCCCCTGCCTGCCCAGAGGTAAGAAGGGAGGTTTGGATTTTTTTGTTGGGGGGTTCATTTTTCCTGATTTTGGCGACAGGGGGGCCTCCCCCAATTGCCCCCTGCTCGTTTGTGTGTGAATGCGCATGTTTTGAATAGGCAACGAGTATAAATCTGGATCTTTCTCATTTCTTTATAAAATTTGCGACATTTTGGGTGGTCGGAGCCCTCGACATTCTTTGACCGTCCTCCGCCTTTTGTTTTTAGCAAAAATAAAAAACTATCTTCGAATTTTGTTCAGACGTAATATTTCTTCAAGGTGTCCGCATTCCAGTGAGCATGCAACTCTTGCCCTTCAAGGTTGGCGATTTTGTATGTGCCTGGTCCCAGGACTTGAGTCACTTGGTATGGACCCTCCCAATTGGCACTTAGTTTTCCATGTTCCCATGATTTTCCAACCGCCTGTGTTTTTCTCAGAACCAGCTCACCCATCTGGAAGTTCCTCTGACGGACTTTGGTGTTGAAGGCTTTCCTCATTCGTTGCTGGTAGGCAACGATGTTGGTACTGGCTTCCTCCCTTAACTCATTTACCAGGTCCAAGGCTTCGACCATTGCAGCCTCGTTTTCAGCCCGGTCGTACTGCAGGGAGCGCAGAGAAGGGATCCTTGCCTCAATTGGTAGTAATGCCTCTGCTCCATATACCAGACCAAACGGGGTCTGGCCTGTAGACTCTTTTCTGGTAGTTCGGATTGACCAGAGTATACTGGGAAGTTCATCAGCCCACCTACCCTTGCAGTCATCCACCATTTTCTTCAGGCCATTTAAGATTTGTTTGTTGGCCGCTTCTGCCTGCCCGTTGGTTTGAGGGTGACAGACGGCTGAATAAGCGACTGCGATGTTGTGGCTTTCCAACCAGATTCTTAGAGGATCATTATCAAATTGTCTGCCATGGTCAAATACCAACATTTTTGGCAGACCGAACCTGGTGATAATATTTCGCCAGACCACTTTTCTGACCGCCGGCTCAGTAATGTTGGGCACTGCTTCGGCTTCCACCCATTTGGTGAAGTAGTCTATGGCGACAATCAAGAATTTCTGGCCCCTGTGGCCATCGTGAAGGGTCCTAGTATGTCCATCCCCCATTGAGCGAAGGGGATGAGGGATAGGATTGGCCTGAGCTCCTGGGCCGGGGCGTGGATCGACGGGGCGAAGAGTTGGCACTTTCTGCATTTCTGGGTCAGGCTCTTGGCGTCCGCCAGCATAGTGGGCCAGTAGTAGCCTGCCCTTAGGGCTTTGTGGGCCAGGGATCTCCCTCCGATGTGATGCCCACAAATCCCTGAGTGGATATCTTCCAGCACTTCAGCAGCTTGATCTGCCCGTAGGCATTTGAGCAGGGGATAAGTAAAAGATTTCTTATAGAGTTCCCCCTCAATGAGTATGAACCAGGCTGCTTTAGCCTGTATCTTTCTTTTTTGTGCTGCGTCTGATGGCAGGGCACCATGTTTCTTGAATTGGATGAAGGGAGTCATCCAACTTTCCGGACCTTCTTCCACGGTGCTAATCGCCTGACAGGGGCTGGTAGATTTTTCATGTAGAACATCAACCCACACTGACCTCCGTATGTCTTGTAGACTGGAGCTTGCCAGTTTTGACAGGGCATCTGCTCGATTGTTCTGGGAGCGGGGGATCTGTTTGATCTCATATGATTTCAGGCCTGATAGCTCTCCTTTCACCATTTCCAGGTATGTAGCCATTGCTTGGTCCCTTGCTTCGTATTCACCATTGATTTGGTTGGCGATGAGCTGGGAGTCTGTCGCCAGGACAATCCGTTCTGCTCCTGCGGCCTTAGCTAGCCTGACGCCTGCGAGTACTGCTTCGTACTCTGCTTCGTTGTTTGATGCTGGGAAGACAAACCTGAGCGCATGCTCAAAGTCTGCCCCCCTGGGCTGGTCAGTACGACGCCTGCGCCTGCGCCATTGGCTGTCGAGGATCCATCAGTATGCACGACCCACTCCTCGGCAGGGGTCTCTTCTTCCCCAGAATGGGAGCACTCAGCCAGAAAATCTGCTAAGGCTTGGGCTTTGATGGCTGTTCTTGGCTGGTAAGATATCCCTAGCCCACTCAGCTCGATCGCCCATTTCAGTAATCTCCCTGATTTTTCAAATTTTTCCAACACTTTCTCCAGCGGTTGGTCGGTGAGGACCACGACTGGATGCGCGTCAAAGTAAGGTCTGAGTTTTCTGGCAGCAATTATGACTGCGTAGGCGGCTTTTTCGACCATCGGGTAATTTTTCTCGGCTGCCCCCAGCGCATGACTTACGAAGTATATAGGTTGTTGGGTGCCTGCCTCTTCCCGTAAGATGACCGCGCTGACAGTTATATTGGTCACTGCAATGTAGAGGAAAAGTTTTTCCCCTGCTACTGGCCTTGCCAGGGTGGGGAGCTTCTTAAGATGGTCCTTCAATTGCTCGAAGGCCTCTTTCTGTTCGTTCTCCCACTTGAACTGTTTGTTTCCTTTCAGTATCTTGAAGAAAGAAGTAGCCTTGTCTGCTGATCGGGCGACGAATCGCTCTAAGGCGGCCATGCGGCCCGTCAGGCGCTGGATGTCTCTAATGGTCTTGGGCTCAGGAAGGTCTAGAACTGCCTGAATTTTTTCAGGGTTGGCGCCTATCCCCCGAGAGCTGACCAAAAACCCCAGGAATTTACTGGAACGGACCCCAAACGTACACTTTTTTGGATTGAGTTTCATTTTGTAGGCGCGCAGGGAACAGAAGGTCTCCTGCAGGTCTATCAGGTGCTCTCTGTCTTCTTTGCTTTTTACGATGGCGTCATCGACGTAAGCCTCAATGTTTCTGCCTTTTTGTCCCTCAAACACTTTATCAACTAAACGTTGGTAAGTGGCCCCTGCATTTTTAAGCCCGAATGGCATCATCTTGTACATGTAGGTGCCTGAACTGGTGATGAACGCATACTTCACCCTGTCCGGCTGCCACAAGTATACTTGATGATACCCTGAAAAGGCGTCTAGGAAGCTCAGCATGGTATAACCACTGGTGGCGTCTACCAGTTGGTCGATTCTGGGGAGCGGATAGCAGTCTTTCGGGCAGGCCTTGTTGAGGTTTGTAAAGTCCACGCACATTCTCCATGCGCCCGACGATTTTTTGACCATGACTACATTCGCCAGCCATTCTGGGTAGTCACAGACCTCAATAAAATCTGCTTTCAAGAGCTTGTCAATCTCTTCCTTGATTGCCGCGTCTTTTTCAGCAGACATATTTTGCTTTTTCTGTTTTACAAGGCGAGCGTCCATGCTTACGTTCAGCCTGTGAACGATGCATGATGGATCAACGCCGGGCATCTCATCTGCCGAGTAGGCGAATACGTCTTTGTTTTCTTTCAGCAGCTTGATCAGTTCAGCCTGGTAGGACTCCTCCAGGTCTGCTCCTATTAGGACCTGCCTCCCTGGCTCTAAGTCCACCAGCATACTTTCGCCCCCTGGCTCCAGGTGGTCGGACGCCTGATGCTCGGCTGGGATTTCGCCTTCCCTGCTGGGGGAACTGTCAGCCTTTCTTTTTCCTTTTCTTTCTTTTTCGTGTTCTTGCAGGGCCACGGAGTAGCATTGTCTGGCTGACTCTTGGTCCCCGCGCACTTTTCCTTCTAGCCCGAAATCGGTGACATACGCTATGGTGAGGGCCCTGATGGAGATAGCCGCCTCGATTTCGTCCAGGGTAGCTCTGCCAATTAGGGCGTTGTAGGCGGATCTTGCATCCACAACAACAAAGGTTGCCCTGACGTTTCTGGCAGTAGAGCCTTCCCCAAAGGTTACGGGTAGGTCTATGACTCCCATGGGCAGCACGCCTGCTCTACTGAACCCGTATAACGACCCGGGGGCAGGTCGTAGGTGCCTTTTTTCCAGGCCCATTTTCTCGAAGGCGTCCTTGTACAGTAGATTTGTGTATGCGCCAGTGTCTACCATGCACCTTCGCACAATGTGGTTGCTGATCTCCAGGGACAGCACCAAAGGATCACTGTGCGGGTATACTATGCGCCCTGCATCTTCAGGGGTGATGCTTAATGTCACTCCCCTTGGACTTCCTGCTTTCTCAGCATAACAGATCTGGTTCCTTAGTTCACGTATTTGTCTTTTTTGGCCTCTTCGACTGAGCTGGCCCTCAGTGCCCCCTGAAATTACGTGGATCACCATGCGGTTCTGCACTGACCCTTCGGGTTTCTCAGACACTTCCTTCTGAGACTTATTCTTGGCTGCATAGTTGGCTAACCATCCGTTCCTGATTAACTTCTCGATTTCGTCCTTCAGGTGACGGCATTCCTCAGTGGTGTGGCCTATGCAGTCGTGGAAAGTGCAGAATTTCTTGGGGTCCCCTTTCGGGCTGCGAGGTTTGTTCGGGCGATTCCACTTAGCGGTTTCTTTTTCCAGTTCGAAGATCTCCGCCCTGGATTTGTTGAGGGCAGTGTAACTGTCAAACCTGGGCTGGTAGACAGTGCGCTCCTTCTTGGGAGTGTCTCCCTCTTCCCTCTGCTTACCTGGCTCATTTCTGCCACGTCCACCCCCGCGGTCACCCTTGCGGCCTTGTTTGGCCTGCAGGGGTATCCGTCTGGCCGTGGAATTCCTCCTGCAGAATAAACCCTTCAGCAATTTTCCTGGCCACGGCGAAGGTTTCTGGCTGGGCCCTGATCATCTGGTTTTTCATTTCCCCTGGAAGCAGGGAGATTGTCAGGGCGTAGGCGGCGGTGGAGTCATCGATCTCCCTGATCTGCTGGTAGGACAGATCAAACCTTCTCAGGTATTCCCTCACACTTTCGCCCTTTTTCTGCTTTAGGGTCATGAGATCGAAACGAGTGAGGCGTCTTCTTTTATTCCCAGCGTATTGTTCGAGGAAGATCTCGGCCAACTCTATGAAGAACTTGATTGACCCCTGGCGGAGGTCCCTGAACCATCCTTGTGCAAGCCCTACCAGGGTGGTTGGGAAAACTTTGCACCAAATGGCATCATCTACGTCGTACATGCCCATGTGGCTCTCAAATGCCGCCAGGTGGTCTTCTGGGTCTGCTGTCCCATCAAACTTAATGGTGGGCATTTTAATTTTTGGAATGGGGTATTCTTGTACCTCGGGGTGAAGCGGGGTTTTTGTGGGCCTGCCTACCAATCGTGACCTGCTTTCCCCAGATTGGTTACCATGAGTATCCCATTGTTTATGGGCTGGTTTCCTCATACTGGGGGAGCGGTGCCTTGGGGGCGGCCTGCTCGCTGCTTCATCTTCTGTCTCAGGGGAGACTTGCCTAGGTCTCTTCCTCTGAGAGTGACAGAAGCTCTCACCCTGGTGATACTTAGATTCGAGCGGTTGCCCCCGGTTGAGCCTTGACTGCAGGCTTTGGGATAAACCAGGGGCTGACTGCTCTCTGGCCGCCGGTGTTAGCCTGGAGAAAACCCCGCCTGGCTTTTCTCCCAAGCGTTTTGACATGGGCTCCCTGGGCCTCATTCGTTCCTGTAATCCTCGGGATAAGCCTCCCGGTTCTCCAGACGCTGATTCTGTTGTGTGAATGGAGAACGCCTGCTGGACAGGTGGCTCTGGATTGCCGGTGGTAATGCGCCTTTGCACATGCGCATACGCTTGTGCCGTCCTTCTTGCTTTCCTCTGAGCATTCCTGGCGGCGGTCCGCCTCGTGCCCCCAGCTCCATCCCTGCTGATTGGGGATGGTTGCCTGGGAGCCGATGCGACCCTGCCTACCAAGTCCTTAGGAGTGAACTCCTGGTTCAGCATTGCAGAGAAGAAAGCGGTTGTCTGCGCCATCTGAGCTAGGGTTAAATTCAGAGCGTGTCCTGGGTGTGCCCCCAACTCAGGTGCCACAGCAGTGTTAGGTCCGCCGAGGAGACTGGTTCCCCCTACCCCTAGGATCGTGGCAGGAGAAACCCTCTCCGACTGCGGCATACCATACAGGGGGGTCACCGGTGGGACCGTCGGACCCGTCCCTGCACTGGCATCAATGATTTCTGGCATGATTGTTTTTGTTTCGTGATTATGAGTGGTTGATTTTAGTGGGTAAATCGTGAGCACAACCGTAAGTTCCCCACAGACGGCGCCAAATTGTTCTGGTCACGGAAACAATTCACCCGGCCTTGGATCCGGGCTGTATAATTGGATCACTGGTGAACAACTAATCGTCTGACTTCCTTGAACCTCTCTTTCGTCTCACTCCCTGGATCGGACCTTCCCGGCGGAGTTGGCCTGCTCCCTGCACAATGAACGCACAGGGCCTCGGAGGTTGTCCGAGGGAACCCTCTCCGATGCCTAAGTCAGCCCGTGAAATGCCTTGATGAACCTAGTTCGTGAGGAGCTAGGTGGCGTTTTTAGGAGTAAGAGTCTAGAGAGAGAAAATCCCACCCCTTTCTTGGGGGAAAGGGTTGAGTATTTATACCTTCCCACAAGAAAGAGAAGTGGGAGAGGAATGGTTGGATAAGGAAGCGACAAGTGGCGGCTTCTCATCCACCCATTCCTAATTACCTTAGGCGAAATGACGGGAGGGCCCCTGGGGATCCTGACCCTGTTGACCAGGGACTTCCCCAGGGCAGGCGGACCTTGGGCAGTGGCCGCTAGGCTCCAGCAGACTGGGATGGCTTATGGTCCCAGCGGCCGACTGCCATCCTTAGCGTTTTTATGCTCTTGTGTCAGCTTCTTGCCAGGGACTGGCCTTTTGAGCTTGACAGGAATCCTCCTAGGGCCTGCCCAGCAGGCGATTACTCGACAGGCTGCCGACCCCAATCACTTTTTTTTAACTCAACATATTGTTGGTTGATATTTAAAAACAATAAAGTAGCATAATTTTTCGATGTGGGAGAATTATTTAAAGTTGTTTGATGTCTAAGAAAGAATTATTAAGAATTAGTATTGGTCTTATTTATAATATAAAATTTCACCACCTTACTATAATTAATTACTTGAGTGTATAGTCTTAAGAACTTTTTTTTCGAATGTCGGATAGTTTTACTTAAGTTTATAGTCTTAATATATTTTTAAGACTCAAAATATTTTTGGTTAATATCTAAGAGCACATGATTATCTTATTTATAATATAAATTTTCATCACCTTATTATAATTTTTCGATGTGAGATTATTTTTACTTAAGTTTGTAGTCTTATTAAGAGACTTTTTAAGACTTGAAAGATTTTTTATTGATATTTAAGAGCGAATGATTGGTCTTATTAATAATATAGAATCCGTCAATTTATCATAATTTTTCGATATGGGATAATTTATTTAAGTTTATAGTCTTCCATCACCTCGTAATAATTTTTCGATGTAAGATAATTTACTTAAGCTTATAGTCTTTAAAGCCCTTTTTAAAACAAAAAAAATATATCATACTCCGACATTACTCTTGATTATAACCACACTATAGTTTTTCAATGTGGGATGATTTTAAGTTTGTAGTCTTATATATTAAAAGACTTTTTAATACTCAAAGGTTTTTTGTCGATATTTAAAACTGAATGATTACCCTTTATTACTTAAGTTTGTGGTCTAATTAAAAGACTTTTTAAGACTTAAATGTTTGTTTTATTGATATTTAAGAATGAATGATTAATGTTATTTATAATATAGAATTCATCAACTTATCATAACTTTTCAATGTAGGATAATTTATAATTTAGGGTTATTTAACAACAATAATACCAACTATAGGGCATCTTCCCAAAATAATATCAATTTTAATAAATTTGGGAATAATACGTATTATTGGAGTAGTTAGACCAGAGTAGTATAGGTGACCGGTTACCTGTAGAACCCTTCCACCTTCCTTTTCCACCTTTAATTTTATTTAACGGCAATAATATCAACTATAGAGCGTCTTCAAAAAATAATTTCAATTTTAATAAATCAGAGAATAATACGTATTTTTGGAGTAGTTAAACCATAGTAGTATAGATGACTAGTTAGAGGTAGAACTCGTTCACCTTCCTTTTTCGTCTTTAATTTATTTCATATTACTTCACTCTTTTTCACTTACTCAGTGTACGGGACATTAAACGTTATTAATGTCCTCTGTCTTTCCGTTCTTTCAAGTCATCAAACTTACCAAATCTAGCTAACAACACAATCCTACAACAAAATCAACACGTTAATCTAAACAAAACGTATAAAAAAAACTGAAGAAGGATGAAGGGTAATGGAGAGAGAGGATAAAGGAGAGAAGTAAGGAGGAGTAGACTTGACAAAACTGACCCGACCCGAATAAGCCAAACTAAACCCGACATGACACCCGAATTGAAGACTAGAATTTGACCCGTAATCCGAATTGACCTGAGCTAACCCGACTATTATTATAAAAAAAAGAGTCGATATCCCTAAAAAAGTAGAAAATAGCAAACCCGAGAATGACCTCAACCCGAAATTATCCGACCCGACCCAAAGTTGACCCTACACGATTCACCTGTTATCCAGGTCTAAGGAGGAGCTAGGAGGAAGGATAAGTAGCAGGTTAAATATTAATTGGGTGACCTGATGTAGCAGGTTATAAACTCACTTATACTACTCTTGTTTAACTACTCCAATAATACGTATTATTCTCAAATTTATTGAAATTGGTATTATTTTGAGAGGACGCCCTATAGTTGATATTATTGTCGTTAAATAACCCTATAGTTTATAGTCTTCCATCAGTTAGTCAATTTTTTTCAATGTAAGATAATTTACTTAAGCTTATAGTCTTAAGAGCTCTTTTTAAAACTAAAAAAATACATCATACATTACTCTTGATTATAATACGAAGTATAGAATTTCATCACCTCACTATAATTTCAATGTGAGATGATTTTAAGTTTGTAGTCTTGTATATTAAAAGCTTTTTTTTAAGATTCAAAAGTTTTTTTTGTCGATATTTAAAACTGAATGATTATTACTATTATTTATAATATAAAATTTCATCACCCCATCATAATTTTTGGATGTGCGATAATTTAAAAGTTTTTCTTCGTTGATATTTAAAACCGAATGATTACTCTTATTTATAATATAAAATTTCGTCACCTCTTAAGAACTCTTTTTGAGATTCAAAATTGTTTTGGTAGATATCAAAGAACGAATGATTACTCTTATTTATAATATAGAATTTAATAATCATCATATTATAATTTGTTGATGTGGGATAATTTTACAGCCATTATATGTAATAAATTCATCACATAATGTGAAACAAATAATATGAAATTTATACTCTAATGAAAGCATTTTTTAACACGAATCAAATTATTTCATTTTTATAATTTATTTTACGATAATGTTTTAAAAAAATGAACTCTAAAGGTTTTACCTCAGAATTGTAAAACATCACATTAATATAATAAATTAAATATGTATTATAATAATCAAAAGATTCACTAATTGATTTTTTATTATTATTTATGATACTTTTCTAATTTGAGGTTTGATGAAACGGACCAATGAGATCGCTCGGCCTAATATATATATATATATATATATATATATATATATATATATATATATATATATATATATATATAAGTTACTCTAATCTACTCCTTTTTGCGGTGAGTTCCTTCTCTTTCGTTTGTTCTGTTTCGCTGCTGCTACTTTTCGATCCCCATCCTTTTCTTCTTCTTCTTCTTCTTCTTCTTCTTCTTCTTCTTCTTCTTTTGTTCTTTGCGTTTTTGGGTGTCGATTTTGTGCCGCCGTTGCTGTTTCGTGTTCTCTCTGCTGGTTCGTCTCCTCGTGTTGTCTGTTGTTCTTGGTCTGTGTGCCGACTCATTTCTTTCTCTTCTCCTGTTTTGATGCTGCAACGTTAATCATTATGCTGCTAGGTTTCCGTTTATTCTTCTTCTTCTTCTTCTTCTTCTTCTTCTTCAATTTTACGGCTGCTGTCTGCCATTGTTTTGTGTTGAACTGTTTCGTTATCGAATCCGATACAGTTGCTACTGTCGTCGTTTTATTTCTGTTACTGCCGCCTGCTTCGTTTTGTTGTTTTCTTTTCCGTTCTTCTTCTCTCCCCATTTCTGTTGATGCGGCTGCTGTTTCGTATCGTTCTTTTGCGCTCTGCTGTTCTGTTGTTGATCATTTCTGCTGTAATCTTTTTGTCTCTTCATTTTCAACTCGATTTCGGCCCTGTTTTGGGCTGGTTCAGTCACTTCTGCTGCTGCGTTTTTGTCGTACTGCCACCCAGTGATGTCGCTGCTGCTTTTTCTTCTTCCTTTTCTCCTCCTTTTGTCGCTGCACTAATGCTGCCTATTACTACTACTGCTGCGTTTTGTTGCTGTTCAGTTTGCTCTTCCCTTCATTCTTTTTTCTTTTCTTTTCATCCGTCTATTCTATCGTTCTCGTCATTCGTTCCCACATTTCTTATTCCGATTTCTTTGTTTCTACTTCTTTTGTCTCGTTTCCGTTGGAGCCTTTAAGTTTTTAAGGAAGAACAAGCGTTCGAGACCAGTTTTGAAGTCGTGTGTGGAGCTTGGACTATTAGGCGGGCAAGTACTTTGATTATCGACCCAACTCAAGGTAACTTTACGACGTTACTCGATTTTATATCGTATGATTGAGTAGTAATATGTAGTAAATACTTTTAACTTTGGTTTTCTAATTTTTAGCTATTTATTATTTTGCTAATAATATTTTTTTTTAAATCGTATGTCTTATTATATTTTTACAACTTTCGGTATTGTTTTATAAATCGTTAGTAATTTTATTATTTATGATCGTTATAATAATTTGTTGGTTATCGTGACATTAGTAACTAAATAATATCGATTTCATACTTTCTTCATATTTCGTTAATTTATAATTTTCACTCAAAATCGTATTTTTATATTTTAATCAAAATTTGTATACTTGTTAATAAATTAATTTTTGTTTTACGATTTATTCTAATAAATGAGAAAATAGTCAATTTTGTTTTAAATATATTTTTAGTCGAGACTATTTTCACTAATAATTTTTTATTTGTTTACGATTGATTATTTTTTAGTAAAATCTGAATTATTTATTGATAAATTCTATTTTTTAAATTAATTGGAAAGCTTGATAAAATCTCGTTTAATTTCTAAAATCCGTCGACTCAATTAATTTTGATATCATTTTCTTAAAACATCTCTTTTCTAAAATTTATAGTTTTAACTCGCTTTCCTAATTATTTATAAAATACTATAAAATGACTTGTTATATTTTTTTTTTGAGTAACGAATTTAGAAATATATTAAAGTTCCGATAACGACGATAATAATAAAATGTTAATTTCGTTAGAAATGCTATTTCTATACATTTCACTTATTTTAACACTCACGTATTTTCTATAAAACTACTTCTATTTTAAGTAAGTTTCTAAAATTAGTAAGTTTCTATTTATAGAAAGTTTCCCTTTTAATATAAAATGTTTATTCATCTTATCCTCATATTATTTATATTGATTATTTCTTTTGAATATCGATAATGGCTGTTTTGGAGTTATGGAATAAAGACAAGTGTGGGGTTAGAGTAGTATATTCTGGGATGTACGTTTTTGCCATCAACTGTAAGGCTAGTGTGTCTTTATGTGGCACATTGTTTGTTGAACTGAGCATGGTTTGTGTTCAGGAGAGTGTATGTTTCGACCTTAAGCTAGATACCGCATCGTGTTAGTCGCCGTCAGCTGAACTAGACATATTTGTTGTCTAGGAGGAATAAGCACTACTTAAACCAGGACCTCGCTGCACGCAGTCCTGTTATAGTTGAGTTGCCTATTTAGAGACTGGATTCTGTTATGAGTTAAGTCTACAGTTCTCGAAGCTAGTTTCCAGTATTATCCTAGTGAAAGTCTAGCCTTGTGCACACTGATCGAATTTCCATAATGCCTGTTTTGAATATTATTATTATCGATTGATTTTTGATTTGCAGGTTGACAAATATTTTTAAGTTTCTCCGAAAACTTATTTTCATTATATCGTTTTAATGTTTTCTCTTTTTAAATATTTTGATATAATATGGTTGGGAGAACGTCCGAGTTACTCCTCACTGACGTGGCTGTTATGTTTATAACATAACAAGTATTAACTGCTGGGTTTTGGGTGTGAGCTAGCGAGTAGTGTGGATCCTACTTTTTCTCTATTAATGTAATTCATGGAATTGTATAGCCCGTTTGGAGAAAATTCTTGTAGACACCCGCATTTTGACTGTCAGGTGTCTATGGTTTTTTCCAAAAAAACACCCGATGATGATCGGACGCTAACGTGTTTCTACGCGCTTGGATGTGGGCTCAAAACCATTAGTTGCTGGCTTAAGCACTCACAGAGTACAAATTTCACAAAACTGACCTCAAATTCAGGCCCAGTGGGTCAAAACCGACACCGGAAATAAAACCGACTTTTAGCGACCGGGTTAAAACCCGGTCAAAGCCGTTTCCGAGTAGCTCACCCACGGTCCACCTCCAGACGGGCCATCAGATCAAGTCCGTCAAGGCACAAAACCCTAGACACCAAGGTACATGACTATGCCTATATAAACACCTCCATGCACACAACTTTTAATAATCTTTTTGAAACCCTAATTCAATCCCATTCTATACTAATCTACATACATCCAAACCCTAACCCTAGCGTTTAGGAACTCAAACCCTAGCCACCACAACTTAACCTACATCTCGATTACTCACGTGCAAGCCATAACTACGAGTCCCATCCGAGAACAAGAACATGTAGGTTGAGGGTGCAAAAGCCGTTCTCCTTTCTTCTCCTCTCTTTCTCGTCATCTCCTCTCTTTCTCGTTTTTTACCGTTTATTTATTTATTTTATTATCGCATCTCTAATATCGATAGTATTATTAGTATAAAACACTAAAATACTTGTGAATTTGTGTTGAGTGTGAGTGATGGTGGGATAAGGAAACCCGAATATACAAGAGTATTGCATTCAGCGTTGCCGGTCGCTTATCCCATCACCCCGATCACTTGATTATTGAAACAAGTCAACTTAAACAATAATTTTTATTTCGTTCGCATCATCGTTCAATTGCATATTCATCAATTCTAAAACCCTTTTTAAAGTAAGCACTTTTTTTAATAAGGGTCGAAACCCGTTGATGCGGATCCGACATCAAACAATTCGCAAGAATTAATTATGATGTCGGGATGCGGAGGGAATCAAGTCGAGTTTTTTTAACTAAGGTATCGATCTATTAGATTCGATACCAATTCCATAATTGGATGTCGAATCTAATGATTTAGTCAAGTAAATTAATTAACAAGATTTTCGTTGATGCTAATATAGATGTCCTTTAATTCAATTGAATTAATTACGACATTAATAAACGCGGAGAAAATTTATATCGTGCTAGTTAATTTAAAACGACTTATATTATTTTCTTCAAGTTTTCGCTCTAGTATTCCATACCGATTCAATAATCGAATATGGAATATGACGAGCATCACAATTAGAATCGAGTATAAACCATTCCAAGTATTTAATATCGATTTCATAGTCGAATATTGAATATAACGAATATCGAAAATATTAAGTCGAGTGCAAATTACGCAATATTTGTACGCGATTTAATAAAATCATCAATTTTCCGAAGAAAACAATTTTGAAACAGTCCGTCACGCGACTCGCCGGCATCCCGGGCGAGTCGCCTGACCCGCGCGAGTCGCACCGTTCCCAAGCGAGTCGCGCGACTGCCTGGAAACGCGGCACTGTTTCGCTCTTTTTTATTGTTCTACGAACATCATTTTTTTAGATAAAACATTTTTTTAGATTTCGATATATTTTTTCTTTGACCTCGGTCAACACGTGTTAATCCATCACGTGACATATAAAACTGTCCAAAATCATGCATTCATCGCATCTATATCTTTATTCAATTTATCAATCGTTATACCATTACTAACCGTTTGTCACTTTTCTTGTTGATTTGATTGTTTATTTTATCGTACTAAAATGAACCTTCGCATGCTAAATTTAACTTTGACGTTAGAATTAGTTGCATTAAATCTACATAGAAACCCATTCAATTTTTCGCATGTCTAGGGAATATATTGTTTGCATAACATTTTCCCGTTCAACTAACGCGCGTATTAGAAAGTCTTTCGATATCTTAGTAGAGGCCGCCAATGTGCGGGCGGGGTTGGGTGTCCTTAGTGGGCTTACCAACACGTACCCTCACCCCTTACTCAGAACCTCGGTTTCCGGATGCCCGAAACCGTTGGCGCACGAGAGTCATACAATACACAATAACCGGTAGTGACGGTATCGATATCAAATGCTAAGGGACGAACCCAATATACTCTGACATCGGAAATGGGCCGTATTTTGTACACGGCGGCCCACTACGACATAGAGTGGGTTCGAACAGGCCCGAACTCCCACAAAGTTCGGTAGCGACTCCACTTCGATTTAAATTTCAATTCGATCCATTCTCATATGGAGATTCATTCGCCTCCCCAAACCCGCGTGTGGCTGCGTCGGGGTGGACCTATGTCATGTCCACAATTTGGCGACTCCGCTAGGGATTAACTGATGCGTGACTTACCGTCGGCATCCTCAGGGTGAGACTCAAATAGAAATCGTTTGACTTGTACAATACGCGTTTTAGTTTTACGGTTCATGCATAACCCCATATTTTCCCGGGCCGGTACTCGTGACCGACGTCCCACTATACCGTGGTGTACTCCAATATGGATATGTCAAAGGTGTCCATAGTCGATTTGAGTGGGTTTCGCGGCATGTTCTAAGCTCAACTCGACTAAGAAAGTTCGTCCTGATCAGCGTCTAGATTATGTGCACTGGTATAGACCCCTTATAGACCGACCGAGACTTAGTGTAAAGCATACATGGCGTCGTTATAATGCTTGCCTGAATACGTGCTACTTGGTTCAAGTGTCGTTTTCAAAAAACTGTCAACTTCTCAGAAAATACATCTTTTTCAAGATATTCAATTTCAAAACCCGGGACGTATACCGAATTTAGGACTTATGATTTTACTCAAAATAGCCTATTTCTAGCCAGTATTCTGCCCATTTCAAAACTCGAAAACATTTTCGGACCTTCAAATTTGCGGCCCGATGAACTTTCCGTTTTTTCGAAAAATCGGGCCCTTCCCCGAGTTTGCTCGGGTTTTCCAAAAACAATCCATTTTCAAAACCTTCCTCTTCTTAGGACCTCCCGTATTTAGCCGTGTCGGGTCATGTCATAAGTCGTCGAAGTCTTTAGCGTCGAAACTTCGTCAATCTTACATCACGGGTTTCTTCCCTATCCCAGTCCGCCATATTTGACTAAGGCATGGCCCACCTACGTAGGACATACTCCTACAAAGGAGGGCCCGTCTACACAATCGAGTCTAAAAGTCTGGGGATGTCTCACGTGGACCTTTCTTCGAACAGCACTCGGCCCACCCGCCGAATTCTAAAGATGGCCCACTTTTCACAAGTCACCCGTCTAGGTGTCTTTTCCGAGTCATTTCCTTTTTCAGTCTTGTTCGGGATGTACTTTCTATTCCGGGATTCGGGCTAGTTTCTGATTACGTGGTGTTCTAACAGACAGGCCGCCCGAAACCAGATATCAACGCAAGATGGACGCATTGAAGGACGCTCTAGCCAAGATCGAAGCCCAACTGACTGCCATCCAGACTGACCAAACGACACTCGCCTCTCGTGTGAGCGCCATGGAGAAGGGGACTCCTCCTGCTGGATTTGAGCCCACTGCGCCCATAGCTGAACTAATCAGCGCTGTTCGCAGGCTCGAAGAACAGGTTCACCTGTCAACGAACAACTCGATCCACACTGAAAATGCTCGTTCCTATTCGCCTTTAAATGACGAGCTACCTGCTAACCTCAACCTCATGGGAATTCCAATGTTTGAGGGTACTAAAGACCCGGTCCACCACATCCGGGCTTTCAAAGATTTTATGGGGGTCAAAGGGGTGAAATCCACCATGTTTACGCACTTATTCCCTTCCTCCCTCGAAAAGCATCCTAAGGCCTGGTTCTACAGGCTCGATGCCAAGAAATATAAGACTTGGGATGACTTGGCGACTGAATTTGCTCAGAATTACGTTGATAATACCGAGATCCAGACTACAATGCGTACTCTGGAAGTGATGGCCCAGGAGCCCAAAGAAGGGTTCACCAGGTATTTACAAAGATGGCGGGCCGAAAGTGTGAAGCTGGTCGATAAGCCCAGCGAAAAAGTGCTAGTGGAGGCCTTTGTCAAGAACCTCTTCCCATCCTACCGGGTCCATCTCCGGTATTGCTGTTATCCCCAATTTTGCTACCCTAACTGAAATGGGTACAAGGATTGAGGACGACTTACGGTTAGAGAGCCTGACTAAGGCCTCTACCAAGGGCTATCAAGGAGCAAGTTCATCTGTAAGCAAGCCCACACCTGCAACTGCAACTCGCAGCATCTCCGATGAGGTAAATCTACTTGAGACCTCATCCAAAAAGAATACACCAACTCGAGTATTCACGGATATAGGGACTACCTATACCTACGCTCTACAAAGGCTATCTTCTAAAGGCCTTATCCAACCAATAGGCCCGGCTTTCGAACTTCCAGTGGAGAAAAGGCCCAGGAGCTACAACGTCCAAGCCTATTGCCAGTATCACCGAGGTAATGGGCATGACACAAAAAAATGTTGGAAATTGAAGCATCTGATCCAAGATCTGATTGAAAGCGGGAAAATACCGTTGCCCGGGGACAAGTCGAGCAACAAAGAAAACCCGTTCAGTACCCATGCTGTATTCACGGGAAAGGTAATCGACTGTTCTCACCTCATTTCCCCTTATATCCCACAAATTAACGGGATATGGTTCGATGATGAGGACGACGTCTACCTGGCCAAAGGGGAAACTGTCCCCATCAGAAGTGAAGAGGTCCGAAAAGCTAAGTCCAAAGCCTTAGCCACTAACCACCTCGCCACAGCCGGGCGCTCTACTCCCACAACCGTCACTGAACTTGCCAGGACGGAATCCACTCTCGAGGAACCAAGCAACGACACAGCCTTGATCCAACAATTGAAGAGGGTTCGAGCTGATCTAACCATATGGCAACTATTGGTTAGCTCGCAAGCACATCGAGAGGCACTGACTAAGGCTCTCGACGAAATCAATGTCGACTCTCAGGTTACCCCCGCTGAAATGGTAGCCACTATCATGCCCTATCTCAAGGGCAAATCCAAAGAAGAAGGCCCACTCATAACCTTTTCTGAGTCCGATCTACCACCATTTGGGGCCCCCCATAATTTGGCCCTATACATTACGGTCATTTGCCGAGGGAAGTACTCCCGATGACCCTAATTGACGACGGATCTACTGTAAATGTCCTTCCTCTAAGGACCGCTAGGGCCCTCGGCATCACAGATGCCGACTATCTCCCGACGGCACAAACTATCCAGGCTTTCGACGGAAGCCCAAAACCAGTAGCCGGGGCCGTTAAATTGACAATAATGACGGGCCCGATCGAGAAACAATTGGAGTTTCAGGTGATCGATGTCACCTCGTCCTTTAACTTACTACTAGGAAGGCCTTGGATCCATGCAGTCAAGGTCGTATCCTCTACCCTCCACAGAAAAGTCAAGATGCCACTTCAAGACGACATCATCACACTAGAAGCGACCCCCATTACCGTAGCAAGCTGCAATGCTACGGGCCGGGCCGACCCACGAGGGTTTGATTTCGTGGGCATGATCGAGGAGGAATATCTCTTCAGGCCTTACTTTACCACTAGCATCGACACGATGCTACAAAACTTGGGCTACTTACCGGGGGCTACCTCGAGGCCATATCTTCCAGCTAGGAAGATTATTGAGGTCCTGAACGATGGCGAATCACAGTTCGGATTGGGGTATGCTATAACCGCGGAAAACGTGGTCCGGGCAGGTATTGACAAGGTCACCAATCTCATCAAGGGTACTTACTTAGGCCCTTATAGCCCGAAGTTAACTGACTACTTCGTCACTCCTGTATTCGGAGCTATTCAAGTGGGCCTCTACCAACCCACCATCACATATCCCAAGACCAAATCGGGAATGCAATTTCATCCCCGATGATATATTCACCCTTGTTCAAGTCGAGTCCAAGGAAGGGGAAGACTACTCCGAGCCCGTGCTGGGGCTCCTATTTGAAGAAGACAAGACCGTCCCCGCTCCAAAAGATGACTTGGTCAACCTGATCCTTCGCAGCAATCGGTTTGACCCAACGAAGCTGATCTCCGAGGTCGGTACGGACACCGGGAAAAGGGCCTGGAGGAAGACCATCAAGTGGAACGACAACCAGGGCCGAACCTACAAGCTAACCATTGGCGAGGGAGACATGCCGGATACCGAGTCCGAGTCTGAGTCAGAGTCAGAGTCCGAGTCTGAGTCCAAGTCTAGAGGGTCTGGTGCTAGAGTCGAGTCTGTAACCCCTCTTCCCTTATCCCTTGAAGTCTCAGGGCCTATCCCGAGAGCTCTCCCTAACCCGCCACTGACCAACGAGCAGATGGCCGCTCTATTCGAGCTTTTCTCAAAATTTACCATTAATAATAATAATAATAACGAAAATCGTTCTGCTTACGACTTGTCTTATTTCCAAAATTCTTTCGATTTCAAAAATTTTATATGCAATGACATTGAGAAACCCGACGAACAGGTACCTCTACCTCCGCATCTAATCGAGCAGCTCGAACAAAGGGAATCCCGAGATCCAGTAATTGAAGAAACCGAGTCCATTAACGTGGGAACCACTTTAGAGCCCCAGATGCTTAAGTTGGGCCTATCCTTAGATCCAGAGGAGAGAAAACAATTCACATACCTCCTCCAAGAGTTCAAAGATGTTTTCGCATGGTCCTACAAGGACATGCCGGGAATAGATCGGGAAATAGCTGAACACCGAATACCCATCAAAGATGGGTGCAAACCGGTAAAACAGAAACTCCGAAGAATGAGGCCCGAATGGTCCCTCAAAGTCAAAGAAGAAGTCGACAAGCAATTCAAAGCGGGCTTTATACAGGTGTCTGAATATCCAGACTGGGTCTTGAACATCGTGCCGGTACCCAAGAAGGACGACAAGGTGCGGGTATGTGTAGATTTCCGGGACCTTAACAAGGCCAGCCCAAACGATGATTTTCCGTTACCACACATCGACATACTGGTGGATAACACGGCCGATCATGCCCTTCTATCATTCATGGATGGGTATGCCGGATACAGTCAAATCAAAATGGCAGAGGAGGATATGAGTAAGACCACCTTCATTACACCTTGGGATACTTATTGTTACACTGTCATGCTATTTGGGCTTATCAATGCCGGAGCCACTTATTAACGGACCGCCACTACTTTATTACATGACATGATGCATAAAGAAGTGGAGGTTTATGTCGACGACATGATCGTCAAATCCAAAGACTGGAGTGGGCACATTGCAGCCCTGAGAAAATTCTTTACCCGACTACGCAAATACAACATGAGGCTAAACCCTAAAAAATGCAGTTTCGGGGTAACATCAGGCAAATTACTGGGCCATATCGTTAGCCAACGCGGCATCGAGGTCGACCCAGCTAAAATCAAAGCCATTACCAAGATGCAGCCACTCAAAACCGAAAAAGAAATAAGGGTTTTCTCGGGAAAGTCCAATACATCAGCCGGTTCATTTCAAAACTAACCATGGTATGTGAGCCCATTTTCAAAAAACTGAAGATCAGAGAACGGGTACTATGGGACGACAAATGTCAAACGGCTTTCGATAAAATCAAGGAGATTCTGTCTGCTCCGCCGGTATTAATGTCACCTCAACCCGGTCTGCCTTTGTCGTTATACCTAACAACGACCGAGACACCCATGGGGGCTATGCTGGCCCAGACAGTCGACTCAGAAGATTGAGCTATTTACTACATCAGTAAAAAGTTCCTGGAATACGAGTGCAAGTATACAATGCTCGAGAAAACGTGCCTAGCTTTGGTTTGGGCCACTAAAAAGCTCCAACATTACATGCTCAGTCACGAGGTACATGTATTATCCAAAATGGATCCTATCAAGTACCTGTTCGAGAAGCTCATTCTCAATGGTAGGATTTCCAGATGGACTTTAATGTTATCTGAGTTTGATCTCAAGTTCGTACCATTAAAAGCCATTAAGGGCCGGGTAGTGACAGAATTCCTTGCCGATAGTCCAATATCCGAAGAGGTCCACACCGATACTTGGGCCTTTTCTGATGAAGACATATTCCATACAGACACCGAAACATGGGATTTGTATTTTGATGGAGCATCCAACTTCCGAGGATTTGGGGTCGGGATCCTGTTAATCTCGCCACAAGGGGAACACACCCCGTTATCTATCAAATTAGACTTTGACGTAACCAACAACGCAGTCAAATATGAAGCATGCATTCACGGGTTGCAAACCGCCGCTGATTTAGGGGTAACAAACCTCCGGGTCCACGGTGACTCATCACTGGTCATCAACCAAGCTCTCCAAAAATGGAAAACTCGGAACGCCAATCTCGTGGCTTACCAAGCACGAGTAAGGGTTCTAGATAAACAATTCCAGAAGATGGAATATATCTACCTGCCCCGGGAAGAAAACCAATTCGCAGATGCGCTTTTCAAATTAGCATCTTTACTGAACATCCCGGAGCATCTAACCAGCATGCCGATCTGCGTCAAAAGGCGGTCCGAGCCGGCTTATAACCACGCCATCCAGGATATCGAGATAACCGACCCGGAACCTTGATATCAGTCGGTCCTAACCTACTTGGCAACGAGAGAGTATCCCCCGGAAACCGAAAACCGGGCAAAGAAAGCCCTGCGAAGATTGGCAACCAAATTTGTTCGCACGGACGACTACAAAAAGACGGCACAGGGGGCTCTCCTCTTTTGTATCGACAAAGTACAGGCCGAAAAGGTTATGTCCGAGGTACACGATGGTGAAAATGGCCCACATATGAACGCCCATATGTTTGCCCGGAAAATCATGAGGCTCGGATATTATTGGAAGACCATGGAAACGGACTGTCAGTCATATGTCAAACACTGCCATAACTGTCAGATCTTTGCCAATGTACAACATATGCCATCTTCCCTATTATATACCATGACATCACCATGGCTATTTTCGACATGGGGTATTGATATAATTGGAAAGGTGCACCCTTCCGGGACAGGAGGTCATTGCTTCGTTTTGGTGGCCATCGATTACTTCACCAAATGGGTCGAAGCCGAGTCATACCGTGTCTTGAACGCCAAGCACGTGGCCAAATTTACCCAAAATAAGATCATATGCCGATACGGGATCCCGCATGAGTTCATCAGAGATCACGGGACCCATTTCCAAGCTGAAACCGCTGCGTTGCTAGCGAAATATAAAATTCAAAGGCATACATCTTCTCCCTACCGTCCCCAAACAAATGAAGCGGTAGAAGCGGCTAATAAAACGATTGTCACCATACTTAAAAAGATGGCTGAGAATTACCGGGATTGGCCCGACAAAATACCTTTTGCTCTCTAGGGGTACCGAACTTCAATTCACACCGGAACCGGAGCAACCCCGTATTACTTCACATACGGAATGGAAGCAGACAACCGGTCGAGCTAGAAGTACCATCTCTAAGGATTTTACTGGAGAGCCAAGTGCCGGAAGCAGATTGGGTACAAGCCCGATACGATTCGCTAGTTTTTTTGGACGAACGGCGATCCCGGGCCCTCAACAACATACAAATATATCAAAAGAGGATCCAGCGGGCTTTCAACAAAAGAGTTAGGCCCAGAAACATCAAAGAAGGGGATCTGATCCTAAAATCGGTTCGTGCCCTACTACCGGTTGACCCAAGCGGAAAATTCAAACCCAATTGGGCTGGGCCATATTTAGTCAAGAAGGTCCTATCAGGAGGGGCAGTGATGCTGACAGACTTGGACGGGAACGAGTTCGTCAACCCGACCAACTTGGACCAGTTGAAGCGCTACTACCCTTAAACCCTATCTCAATGGCATTTGCAAAAAAAATTATAAAATTTGTCTTTTTATAAATTTTCAAAATTATGGACAAGTCAATTAGTTAGATTTAATTATTCTACTATCGCACATCTCGAACTAATAGTCTTGATGTATTTCGAAAATTGCAAAAAACTCCATGTTTGAACTACGTTTGGTTTGATTCCGCTAATTGCGGATACATAGGCAACCCCTCAAAAGGGTACAACCGCTGCAATAAACGAAAAGACGGGAACGGTATTCACTAATACGTCTTTTATTAAAAAAACCGATCAACTCGGGAAATCCAAAATTACAAAAAAAACCGCCAAAAATGGCACACCCAAACAAATCACACCCAAAATAATAATAATAATAATACTCAAATAATAAAACAAAGGAGACTAATATTCGTGCATTTTGACCTTTCCTTTGTCCTTTGGGTCACGCGGAGCCCGAGGTCACCGGGGCGGGGGCGAGCGTTCCTGAATCACGAGGGGAACCTCCTTAGCTCGAACCCGTTTTTTTGACAGCGGGTCTTCTGCTATTGTCTTTTGTCCATGTCGAGCCCGCAGGTGTTCGGGTAGCCTATCTCGAGGGCCAAGTCAGTCCTGCACTGCTAGTCTTGGGCCCAGTCTCCTTTCTAAGTCGGTCTGGGAACTCACTTTTCCCCGAGCACCTTTAGCACTAGACCCTTCAGCTTGAGCCTTAGTCTTCTTTCTTTGGCCTGACATTAGACGGACCAGGGTAGCTGGAGTGTCACCTTCGTCGAAGAAGCCTCTATTGTCTTTAACTTGCTCCCTTCGCAGCAGATCAAAAGCTTCATCGACCTTCAGAGCAGCTCGGGCTTTGGCATCGTCTGCTTTAGTCCACTTCACATAAGAGTCTGAAACCCAGATGGAGTGACGGGATGTGGGAACAGGCCAAGTATGACGAGTGTACCATCTTTGCATCCATGTATCGTGATGGTAGGATTTGTCGTGGATCCCGCCACCAATTAAATAACCAACTAGCACCTAACGGTAGTTAGGGTAAGTCGGGTCTTGTCCACGGAGACGGTATTGCAAGGTTTAGACTAAATCGGCCTAAAACAAGACTATGCTACCAAACAAACACAAAGAGCTAATAATTGATGAATTAAGATGAGGGGAGGAGAAAGTAGACTAATGATGAGCTATGATGAACTAGACTATCAAGTACTAACTAAACACAAGCCAACTAGCAAACTAAGAGAAATGCTAAACAATGCTAATGATTCAACTACTAACAACCTAAAGAAATGATGATTAACTAACAAGGTGAATCAAATATGGAAAAGAGGGAGTGGGTTAGGTCGGGTTCATAAGTGTAGTAGGGTGACTTGGGTTGATTAAGGGTGTAGGTGCCTCCTAATTGCTAGGTTCGGTCCGGGCAATCGCAACTTAAACCGATGTCGATGACTATGCTCAACATAACCACACACAAAGCAAACAATGAGTAGAAGAAGACTAGCATGAGAAGCATGGCCACTACAACCCATACAAGCATATCAACAAACACATGGTGTGCCAAATGTGTGACTAACAATAAAGAATCACCCTTTACCCCCAATCAAACCCTAATCACCCATAATCTACCCTTAATCTCCCTACTAACCCACAAATAAACTACTCACTCATGGTCAAACTAACTACAACAATGAAAGGATAAAACAACTTCACAATCCAAACATTCATCATCAAGAACAATATAAACAATAACAAACACTAAGTAAAGATTCAAACTTGATTCAATAACAATAAACAAGAGAAAAGAAAGATTATACCAACACTAGATGAAGGAAAAGATGAAATCTTGCATAAAAGAGAAACCCAAATAATCCCAAGGTTGTCAATCTTGGAGAAGTCTTCAAGTATCTTCTTAATACAAGCACTAATTAACTAAGATTAACTAAGGATTAATGAGAGATTCAAACTCATATGAAGAACTAAATCTAGGGTTTATATGTTGTAGAGAGGCTTAAGAGAGGCTAAACTAATGTAGGATCCATAAACAATACAAGAGGGAAGTATTTATAGGGTTACAAATGGAAGGGAGAAAAAAG
Organism: Agrostemma githago; assembly: GCA_958450325.1. NCBI lineage: Eukaryota > Viridiplantae > Streptophyta > Magnoliopsida > Caryophyllales > Caryophyllaceae > Agrostemma > Agrostemma githago. The sequence continues at coordinate 53,926,681 of OY288253.1, forward strand.
AAAGAAATGCGGGCTACAGCGTTTTGGTCCCGACCGGGACGGATCATCCCGACCGGGACGGACCCACCATCCCGACCGGGACGGGTTGGTCCCGACCGGGACGACCTTGCAGTAGCTCCCTCCAAAGTGCACTTCATCCCCGACGGGATGAGGTGCATACCCGTCGGGGATGGGTCTTGTAGGCCTCCAATATGACCCTTTTGGTTCCTCCTTGCCTCACATGGACTTCTCATCGACTCTCGGGACTCGGGATCGGGTCTCGGAGGCTCGGGATTGGGTCCCAAGGTCTCGGGGTCGATTCCAAAGCATCGAGTCATCGTTCCTTTATCTCGTTGGCTCCAAAATGTGTATGTATCGCGTCGGAATCGCTCCAACTCTTCCAAATCGGTCTCGGGAACCTGAAACGAACTAAACGAAGCATAAGAAGCCCATAAATCACTCCCAAGGAGCGATTCCACAAGGAAAATGGGACCAGAACACTACTAAATAGGCACTACAAACCACACTTATCAACTCCCCCACACTTAACCCTTACTCGCCCTCGAGTAAGCACATACCAACTACTATACTAGCCGAATGGGTATTAGCGCACCCTACGCCCTTTCAACTCACGCCAGTGCACTTAGAGGGAAAGTGCACTCCGCAAGGCAAGTCGGGTCTTGCGACAAAACTGTGGATGCAACCGGACACAAGACACAAAAACATACAAACACACAAACGAACACACAAAAGGTTGCACCCAAAAGAAAAGAAATACCGCTTCCCTCAAACAAGCGGTGAAAGAAACACCGGTTTAGGACTCAAGGCAAGTGACAACGTTCCAAAGCTAGCAATACAAACCAAGATGGACTAAACCCTAATAGTATGACGACAAAGCAACAAAAACGTTGGTAACTTACCTCGGTTCCTCCTAACCTTCTAAGAACGTACTACGGGACGATCGGCGGGATGGAAAGTGAAGAACCACGGTGTTAATCGACACTGTAGGTAAGTGAGACCCCGCCCCCTTTAGCGTGAGTCAAGAGGGTCGTCCCGTGTCCAAAACCGCCTAACTAGTCCAAGTAAAAAGGTGAAAATATGCAAAATGAGGGAAGACCGACTAATGCCGCTATCATCCTTCCTCGGGACTCGGTCCTTTGGTAGGCTCTTCACGGCAAAAGTCGGAAAAAGGCTTATTTTTGTGGGGATATAATCTTTTTGTGAGACGATTTTCTTTTGCCATTTTCTCTTTTCTTTTGCATTTTTGTTTTGCTTTGCCATGCCATTTCTTTTTCTTCTTTTCTATTTTCTTTTTGGCTTTTGTGCCTTTTCTTTTTTCTTCATTCTTTTCTTTCTTTCATTTTCTTTTCTTTTTCTTTTCTTTACCCTTTTTGGCAAGATTTGGCTTATTGGCATTTCTTTGTATGACAAGAAAGAGAGAACTCAACAAATTGCAAATTTATTTGTGGTTATGTGTAGGAGGTAGGGGAATGGGTGAGTCGGGACGGGCCCTTCCCTTCAAACCCACAAAAAGTGGAGAACTTGGACTAATTAAACAATCCCAAACACGGTCACCTAGGGGACAGGACTCGGTAACCAAGGCCTTTTCACACCGTGGGTGGTCATAATGGTCAAAAGTGCAAATCCCGTAGTAAATCCCTAGTAAGCTAGGTGGACTCAAGGTAAAGGACCAACGAAATCATTGATTTAGGGTCATTCTAATAGATTAAAGTCCAAGACTCGGTTTATACAACTAGGAAGGGAAAGTACACACTCACACACTAGCCTATAAACCGGGTTTTCGAAAACCATTTACACACAAGACACACAACGAAACACAAAACCAAGACTCAACAGGAACGAAGGAAAAAGAAACAAAAGCAACAAAACATAGCGAAACAAGGAGAAACAACACATAAACAAAGCAAACACCACCCCGATCTTCAAACAAGTCTCCAAATCCACCACAATCTTTACAAAGCTCCTCCCGAGCACACATCATCACAAAACTCCTCCAAACTCACAAGAAGCAAAGAGGGAAAAAGGGATGAAGAGATGTTACCGGAAGTCTTGAAAGCTCACCAAAGCTAATGGCGATGAGGCAACCTATAAGGAAAAGAGGGGGGCAAAACACACAACAAAACAAATATACGACACAATGACACAAAAGGAAAACACACAAAAGGAAAATCTTTTGATTTTTGTGAAATTTTTTCAAATTTTTAGGGTTTTTAAAGATTTTTTGGAAAAACTACGAAAATAAAACTAACTATGCTAGAATATCGCTCCCCCACACTTAAGTCGAGCCATGTCCTCATGCTCGACCGTAGTGCATGGGAGCACAAAAGAAACTACGAAAATAAAGCTAAAAATCAAAAAGTGGAGAAAATGGTAGAAAGTGTCCGGCCGGGGTGTAGTCAAGTCACCTAGCCCGGATTCCGCCTAAATCCGACTAAATCCAACAAAAAGGTGAAAATCTTGAAAAATTTGGATTTTGAAATGACTCTCGATGTAGTCACGTCATCGAGAGTCGGGAGCAAGCACACCAAGGCCTCGAAGGCCACCATGACACAAATGATAAGAGGGAAAGGGAATAAACAAAGAAGACAAGCTATAAAAACGGAAAAGAGAGGATAGTTGCCGTACCATACGGTTACCAACTCACTCGCTCCATCGTCTCATAAGTCAAAATAGGCACTTAGCTTGTCCAAGTCGTCGTTATTCCTCTCCAATGGTGATCCGGTTCCATGGTTGGGGCTCAAATGCAAAATGAGGTGGGTTTTGGATGTGAAAGTCGGTTTGAAGTGAATAGAAAGTGAGGTGAAGACATGTATGTGAGGTGTAAGGGTCATACAATGAGAGTAAGGACATGTAGGGAGGTTGGGAGGGGGTATAAAGTGGTTGGGTGGTCTCAAACAACGAAGAAAAGAGCCAACGGAGGACAAGGGGTCCATCCCGGTCGGGATGGGTGGTCCCGGTCGGGAAGACCTCGTCCCGGTCGGGACGGACTGCCAGTGAACCCAACTTTTGTGCACCTCATCCCGGTCGGGATGGCATCCTTCCCGGTCGGGATGGGCCTTCCATCCCGGACGGGATGACCTCTTCTAGGCCGGGAAGAGTCTCCAAACCCTCTGTAGCTCCCAAAAGCTCGAACCGAGCTTCAAAAACCGACTTCCCTTCACACAATCCAAGCTCCAACAATGACCGCTCTTCCCTAGGAATCACTTCCACTTCACACCTATCACAATAAACTCAATTAACACATCAAATTCCCTCCCTCACAACGCTCATCAATCATCCAAATAATCAAGAATTTCACAAAAGCAAACAAACTATAAGGGAAAGAGATATATACAAAGAGACGGTTCTTGTGGAACTCCGTCAAACCAAGGTGGTACTTTCTTCAATTCTTTTTCAACACCCAAAACTAGTTCCATCTCCATTAAGGGCACGAAGGAACAAGTCGAAGGCCCTAGCAAAGTCTTCAATCAAGCTAGTAACATAAGCATCCACAAACCAAGGTTCTTCATGACCTTGTCTCGACGTTCCCGGGGCATCCCGATCTACTAAGTTCAATGGCTTGAACTTGTACTTTCGATCCTTCGGTATATACCCAAACGTCCATCTATCCTCATGTGGCCCCAAGGGAGGCTCACCTTCATCCTTTTTGCTCTTCAACTTGTCATTAAACCCATGACATGGGCTCTCATCCTCCTCCAAATCGGAGTCATCATCCTCAAGTACATACGAGTACTTCTTCAAGCTTTGTCCCAACTCTCCCCCTAGATCGATGTCTTTAGTGGCTTGGATCATGTTGCATGACTCATCATTAGTAGGCGAAGTGTTTCCTTGAAGGTCAAACACTAACTTCTCTTCGCCTAGCTCGAAAGTGATCCTACCATTCTTCACATCGATCATAGCACCGGCGGTATGTAGAAATGGGCGCCCAAGAATAATGGGAGTGTTGGCATCTTCCGGCATATCGAGCACGATGAAGTCAACCGGAATGAAGAACTTACCGATCCTCACCGGCACATCCTCTAGCATCCCCAATGGTCGGTTGAGTGAACTATCGGCCATTTGGAGCGTGATAGAGGTACTTTTGAGCTCCTTCATCCCAAGTCGGCAACAAATGGAGTAGGGAATGATGCTTACACTTGCACCCAAATCACATAAAGCTCTTTCAATCTTGTAGTGCCCTATGGTGCAAGGGATCGAGAACCTACCCGGATCCTTCAACTTAGGAAGCGTAGAACCTTGAATGAGCTCGCTCACTACCCTTGTGAACGCGATGGTCTCTTCCTTGTCGACGGATCTCTTCCTAGCCAATATTTCTCTCATAAATTTTCCATATGCCGGGATTTGGGTAAGTAGCTCGGTGAATGGGACACTCACATCCAACTTCTTCAATATGTTAAGGAACTTGTCATATTGAGTGTCCACCTTAGTCTTCATTTGCCATGATGGGAAAGGCAACTTTACTTGATATTTATTTGGCTCAATCGGGGTGGACTCTTCAAATGACACTTTCTTTTTACCCTTATCTTTGGCTTGAAGTGGGGGAAGCTTGTCTTGTTGAGGTTTCTCAACCTCCCACAAAACTTGCTCCTCCGTTGGATTGTCAAAGCTTGAGCTCTCTTGAGTTGGAGGTGTCATCTTTCTTGTCGGTTCTTGCACCGGCTCTTGCTCACTCGGGAATGGAGGGGAATCATAAGATGTACCTCTCCTTGTGGTGATGGCATTGACATGCTCAAAAGTCGGAGTTACACCTTGAGGAGGTAATTGCCCTCTTTGTCTTGAGGAACTTCCCGATGCAAGTTGTGCCACTTGATTCTCAATCATCTTCATATGAGTTTTCATTTCCTTGTTTTCCATTAAAATTTGATCAATGGCTCCTTGTTGTGACATTTGTGCATCCAATTGCCTCTTTTGCAATTCTTGAGTACCCCTATAGATATCCACCATTTGCTTTTGCATGTCGAAATCTCGTGGTGGTGATGATGGATTATGCGGTGTATTGGTGAGGGCTAAGGGAGTACCATAGTCATGAGTAGGAGATCGGCTCCTAGGCTTGCTTTGTTGTTGATTGCCTTGAGTTGCTTGATGTTGACGGTTCCCTTGGAACCCATGATAATTGCCTTGATTAAGGCTTTGATTGTTGCCATGGTTGTGGTTTTGATAGCCTTGGTTGAAGTTCCCTTGTTGGAACCCTTGATTGTTGTTGAATGAACCTTGGTTACCTTGCTTGAAGTTGTTGAAAGGTCTTGAGTTGCCTTGGTAACCTTGGTTGTTGTCCCTTAAGGGAGGTGGAACATAAGGACGATGTTGTTGATGGTGTTGAAAGGCTTGTTGTTGAGGGACTTGATTGGAAGCTTGGTGTTGATTAGAATAGGAAGTACCTTGCTTGAATGCTTGAAAGGCATTCACTTGCTCAATACTCCCTCTACAATTCATAGGGTCATGACCAACGATTCCACAATTATCGCACATCCCATAATAAGGCAAAGGAGGTGCAAATCCTAAAGCATTCACTTCATAAATCGAGGCTTGGTTGGAGGAACCGATGCTTTGGACTTGAGTGAGGTGGCCTTGAAGTTTCTTGTCAATGGATTCCATGTGTGTCTTCAATTGAGCCCCAAGGTCAATGCTTAATTGAGTTATAGCATCAACCTCGTGCCTACCTCCTCGGTTTGCCTTCCTAGGCCTAGAGTATTGCGAATTATGCACCGCCATCTCTTCGATTCTCGCCCAAGTTTGGTCATCATCGACCTCGGTGAACCTACCATTGGAGCCCATATTAAGTATAGTTCTTGAGTCCTCATAAAGACCGTTCCAAAATTGTTGGACCAAGAACCATTGTGAAAGTCCATGATGGGGGCACGATCTAACCAAAGACTTGAACCGCTCCCAAGCTTCATATAAGCTCTCCTCATCCCGTTGTTGGAAACCGGTGATGGAGGCTCTAAGCAAATTAGTCTTCTCCGGAGGGTAGAAAGTTTGGTAGAATGCCAATGCAAGTTTCTTCCAAGTGTCGATGCCCATGGTTGCCCTATCGAGACCTTTAATCCATTGCTTCGCTTTTCCAATAAGAGAAAATGGAAATAAAACCCATCGGATTTGATCTTGTGTAACCCCGGGTTGAGAGATAGCGTCGCAATAATCGGAGAAGGTCTCCATATGTTGGTGCGGGTCTTCGGTGGGCAAACCACTAAATTGGTTCCTTTCCACAAGTTGGATGAAATGGGTCTTGGCCGTAAAATTTCCGGCATAAGCGGCCGGTAGAGCATTGGGTCCCGACAAGACGTCTTCCGTGAATGTGGAGTGGGAGGAAAACTTCGGCATTATTGGATGTAAGGGAGAAGATGGTGTAGACGGAGTTGATGTAGATGTAGATGGGGAACTAGGACTAGAATCTCCGAAGGGATTGGTGAAATTCCCTTCGGCCGTCTCTTGATATGCTTCCTCACTATCGCTTCCTTGAGCTTGTTCTTGATGGGTATTGCTTGCACTTGGTTGAGAGATCCTAACCCGGTTAATCGTCCGTTGGCGAAAAGCTCGAAAAAGCCTCTCCGGCTCTGGATTAAAGAGAAAGGATTCGCCTCCCCGCCTAGGCATACACTACACACTAGAACAAACGTGAGAATACCTAGTGCTTTATGGGCACTAGGTAACGACAATAAGCGAGCACAACTAGAGACAAAGAGAAAAGAAAGCTAAGGAATCAAGAAAAACTAGAGAATATTCACAAGAGATGATAGAAGGGCACAAAGAAGGGTAACTAAGTCTAGAAATGAGCCAACAAAGTCTAAACAATGCACCGTCCCCGGCAACGGCGCCAAATTGATGGTAGGATTTGTCGTGGATCCCGCCACCAATTAAATAACCAACTAGCACCTAACGGTAGTTAGGGTAAGTCGGGTCGTGTCCACAGAGACGGTATTGCAAGGTTTAGACTAAATCGGCCTAAAAGAAGACTATGCTACCAAACAAACACAAAGAGCTAATAATTGATGAATTAAGATGAGGGGAGGAGAAAGTAGACTAATAATGAGCTATGATGAACTAGACTATCAAGTGCTAACTAAACACAAGCCAACTAGCAAACTAAGAGAAATGCTAAACAATGCTAATGATTCAACTACTAACAACCTAAATAAATGATGATTAACTAACAAGGTGAATCAAATATGGAAAAGAGGGAGTGGGTTAGGTCGGGTTCATAAGTGTAGTAGGGTGACTTGGGTTGATTAAGGGTGTAGGTGCCTCCTAATTGCTAGGTTTTGGTCCCGACCGGGACGGATCATCCCGACCGGGACGGACCCACCATCCCGACCGGGACGGGTTGGTCCCGATCGGGACGGCCTTGCAGTAGCTCCCTCCAAAGTGCACTTCATCCCCGACGGGATGAGGTGCATACCCGTCGGGGATGGGTCTTGTAGGCCTCCAATATGACCCTTTTGGTTCCTCCTTGCCTCACATGGACTTCTCATCGACTCTCGGGACTCGGGATCGGGTCTCGGAGGCTCGGGATTGGGTCCCAAGGTCTCGGGGTCGATTCCAAAGCATCGAGTCATCGTTCCTTTATCTCGTTGGCTCCAAAATGTGTATGTATCGCGTCGGAATCGCTCCAACTCTTCCAAATCGGTCTCGGGAACCTGAAACGAACTAAACGAAGCATAAGAAGCCCATAAATCGCTCCCAAGGAGCGATTCCACAAGGAAAATGGGACCAAAACACTACAAAATAGGCACTATAAACCACACTTATCATATCGCACATCACATCTGTCAGTTGGGTAGGGTCACTCACAACTGCTTCAATCTTCGGGATTCTCCGGGTCCAACCATACTGCCTTAGTATGCGGTCGGGATAAAGATGGATCGTCTGCTTGAAAGACAAAATTACTTGATAACGAGCTCTGTCCCTCGGGTCCAAGCCTGTCCAAACATAGATGGGTCACCACGGCACTACCCATCGAATCAACGGACCACCATGGAATGATAGCACCTCGTCCCAATACTTCTGGGTAATCTGGCGAGAAAAATCAATGGCCCGTCTCCTCGTCATAACCTGATTATGATGATAGTTGCTCGCGTCAAGGGGAGGATCTATCACTGATAACCTCTCATATAGCCAAATCTGAAGAAAAAAAAAATAAAAAATCAGAAATCGAAAAATTTTAAAAAAAAAAAAAATCGAAAATCGAAAATCGAGAAAGCAAAGAAAAATCTAACATACTTGCAGTAAACAGGTACTCCCGGTCAAGCGGACAGATGAATCCTTCTTACGATTGTCTAGACCTTGTATAATTTCACCCGTGACCAGCCAAGCCGGGCTGTACTCTGTCTCCATCAAATCAACCACGGTCAAGAGGCGGGCGTTACCCATGCAAGACAATAAATCCATGTGACCCTGAAAGGCATAAACATGGAGCATGGAAAAGGAAAAAGCCCTACGACTGTGAGCCGGTCTGACCCGGGCATCGAGAGGATTCATAAATTTCTCAGCGAAGTCGATCAGAGAAATATTATAACCCTCCATCATACGCGATACTTCATTGTGAGAAAGCGCCAAAAATTCTCGAAGCTACCTCCTCGGGTCATAAACTAAATAAGGTATGGCAGGTCGGAGTATCGGGTTCCACCCTCCCACAGCAGCAATCTCCTCGGGTAAAGGACAAACTTCTCCCCAGGGAAAGGCAAAGACATGATATATGTCGTCCCAGTAAGAAAAGCAGGCATTAAGGAAATAACGATCAACCTACATCTGACGGAACGGGTACAAGTGAGTAATACCCGTCTGATTAAGAGCCACCCTATCTGCGTCCCTAAAGCGTCGGGACCATTCTTGCAATATCACGGACAATCGATCGATTCCCATGGCTAAAAATCCTTGAAAGGAATAAAGAGACTTTCTTTTTGAGGAGGGATGAGTTATGAGGTGGTTATGAAGAAAATCAAAGACAAGGGAGGGCTATATATAGCATTAACCTCACAACCTTCTTTCCATATCTTCCTTACACGAAAAGTTTCCTAATTCTAACAGGAAATCAACATACAGGCCTCGTCTCGAGATCCCCTAATCTTAGCCCTGGAATTAGTCATCCCGAACTTTCCTAATTTTCTTAGGAGTCAAAAATTTCAAAATCTCAAATTTTCAAAAATTCAAAAATTCAAAAAAATCTTTTTCCCCAGTGCAAGTCATTTTTCTACCTACGTGTTGCATGCAAAATTCTATGTGACTTAGACATGTACGACTCAAGCAGGGACATACAACCCACTGCATCTCCCCAACGGAAAGCCCTAGGTGGCATTTTTCCGAGAATAGCACGGGATGGACACATATAGAGGCACACCCAGGACTTATGCGACAAGTCCAATTCCCCACGGTGTTATCATCATCAACTCAGGTATGATTTTTATCTTATGGCTGGCGAGCCCTTCACGCGAGTCTAATGGACTATAAACGCCCCGATCGGGAGTCTGCCAGGTTTCAATCCTAGATTGGCCTAGTAGCTACTCTGACCTTCGCCTTGTCCAAGCCTCAGTCAGAGTGGGGGCTCTGTAGACACCCGCATTTTGACTGCCAGGTGTCTATGGTTTTTCCCAAAAAAACACCCGATGATGATCGGATGCTAACGTGTTTCTACGCGCTCGGATGTGGGCTCAAAACCATTAGTTGCTGGCTTAAGCACTCACGGAGTACAAATTTCACAAAACTGACCTCGAATTCAGGCCCAGTGGGTCATTTCCAATCAAATAAGAATAATTTGGGTCAAAACAGACACTGGAAATAAAACCGACTTTTATTGACCGGGTTAAAACCCGGTCAAAGCCGTTTCCGAGTAGCTCACCCACGGTCCACCTCCAGACGGGCCATCAGATCAACTCCGTCAAGGCACAAAACCCTAGACACCAAGGTACATGGCTATGCCTATATAAACACCCCCATGCACATAACTTTTAATAATCTTTTTGAAACCCTAATTCAATCCCATTCTATACTAATCTACATACATCTAAACCCTAACCCTAGCGTTTAGGAACTCGAACCCTAGCCACCACAACTTAACCTACATCTCGATTACTCATGTGCAAGCCATAACTACGAGTCCCATCCGAGAACAAGAACATGTAGGTTGAGGGTGCAAAACCCGTTCTCCTTTCTTCTCCTCTCTTTCTCGTCATCTCCTCTCTTTCTCGTTTTTTACCGTTTTTTATTTATTTTATTATCGCATCTCTAATATCGACAGTATTATTAGAATAAAACACTAAAATACTTGTGAATTTGTGTCGAGTGTGAGTGATGGTGGGATAAGGAAACCCGAATATACAAGAGTATTGCACTCAGCGTTGCTGGTCGCTTATCCCATCACCCCGATCACTTGATTATTGAAACAAGTCAACTTAAACAATAATTTTTATTTAGTTCGCATCATCGTTCAATTGCATATTCATCAATTCTAAAACCCTTTTTAAAGTAAGCACTTTTTTTAATAAGGGTCGAAACCCGTTGATGCGGATCCGACATCAAACAATTCGCAAGAATTAATTATGATGTCGGGATGCGGAGGGAATCAAGTCGAGTTTTTTTAACTAAGGTATCGATCTATTAGATTAGATACCAATTCCATAATTGGATGTCGAATCTAATGATTTAGTCAAGTAAATTAATTAACAAGATTTTTGTTGATGCTAATATAAATGTCCTTTAATTCAATTGAATTAATTACGACATTAATAAACGCGGAGAAAATTTATATCGTGCTAGTTAATTTAAAACGACTTATATTATATTCTTCATGTTTTCGCTCTAGTATTCCATACCGATTCAATAATCGAATTGGAATATGACGAGCATCACAATTAGAATCGAGTATAAATCATTCCAAGTATTTAATATCGATTTCATAATCGAATATTGAATATAACGAATATCGAAAATATTAAGTCGAGTGCAAATTACGCAATATTTGTACGCGATTTAATAAAATCATCAATTTTCCAAAGAAAACAATTTTGAAAAAGTCCATCACGCGCTCGCCGGCATCCCGGGCGAGTCGCCTGACCCGTGCGAGTCGCGCGACTGCCTGCAAATCTCGATATATTTTTTCTTTGACCTCGGTCAACACGTGTTAATCCATCACGTGACATATAAAACTTTCCAAAATCATGCATTCATCGCATCTATATCTTTATTCAATTTATCAATCGCTATACCATTACTAACCGTTTGTCACTTTTCTTGTTGATTTGATTATTTATTTTATCGTACTAAAATGAACCTTCGCATGCTAAATTTAACTTCGACGTTAGATTTAGTTGCATTAAATCGACATAGAAACCCATTCAATTTCTCGCATGTCTAGGGAATATATTGTTTGCATAACATTTTCCCGTTCAACTAACACGCGTATTAGAAAGTCTTTCGATATCTTAGTAGAGGCCGCCAATGTGCGGGCGGGGTTGGGTGTCCTTAGTTGGCTTACCAACACGTACCCTCACCCCTTACTCAGAACCTCGGTTTCCGGATGCCCGAAACCGTTGGCGCACGAGAGTCTTTCAATACACGATAACCGGTAGTGACGGTATCGGTATCAAATGCTAAGGGACGAACCCAATAAACTGTGACATCGGAAATGGGCCGTATTTTGTACACGGCCCACTACGACATAGAGTGGGTTCGAACGGACCCGAACTCCCACAATGTTCGGTGGCGACTCCACTTCGATTTAAATTTCAATTCAATCCATTCTCATATGGCGATTCATTCGCCTCCCCAAACCCGCGCGTGGCCGCGTCGGGGTGGAACTATGTCATGTCCACAATTTTATTTAGCACTTTTGTAAAAAGTGGCCTTTGTATTGACTTACCATTTCTTTTAATAAGATATAGTTCGGCAGTGTGTTTTAATCCTAACTCTACAGTGTTTCCGCCACTGTATTGCGTTAGAATTTTTAGGGGATTATAGAGTTTCCATGATGATCTGCACTACCAACGCGGTGGTGACCTGCTGACTAGGTAAAGTTTTTCTTATTTGAAATATGTTAATATTATAATGTCGTACAAGTTATATGTTTATAATATGATAGCGATGATGGATGAAATTGAGTAGTATAGCGGAAATTGGGCATGTGACGCTTGGGTAGTATAGCAGAATTGGGCTTCTGGCATATTGAGTAGTATAGTGGAATTGCGCATGAGGCATATTGAGTAGTATAGCGGAATTGGGCATGTGGCTTAATGAGTAGTATATCGGAATTGGGCCTGTGGCTTATTGAGTAGTATAGCGGAATTGGGCCTGAGGCCTATTGATTAGTATAGCGGAATTGGACCTGAGACCTATTGATTAGTATATCGGAATTTATGGTGGGCTTGACGCCTATCAAGTATTATAGCGGAATTTATGAGTACCGGATGTTACTGGGAATGTGGAGCTGATGTTGTTACTGTTGAGACTGATTGTTTTATATTACGTACTTGTGTTATAATGTTAGGACGTTCTAACTGTATTCCCTGTCTAAATTGTCACCCTATTTTATTGGGGACCTGCGACGATCCAATTGACATTTCAGATCATTCGGGGAGCAGTGCTAGTGAAGGTTGATGATGTGTGATGATTGTATTCTGGTTGAGTCTAGGAGATGGGTTTGCGCCGTCACTGATCACGTTTCGAGATTGTAACTATATTAGGTTGTGCTTCCGCTCGCTACTGTAATTGTGTAACCGTGCTCTATAGATATGAGATTGTAATAATTCATTATTTAGTTTTAAATTATTGGTTTCTGAATTGTATTGTAAAGGACTACTATCTCAGGTTATATCGAGATGGTAACACCTTTATTTACTTGGAAATGTCTTAATAAGGCTTCTGGGTTGGCTAGGGTTGTCGTGAGCCTCCAAATTACAATTTGTATCCACTTCTAACACAAACTAGTAGTTAGTGAAATTAGGGGTCGAACCCACAAGGAAGGTAATTATGTCGTTTAAGTGTGTGTAAATCGATATATGTAAGTAACCAAATGGGGGGATTTTAGTGATTTCAATAAATACTAATAAACTAATGAAATAAATTAACAAAATAAAATAAACTAATATGAATGAACGATGCAACAATTATTTGAAAAATACTTGTACCAAGAAATATCTACCACAAGTTTAACGAATTGATCATTGACTCATCTATTTCACAATATATATTAGAATACTTTGATATGAAGTTTAATCGACTTATAATTCCACTTATTAATAGTTACAAGATATGAGAAGCATACTCGAATAACCCTTACGTTATTGTCAAATTAAATCAAGCGTCTAAACCATATCAATATGTAGATTAGAACGATGGAATTTAGCAAAGATGAAAGAATGATTACTCAAGCGGTATCACTTTGTTTCATACAAGTTAAATCCTTATAACTCAACAACGATAAAAAGCATACGAATTGGTGAATTATAATTTACTACTCGGATAAAGTTAAACAAACAAAAGATTCATTTAACTATTCTAGCAATGATTTATAAATAACAAAAACTAGGTGATCAAGCTAGAAGTTGAATTAAGAAACCAAGAAATAATGCAAATTAAACTTGATATTCTAATATAAAATTAAAATAGAAATGAGTCTTACAATTCACTAACTTGAAAGGCTTCAACAACTTGTTCCAAGAATAAGAACTTAGCCCTCCATACAAATGAACTACTTGCAAAATAAACTAGAAAATGTGATAGAAACTATATATGTTTTTGAGAATTACAAGTGATGATTGATGTGTTGGATGATCCATGTGATGGTGAACTTCTCCTCTTTATATAGTCATCCATGGAGCATCTTCATCAATGGCTCATAAAACCTCATAAAATGCTTCATAACAATGACCATCATAAAGGAGAAGAGTAATGTTCATGAGTAAAGAAGAGAAAAAAGAATCCAATGCAAAATAGAATCCTAGAAGGAATCCTATGTATAAAACTGAGCCTCCACCTGTGGCAGAAATACCTCCATCTGTGGGAAACTGTCAAAGCTTCCACCCGTGGCAAAAAGTAGCAAAAAGTGTCGCTGCCTGTGGCAACTTAATCTTCACTTTCTTCTTGTGTTTGGGCTTCTTTGTACCACGAGCTCCATATGTCTTCATTTCGAGTATTTTGTCATCTATTAGCCCAAAACACACCCCATTTCATATCCTACTCTCTTTTCACTCCTTAATCCACCTAATACACATTTTTCATACCTTAGCCCGTCAATTACGACATGCACACAATAATCCATCAAAACACACCCAATTTACAAAATAGTCAACTGAATGACCTTTATTAGCACCCACTAAACTAGACTAATCATGGGTAAATGAGGGTGTTACAGTTTCCTTTATTCGATTCCACACGATTTTGCTACTTGGAAGAGACACTACCTTGACCAAAACGGCTCACTTACTGTCTGGTTCGAGGGCCGAGTTGAATTTGATAGCTTAGCTTCACTCATATGACTACTAAAGATATGTGTTCAAACCAATAAAACATACTCCCTCCTTTTCACTAACATCTTCTTCCTTTCCTTTTTGAGTAGTTTCTCTAAGATATTCCTCTTTCCATTTTGATACAAAATACATGCCTAATATTAACCCAACTTTTACTCCACTCAACAACAACCACATATTCTTCTTCCCTAAAATGTTGTGCCCAAAAGCACCAAGAAGAAGATAGTGAAAAGGAGGGAGTACTATACAATAAGCCAAAACAGACACAAAAACACCAAATGGGTACAAAAGTGCACAACACTCTAAATGTGCAAAATGAACATTATAAATGACCCATATGGACACAAAATGAGCCTAAAAAGAAGGGTATAATTCATGTCAATTAGACCGTATGGACAAATGGACACGCCAAAGCATAGACCTGTGGCGTGGATGTATCATCATAATACAATGAATACCAAGGTTAAACTGCATACGCTACGCATTGTGCCCGATGAGGAGATGAAGCAATTGTTATGCCGATGTGAATATAGTAAGAAAATACCGCATATCATGACTGATTGGACGCAGGTCCAGATATATGAGAACATACCAACTCGATAGAGATTGCAGATATGGGGTACTAAGCTAAAAAGAGCACTGGTTAGTGGAGTGATAATTGCTTAGATATACCATATTTGGCACCAAAGGAACAAGAGTAGAATTAAAGACACAATAATTAGACTATAAATCGTAGGCAAATTAATTAAAAAGGAGTTAAGCTTGTATTTTGGAAGCCTAGAAAAAGGCAAAACGAGAGACAGGTGCTAGTTATGTTACTCTCCTTATAGGGAATTGTACATGAACAATCTTGTACATTAATTTTGATTATTAATACTACTTGTCATTCACAAAAAAAAAACAAAGGGGCCACGGTCTGAGAGAAGAAGTCGGAAAGAGGTTACCATTTATGTTTGCTTATTTGGTATGAATGACAAAGTTGCGAGTGATGCTCGGTATTATATATTACAATCAAGGGAAAATTGAGTACGGAGAATATTTAAAATATTTGGACCGGGTTGACCAAGATGGGAGTGCCAAAGGTGTTGATGTGGTTGGGCCGAACTGGTGGGGATGGAAGACATGAGATACAACTCACCATCCTTATTGCTCCTCGTGTTTGATTTCCTAGTCGTTAAATCCTTCACAAGGTCAAATTTGACGTAAAAATTATTTTCCTTTGAAAATTGACGGAGGGGTAAGGTTTTTAATTATTTGGGGTGTGTACAAGACATTATTTAGGTGAAGGGTTCGGGTTTGAGTAGGTATGTTAAAGGTGTCGGACCCGAGAATCAGAATACTAGAACCATTTCCGACAAAAATTGAACGAATCGAGCTAGAATTAAAAGGGGAACGAAAGTTACCTGAGTCGGCAGTCAAATGGGATGAAGTATCTGTATCCATGAACCATTGTCCATTGTCCAGATGTTGTTGGATGGTGAGACCTTGGAAAGATTGGCCCAAATTTGTTGGTTGGGCAAATCATCATAGTTCATGTAGGCTTGACCGACCTGAGAAGTCGGAAGCCGGCTGGACATCTGGGGTGGCGTACGGTTGGAGGAGGGCGGGGCGGCCCAACCGGTATAGGGAAGGACTCACCTTGGCTGGGTGGAGTAAAACCAGGGCGCCGGTGACCAAGGGTCACCGTACCAATGAGGGGGTCGGCCAGGCGATGGCCGGAGTACAGTTGCGGGTGGTCTGATCACCATCACCGCCAGAACCACTTTGATTTCCACGCTTGGGCTCGCGGTTTCTGGAGCCTTGCCGCTGGTCCGTTCTACGGGGAAGGGTCGGCTAGATTCTCAAGGACGTGGTTCGGTTGGGGTCAGGTGGCCTGGGGCGGTAGGGACGACAGCTAAGGCAGAACCGGACGGAGGGTCTTAAAGATCAGTGCGATGGTTCTGGAGTTCAATCATACTACGGGCAGTCTCGAAACGGGGCAGTGTTTGATTAATGTACCTTAAGTTGACCAGAAATTTCACAAAGACATTGACAATAAGCGTCAAACGAGGGCCTGACCTTAAATTTGAGATCAATGAATTCGCTCTCGAGACTTGCAGCCCAGGTTCCTTTATTATTAAGAAAAATATTGTTAACACGATCCCACGCCTCTTGGGCGGTGGAGTCGGTTTCAAGGATGTGGGGCAACAAGTCGTCAGATAAAGAACCATAAATCCATTGAAGGACATGAGCGTCGATTTCTTACCCGGATTCGTATTTAGGGATGGTTTTGTCAGTTGCGGGTGTTCCATCGATGTGATAGAGAACCTTGTATCCCCGAGCATGGAGGGTAAATAAATTCACCTATGAGAAGTACCAAACTTTGGTGTCATCGAGGACACGAACTCTATTTTGAATATTGGTGACAGTATAAACCGGGTGGAATACAAGGCGGGTAACAACCCGTATTTTTCAAATAATGTTAAAATTTTAAACATTTATTTAAACCAAGTTTAACGCTTGAAAAATTATTTTCGTGAATAAAACTATTTTATTTTCGTTAATTTGAAAATTATTCCTCTTTAAAAACAAAGGAATTTATTTATCGAATTATTAAAATTATAACTTTTCGTTAGACCGAGTTTAAAGCTCGAAGAATTATTTTTGTGAATAGTGACATGCCGTTCCAAACAAATTTAAAATATTTTCTCGTCTCATAAAATTTAAAAATGATTTATCAAATTTTCAAAATAATGCTTTAAAACCCAGTTATACAAAGACGTGAACAAAACTACGGAAAGACACTTGTAAAAATGCGATAAAGGCTATTTTAGCTATTCTCAACCAAGTACTCTGTAATGATTACTTTTAACTATTGTCCCATAATACTATTTATCGTCTGTTTTACTTATCGTCTCACAAATTCCGTTTTCAAAAATAAATTTTACGGTTGTCGTTATTTTACTTCTGTAATCTTATATTTTAACTTATTAAAAATGAAAGATGTTTATATTAGAAATCGGTCGGAACGAATCACTTCAGTCCTTATGCGTACACATGCATGCTAAAACATACGTGGGATATTAGTAGAGTACTAGTGAGTATAGTAATGTGAGCTAGGGTAGACATATGACTATTACAAGCTATTCTCGCCTATTAAGTTGTCATGAGAAGTTTTTGTATAAATAGAGAGAGAGCATGAAACTCTACATTACTAGGTAAAACAAAGGTACAATATATATCTGTAGACACCCACATTTGGCCGCTAGGTGTCTATAGTTGTTCCCAAAAAACACCCGATGATGATCGGACGCAAACATGCTTTAATATACTCGAATATGGGCTCAAAATCGTTAGTATTTGGCTTGGCCTTTTTATGGAGTACAAATCTCATAAAACTGACCTCAAATCCAGGCCCATTGAGTCATTTCTAATCAAATAAGACTAATTTGGATCAAAACCGACACCAAGGGCAAAACCGTCTTCTAGCGACCGGGTCAAACCACGGTCAAAGACATTTTCGAGGCATTAGAAATCAGCCACGCAGCCTTTGTAAATTTGATTTGAAACCAAATACCACAAAAATCAGCTACAAAGAGGAACTAAAATCTCCCTTAAAGATAAACCTCGATCTCTAAAAAGAGACTCCCACCCGGCCTATACCCACTTCATCGAGTGGACCGGCCCACCCGGTCGAGTAGGCTCGTAAAACACACCAAAATCGGCATCAGACCGGGCACCACTCGATCGAGTGACCGCTTTTTCAGCTCAAACCAGATTCCTTTTCCATCCAAAAACCGGAATCCTACTTCACCCCAACCGGTGTTTCTTCCCCTCCAAGCAAGCTTTTCCTATCCAAAAACCGAGTACCTTTCCTAGCCAAAGCCGGAAACCTCTCTTATAAATACACTCCTTTGCACACACAATACAACATCAACAACAACGAAAACAACCTTACAACCATCAACATCCTAGGCGATACAATCCTATATTTTTTACAATCCCGACCTTTCCCCTAGAAATCCTCTAGGAAATCCGAGATCAAAACTCATCAAAGACCCGAGAGCAAAACTCGTCAAATATCTTCCCTAACCATACACACCATAACTCACCTATATACATCTTAACGCTCCCGCGCCTAGGCCGCTACTATGAGTCCGTTTTTGAGATAATTAAGCATGTAGGTTGAGGGTGCCACAAATCCCGCTTTCTCCTTTCTCTCTTCCTTTTCTTTCGTTTTCTCGTCTCCTTCACGTTTTTTAATTTTTTTTTTATATTTTCCTTTTTCTCGTTTCTAATATCGATATTATCGTACTATTTTCTAAAAGCATTATTTCCTAGGATACGATATCGACTCTATTGTCGAATATCGGATCTAAAGGATCAATCAATAAACCGCATTAAGCACGACCCCGTTGACGCCGAAATAATGGTCACATGGTCCGAAAAGACTAATACGACATTATAACGCAGAGGGAAACATCTCGTCCTAGATCAATTTATAAACATCTTTTACGAAATTCACTCTAAATATTAGATATTGGTTCTATAATCATGTATCGAATATGACGAGTATTTAAAACTGAATCGAGTGTAAATCATATTATATTTTCACGCGATTTAGCAAAATTATCGATTTTAAAATCAAAAGCAAAGTCACGAACCATTGTTCGTACAGAGGACACTCGGTCGAGTGCCATAAGCCGCTCGGTCGAGTGACACCCCAAAAAGTGGGCGGAAGGTTTTTTTCGAGGACCACTCGATCGAGTCCCTCTATGACTCGATCGAGTGGCCCTTTGTCACGGCAAAATCGTGAGCCTTCAACATTTTCAAGCCTCGATAAATCATTTTAACGACTTCGGTCAACACGTGTCAAGTCCATCACGTGATTCATTCTTTTCAAACCATGCATTGTATCATAGGTACATCATCTAGTTTATTTTTACGCTCCGTTATTATCGCAATTGTTGCATATTATCGTTTATTGTATTTCCGGGTGATATGTCGCCCGCATGTTATAATCCACTTTTGCGCATTTATTTTTGTTGTTTGTTTTATTGTACTAAAACGAACCTCACATGCTAAAATAACTTCGACCTAATTCAAAGATGCATTAAACGACGTATATCAAACATATTTCACATGTTTAGTCAAAACACTGTTTGCATATCATTTAACCGTCAAACTAACGCGCGTACACGAAAAACAAACGATATCTAAGTAGAGGCCGCTAAGTGCGGGAGGGGTTGGGTGTTCTTTGTGAACTTCCCAAAACGTACCCTCACCCCTCACTCAGATCCATGGTTTCCGGATGTCCGAAACCGTTGGCGTACGAGAGTCATTCAATACACTGATTTTCGATAATCTCGGAATCAGTATCGCAATGCAATAGGACGAACCCCATAAACTCTGAAATCGGAATGGGCCGTACTCTGTGCACGGCCCACTAAGATATAAAGTAGGTTCGAACGGGCCCGAACTCCCACAAAGTTCGGTGGCGACTCCATTTAGATTTAAATTTCGACCCGAGATCCATCTCACATGAGATTTATTCGCCTCCCCAAACCCGCGCGTGGCCGCGTCGGGGTGGACCTATGTCATGTCCACAATTTGGCGACTCCGCTGGGGATACTTTATGTACCACTAGTCATCGGGGTTCCTAAGGTGAGACTCGAAAAGAAATCGTTCGATTGGTAATGTACGCATTTTAGTTCGATGTTTCATGCATAAGCCAAATCTTTCCCGCCGGTTACTTGTGACCGACCTCCCACTATACCACGTTGCATTCCTAAATGGATGCGCTAAAGACTTCTATGGCCGAACTCGTATGGGTTTTACGACATGTTCTAATGCCAATTCAGCTTAGGAAGTCCATCCTGAATTACGAGAAAGCCGTCGTTGTTGGTATAGACCCATTTTCGACCGACCGAGACTTAGTTTAAAGCATACATGCGGTCGTCATATTGCTTATTTTACTACGTGCTACTTGGTTTCCGTGTCATTTTCAAAAACCGTCATTTCAAAAAATGCATCTTTTCAAAAATTTTGAAAAAACCGACATACCGTCCGTGTCGGGACCCGTCATTTCAAAAATGCTTCATTTCAAAAATATTCAATTTTCAAAAATCGGAATGCTACCGAAATTTAGATTTAAGATTTGACTCTAAACAAGCCTATTTTCTAGCCGGCATGCTATCCATTTCAAAGAGGAAAGGGGATAATATAATGTTACCGGATGTCTTGAAAGTTCTCCAAAGTAACGGTGATCAAGCGACCTGCAAGGAAGAGGGGAGGCAAAACACACACAATACAACAAAAATACGACACAACGACACAAAAGAAAAAGACAGAAGTGAAAATCTTTTTGGTTTTTATGAAATTTTTCAAATTTTTAAGATCTTTTCGAAAAAAACTACAAAAATAACGCTAGACTAGACTAATATATCGCTCCCCCACACTTAAACCGAGCAATGTCCTCATGCTCGTTCGGTAGTGTGTGGAAGACACAAAAAAAGAAAAGAAAAAAGGAAAATAAAAGAACTAAAAATCAAAAAGAAAGTGAAGAAAGGATAAAATGTGTCCGGTCGGGGTGTAGTCAAGTCACCAAGGGCCGAGACAAGAACAGATATAAATGGGGGATGAAATAAAAAGAAGAAAATCAAAGGAAATGGGAGGGGAGGGCTAGGTGTAATCAAGTCACCTAGCCCGGTTTCCGCCTAAATCCGACTAAATCCTACCAAAAGGAAATAAAATAAAGAAAAGGTGAAATTACTTGTCAATTTCGATTTTGAAATGACTCTCGATGTAATCATGTCATCGAGAATCGGGAGCAATAGTAACCAAGGCCCCGAGGGCCACCATGACACAAATATGATAAGGGGAAGGGGAACATACAAAGGGAGACAAGCAATAAAAGACGGAAAAGAAGGAGAGTCACCTACCAAACGGTTAGCAACTCACTAACTCCATCGCCTCAATGATCATAATAGGCACGTTGCTTGTCTTCATCATCGATATTCCTCTTCTTGCTCAATGTAGTCGCATGGTTGAAGTTCTAGGCTTGCATTGGTGTAAATAAGGTGGGATTTGAGGTGAAACTCGGTGTGTAGTGAAGAGAAGATGAGATGAAGGTATATATATGAAGTGTAGGGGTCATATGACAGTTGCAAGGGTAGGTAGGGAGATTGGGAGGGGGTACAAAGCGATGGGGTGGGGTTTAAATGAAGGAATAAAGTCGAATGGGGCTGCAAGGGACCATCCCGGTCGTGACAGACCTCGTCTCGATCGAGATGGTTCCTTCCCGGTCGGGATGGACAGGCAGTAGCTCCAACTTTCGTGCACACATTATCATCCCGGTCGGGATGAAACCCTTCCCGGTCGGGATGATTCTTCTAGTCCTTCAATCCTCTAGTAACTCCACCCACAAGGCAACAAATACATCGGGATTTAGAATCCCATCCCCAAAAGGTTAAGAAAAGCTCAAAAACCCGATTTCCTTGCTCAAGATCCAAGCTTCTATCAACGACCACTCCTCTCAAAACTTCATCTTCACTTCACACCTATCAAATAAGCTCAAGACATCCATCAAAATCCCTCCCTCACAACGCTCATCAAATAACCAAACGACAAGAAATCCACAAACACACAAATATCCTAGAAACAAAATCACAATAAACACAATTACAAACACAAAAACTAAAAAGAAGAAAGAAAAGGGAATATACAACATGACGGTTCTTAAGGAACTCCGTAAAACCTAGGATAGTGGACTCTTCATTCCTAGCTATAGCCATCAAGGGCTGGGAGGAGCAAGTCAAATGCTCGAGCCACATCGTAAAGAGGGCTCATGGAGTACTCGAGCCAAGCTATCCTCCAAAGCCTCCAAGTCGGAAGCAAGAAGTAGTCACCTAAAGACCCAATGGCATCTTTCACGTGGTCTCCGGGGTCTTTCCATCCAACAAGCTTTATCGACCTCTTCCTCACTAAGCACCGTCTCCAAACACAAACAAGCTTCATATACTTAACATGAGGCACAAAAAGCGGTTTTGGCCCCGCTTCCTTGTTTCGCATCCTCATATCTTCCTTAAGTTGTGGTTCCCCATCTTCAAGTCTCAAAACATCATTCGGCCTCACATCAGCTTGGAGGAAAGAATTGAAACTTCTACCGGCGGTTTCAATCTCTTCCAAACCATTGCTTCGCTCACTTGGAAGAGGCTCTTGATGTTCTTCTACATTTTCGCACAAGGGCAACTTGGGCTCATTATTTTCACCCAACGACTTCACAACTTCTACCACCTCATTCAACTCACTAACCTCCTCCAATTCTTCACCAAAAATGCCTTCATCAAGGGTCATTTCCTCATTCGTCTCTTCTTGGGTAGACAATTGAGGTTCTTCATAGCAAGTCTCGTTTCCCAAAGGGATTTCATCGGCGGCTTCATGATTGGGTTGCTCCCCTTGCTCAAGTGAGCACCCTTCGTCGAGTTGTGACGTTCGAGTTTAAAACATTACGATTTTAACCGATAACACATTTAATTGAGCATCCATCGCCTCATTTTCCCTTTGATATTGGGCCATGAATTCATCTTGTACCTTTTGCATTTGGATGGCCATTTCTTGTTGGCTCTTTTGCAATTGAAGAATCGATTGAAATAACTCCATGTTGGGCATTTGGTCATTGTGGTGTTGTGAAGCTCCTTGAAAATCTTGATGATGCCCAAGGGGTGGGGCATCATATTGTTGATAGTGAAGTTGAGGTGATTAGTAATAAGGTGGGTTTTGGGGAAATTTGCTTCCATAAGGAGAAATAGGATGCGGTGTGGTGGGTTCATGATGGTAATTTGAGTAATAACCACCACGATCACAAGGTTGATAAGCACTCACTTGATGGAAGCCGTTTCCATATCCTTGAAGCTCATACCCAAGGGTTTCTTGATTACTCGATGAAGCTTGATAGTAGTAGGGAGACATCATGTCATGTTCTTGATTCATAGAGGGAGAGGAGTATCTCATGGTGGCTTCTATGGGTGGGAGGTTTAGATCAATCCTCGAGTTTTGCTCGAAAACTAGGCTTGTACACGGTTGGAAACCTCTCAATCTAGCAACCCTCCGTTTATGCGGCTCTGAGTCGTAAGGAAGAGGATGGTCACCACCTCTAGGCAAAACGGTAGACTAGGAGCAAACGTGAGAAGTCTAGTGCTTTTTGGGCACTAGACAAGAAAGAAATAAACTTCACACAAACAATAAGCAAAAGAAAACAAAACAAAACTAGAAAAAAAAACGAAGACAAAGTCAAGTAAATAGGCAAACGAAGTCTAAACCAGCACCGTCCCCGGCAACGGCGCCAAATTAATGCGAGGGATTCGCCGTGGATCCCACATATAAAGTAAAACCAACTAATCCTAACTGGGTAGATAGGGCAAGTCGGGTCGAGTCCACGAGGACGGTAAAGAGGGTTTAGGCTAGGTTCCACCTAAAGACTTGACTAGGTCAACGAGCTAAGCTAAACAACCTAAAACGATGAAAGTGGGAGAAAACTATGACTAAGGCTAAGCTAAGTGCAACAACTAAAGCTATAGGACTAAACTAACTAGGGGAATAATAGCTAAGAGGAAGAAGAAAACAAATAGAAAAAGGGCTAGGATTAGATCGGGTTCAAGGGTGATGAGACGATCAAGGGGAAGCAAGAATGAGAGGGTAGTCGAGCTATCTAGGCATAGTCCGGGCTCTTGCTACTTAAACTGACCTAGAGGCTCCTCGCTCTCGCGCAAGAACCCATCCTAGCAACATACAAGACCGCAAAAAGAAGGCAAGAAAACATGAATTTGCAACTACAAGTCATTCAAGCATTTCATCAAATATGTTCTATGCATACAACAAGGAAGCAACCCAAACTTCCACCAACAACCTACACAAACCCTTAATCACCCATTAAGACACCCAATTCCCCTACTAATCCAAGCAAGAGACTACTCACACATATCTAAACTTAAACTAACACAAATATGAGAAACAAACACAAGAACAAGAACATACATGATGGAGAACAACAAGGATGAACAATGGACAATACAATGAACAATGAACAAAGAATGAAACTTTAATGATAAAACAAGATTAAAAGAAGGGAAAAGAGAGATTATACCAAGACTAGAGAGGAGGAAAGAAGAAATCTTGCATATATAGAGAAAAACCCAAATACATCCACCAAGGTTGTCAATCTTGGTGGAGATCTTCAAGAATTCCCATAATACAAGGATTAAACTAAGATTAAGGATTAACTAAGGACTAATCTACACTAATCTAAGCTAATCTAACCTAAAGTATTTTAGGGTTTAGTGGGTAATGTAAAATGAAGCATATGTCCTTCAACAATACAAGAGGAGGGGTATATATAGGTTTTCACGAGCAAAGGATTGAAGGAAAGCAAAACAGCCCATTTCTGGGCTCTTCCCGGCCGGGAAGGTGGTGGTCCCGACTGGGAAGAGTTGGTCCCGACCGGGAAGGTCATGATCCCGGCCGGGATCAACCTCTAGAAGCTCTCTTTTCTTCGTCTCTTCATCCCGGTCGTGATGGATGTCTTCCCGACCGGGATGGGTCTTGTAGGCTTCAAATATGGTCCCATAGGTCCCTCCTTGCTCTTGTTAGGCTTCTCATCGATTCTCGGTGCTCGGGAATGGGTCCCAAGGGCTCGAGGCCACCGGGTGATCGTCGCTTCTCTTCGTTGGCTCCAAATGTGTTGGAAACGAGTTGGAATCGTTTCATCTCTCCAATAATGGTTCTAGGAACCTAAAACAAACTAGCTAGCGTAAGTAGCCTCGAAAACCGCTCCAAAGAGCGATTCCACAAGAGAAACCGGGACCAAACAAAAGGAAATAGCACTACAAACCACACTTATCACGGGGCATGACTAGTTTGACTCCCTCTCTTGCATTTGCGCAAATCCGAGTTTAGGCGAGTCGTGGCACCTATCGTTCTTTCCAATCAAAGACCTTACCAAAAAAACAACCAACCGAGCATCCGAAAGTCCGAATTTGATTCAAGTCTAAGTCTGAGTCTAGGATACCCTACATCCTCATTTCCAAATCGTAGTCAGAGTCATTTGCATTCTGTCCTTTTTTCAAAATTCAATAAAATCAGCTTTCAATATTCTATCTCTACTATACACTTTCTTATGTGCTTCCGAGAACATGATAAACACCATCATACACTGTGAGCACATGCACGTGACTGTTATAGGCACATCTATAATGACTGCAGGGAACTAAGACCCGTGTTATCCTTTACATGTTCCATGTCTAGTATAGAAAGCTACAAAACTACCCTTAGCAGGAGCGGTATCGAATCCTATGACAAATTTAGGTAGTCTCCAAGTTTGGATTCAAGACGGGAGGCAAACCCATTTCCCACAATAAACACCCCTCCAAAAACTTTGATCAAATCCTTACCTTAGGTGTTAGTCTGACTAACAAAAAATAAAGAAAAAAAGTTGGACAAAAAAAAAAATTAGAAGTCCAAGAAAAAAGCAAAGGCCAAAAACAAAAGAGCTGGCTCTGATCAAAAAGAATTCTCAACATCCCCCGACCAAGTACCGTACTCAAATGAAGATTCCATGACCAGGGCTAAGAAGTCAACCAACTAAAAAATATTCAAAATCCCATGACCGTAGTTAACGGTCAACTCAAGTGAAACGGTCAATTCAAAATTATTAATACCCATACCATCCAATAAGGGAGAGATAATCAGGTTGGTCAGCTAACACCACATTTAGCCTTCTCACATTACAACCCTCAAGACCTCCTCGAGACCTAGGCTAAGAGACAACCCAGAATTTTTGAGGATTCAAGCTCCGTAGGATACCCCTAACCATTAGGGTCGGACAAGGAAATCAGATCACGCATTATTGTGAAACCTACCCCGATCGAAGTTCGAGTCATTTTTACTCGACTTCCCCCTTTCCTACCGCATTACAATACCTTACCCTCGAAGCCTTAGCTCCACAAAATCGAGCTCCAGATGTCAAAACATCAAAGCCACTTACAGCCTAGCACCACATTTCCAAAATTATCCAAACCAGTTACCAGCCCCAAACACGGGAACTCAACTTTCAGTCGGCATAGAACATGCCCAAAAAGTTCACACCACCTCTGGGGGCTACCCCGGAGAACGCTCACAGTCACAGGATCAACATCCTAACTTCTCTATCCCTTTGATCAAGACATCATTGGTAATTCACCTAGCCTACACCATTGCTATGGTTAGTTACACACAAAGCCCTAATAAACTAGGCACCATAATATATCTTTTAATCACTGAATTACGGCTTGGTTTGATTTCACCGCACGTGAATATGTAGGCAGCCTTTCAACAAGGGCACAACCACCTACATTGACACATTCAAAAAGCTCCGTCATTTCGGTCATGACACTATCATGTTCTCAACAGCTAGCTTTCTCGTTCTAGGGGCTTCTCTTAGGCAAAAACCTCCATCCACTCACAAAATCCAAAATACTTTCAAAACCCTAGCCAACTTTCTTTAGTGTGTCCTAGTACTCAGCTCAGTAAAAAAAAAAAGAATCCGTCAGGGACTCGAAGCAACACCCACTTTGGGAATGTACCCCAAAACCAAAGAAAGTTTCAAAAGAACACTACTCTACAGCACCGCTACTTCTAAGTCCTGTCATGCAGAAACAGTCACATTACAGACTACTGTAATCCCCCTACAATACATCCTTCCTATTTCAATGTTCGACCGTGTTGTCACTCGCCTAGGCTACAGAATAGCGCAACTTAAGAGTCTTGTCATCTTAGGTGGCTCATCCCCTACCGAGTCGCAGTCTAACCCTTCGAGAGTCCAAGTCGTGTATGTCAACTCGTCCTGCCACGTTTTGAGTCGAGTCTGTCGGTAGGCCCCTCTCTTCAAATTCTCACTTTGAAATTTACAAAACTTAGCCATTTGAGAAAATCCTTTTCGACAAGGTCAAATTTCAGTCTATTTAAACTGCAAATTTCTTCTCTACCTCTTTCAATTTTGAAAACCTATCTCCTAGCACGTGAGTTGCTTTCAGGACTTCGATTTCAAAATGAAGCGAAAATCATTTTCTCCAGCGCAAGTCAGTCTATAGATGATAACTGCGTTTCCGTATGTTGTCTTGCTATCTCCTATATTTGCTATTTTCGGCCTATATATCTAACATTTCAGGTGCCAGCTTGTGCTTCCCAACGGAACATCAAGTTTTTATTCCCCAGCATGAGTCGTGTTTTACCTAAATGTTACACGCAAAGTTTGTAAGCATGTACAACTCAAGGCTTCAGAGGCAGGTCTGCGCAACTCACAAAAACTCCCCAGCGAAAAGCACAAGATGGCATTTCTCCTAAAGAAACACGGGATGTGTCTGCAAACGGACACACCCATTGCTTCTTAGGCAGGCTCCCGCGTAATTCTGAATCGAGATGTGTCTGCGAATGGACACACTCAGGGCTTCTTAGGCAAGCTCCCGCATAATCCTGCGTAATCGAGATGTGTCTGCAAATGGATACACCCAGGGCTTCTTAGGCAAGCTCCCGCATAGTTCTGATATGGGATGTATCTGCAAACAGATACACCCAGGGCTTCTTAGGCAAGCTCTCGCAAAGCTCCAAGAATGGGATGTATTCAGATACACCCAGGGCTTCAAAAACAAGTCCCCATGGAGCTATCCCTGACTACAGAACTCAGATATGATTTCTATCTTATGGCTTGCGAGCCCTTTTACACAAGTCTAATGGACTATAAACGACCCGTCCGGAAGTCAACCAGGTCTTAATCCTCGATTGACCTGGTAGCTACTCTGACTTTCACCTTGTCCAAGCCTCAGTCATAGTGGGGGCTCAGTAGACAGCCACATTTGGCCGCTAGGTGTCTATAGCGGTTCCCAAAAAACATCCGATGATGATCGGACAAAAACATGCTTTAATAAACTCGAATATGGGCTCAAAATCGTTAGTATTTGGCTTGGGCATTTTACGGAGTACAAATCTCACAAAACTGACCTCAAATCCAGGCCCAGGGAGTCATTTCTAATAAATAAGTCATTTCTAATCAATTTGGTTCAAAACCGACACCAAGGGCAAAACTGTCTTCTAGCGACCGGGTCAAACCCCGGTCAAAGACATTTCCAAGGCATTATAAGTCAGCCACACAGCCTTTGGAAATTTTATTTGAAACCGAATACCACAAAAATCAGCTACAAAGAGGAACTAAAACTCTCCCTTAAAGATAAAACTCGATCTCTAAAAAGAGACTCCTACCCGGCCCAGCCCCACTCGATTGAGTGTACCGGCTCACTCGGTCGAGTAGGCTCGTAAAACACACCAAAATCGACATCAGACCGGGCACTCGATCGAGTGCTATGCACCACTCGATAGAGTGGCCCCTTTTCCAGCTCAAACCGGATTCCTTTTTCCATCCAAAAACCGGAATCCTACTTCACCCCAACCGGTGTTTCTTCCCCTCCAAGCAAGCTTTTCCTATCCAAAAACCGAGTACCTTTCCTAGCCAAAGCCGGAAACCTCTCCTATAAATACACCCTTTGCACACACAATACAACATCAACAACAACGAAAATAACCTTACAACTATCAACATCTTAGGCGATACAATCCTATACTTTTTACAATCCCGACCTTTCCCTTAGAAATCCTCTAGGAAATCCGAGATCAAAACTCGTCAAAGACCCGAGAGCAAAACTCGTCAAATCCCTTCCCTAACCATACACACCATAACTCACCTATATACATCTTAACGCTCCCGCGCCTAGGCCGCTACTACGAGTCCGTTTTCGAGATAATTAAGCATGTCGGTTGAGGGTGTCACAAATCCCGCTTTCTCATTTCTCTCTTCCTTTTCTTCCGTTTTTCTTGTCTCCTTCACGTTTTTTTATTAATTTTTTTTCCCTTTTTCTCGTTTCTAATATCGATATTATCGTACTATTTTCGAAAATCATTATTTCCTACGATACGATATCGACTCTATAGTCGAATATCAGATCTAAAGGATCAATAAATAAACCGCATTAAGCATGATCCCATTGACGCCGAAATAATGGTCACATGGTCCGAAAAGACTAATACGACTTTATAACGCAGAGGGAAACATCTCGTCCTAGTTCAATTTATGAACATCTCTTACGAAATTCACTTTGAATATTAGATATTGGTTCTATAATCAAGTATCGAATATGATGAGTATTGAAAACTGAATCGAGTGTAAATCATATTATATTACCACGCGATTTAGCAAAATTATCGATTTTAAAATCAAAAGCAAAGTCACGAAACATTGTTCGTACAGAGGGCACTCGATCGAGTGCCATAAGCCACTCGGTCAAGTGACACCCCAAAAAGTGGGCGGAAGGTTTTTTTCGAGGACCACTCGATCGAGTCCCTCTATGACTCGATCGAGTGGCCCTTTGGCACGGCAAAATCGTGAGCCTTTAACATATTTCAAGCCTCGATAAATCTTTTTAACGACTTCGGTCAACACGTGTCAAGTCCATCACGTGATTCATTCTTTTCAAAACCATGCATTGTATCATAGGTACATCATCTAGTTTATTTTTACGCTCCGTTATTATCGCAATTGTTGCATATTATCGTTTATTGTATTTCCGGGTGGTATGCCGCTCGAATGTTGTGATCTACTTTTGCGCTTTTATTTTTGTTGTTTGTTTTATTGTACTAAAACGAACCTCATATGGTAAAACAACTTCGACCTAATTCAAAGATGCATTAAACGACGTAGATCAAACATATTTCACATGTTTAGTCAAAACACTGTTTGCATATCATTTAACCGTCAAACTAACGCGCATACACGGAAAACGAACGATATCTAAGTAGAGGCCGCTAAGTGCGGGCGGGGTTGGGTGTTCTTTGTGAACTTCCCAACACGTACCCTCACCCCTTACTCAGAACCATGGTTTCCGGATGTCCAAAACCGTTGGCGTACGAGAGTCATTCAATACACCGATTTCCGATAATGTCGGAATCAGTATCGCAATGCAAAAGGACGAACCCCATAAACTCTGAAATCGGAATGGGCCGTACTCTGTGCACAGCTCACTAAGATATAGAGTAGGTTCGAACGGGCCCAAACTCCCACAAAGTTCGGCGGCGACTCCATTTAGATTTAAATTTCGACCCGAGATCCATCTCACATGAGATTCATTCGCCTCCCCAAACCCGCGCGTGGCCGCGTCGGGGTGGACCTATGTCATGTCCATAATATCACTATCCCTATTACTTACGTACGTACATCTTTACGTCTATTCACTACAATCTAAACCAATAGCGTAGGGAAATATGGGTCGATCCACAGAAAAGGCAAATTAACTTAAGTGAATTAAAAATAGGAATTAATAACTAAGAACTAGTTGTCATGCCTGATCGCCTCCCAATCGGATCGGTCTTTAACGAAGGACGGGGGATCAAACGATATTTGTAGGACTCGAGATTACACAAAAACAAACAAGTATTCGTGGTAAGTTGAGGTCGGTCCACAGGGAACGGAGTGCAATTGAGTAAGAGAAGCGTGTTTGGGGTCTAAAAAGATGAGGTTTTAAAGGTCGAGTCTTCACTAAAACGCAATAAATAACTATAGATGATCAATTAAGGAAAAGGCGTTAGGGGGAAGTCGGGATTCGGAAATTGGGGTCTAAGAATCTCGGAATCGGGTTTTAGTCACAACGTCGATAAAGGGAGAATGCCACCTTTCGGTTTCTTCACCCTACCCACCTAAAAACCCGCTTCCGCGGCGAAAAAAGGTAAGTCTCAATTCAAGGTAACTCCTACCCCGAGTTTCCCCATATTGATAAGAGTGAGTCAAGGTCAACCTAGCCGTGGTTCTAAGTCAACAAAGACAAAAAAACTCAAAATTGACAAATCAACAAGCAAGCAACCCACCATCATCCCTCAATTCAAATAATCTAAGTCCTCATCCCTCAACCCCCAACAAGAAATCTACTCACTACTCATAATGGAAAACAAAAAAATATTAACAAAGGAGAAAACAACTAAAACATGCATGTTAACTAAATCTAAAGAAAATAACAACAAAACGACAAGGAAATTACGATCTAACAATATAAACTAGAGAATAATCAAGAACAACATAAATAAAATCTAGAGATTAGAGAGTGAAAGAGAAATATACCAACTATGAAGATCTACAATAAATAAGAAGATTGCATAAATAAAGGTTGAATCTTTATGAGGAGAATAAAGAGATTTTTCACTAATCCCTTGATAAACCCCAAAAATCTTCAAATAAAACTTGAATTCTACAAACTTGAATGTAGATCTAGTGAATTGATGAAGAAAACTATGGAGATTTACTACTAGATTACTATTAAACTACTAGATTTGTAGAGAATTAATAGAAATACTACTAGAATGATCTACTAATGGAGGCCTACTAAAACTACCCTAACCTAGAGGAACACTTAAGGCAAACCCAAATGAAATAAAAACGTAGGGTTTACTATATATAATAAGCCCTTAATGGGTCACACAATCTTAGCCCATAATCTAATCCTTACCCATTAGTGAGACTTTGTCCTTTGAGATGAAACTTTGCTCAATGAGTCTTCATGGGGTGAAACTTCGCCCTGCGGCTTGACGAATTAATCCAACCGGGTGAAATTTCACCCGGTGAGATTTTCTTCTCATTTTGCGGTTTTTGGCGCTTTTCTCCATCGGGCGAAATTTCACCCGGTGGGCGAAATTTTGCCCGGTGAACTTTTTTGTCCGAAATGGCAATCTGGGGAGGAACACCGTCTAGCAAAATTTCGCCTGGTCACATTCGCATTGGGTGAAATATTGCCCTGTGACTTCAGAGAGCCATAACTCTCTCGTTTGAACTCCGATTGAGGCGTGTGATATGTTGTTGAAAAGCTAAGAAGATAAGCTTTCACCTCCAATGGGAATCATTTCGATTCGACATCTAGAACTCTAGATATATTCATTTGAAGTTTGACCTCTCTGGTGAAGATGCCCAATGGATTATAGTTTTTTCATTTCGTTCAAGGTTTCACCTCTTGGGTTTGGACTTTGGATTTTGAGTTGTGTGCTTTTCTTTTCGGACGGTTTCCCTCTCTCTCATGCTCATAGGAGCTCAGACACTTTTTTGGTCGAAAATCCTTTCAAAATAGAGAGAAAACTACAAAAAACACGTAAAATCCAAAACAGAGTCACAAATGCGAGAATTACTCCAAATACGGCGATACTCGCGCTCAGGTCTTGCAAAACGAGGGAAAACGGGTCTAAATGAGAGGAAAAACGGTCTAAATTTGACACACAACAATTCCCCCACACTAAACCGTTGCTCGTTCTCGAGCAAAGACCCAAAAAGAAATTAAATACTACTACTGCTAGCTAGACTACGCTAAGCTGATACGGGGCAATTAACGGGCCCGCTCCGTCCCTTCAACTCACATCGAAATACTCATGAGGTAGAGTACTCTCATGCAAGGCAAGTTGGGGCTTGCTCAAAATGGTGGATGCGACTAAACACACAAAAACACATAACGCGAAAGAGTAGGCGCATCCAAAGCAAAAATAAAACACTGAATCCCTCATCGAGACGGCGGGGAAGACACCGATTACTTACCTTAAACAACAATAAACTTTCCAAGATAAATGACCCACGTAAACAAAGACCAAAGCCTAATACTATGACAATTAAGCAATATAAGTGTTGATAACTTAGCTTAGGTCCTCCTAGTCTTCTAAAGGGGTACGACGGGGCGTATAATGGAGTGGAAAAAGCGAACCATGGATTCGTTCGACACTGTAATTAGGTGCAGTCCCGCTCTCTTTGGCTAAGGCCAAGAGGGTCGTTCCAAACTCAAATTTTCTAAATTAGCCCAAACAAAAAGTGGAGTGTTTACAATTTTTGGGGTGGATCGACCAATCACCGCTATCTTCCTACCTCGGGACTCGGTCCTCTAGTAGGCACTTCACGGCGACGAATCGATCAAAGGGCTTTCTTTTTTTTTCTTTCTTTCTTTTTTTTATTTTCTTTTTATTTTCTTTTTTTTGAAGGAGATGTTTTTGATGATGTGATTTCATTTGAAACTCCTTTTCTCTCCCTTGTTTTTCATATTTTTGTGCCCTTTTCTCTTGCTTTGGTTTGCCCCTTTTTTAGGCTCTTTGATGTGGTTTGTAACCAAACATTTGAGTTTCATTTTTTTGTAAACTTATTGTGTGGTGTCTGGGTGAAAGGATGAATAGGTACCCGGAAACGGGCCCATTCCCGGATAACCTACAAAAAATGGAGAATTTGGACTAAAGGTGCAATGGTCATTCGAGCAAGGTCACCTAGAAAACAGGATGCGGGAACCAAGGCCTAACTCCTCCACGTGTGGTCAAGGTGGTCAAATGCAAACCCCGAAGTAAACCTCTAGTATAAAAGGTGGACTCAAGCTAAAGGATCAACAAGTTCATTGATTTAGAGTCATTCTACTAGATTAAGGTCCACAATCTACAATGGGTTATCTACAATGGAATGTAACTCTTGCAATAAGTTTGTAATCGGGTTTTCGAAAACATTTAGTCCTAGACACGCTATACAAAAGTAAAAGGAACACACGAAAAAGAGAAGGCAAATAAAAGAAAACACGAGTAAAGTCATGCACTCCGTACTCCATCGACATTCAAGCACAAAAATCAGCCACAACACCCAAAATGCTCATCTCTTCTAGAGCCTTCCAATAGCAACAACCTAACTCCTCTAAAAAAGTAAAGAAGAAAGCGGAGAGGACAAAAGTTACCGAGCGGGTCGCTTCCAGAATCTTCAAATTGTGCTATCAAGGTGGTGGTTATCCTGTAAGAGTAGAGAGTAGGACTATACAAAGGACACGAAAACATAACGAAAACGAGAAAAAAAAAAGAAAAAAAAAGGAAAAAAAAAAAGAAAATGTTTTTGGTTTTTCGGAATTTTTCAATTTTTATGGTTTTTGGACAGATTTTTGAAAAACTAAAGGATAGTAGATTCCTCCCCCACACTAAAGCTGTGCATTGTCCTCAATGCACGAGTAGGGAAAAAGATCGAAAAAGACGGAAAAAGAAAAATAAGAAAAATCTTTTTGGATTTTTATAATTTTTCAAATGTTTTTGGATATTTCAAAAATTTTGAAGAAAGAAAACAATCAATAAAAGGGTGGCGGGCCTAGGTGCAATCACATCACCTAGACCCTAGCCAAGTGACTATGAAAATGAGAATAAAAGAAAAGAAAAGAAATTAAAAGAAAGGATGAAAAAGGGGCGTAGGTGTAGTCACGCCACCTAGCCCGGATTAAGAAAATTTTGAGAAAATGAGAAGAATTTGGATTTTCAAAAGGTCAATGGCGTAATCACATTGCCTAATGACTGGAAGCAATATCAAGGCCGCTTTGGACGCCACAATCGATCAATGGGACAGCTTGCAAAGTTATGTTAGAGATAAATCAATCACAATGACAATAGGATAAAAGGAATAAGAACAGAATCAACCAAAGGACATGCAATTATAGATGATTAAATACTCATTGACCCAACCCACACACAAATACACAACACACACACACACACCACCGACTCCGGGAGAGGGTCTAGTTTGAGTGATTTTCCGACCCAAATGAAGTGCTAGGAGACCCATAGAAAAAGGGTATACCCTCGGAGGATGGCTCAGGAGAAAATTCCTCCGGACCGTCGCTAAGCGAGAGGGCAAAGTCGGATTCAATCTCACATAAGTCATAGATCATACGACCTTCGGGTAATTCGTAGTGTGCATACTCCCATACTCCCCGTCCTCCCGACTCAGTCTTGGTCAGTCGGAATTCACCGGGACCCAAGGGTAGGTCCCAATTGTGGTGAACAAGGATAGTGGTTCGGTGTGTGTTCGAAACTATTAAAGCTCTTCCACGGCTAATGTATACGAGGCGCTGATGTGGTACATGAAAGATCCAGGTCGAAAAATAGGCCTCGTCAAGCCATGTGGAATCGTCTAGTGGGGTGAGGTGGTAGGTTGAATAATCTAATTTGTTCGCAATTACTGTCACAAGACCTCCACAATCTAAGGAGGGGCGTTGGGTGACAATGATCCTGTGAAAGTGCAACGCCACGACAAGTGGTAAGTCTAAAGGGTTAGGGTTACCCAACAAAGAGTCATAAATCAATTGCAAGAGGAACTCGCAAGTATGGTCTTTATAGGTGAAGGCCGTGAGGCTAAGGAGCTCGCTAGTTTCGGTCCTCGACGATAACTCTTTAATATTGTCTACTATTCCTAGATTGGTCATTGTGTGGGGACAAGGCTACCTAGTGCTCTGAAAGATCTTTTCGGAGAAGGTATGGGCTAAAGAAGCATTAAGACAAGGTAAATTTATAGGCTTAGAAGACTTAGAAGATTTAGAAGGTGTAGAAGTCGAAGCCATACCTTACTTACGAGCGGCTCGCCTTGCTCTTGTCTCCATAATAATAGATTTGCAAGAATGATCCCAAAAACTTTAGCTTCACCTCTTCAAGCACCCAAGATAATTACCCAAGATGGAGAGGAGGTATGAATGTGGTTGTTGGTTTAATGATATGAGGAGTGATAGGATGGAATGAATGTGAGGTGAAGGTGATATAAATAAAGGTAGTTGGGGAGGGAAATGAAAGTTTTTAAAGTAGATTGTAAATATTTGGTGTTTATGTTTTGGAGGGAAAGTTATGTGGGGTATTTGGGAAGGAGAGAATTGATATTGTAGTGAGAAAAGGTGAATAGGTGGTCCGGCCAAAGTCGCCGGGTGGAGTTTCACCCGGTGAAGCGCCATCGAGTGAAATTTCACCCGACTGGTTTTCGTTGTGAAAATCTCATCTTGCAAAATTTTCCACCGGGTGAAGTTTCACCCGGTGAAATTCTCATCGTGTGATCCCCTGGAAATTCTAACGCAATACAGTGGCGGAAACACTGTAGAAGTGGGATTATAACACACTGTAAATATGTCTTGATAAAATTTAAATGGTAAAGTCAAACATTAGGCCTTAAATAAAATGGCCAAAATTAAAACAATCCACAAAGGGTTTTAACAAATCCACAAGACAAAATTGTAAAAATAATAATAAGCAGGATCCAAAATGCCCGCTAGCCCACCCCCGGAAACAAGCATACCTGCCATGTTAAAACATAACAGCCACAATCAGCGAGGAGCAACGTCAACGCTCTCCCAGCCGTATGACAGGATTTTAAAAACTGTAATTACTACTATAGAAAAATAGTAAAAATGAAAACAGTAAAACATTATAATGAAAATAAGCTTTTAGTGAAAAACTTTACGTATCGAAACAATATAATAAAAATGAGTTTTCCGAAGAAAACATAAAACATTTGCCAACCTGCAACCAAATTATATCGATAATAATAAAAATATTCAAAATGGCGTTATGGATAGGATTAATGTAGAGTCTAGACTTTCACCAGGAGAATACCAAAAACTAGCTTCGAGAACTTAGTTCCAACAAATCAAACTTCGGTCTCTAACTAGGCTACTCAACCATAATAGAGCGGCGACTTATAAATGCGTGGCCCTAATTTAAGATAATGCACACCCCTCCTGGGATTACATGTCACCCAGTTCAACTTATGACGGCGACTTACTGCGAGGCCTAAGCTTAAGGTCAAAATGTACACAACTCCCGGGATACCTGTCACCCGATTCAACAACCAATGTACCGATTCCTGATACACTAGCCTTATAGTTGATGGCAAAACCGTAAACCCCAGATTATATTACTCTAAACCCACATTTATCCTTATTCCATAACTCCAAAACCAAACCATTATCGGTATTCAAAAGATATAATCATTATAAATAATAAGAGAACAAAAAGAAAAGGATTACTTTCCAAAAGAGGAAACTTTCTATTTTAGGAAACTTCTATTTTTAGAAACTTTACAAAAAATAGCATCATATCAAAATAGCAAAAATATTAGTTCATGCTAATAACACATTTTTAGTAAACGATATAGATTTATAAAACTAGTACTTTCGGCCTTAACGATATTAATTCTTAAAACGAGAACATTTGAGTTAATGAAATATTTGAAACGTCATACAAGTGTTTATAAAATGATTTAGAAATGTCTTAAACATTTTAAATACTACTAATTAGGGTGTTTCAAAAATTTACAAAACTAAAATTCCCTAATTATTATTAGTTCCGACAATACGATTATAAATAGGATTTTACGGCAAATGTCAGATTAAATCTTTTAACGTCTTTTATTTAATTAAACCAATGAATATATTTAGATTATATTAAGGGATGATTTAACTCTTAAACTTTCAAAATCAAATATTTTCAAAATGGCTGGAAAAATAATTCTTTTAGGTAAGACGAAGCATTTTAACGATAAATCAAAATTTGTCCAAAAATGAATACTTATTAATTAAAGACTATAATAAATAGTAAAAAATTACGTAAAATAGCTAAAATATATTTATGGACATTCTGTCCAGAAAATAAAATTTCCAGAATCCTAAAACTTGGTTTTTAAAGCGTTTTCTCGTTAATCGTCTAATCTCGACAATAACGATTAATAAAAATAGTAATTACAAAATGATTTAAGTATTAATGTCCAAAAATTATTATTAAACTTAAAAATCATGATTTTCCAGAAAATACTAATTTTCCAGATTTCCAAAAATTCCAGATTTAATAAATCCCGTCAAAACCGTCTTTAAAATCCGTTTTCACCCTTAACGATTCCATTAATAAAACTTATCGGTCCTAACATTTTATTAAGGCACTAAAAATCATAAAATTACATTTTATTATGAAATCATCAGAATCATATTTTTTCCAGATTTAAACCAAAGACCAGAAATCGAGATTTTAAACGAAAAACACGGTTTTAACGATAAACGATGATTTAAAGTGATTAATTAATTCATCCACTTAACAATTCCGAAAATTATGAAAACATTCATAAAATTTTATTTCATCAGAAAGTTTCACCACGTCAAAAATCAGATTAAAATAAAATGTTTAAGTACTAGACTAAAAATCGGCTTTTAATCGTTTTTGTCCGTAAACGGTAATAATTCAATAATCGATAACTAAAATATCAGAAAAATACTAAATTATTAAAAATCATCAAAAACATCATTTTTACAGAGTATAAACATATATTACATGTTTAGGCAGAATATTACGATTTTACAAATTAATATGACGATTTAATCGTTAATCTCGTAAAAGCGATAAAAATACCGAAACACGCAAATTTTCAACTTTTAAAATTTTTCCAGATTTTATGACATACATATATTGTCAAAAATAAAATATAAAAATATACATGCAAATACACAATTAAAATCATGCAATACCGAGTAACATCGACGTTATCTCTAGTCCAAATCGGAATCGATAATATACTCGTCGGCCTCAAGATCGTCTACAAAACCTACCATACACGAAAATCATGGTAGAAAAATACCATGAGAAAACTAGGAAAAATCAAGGTAAATAATGGTCGAATGCAACATCGATTATTACCTTAACGAAAGGATCAGAATAACGATTAATTCGGAGATGAAAATGAGACGATCAAGAATCAAGTAGGGACAAAATTTGGCTGGAAAACATGGCTGAAAATCATGGCCAATATGGAGGAAATGAAGAGTATTTTCTTTGTTGTTTAAGGAAAAAGTGAATGTAAGAAATGGATGGTCTCTTATGAATGAATGCCAAATAAATTTTTGATTAAACCAAGGGAATAATTAGGCTAGATGCACCAGCCAAATAAAGAGCATGGGGTATGAAGAGTTTGTTCATAAAACATCAAATAAATGGGAAATAAAAAAAATTATCTATTTAAGTTTTAACATAATAAAATGGAACATATAAAGAAAAACATAGTAAGTGTATGACAAAGAGATGGGTCGGTCCAAATCATGGGGAAAAATGTCTCAAATAATTTGTAAGTTGATAAAAAGAAGGATCGTAAAATAGTTAAAGGTATTTCAAAGCAATTCGAGTAAACCTCGCGTTGGAAAATAATTATTTACGAAACTCCGTAATAAAATCATTAACGGTTAATTTTTTTCGTAAATAAAATATTTCTTAGTTGGAAATATTATATAAATGTGTTAAGACATTTTTGGGAAAAGAAATAACTTAAATCCAAGCTTAAAACGTTAATCGTAGAGAAATAGAATTTCTCGCGAATAGATAAATATTTTACGATAAAAACAAATAACTAGGTTTAATATAATTAAAATCTTTTAAAATAAAAGTAAATATTATTTGACTTAATAAATAAAAATAAAGCTTGGAAAAATGATGAAACAGAATGCCGAAACGTGATAGAGTTATGATGAAGTAATAGTGGAAAGGATAAAAGTGCCTGGAAAATAGCGGGTGTTACACATCGGGCAAAATTTCGCCCGACGGTAACTCGTCAATTCTGGCAAATCTTGCAATTCTGGGATTTTTTTTCGTAGGGCGAAATTTCGCCCGGTCATAACCTCATCGGGTGAAATTTCACCCGACGGCAGATCTTCAGCAAATCCTTCGGCGTGGCAAAATTACATCGGGTGAAATTTCACCCGACGGAAAACCTTCAATAATCTCACCGGGCGAAGTTTCGCCCGGCGGTCTTGTACGCTTCATTTTTCCGCCTTGCCATTTCGTGGCTCTTCAATAATCACCTAAAATTTCAAATAACGATACGACTCACATTACATAATCAATATCTCCCATAAACATGCTTGTGGTCTTCAAATTAAGCTCCATAACTTCTCCAAAAGGTTGATCTTCATCCAAATAATTGTTCCATGACGAAATCCAAGTTCATCCATTGTTCTCAAGCTAACAAAGCTAACAAACACAAAGAAATATGATACATATATACAAGGTGGTTGTTGAGGATACCACCAAACCTACATCAAATTGAGAGGGTTAAACAACGCTCCCCAACGGGAGCTCACCAAGTTTCTCGGTAACAAAAGTCTCACGAACATGACCGGCATGATAAATCTTTAAGCGTTGTCCGTTAACCATAAACTTCCCGATTTTCGGGCTTGAGATTTCAATTGATCCATATGGTTGCACCTTGGTCACCTCGAATGGACCCGGCAATTTCGATTTCAACTTACCGGGGAAAAACCCATTCGAGTTTTCAAGTAAAGAGCAATTCAATGCTCTTAGAAGTAGATCAAACAATCTTGCATGGAACTCAAAGAAATGACAATAGAAAGCATTGATGCACAAAGATAGCACATAAACATAAGAGGTCACTACTACAATTACAAGGGAATAGAACACTTCTTAACTGATCTAAATGAACAAAGGAACCGTCCTCTAGGTCAGCGATCTATTTGTAAAACAGAACGGTTGAAAAAAAAGGTCAAACTGTTCTATTATAAGAAACATAAACAGAACGGTCTAATGACGGAGCCGTCCTGTTATGTTTAATAGAACGGTTTATAGACTTAACCGTTCTGTTTTTTGTAGTTGGCCACCCGCCATTTTAGTCTCTCAAATAGATCGCTTGACAAACAGACCGCTTGTTTAAACGTCTTGTTTGCTGTCCCTGTCTTTTTTCTTTTATTTACAAAGAGGAAGCTACTTTTACATAATTGTTCTGTTTGTCAATTTTTTTTTTAATATTAATTTCGTAATAAAAATTATATAATATACAATTACAATAATACATATATATATATACACACACACGGCTCCTTGATCTTCCTCACAATGATTTTCAATTAATTAGTACCACAAAATTTGTAAGTATAATTGTGGACATGACGTAGGTCCACCCCGACGTGGCCACGCGCGGGTTTGGGTAGGCGAATGAATCTCGTGGTGAGATTGTTCTCGGGTTCGAAATTTAAGTCAAAATGGAGTTGCCACCGAATTTTGTGGTTATTCGGAACCATACGAGCCCACTCTATGTCGTCATGGGCTATACACAAAGTAAGCCCACTTCGATTTCAGAGTTTATTGGGCTCGTCCCTTTGCATTGCGATATCGATACCGTTTAAACCGGCTTTCGTATATAGAATGACTCTCGTGCGCCACTGGTTTCGGGCATCCGGAAACCAAGGTTCTGAGTAAGGGGTAAGGGTACGTGTTGGGAAGCCCACTAAGGACACCCAACCCCGCCCGCACATGGCGGCCTCTACTAAGACATCGTTGGTGTTCGTGTGCGCGCGCTAGTAAAACGATAAAATGATATGCAAACAGCGTTTTCGGGCTTAGCATGCGAGTTGTTGATTAACTACGTCATTTAATGCATCTTGATTCACGTCAAAGTGATTTAGCATGCGATGTTCATTTAAATAAATAAATGGCAAACATCAAATAATAGAAAACTCGTAAATAAATTACAAATTACACGGGCGGAATACAACCCGGAATTCACAATACAACGATTATTATAACGATTAAATGAAATAATAAACAAAATAAGAAAAAGCGGGAAATAAAATACACGACTCGACGAAGACCCGTATATAATAAATGTTCTCTAGATCGTGAAATAGTTAGACGGACGAACTTTAATTAATAACGCATTATATTGCATATTAATCAAAGGACGGGGGTTTGAGACCTAGGCGTGAATCTAACCCGATCTCGAACCTCGATGTCTTGTCCCGACTTATCACCTCGAAAAATGGAGTCTAAATTAATTATGTTGTCGAATACGACTAAAGAGTCGTCGACATAAAAATTAATAGTGTGAGACCGTCGATCAAAGTCGTTTTTTTAGTGTCGTGATGTAGTTTTAGAAAAATGGGTTCACGTGATGGTCTTTACACGCGTTGACTAAAAAGTCGTAAAGAAAAGACGAGTCTCAAAATATGGACATATGTCGCGAAGGTCGCATATTAATGTAAGGACCGGAAAGGGTAGAAAGTCGAGAAAAATGAAAAAGTGAGTTCGGCCAAACAGGCCTGCCCGCGAGTCGCATGGCCGGTCGCGCGACTCACGCGTGGGTCTGATCGGGCGTTTTTTATTTGTCGAAAACTCGTCAATTTTTATAATCACGTGCCAATGCGGATTTATTTACTCGACTTATGTTTTTTATAGATAAAGAATTTTGAATTAGCGACGAAATTGTATCCCTCTACGTCACGACATCGAAACTAATCCTTCCGGATTATGTGATGTCGGTTTTCGTGTCAACGGGTTTCGCACTAATTGAAATGGGATCGAATGCGTTCAACTACGACCGATTGCAATCACGTCACGGCCTTGAGAACATTGGGGCG
Organism: Agrostemma githago; assembly: GCA_958450325.1. Classification (NCBI taxonomy): domain Eukaryota; kingdom Viridiplantae; phylum Streptophyta; class Magnoliopsida; order Caryophyllales; family Caryophyllaceae; genus Agrostemma; species Agrostemma githago. Next base: position 53,969,393 of record OY288253.1, read on the forward strand.
GGGCTCCTCGAAAGGGCTCCACCTCCGTCGTTACTCGTAAAGGGATTAGACGGACTTTAGGCGATCGTCGTAGTCAAACGTATTTGAAACCGAATACTAGTATTAATATACATATACGCGGTATTATAGTGTTAGTAACGAAAAAAATAAAGTTAGTATGCGAGAAATAAAATGTTAGCGTTATGTTAGTGTTAGTATTACGATACTAGTATAATTATAACATAAATAACGCGAAAATGTAAATAGTAACAAAGTAGTAAGGATCGAAATGGGGTTTAGGACACCCTCAACATACATGCTTGGTATAGGCCTCGAAAATAGACTCGTGAATAGCGACGGAACGCCGGAGTATCGAGGATGAATGTGAGTTATGGTGTGTATATGTGTGTGTGTGTGTGCCGGTTTGTTTGACAGCAAAAATGGCTCGGTTTTTGGTGGTTTTTTGCTTAGGGTTGTAGTGTGGGATGTTTAGGAGGATTAGGGTAGAATTTGTAGAGTAAATGAGGGTTGTAAAGGCTCTTTTTTCAGCTCTTCCAAGGCTTCCCAAAATCTGAAAAAATGTGAAGGGTTAGGGGTGTATTTATAGAGTGAATCAAGGGAGTTGGGTGAGTTGAGTCAATTTAGGAAGGGTTAACTTTTGATTTGATTTGCTTTTTGAATTCTGATTTGGGCGCCAATTTCTAGAAGGTGAATTGGGCTGATTTGTGTGACGGTTTCGTCTTTGACCGGGTTTTGACCCGGTCGCTAAAAGACGGGATTTATTTCCAGTGACGGTTTTGACCCAAATTAGTCTCATTTTATTGGAAACAGCCCACTGGGCCTGGATTTGAGGTCGGTTTTGAGAGATTTACACTCCGCTAAATGCCCACGTCAGATACTATTGATTCCGAGTCCGTATTCGAGCGTATTAAGTCACGTTAGCGTCCGATCATCATTGGGTGTTTTGTCGGGAACTGCTATAGACACTAGCAGGCAAAATGTGGGTGTCTACAGAGCCCCCACTCTGTCTGAGACTTGAACAAGGCGAAAGTCAGAGTAGCTACCAGGCCAATCGCAGATTACGACCTGGCAGCTTTCCGGTCGGGTCGTTTATAGTCCAGTAGACTTGCGTGAAGGGCTCGCCAACCATAAGCAGAGGGTCATACCTGTCCTGAAGATGATAGCTCCGTGGGGAGTCGAACTTGCCTTTGAAGTCACAGGTGTGCCCGTATGCCGACACATCACATTTTGGATGTAGCATTCTAGGAGAAACACCGACTCACGCTGGGGAGGAAAGTAGTTGCACGGGACTTGCTTCTGAAGTCTTGGGTGTACCCGTATGCCAACACATGACAACTTGCATGTAGCATTCCAGGAGAAACACCGCCTTTGATGTTCCGTCGGGAAGCACTAGCTGGTACCTGAAATGTTAGATACATAGGCAGAAATAGCAGGCATAGCAGATAGCAAGATAGCACATAGGAAATGCAATTAGCATCTATAGACTGACTTGCGCTGGGGAAATGATTTTTGCTTAGTTTTGAAATCGAAGTCCTGAAAACAACTCACGTGCTAGGAGATAGGTTTTCAAAATTGAAAGGGGTAGAAAAGAAATATGTAGTTTAAATAGACCGAAATTTGACCTTGTCGAAAAGGATTTTATCAAATGGCTAAGTTTTGCAAATTTCAAAGCGAGAATTTTGAAGAGAGACATACCGACAGACTCGACTCTGGACGTGACAGGACGGGTTGACAGACACGACTGGACTCTCGAGGGGTTGGACCGCGACTCGGTAGGGGGTGGGTCACCTAAGATGACAAGACTCTTAAGTTGCGCTATTCCGTAGCCTAGGCGAGTGGCAACACAGTCGAACATCGAAATGGGAAGGATGTGCTATAGGGTGGCTGCAGTAGTCTGTAATGAGACTGTAACGACAGGACTTAGTAGTAGCAATGTTATAGTCTGGTGCTTTTTTGGATCTTTGGTTTTGGGGTATAGTCCCAAAATGGGTGTTGCTTCGAGTCCCTGATGGATTCTCGTCTTTGACTGAGCCGAGTACTAGGACACACTATAGAAAGGTGGCTAGATTTTTGAAAGTATTTGGATTATGTGGGTGGATGGAGAACTTCTGTCTAAGAGAAGCCCCCAGGACGACAACGCTAACTGTTGAGAACATGACAGTGTCGTGATAGGAATGATGGTGCTTTCTGAATTTATGTCAATATGGGTGGTTGTGCCCTTGTTGAAAGGCTGCCTACGTATTCACGTGTAGTGAAATCAAACCAAGCCGTAGTTCAGTGGATTGAAAGATATGTTATGTTGTCTAGTTTATTAGGGCTTTGTGTGTAACTAGCCATAGCGATGGTGTAGGCTAGGTGCATTCCCAATGATATCTTGATCAAAGGGGTAAAACAGTTAGGATATTGATCCCGTGACTGTGAGCGTTCTCCGGGGTAGCCCCCAGAGGTGGTGTGAACTATTTGGGCATTTTCTATGCCGACCGCAGGTTGAGTTCCCGTGTTTGGGGCTGGTAACTGGTTTGGATGTTTTGGAAATGTGGAGCTAGGTCGCAAGTGGCTTTGATGATTCGAAATCTGGAGCTCGATTTTGTGGAGCTAAGGCTTCGAGGGTAAGGTATTGCAATGTGGTAGGAAAGGGGGGAAGTCGAGTAAAAATGACTCGGACTTCGATCAGGGTAGGTTTGATAACGCGGGATCTGATTTCCATGTCTGGCCCTAATGGTTAGGGTGTATCCTATGGAGCTAGAATCCTCAAAATTCCGGGCTGTCTCTTAGCCTAGGTCTCGAGAAGGTCTTGAGGGTTGCAATGTGGGAAGGCTAAGTGTGGTGTTAGCTGACCAGCTTGATTGTCTCTTCCCTATTGGACGGTATAGGCATTGATAATTTTTGAATTGACCGTACCCCGGTCAAGGGATTTTCACTTGAGTTGAACGTTGACCACGTTCATGGGTATTTGAATTATTTTTTTTTTTTTTTTTAGGTTGACCTCTTAGCCCCGGTCGTGGGATCCTTCACTTGAGTTGACTGTGTCCCGGTCAAGGGATTGATAGTATCTGGTCGAGGGATGTTGAGAGTTCTTTTTTAGTCATGGCCAGCTCTTTTGTTTCGGCCTTTTGCTTTTTCCTTGGACTTTTGATTTTTTTTTTGTCCAACTCTTTTTCTTTTTTTCTTTTTTTTTTTCACGGTAATCTCCTCCTATGGTGTTGTGGGTGGATTTGGGGGTGGGCCCATCGGTTCACTTAGGCTTATGGAGCCAAACCTTTGTAAGGTGTAAGCCTAGTTGGTATTTGTGTGAGTGCAACTCATGGTGGAGTACTCTACGGTAAGCATGGTGGTTTAGATCTCAGTATTGTCATCATAATTCCGAGCAGGCTTGGTGGGAGCATCGTCCCGAGTTGGGTATTTTTGGCATCAAGTCTATTGAGTCACAATGCTTCTTTTTTGCTTTTGGTCAGACCAACGCCTAAGGTAGGGATTGATCAGTCTTATTGGAGGGGTGTTTATTGTGGGAAATGGGCTTGCCTTCCGTCTTGAACCCAAACTAGGAGACTACCTAGATTTGTCATAGGATTCGATACTGCTTCTACTAGGGGTAGTTATGTGGCTGTCTATGCCGGACATGGAACAGGTAAGGGAAAACATGGGTCTCAGTTCCTACAGTCATTATAGATGTGCCTATAATAGTCACGTGCATGTGCTCACAGTGTATGATGGTGTTCATCATGTTCTCGGAAACACATAAGGAAAGCTTATATGAGAAATAGAAAAGCTTATTTTATTGAATTTTGAGAAGAGGACAGAATACAGTTGACCCTGACTCTGACTTTGAAATGAGGATGTAAGATATCCTAGACTCGGACTCAGACTGAGACTCGAATCGGATCCGGACTTTCGAATGCTTGGTTGGTCGTTTCTTTTTGGTAAGGTCCTTGATTGGAGGAAACGACAGGTGCCACGACTCGCCTAAACTCGACTTTGCGCGAATGGAAGAGAGGGAGTCAAACTAGACATGGTCCGGGGTGACGGGTCGACAAAGACTCTTGGACCGGGATACTCGAACGTTGACCTAGACGAGGTAACAACTCTGGCTTGGACTCGACGATGAGACTCAAGCTGCACGAGGGTAAGTCCGAAAATGGGGCGATCGTGTTTGACCGCGTCACGTGTTTGGACCAACCGTGGCGACCTAAACCTTTAGGAGGCTTGGGTGTTCGTAGCATAGGTACGACTCGAAGAAGACATCATAAGGACGCCGGTGTATGATGAACGTAAGGTACCCCTTAAGGTGACTGTGGTCGAATGCTCGGGTGGAGGACAGCCCTCAAGTGAGACTGAAGACTCTGATAGGACTCAGATGGTGCGGCATCTGAATGACTCGAAAGTGACACACGTGAGACACCACGTGTAGGACATGACCCTTAGAGAAACCGTGATTGATCGCTCCGCTGAAGGGTAGCCCCCGAATGAGATTGAAGGTTTTGCTAAGACTCGAGTGTCGGACGAGTGACCCTCAGATGTAAGGATCACGAACCTTTAGCTACAGGGCTATGCCTTGTAAAAGGTTGACTCGTCCTCGAGAAAAGGCAGACGGGGTAAGGGAAGAAACTCGCGATGTAAGATCGGCAGAGTTTCGACGCTAGAGACCCTTGACTTGACTTGAATAAGGATAGACCCTGTGATTAGGTTAGACCCTTAAGTTAAAGGACTTGAATTGGGATGACTCGACTAACAGATTGAAAGACGGGCAAAATTCTCCTAGGAAAGGTCGTGGGGACCGTCCTGTCGGAGGGAAAGATCGCGTGTGACTTTCTAGTTAGGACTCGAGTGTTCAGACGAACCTTCCATTTACGAGTGTATGACTCGTGTTGGTCAGTTATGCCTTTAGGAAAAGGCGGACTAGGATGGGGAAGAAACTCGTGATGTAGGATCGACGGAGTTTCGACGCTAAAGACCTTCGACGAATTACGAAAAGACCCGACACACGAATTACGGTAGGTCCTATAATAAGGAAGGTTTTTGAAAAATGATTGAATTTTGAAAATTGAGAGGACAGTCCTGAAATTGGCAGTGGGCCAACAGGACCGGGCATTTTGAAATGTTAGAATGGTTGCGAGTAATTTCGCGTTTTGAAAATTTAGGAGGCGATCCAGTCTTTTGAAATTGGCAGCATGCCGACAGGGCCTAGTTTTTTTTTGATAAGTTGAATATTTGGAATTTTGAAAATTTGAATATCGAAAATAAATTTCCGAAAATTTGAAAATCGAAAATAAGATCCCGAAGATTTGAAAATCGAAAACGGCATCTCAGAGATTTGAAAATCGAGAATGGAATGTCGAAGACTTGAAAATCGAGGTGGAATTTTGAAGATTTGAAAATTGAAGTTGAATTTTGAAAATTCGAAAGTCGAAAGGGAATCGAAAATTCGAAATTTGAAATGGGAAGCATGCCGGCTAAAAATAGGTTATTTTGAGTCAAATCGTAAGTCTAAATTTTGGCAGCATTCCGAGTTTTTGAAATTGGATATTTTGAAAAGACGGGTCCCGAAACGGACAGTATTTCGGGTTTTTTAAAATTTGGTATTTTGGAAAGATGCATTTTTTGAAATGACGGTTTTTGAAAAAAATGACACGGAAACAAAGTAGCACGTAGTCAAGCAAGCATTATAACGACGCTTATGTATGCATTACGCTAAGTCTCGGTCAGTCAAAATAGGGTCTATACCAACGACGATAGTATTCTCATAGTCAGGACGGACTCCCTAAGCCGAGTTGGTCTTAGGACATGCCGCAAAACCCTTACGAGTTCCACCATCGAAGTCTTTAGCGCACCCATGTAGGAATGCACCGCGGTATAGTGGGACGTCGGTCACAAGTAACCGGCCCGGGCAAAACTTAGGTTATGCATGAATCATTAAACTAATGCGCGCACACTAATATACGAACGATTTCTCTTCGAGTCTCACCCTAGGAACCCCGATGACATGTGGTACATCAGGTATCCCCAGCGGAGTCGCCAAATTGTGGACATGACGTAGGTCCACCCCGACGCGGCCACGCACGGGTTTGGGTAGGCGAATGAATCTCGTGGTGAGATTGTTCTCGGGTTCGAAATTTAAGTCAAAATGGAGTCGCCACCGAATTTTGTGGTTATTCGGAACCATACGAGCCCACTCTATGTCGTCATGGGCTATACACAAAGTAAGCCCACTTCGATTTCAGAGTTTATTGGGCTCGTCCCTTTGCATTGCGATATCGATACCGTTTAAACCGGCTTTCGTATATAGAATGACTCTCGTGCGCCAATGGTTTCGGGCATCTGGAAACCAAGGTTCTGAGTAAGGGGTGAGGGTACGTGTTGGGAAGCCCACTAAGGACACCCAACCCCGCCCGCACATGGCGGCCTCTACTAAGACATCGTTCGTGTTCGTGTGCGCGCGCTAGTAAAACGATAAAATGATATGCAAACAGCGTTTTCGGGCTAAGCATGCGAGTTGTTGATTAACTACGTCATTTAATGCATCTTGATTCACGTCAAAGTGATTTAGCATGCGATGTTCATTTAAATAAATAAATGGCATACATCAAATAATAGAAAACTCGTAAATAAATTACAAATTACACGGGCGGAATACAACCCGGAATTCACAATACAACGATTATTATAACGATTAAATGAAATAATAAACTAAATAAGAAAAAGCGGGAAATAAAATACACGACTCGACGAACACCCGTATATAATAAATGTTCGCTAGATCGTGAAATAGTTAGACGGACGAACTTTAATTAATAACGCATTATATTGCATATTAATCAAAGGACGGGGGTTCGAGACCTAGGCGTGAATCTAACCCGATCTCGAACCTCGATGTCTTGTCCCGAGTTATCACCTCGAAAAATGGAGTCTAAATTAATTATGTTGTCGGATACGACTAAAGAGTCGTCGACATAAAAATTAATAGTGTGAGACTGTCGATCAAAGTCGTTTTTTTAGTTTCGTGATGTAGTTTTAGGAAAATGGGTTCACGTGATGGTCTTTACACGCGTTGACTAAAAAGTCGTAAAGAAAAGACGAGTCTCAAAATATGGACATATGTCGCGAAGGTCGCATATTAATGTAAGGACCGGAAAGGGTAGAAAGTCGAGAAAAATGAAAAAGTGAGTTCGGCCAAACAGGCCTACCCGCGAGTCGCATGGCCGGTCGCGCGACTCGCGCGTTGGTCTGATCGGGCGTTTTTTATTTGTCGAAAACTCGTCAATTTTTATAATCACGTGCCAATGCGGATTTATTTACTCGACTTATGTTTTTTATAGATTAAGAATTTTGAATTAGCGACGAAATTGTATCCCTCTACGTCACGACATCGAAACTAATCCTTCCGGATTATGTGATGTCGGTTTTCGTGTCAACGGGTTTCGCACTAATTGAAATGGGATTGAATGCGTTCAACTACGACCTATTGCAATCACGTCACGCCCTTGAGAACATTGGGGCGGGGCTCCTCGAAAGGGCTCCACCTCCGTCGTTACTCATAAAGGGATTAGACGGACTTTAGGCGATCGTCGTAGTCAAACGTATTTGAAACCGAATACTAGTATTAATATACATATACGCGGTATTATAGTGTTAGTAACGAAAAAAATAAAGTTAGCATGCGAGAAATAAAATGTTAGCGTTATGTTAGTGTTAGTATTACGATACTAGTATAATTATAACATAAATAACGCGAAAATGTAAATAGTAACAAAGTAGTAAGAATCGAAATGGGGTTTAGGACACCCTCAACATACATGCTTGGTATAGGCCTCGGAAATAGACTCGTGAATAGCGACGGAACGCCGGAGTATCGAGGATGAATGTGAGTTATGGTGTGTATATGTGTGTGTGTGTGTGCCGGTTTGATTGAGAGCAAAAATGGCTCGGTTTTTGGTGGTGTTTTGCGTAGGGTTGTAGTGTGGGATGTTTAGGAGGATTAGGGTAGAATTTGTAGAGTAAATGAGGGTTGTAAAGGCTCTTTTTTCAGCTCTTCCAAGGTTCCCAAAATCTGAAAAAATGTGAAGGGTTAAGGGTGTATTTATAGAGTGAATCAAGGGAGTTGGGTGAGTTGAGTCAATTTAGGAAGGGTTGACTTTTGATTTGATTTGCTTTTTGAATTCTGATTTGGGCGCCAGTTTCTAGAAGGTGAATTGGGCTGATTTGTGTGACGGTTTCGTCTTTGACCGGGTTTTGACCCGGTCGCTAAAAGACGGGATTTATTTCCAGTGACGGTTTTGACCCAAATTAGTCTCATTTTATTGGAAACTGTCCACTGGGCCTGGATTTGAGGTCGGTTTTGAAAGATTTACACTCCGCTAAATGCCCACGTCAGATACTATTGATTCCGAGTCCGTATTCGAGCGTATTAAGTCACGTTAGCGTCCGATCATCATTGGGTGTTTTGTCGGGAACTGCTATAGACACTAGCAGGCAAAATGTGGGTGTCTACAATAATCATATATACAAAATTTCAATCTTTCTATATCTTACGCAAAAAAAAAGTAAAATCTGCATTACATGAACATGTTTTCTCAAATTCAACGTCAAAAAATGTTATTCATCACTACCACAAACATGATCAACTACTAAGTCATAAACCAGATCCTTACAATAAATTTTAATTCCATCTATAGAATAAAAGCATTATGAATTAATGTATCACATTGTTGCTTGTGTAGTCATTCCAAGCTTTCTCGCTTCCATTTCAAATTTGCACCTACATTTGCAAGTAGAAATGCATTAAGTAAGATAGTATTATCTTATGAGCAACAAACTTGTGTACACAGGTTTTACATATGCATTATCATGACAAAAACATGCTTCTTGCACAAACCACAATATAAAAAGAAGTATTAGCTACTAGAAAGTTACAATGCTAAGAAAATAGCATTATAGAAACCTTTGAAATATACCGACAATCATAGTTTTGGAAACTTGAGTGCGTATTTAGCCCAAATATCTCGCACTTCGTCAATTTGCTAAATCGAATATGTGTTGGGGCTTCTAATAATAAACTAAGAACAAAAGTAAACATATATATAAGTGATTATTGTAATTGTGTCCATGATGATGCATATATATTTAAATTATAAAAGCAAAAACATACATTTGGGATGACGGCCATATATCTTGCTTTAATAAGCTCCAACATATATCGACAAACATAGTACCCACATAGGACACTACCTATCGGCTGCATAGGGCACTAAAATATATACTCACTATTAAAGTCACACACAGATATCAAAAAGTATCAGAATGTGTTAATAAAATATTGAAATTAAAAATACCTTAGTTGTTTTCCAATCGATACTTTTTGCCTCAAACCCAGCAAGTGCAATTGAGTAAGAGAAGCGTGTTTGGGGTCTAAAAAGAGGGGGTTTTAAGGGTCGAGTCTACACTAAAACGCAATAAATAACTAGAGATGATCAATTAAGGAAAAGGCGTTAAGGGGAAGTCGAGATTCGAAAATTGGGGTCTAAGAATCTCGGAATCGGGTTTTAATCACAACGTCGATAAAGGGAGAATGCCACCTTTCGGTTTCTTCACCCAACCCACCTAAAAACCCGCTTCCGCGGCGAAAAAAGGTAAGTCTCAATTCAAGGTAACTCCTACCCCGAGTGTAACACCCACTATTTTCCTAGTGCCGTTAATTATTCTGTTGTGACTCCGTAATGACTCTATGTCAATTTCGTCTTCTATTTCCTTCATCTTTCTGAATTCTTATTTTTTTTTTTGAGTCAAATAATATTTATTTTTATTTTAAAAGATTTTAATTCTTGTAAACCTATTTATTTGATTTTCATTTTAAACTATTTATTTTTGCGCGTGAAGTTCTATTTTTCTACGAACTAACGTTTTAAGCTTGGAATTCAGTTATTTATTTTTCCTAAATATCAAAACACGGTTATATGATATTTTCAACTAAGAAATACTTTTATTTAAGAATATTTGACCTTTAATGATTTTATTACGAAGTTTCGTAAATAATTATTTTCCAATGCGCGGTTTACTCGAACTGATTTGAAATACCTTTAACAATTTTACGATTCATCTTTTTATCAACTTAGAAATTATTTGGGATATTTTCCCCATGTTTTGGACCTTGACACACCCATGTCACATTTTTACACTATAACTTTGTATACATTTCATTTTATGATGTTTAAGCCTTAGATATTTTCTTTTTCTCACACATTTATTTTTGGCCTTAAACACAAACTCTTCACACTCTCTTCCTCTCTCATTTTGGCTGATTTTGCATGTATTATGACATAGTTTTCATCAAAATTTACTTATCATTTATGCTTTAGAAAACCATCCACTTTCTTATCATTCATTTTCAAAAAAATTAAACAACATTTCCTCCCTAAATAATCGTCATTCCGTCAGAAAACCATCCACTTTCTAGCCAAATTTTGTCTCAAATCGAGTCTCGATCGTCTCGTTTTCATCTCCTAAATAATCGTCATTCCGATCCCTTCGTTAAGGTAATAATCGATGTTGTTTTCGATCGTTATTTTCCTTCATTTTCTTAGTTTTCTCATGGTATTTTTCCACCATGATTTTCTAGTGTTGAAGAGTTTTTGAATGATCCCGAAGCCGACGAATTTATAATCGACTCGAATTTGGGTTAGAGGTAACGTTGATGTTACTCGGTATTTCATGATTTTAATTGTGTATTTGCATGTATAATTTTTATATTTCATTTTTGACAATATATGTATGTCATATAATATGGAAAAATTTTAAAAAAGTTGAAAATTTGCATGTTTCGATATTTTTATCGCTTTTACGAGATTAACGATTAAATCGTCATATTAATTTGTAAAATCGTAATATTCGGCCTAAACATGTAATATATATTTATATTCTGTAAAAATGATGTTTTTGATGATTTTTAATAATTTAGTATTTTTCTGATATTTTTGATATCGATTATTGAATTACTACTGTTATCGGACAAAAACGATTAAAAGCCGATTTTTAGTTCTAGTACCTAAACATTTTATTTTAATCTGATTTTTGACATGGTGAAACTTTTTAATGAAATAGAATTTTATGAAGTTTTTCATAAATTTTCGGAATTGTTAAGTGGATGAATTAATTAATCACTTTAAATCATCGTTTATCGTTAAAACCGCGTTTGTCGTTTAAATTCTCGATTTTTGGTCTTTTGATTTAATCTGGAAAAAAATTATGATTCTGATGGTTTCTTAATAAAATGTATTTTTATGATTTTTAGTGCTTTAATAAAATGATTGGACGATAAGTTTTATTAATGGAATCGTTAATTGTGAAAACGGGTTTTAAAAACGGTTTTGATGGGATTTATTAAAGCTGGAAGTTTTGGAAATCTGGAAAAATAGTATTTTCTGGAAAATCATGATTTTTAAGCTTAATAATGATTTTTGAGTATTAATACTTAAATCGTTCTGTAATTACTATTTTTATTAATCGTTATTTTCGAGATTAGACGATTAACGAGAAAACGCTTTAAAAACCGAGTTTTAGGATTCTGTAAAATTTTCTTTTCTGGACAGAATTTCCATAAATATATTTTAACTATCTTACGTAATTTTTGTACTATTTATTAAAGTATTTAATTAATAAGTATTGATTTTTGGACAAATTACGATTTATCGTTAAAATGCTTCGTCTTACCTAAAAGATTTATTTTTCCAGCTATTTTGAAAATATTTAAATCTGAAACATTAAGATTTAAATCATCCCTTAACATATTCTAAATATATGCAATGGTTTAATTAAATAAAAGACGTTAAAAGATTTAATTTGACATTTGCCGTAAAATCCTATTTGTAATCGCATTGTCGTAACTAATAATAATTAGGGACTTTTAGCTTTGTAAATTTTGAAAACACCCAGATTAGTATTATTAAAAATTTTAAGACATTTTTAATCATTTTATACACTTGTACGATATTTCAATAACTTCATAAACTCAAATGTTCTTACTTTAATAATTAATATCGTTAAGGCCAAAAGTATTAGTTTTATAAATCTATATCGTTTACTAAAAATTGGTATTAGTATGAACTAATAATATCACTATTTTGATATAATGCTATTTTTAGTAAAGTTTCTAAAAATAGAAGTTTCCTAAAATAGAAAGTCTCCTCTTTTCGAATATAAATGTTTACTTCTTTTATCCTCATATTATTTATGTTGATTATATATTTTGAATATCGATAATGGCTTTGTTTTGGAGTTATGGAATAAGGACAAGTGTGAGGTTAGAGTAATATATTCTAGGGTTTATGGTTTTGCCATCAACTATAAGGCTAGTGTATCAGGAATCGGTACAATGGTTGTTGAACCGGGTGACAGGTATCCCGGGAGTTTTGTACATTTTGACCTTAAGCTTAGGCCTCGCAGTAAGTCGCCGTCATAAGTTGAACTGGGTGACAGGTAATCCCTGGAGGGGTGTGCATTATCTTAAACTAGGGCCACGCATTTATAAGTCGCCGCTCTAATATGGTTGAGTAGCCTAGTTAGAGACCGAAGTTTGATTTGTTTGAACTAAGTTCTCGAAGCTAGTTTTTAGTACTCTCCTAGTGAAAGTCTAGCCGTCTACACTACTCCTATCCATAACGCCATTTTGAATATTTTTATTATTATCGATATAATTTGGTTGCAGGTTGGCAAATGTTTTATGTTTTCTTCGGAAAACTCATTTTTATTATATTGTTTTGATACGTGAAGTTTTTCACTGAAAGATTATTTTTATTATAATGTGTTTTACTGTTTTCCATTTTTACTATTTTTCTATAATAGTAATTACAGTTTTAAAATCCTGTTATACGGCTTGAAGAACGTGTATGGTTGCTCCCCACTGATTGTGGCTGTTATGTTTTAAACATGGCAGGTATATGTGTTTTCCTTCGGGTGGGCTAGCGAGCAGTTATGGATCCTGCTTGTTTTAATCAGATCACTGTATTATGGATTGTTAAAACCCTTTTTATGGATTTTATTTATTTATTTATTTTGTAGCCATTTTTATTTTATGGCTTACACTAATACAAAAAGCACTTGTGGCTTCGGTTAAAAAGGACATATGGCTACGGTTAAACGGGCGTAGTAAATCGAGGCGTAGCATTAAGTGTAAAAGTTGTGGCTTCGGTTATGAGGCGAAGCAAAAAACTATTTTTGGCAACGGTTATTTATAAAAACCGAAGCCAAAAGCGTAATAAAGGCTTCGGTTGTTAAGTGAAACCGTAGCCAAAAGTCAGTAATGGCATCGGTCACCTGTAACAACCGAAGCCAAAAGTGTGGTAAACGCTTCGGTTGTTAAGTTGAACCATAGCCAATAGTGAGTAATGACATCGGTCAACTGTAACAACCGAAGCCAAAAGTGTAGTAAAGGTCTCGGTTGTTAAGATGAACCATAGCCAATAGTGAGCAATGACATCAGTTAACTGTAACAACCGAAGTCAAAAGTAGGGATGAGGCTTCGGCTATTACTACATCCAACCGTTGCCTATTTTTTAGATATTACAATTTCTTCTACGACGAACATGCATGCATTAACGTGTAATTTAACTGCACATTTTTTTTTTGTGCTAATTTGATTGCACATTATTAAAAACAATATTATTACCAAATCATGTGATACAAGAAAATTGATTAAATCTAGAAGCAAATCTTTAACATTAAAATAAATTCATCCAATATATCAATTCACTATTTTGAAAATACAAATCAAATGTGTAATAATAATAAACTAAAAAGATTTCAATTCAATAATAACTTAAAAGCAATAACCATCCACCATTCAATGTACCTTAACAAAAAGCAGAATATAACTAAAGATAGTTGTCTATAAAATACATTGTCCACAAGTGTCGAACTTCATTGATCTCTTCAGCAGTGTAAGCAACCTCGATCCAGATAACTACAAATATATCATATAGGTATATATATAAGTAACATAACATGAGTTTAATTTTTGGAAAAGAGATATAACATAAATCTTCATTCGTGTAATGTATACCTTTTTAGGATATTTTATGTTCCAATAATGTCTAACTATATCCAACATGTAACGCGTCACATAATATCCTCTTTCGGTGCTTCCGATTTGTTGATGACATTATAGAAAAATATTAGTAAAAGTTCACATCATAAACATCAATGACAAATGTTAATGTTATGGATACATCTATCACAATAAAAGAACAAAAAATTAACAAAAAAAGTACTTACTACAATGTTCTTCCATTTCATTGACGAGCCTGACTTCAATATTGAACCTCCTTGAGCCATGAAAACTAAAAATGCACTACACCTCGACGAAGAAAAATGGTATGTTACTATTACGCGAGTAATTAAAAATAAAGAAAGTAATAAAAAATGAGTAGAAGTAATGATATGTTGGTAGTACATAAATACTTACATCTGTGACACGCGTTTAAAAGATAAGTCACGCTTTCTGCTACTTTGTGAATCACAAAAATAAGTCTCATGAGTAGATGGACATAGTAATACCATCAAAAGGCATGAAGACAAATAGAATTCAAGATGCATCATCACTAACAAAGACTTAGGCCCTGTTCTTTTCGGCTGAAACAGGGCTGAGCTGAGCTGAGCTGGTCTGATAAGAGCTGAGCTGGACTGATAGAAGCTGAGCTGAATTAAAAGAAGCTGAAACTAATAACTACTTATATAAATTATCTAATAATATTTTAAAAAATGAGAAAAAAAAATAAAAAAATTCCAACACTAAATAATAATAATAATAATAATAATTTATTTATTAATTAATTATAATAGTAATAATAATAATAATTATTTATTTATTTAATTAATAATAATAGTAATGATAATAACAACAACATAGTACTCACTTCAATTCATTTGATTTTTACTTTTGTTTTTTTTAGTATTTGGCAATAGAAAATGTTATGTATACATCTTTGATTACTAATATACAAAATTTTAAATTCTCATATTTTTAAATCTTAATACAATACAAATAATACTCATATGTTATATTGTGTGTGTGTGTGTGTGAGATGTAAATATTTGAATATAACATCTATTTCAAGACCTCAAAATATTATGGAGTGCATAATAATATTAATAATTATTATAATGACAATGATGATAAAAAAAAATAGAAAATAATAATAATAACAATAATAATAACAACGACAATGATGATGACGACAACGACAATGATGATGATAATAATAATTTGTTACGGAGTATTATTATTATTAATATTAAGAGATACAAGTAATAAAAATAACAACAACAATAATATTATTATCATTATTATTAATTTTTTATGAAAAGAAACTTGTATTAATATCAAAATGCAGTAATAATAATAATAATAACAACAACAACAACAATAATAACTTATTGTAATTTGTTTCAATCTTTATGCAACTTCCGTTTCATATAAATAAATAAATAAATAATAATAATAATAATAATAATTTGTTGATATTAATATATATTATTATTATTATTATTATTGAAGCATTATTTTAGGAGCTGAAAATATTGGAGCTGAGCTGAAAATATTAGAGCTGAGCTGAGCTGAGCATATAGGAACTGGGCTGAGCTGATAGAAACTGAGCTGGTCTGAAACGGGCTGAAAATAAGCTGAAAAGAACAAGGCCTTAGTAAAAGCCTAGTCATTTTGCAATGGTAGCATTATATTCAAGTCTAGAAACAAAAACTAATGATGTGGAACACCGCTTAACGCATCCTACAGAGTGTATTTCTAGGTTCCAAAATGGACTTCCAACTCCCATTCCAATATCAGCTTTCAACAACGAACAGAAGGCGGTGTCTCAAGAATTCGAGGTTGTAAACATACTAACAAGACCTAGTGCCAGTGTGCCACTGTAGCGAAGCTATACTATCGAAAGATACACAAGACTGTTGACGTGTACACCAGGCATGAGTGTATGGCAAAGTAAAAACAAGACTTCCGAAACCCTAATCATAGAAACAAACCTAGTCACCTCACAATGAGATCAGATGTCACAGCAACCACACTATACACTGTACCGCAATCACGGCCGGGCCATGTCGTGTTGCTCTAAGGTTGTTTAACAACCTTAGTTCATATGGTAGATGATTAAATATTGCTCTAACGCCGATAGACACACCTTATAATGTAATGAAATTAATTATATATTGGATTAAATACTACGGAGTACTCCGTAATAAATAAGACGTATAAATTGATACTAGTACTACACAAAATCATCCAACACGTTAAAATTCGTTAAATCATACCCGCTGCATTCAAATGCTACAAACATACAAAAAAAGACACATCTAGTTGCCGTAGCAATTATTCTACCATTCGATCTCGTCTTCTACGATGTAGACGTTTCACCCAGACCCGTCTCGACTCTTTAATCACGTCACACCCATGCCAAATACAAAACAAATCCCGGATTAAAAACCAATAATAAAGACTATGAAGAACTAGCGTGAAAAGAAATAAAACAAACAATTTGATACGCTAGAATCGATTAGGCTTGAAGAGGATGACGAAGGAAAGACACGAAAAAGAGAGAAATTAAAGAGATCGAGGAAACACGACCTAATAGTAGAAAAGAGGGGAAGAGAGGATGACCTAGATTTAATTAGGTTAAAAATTCGGGTTAGGAAAAGAAATGAGCATGCTTAACCAACCACTAATCACTTATTTATAAGAAGGCTTGTTGGGTATTAATCAAGTTTGGCCCCAAATCCATTCTCTAGCTAGCACCCATCTTCACGTGAGATTACAAAGGGAGAAGAGTGAAGACTTAAAACTTACAGAGTATTTCAATGCAGATTGTCCCTCTCAGTTTTCGGAAACTTCACCAATTCTTTTTAAGCCTATAAACCAGAAGAGTATGAGCCTTAGGAAGTAGTGGTTGAGCCTATAAACCCGAAGCATAAGAGATTATTTATAGCTCATCAAAGGACAGCACACCATCAGTGAACAACTTATTAATGAATGGAGGAAAAGAGTCGTTGGACAAGTACAAGAGTACATACAAGGAAGTACTAGAGGAAATCAAGCAAATACAATAAATTAGGAGTAATCATCCGTCCAACTATTGTGTGGCAAGTTTGCAACTTGCAAACTACTCCTACTACGAAGTAGTAATGTTGAGACAACTCCACTACTGCCTATACCAAAATGATCATCCAACAATGTCAATTTTTCTCTAATACAACTACGGAGTACTAATATTAAAAAAAACATAGGAGATACGATTAATAATGTGAGGCGGTTTTCCAAGAGACAAGATTATATTATGATATTAATTAAGAGACCATCTCATTAGAAAATTATTGAAAAATATATAGACATTCATAGTTTTTCCTAACCACATTTACAATTTATCAAATTCCCAATCCATATGATAGAATAACAAACAAGGCAGGCTTAAAACATGATAAATAAAGTATCATCTAATCAGTACGAGTTAATTTGAAACAATTAATTACGAGAATACCAAATATCACGAATAATCAGTCCCACGAATAACATCATCTAATCAGTCCGATGTAACATACCGAATATCACGTCGTTGAAGGGAAGCAAGGAATCCACGAATAATCGGTTGATTTCTTCAAGCGTACTGCTCCCAAACCTCAAGCGTACTGCTCCCAAACCCCTAATTGACGATGTATAAGGTAATTTGGCGGTAGAATTGGGGATATATGTGAATATTGGTATAGTGGGTATTGTGATGATAATTTAATCAGAATATCAAATGAATCGAGTGTTTTGAGTAATTTTACCAAAATTAAATTAAGGGGCTCCATCCTCATATTCGGCACGATATCGATAATTTCATCTTCAACTAAGAATTCCATCTAATTCCAATAGCAATGAACTAAGTTAGGGTTTTATACAATTACACTAGCAAATTAATCAATAAATCCGAAAAAAAAAAAAAAAAAATTGAAATAGATGGAAATAAACAGACTTCAATGAATACCTTAGCTGCTGAGAATACTAACGAATTAGGATCTAATTGACCAACCATTACTGGAAAAAAATTAATCAAAATTAGTTAAAAAATCAGCAAAATTGAGTAGCAATTGTATAATCAAGTATGAATAGCTACAGATAGGTCAAAATTAAGATCAATACCTTGCTGTATAGTGTTTCGATGAAAAATCGGCAATAATTTGGGGATAACTCTCCGGTAATGTTGAAGACGATGCAGAGGATCATGGGAGTATCTCTCCGGTAATGCTGCAATGCTCTTTACATCCTCCCCGACTGGACCCTATTTCCCCCCAATCCCCCTGTGTTTGTCTGTTCATCCTTTTATTTCTGATTTCTGAATTTTGCGCCCTAAAACGCATCATTATTAAGTCTATTATTTTTAATTACTTAAAAAACTTTTCTTAGGGGCGCAACGATAACACTGAATCTAGAATTATCGAAACAATATTTTAATACCAATATTCACATACATCCAAATAGTGGGTATTGTGATGAATACGGTGTTCGTCACAATATTTGGGATTTTAATTTTTTAATTTTTTTGGTATAATTAAGAAAGATGGTTATTTATAATCTTGTTTAGGAATTATTGGGACATGTTTTTATTAAAATAAAATTTTAGGGATAGTTTAATTAATGATATAATAATAACACAAATTCTACTGTGAGACGGTCTACCAATATGATTATCATGAGACCTCTAACATGGGCAATTGACTAAAATAATAAAAATACTCCTATGTGAGAGGTCTCACCATAATCGTGTCGTGAGACCGTCTCACATGAGATTAATTATTAAAATAATAATAAAAATAACTAACTTATATGTGAGAGGTCTCACTTTAAACTTACTGTGAGACCGTCTCATACAAAAATTTGGATTAATCAGTAATTATCCTGTGAGACCATCATACGATAACTTATTTGTAAGAATTAAATTGACAACTTTTTTATATACAATTAATTTTATTTTTGTTAACAATAAAAGGTTACGGTTCCTTAATTACTTATATGTGAGAGATCTCACTTTAAACTTACTGTGAGACCGTCTCATACAAAGAATTGTTACCATTTATAATCACTTATGATTACGGTTAAAAACTCAACCGAAACCTTTTATATTTTGCTACGGTTCTTGATTAAACCCGTTACCTTTTATAATTACTTTTGGCTACGGTTTATAAACTCAACCGAAGCAATTTATATTTGGCTACGGTTTTTTTTATACAACCGTAGCCATTTATAAATCCTATTCCTACAGTTACTTGTGGTTACGGTTATTATATGCAACCGTAACCTTTTCCACAAACCAAATGTGTCTTTTGTACTAGTGTTATGTATTGACTTACCATTTTTATTTAATCAAAACATAGCTACAGTGTGTTATAATCTCACTTCTACAGTGTTTCCGCCACTGTATTGTGTTAGAATTTCTAGGGGATTACACCGAGTTTCCCCATATTGATAAGAGTGAGTCAAGGTCGACCTAGCCGCGGTTCTAAGTCAACAAAGACAAAAAAAACTCAAAATTGACAAAACAACAAGCAAACAACCCACCATCATCCCTCAATTCAAATAATCTAAGTCCTCATCCCTCAACCCCCAACAAGAAATCTACTCACTACTCATAATCGAAAACAACAAAACATTAACAAAGGAGAAAACAACTAAAACATGCATGTTAACTAAATCTAAAGAAAATAACAACAAAACGACAAGGAAATTACGATCTAACAATATAAACTAGAGAATAATCTAGAACAACATAAATAAAATCTAGAGATTAGAGAGTGGAAGAGAAATATACCAACTATGAAGATCTACAATAAATAAGAAGATTGCATAAATAAATGTTGAATCTTTATGAGGAGAATAAAGAGATTTTTCACTAATCCCTTGATAAACCCAAAAATCTTCAAATAAAACTTTAATTCTACAAACTTGAATGTAGATCTAGTGAATTGATGAAGAAAACTATGGAGATTTACTACTAGATTACTATTAAACTACTAGATTTGTAGAGAATTAATAGAAATACTACTAGAATGATCTACTAATGGAGGCCTAATAAAACTACCCTGACCTAAGGAGGAACACTTAAGGCACACCCAAATGAAATAAAAACCTAGGGTTACTATATATAATAAGCCCTTAATGGGTCACACAATCTTAGCCCATAATCTAATCCTTGCCCATTAGTGAGACTTTGTCCTTTGAGATGAAACTTTGCCCAATGAGTCTTCATGGGGTGAAACTTCGCCCTGCGGCTTGACGAATTAATCCCACCCGGTGAAATTTCACCCGCTGAGATTTTCTTCTCATTTTGCGGTTTTTGGCGCTTTTCTCCATCGGGCGAAATTTCACCCGATGGGCGAAATTTCGCCCGGTCATTTTCGCCCGGTGAACTTCATCGGGTGAAATTTCGCCCGGTGAAATTTTTAGTCCAAAATGGCAATCTGGGGAGGAACATCGTGTGGCCAAATTTTGCCCGGTCAAATTCTCATCGGGTGAAATTTTGCCCTGTGATTTCATAGGGCCATAACTCTCTCGTTTGAACTCCGATTGGGGCGTGTGATATGTCGTTGGAAAGCTAAGAAGATAAGCTTTCACCTCCAACTGAAATCGCTTCGATCCGAGGTCTAGAAGTTTAGATATCTTCATTTGAAGTTCGACTTCTCCGGTGAAGATGCACAATGGACTATAGTTTTTCCTTTTCGTTCAAGGTTTCACCTCTTGGGTTTGGATTTTGGATTTTGAGTTGTGTGCTTTGATTTTTGGACGGTTTCCCTCTCTCTCATGCTAATAGGAGCTCAGACACATTTTTGGTCGAAAATTCTATAAAAATAGACAGAAAACTACCAAAAACACGTAAAATGCAAAAGAGAGCCACAAATGCGAGAATTACTCAAAACAAGGGGAAAACGGGCTTAAATGAGAGGAAACGGTCTAAATTTGACACACAACAATTCTCGTGCATCGCACGAAACTATTTTGTTTTATATTTTCATGATTCACAGTACCGTCTTTTTTTGTCTCATTGTCCAATATTTATTTAATTGTTTATTCACTTTTGTTTGGATTTCATTTCTTTGTAAGTTTATTTATTTTCTAAGTCATTTGTAATATCATAAACAATAAACGGAGTAATGCATTATTTGACGTTAATGAGATAACTCAATAACGATGGGTTGTTGGCCTGAGTGTTAGATTTTTGAGTTTGTGAAAATGTGAGAGATTTAATATTGGTGAAAATGAGATATACTCCCTCCGTTTCGGTCAATTGCTTGCTTATTCCATTTTAAGTCGTCTCAATCATTTGTTTGCCTTTCTATTTTAGAAAAGTTTTTTATATGCAAAATGATCTCCACATCACTTTTGCTCCACATGTTACCCATTTATTGGATCCCTCCCCCCTCCTTGGTCTTTTTGCCAAAATCAAAGGCAAACAATTGATCGGGACGGAGGGAGTAACACTATAAGATGTAATGCATAATAACTAATAAATTGTTTTTTTAACTTTTATTGGAGAACGTAGTCATCTTGCCCGTCTTCAGGTATTTTTTCCCTTTCTTTTTCTTTCGCGTCTTTAGTTGAAATTTCCTAATTTTGGCCTCTTTTTTCCATACTTTTTATTGTTACGACTGCTTCTTTCACTATCACTTCATACTTATAATACATTTTGGGTAAGTTAATTTTGTTCTTAAAATATAAGCAATGTATTATTTAGAGTTGATGCATGTACTAATTATTGTTCACTTAACCCTTGTCTACCATTTTCTTCTCATTTTTAATTGGTGTGTCTACCGGAAGCTTCATAATTTTTCATATATTTACATTTAATGCTTCACAATTAATAAATCTATTATTTTATTTTGTTAAATTCCAACCAATAAGATAGAGGTGAATGACATCTCCAAATCTCTTGAAAATGAAATAGTGAAATGTGATGGTTTGTTAGATTTTTAATATTATATAATATAATAATAATAATAATAATAATAAATAATAATAATTAGGGCGTGTGAGCTCGTGCGATTAGGGCGTGCTGCTGCCGCCTAGCCACCACGCTGCCACCATGCCGCCACCAGGCCTCACGCCGCTCCACCTAGCCTAACGCCGCATCAACACCTGGCCGCCGGCAATCCTTCTCCGGCACCGGCTCAATTAATAATAATAACAAAAGGGAGGGGACGTGCGATTAGGGCGAACTGCGGGATGATTAGGGCGTGCTGCTGCCGCCTAGCCACCACGCTGCCACCACGCTACCACCACGCCGCCACCAGGCCTCACGCCGCATCATCGTCTGGCCGCCGGCAATCCTTCTCCGGCACCGGCTCATTTTGCAACGTTGGGAGAGGGAGTGCGTTTTGGGCGAACCTCTTCTGACGCCTAGCACCGCTTCCTCCTGACCTCGCGCGGCACCCCCTGGCCTTCTCCGGTGACGACAGCGCGTGTTTTTGTTTTTTGTTCCACCACCCTGCTGCCCTTGTCGACGGCACCGCTGGTTGATGCGTTAGTTGCTACGTGTGTCAGGAGTGGGTTGTTGATGGTTAGCCCCGGGCTCTGGTTCGTACCTTGCCGGGGTTTTCGCGGGCCCTTTCGTTGTGGTTAGGTTTCGGTTTCCTTCTTTGTTTTCGGTTTTTGGTTTTCGGTTTTCGCTTGCCTTTTTGTTTCGTTTGCCTGGGTTTCTTTGTTTTGGGTCGCTTCTGTGTCGGTTTTGCTTCTGTCTTGGTATGCCTGACCTTGTGCGGTTCCACTGTCCTTTTGTGGGCCTCGGTAGGTGTAGGGATGGTTGGGGTAAGGGTTTTGTTAAAACATCTCCGCTTTACCATCTCCGTGATCATCACTGTAAGGAAGTTGCCCGGGACGCCACGCGACAATCTCTTGCTTCTTTACCTAATTTTTTGGCTACTGAGTCTACTTTTCGGAGGATGGGTATTTGGCTGTGTGGGATTTGCTTTCGGACACATACTCATAACAAAGGCTGTCGTCACAACGCTGAGTCCTCTGTTGAGGCCCCTAATTGTGGTGACGGTGTTATCCGCTATGTTCTTTACAGTTTTCCCCGACCATCTGCCCCTACAGTTTCGTCTTCTTGTGGTGTTGTTGATCCCCCGGTTGTTGGGTTTAACGTGACCTCTCTTGATCACTTCTTGGCTAAGGGGTTACGTACTGTTAAATCCATCCCTCTAAAGTGTCGTTTAGGGTTTTCTCGGGTTTTTCGAGGGGCTCTTGATGATGTGTCTGCCTCTCCTCGTGATCTCACGTGTTGTGTCACTTTGCTTGCGCTGCCTCTTTGCATACTTAAGACTTTCTCCCCTCGGAGTAACCTTGAGTGTCGATCTGCTATTCGACGGCTGCGTCAGGAGGAGAGTATTTCTAGTGTCATTCGTTGTTGGGATGAGCGGGGTGGTCGATTGTCGCTCCTGCAGGATACTTTGGCTGAGGTTGCTCCTTCTTTTAGTGTGAATGAGGATCTCGACTTGAGTGTGGTCAATGTTAGGCAGTGTCGTAGGAAGATTTGTGACGGGCACTACACTACTGTTGTTCGTGTGCTTTCTTCTTCTGGTGTTGCTCCTTACACCGATGATACTCTAGTGGCTTTGAAGGATAAGCACCCCATCGTCCCTTCTCCCGCTTTGCCATCCTTGCCTGATAATCACCACTCCCTTGTCGCATCCGCGTCCGTGGTTTTGGATATGATTAGAATTTTTCCTCGGGGCACTTCTTGTGGGAGGGACTGCGGTTTTCGTCCCCAACACCTTTTGGATTGTTTGAGTGGAGCCACAGTTGCTGTTTCGGATGATTTGATCGCATTCGCCACTCGGATGGTTAATCTCTTTCTCGAGGGCAGCTGCCCGCAGGTCCTCGGGGAGTATGTTGCTAGTGCTCCGCTTACCCCGCTTGTTAAGCCAGGTGGCGGTTGGTACGATTTGGAGACGCCTTGTCTCTAAGGTTGGTGCTTTCCTGATCGGTCCGACGCTGAGTGGCTATTTTTCTGGTCTTCAGTTTGGAGTTGGGGTATCTGGGGGGGCGAGGCTATTTTGCATGCCTTGAACCGGCTTGTTGAGGATCGGGGTGATGAGGTGGGTCTTTTCATGCTCTTGGTGGATTTTCGGAACGCTTTTAACATGGTTGATCGTGAAATCATGTTACGAGAGGTTCGTTACCAGTGCCCTGTTCTCTCCCGGTGGGTGGAATTTTGTTATTCTAGTCCTGCCCGATTATATTATGGTGAGCACAGCCTGTGGTCTTGTCAAGGGGTTCAGTAGGGTGACTGTAGACACCCGCATTTTGCCTGCTAGTGTCTATAGCAGTTCCCGACAAAACACCCGATGATGATCGGACGTCAACGTGACTTAATATGCTCGAATACGGACTCGGAATCAATAGTATCCGACGTGGGCATTTAGCGGAGTGCAAACCTCTCAAAACCGACCTCAAATCCAGGCCCAGTGGGTCGTTCCGAGCAGAATGAGACTAATTTGGGCCAAAACCGACACCAAAAATAAATCCCGTCTTTTGGCGACCGGGTCAAAACCCGGTCAAAGACGAACCCGTCACAAAAACCAGCCTAAGTGCATCTTCTAGAAGCTGGCGCCAAGTCTAAATTCAAATAAAATCAATCCAAACAACAATATCAATTCCTTCCTAAAATAGCTCGATTTGCTTGATCCACTCGATCGAGTGGATTGACCCACTCGGTCGAGTGGAGCGTCAAAAACCGGACCAGATTCATTTCTGAAGGCACTCGACCGAGTGCACTAGGGCACTCGATCGAGTGACCCTAGGTCGTGGGGTTTCTCCTATAAATACCCCCTTAACCCCATTCATTTCACAAGTTTTTCCCATGCATTCTTAGTCTACACTTTCTACCCTAATCCTACCATAATACATTTCTACTATATTCAATCTTCCACATTCATACACATTCATTTATACACAATCAACACATACACATTCAAAACCCGAGATCAAAACTCGTCAAAGACCCGAGAGCGTCCTCTCCCTAACCAAACACACCCTAACTCACCCTACATATCTCGACACTCCCGCGCACACGCCGCTACTACGAGTTCGTTTCCGAGGCCATTTAAGCATGTAGGTTGAGGGTGTCATCAAACCCCGTTTCTTTTTCTCCCTTCTCTTTTTACTGTTTTTTATGTATATATTATTATTATTATTATTATTATTATTACTACTACTAACCACTAACACTAACCCTTAATTTTGTGCATACTAACATTTTATTTATGTATTCTAACACTAACTTTCATTTTTGTATACTAACACTTTAATTCCGTATTCTAACATCTAACATTATTATACCGTGTATATATACATACTAGTATTTAAATCTCGGTTTCGGATGCGTTTGACTATAATTGTCGCCTAAAGTCCGTCTAATCCCTTTACGAGCAACGACGGAGGTGGAGCCCTTTCGAGGAGCCCCGCCCCAATGTACTCAAGGGCGTGACGTGATCGCGACTAATCGTAGTTGAACATATTCAATCCCATTTTAATTAGTGCGGAACCCGTTGACACGAAAACCGACATCACATAACCCGAAAGGGTTAGTTTCGATGTCGTGACGTAGAGGGAGGCATTCCGTTGCTAATTCAAATTTTCTAACGTAAGCGTTTTCATAAAATCCCGACAACGGTATTATAATCGTACATATACACGATTATAGCACTGGAGGTCGAGTTAAATTCAAATCATGCGATATTTGTATTTAACTCGACCGACCGTCGTTTTCAACCCCAAAGAATGAACGAGTTGATACTCGTACAGGGGCTACTCGACCGAGTACATAGGCCACTCGATCGAGTAGCGTCCATAACACTGGACAGAACCCTTTTCGAGGGGTTACTCGACCGAGTGCATAGGCCACTCGATCGAGTAGCGTCCATATCACTGGGCAGAAACTTTTTTGAGGACACACTCGACCGAGTCAGACTATGACTCGACCGAGTGGGTCCTGTAACCCAGAAAACCGAGGGCCTTGACACACACTTTCAAGCCTCGTCCTTTTATCGACATTAGTCATCACGTGTAAAGACTATCACGTGACTATCCTATTTTCAAAACTCATGCATATCACGGCACCTAAAACGATTTTGATCGACGGTCTCGCGCTATTAATTTTATGTCGACGACTCTTTAGTCGTATCCGTCATATAATTAATTTAGACTCCATTTTTCGAGATGATAAGTCGGGACAAGGCATCGAGATTCAAGATCGGGTTAGCACCACACCTAGGTCTCGAACCTCCGTCCTTTGATTAATATGCAATATAATGCGTAATTAATTAAAGTTCGTCCATTTGCACAACTTACGGTCTAGTTTATATTTATTATATACGGGTCCGTTTCTAGTTAACATTTGTTGTTTATAATTCAATTATTCTATTTTATTGCTCGTTGTATTGTGAATTCCGGGTTGTATTCCGCCCGTGTAATTTGTAATTTATTTACGAGTTTTTCTATTCTTGATGTTTGCCATTTATTGCCTTAAATGAACATCACATGCTAAATCACTTTGACGTGAATCAAGATGCATTAAATGACGTAGTTAACCAATAACTCACATGCTTAGCCCGAAAACGCTGTTTGCATATCATTTAATCGTTTTACTAGCGCGCGCACACGAACACGAACGATGTCTTAGTAGAGGCCGCCATGTGCGGGCGGGGTTGGGTGTCCTTAGTGGGCTTCCCAACACGTACCCTCACCCCTTACTCAGAACCTTGGTTTCCGGATGCCCGAAACCATTGGCGCACGAGAGTCATTCTATATACGAAAGCCGGTTTAAACGGTATCGATATTGCAATGCAAAGGGACGAGCCCAATAAACTCTGAAATCGAAGTGGGCTTACTTTGTGTATAGCCCATGACGACATAGAGTGGGCTCGTATGGTTCCGAATAACCACAAAATTCGGTGGCGACTCCAACTTTGACTTAAATTTCGAACCCGAGAACAATCTCACCACGAGATTCATTCGCCTACCCAAACCCGCGCGTGGCCGCGTCGGGGTGGACCTACGTCATGTCCACAATTTGGCGACTCCGCTGGGGATACCTGATGTACTACATGGCATCGGGGTTCCTAGGGTGAGACTCGAAGAGAAATCGTTCGAATATTAGTGTGTGCGCATTAGTTTAATGGTTCATGCATAACCCAAATTTTGCCCGGGCCGGTTACTTGTGACCGACGTCCCACTATACCACGGTGCATTCCTACATGGGTGCGCTAAAGACTTCGATGGCGGAACTCACCGGGGTTTTACGGCAGGTCCTAGTTCCAAATCGGCTAGGGAGTCCGTCCCGTTTCGTGAGAATGCTATCG
The DNA here is from genome assembly GCA_958450325.1 of Agrostemma githago. Classification (NCBI taxonomy): domain Eukaryota; kingdom Viridiplantae; phylum Streptophyta; class Magnoliopsida; order Caryophyllales; family Caryophyllaceae; genus Agrostemma; species Agrostemma githago. The sequence continues at coordinate 53,996,774 of OY288253.1, forward strand.
TTGTTGGTATAGACCCTACTTTCGACCGACCGAGACTTAGTGTAAAGCATACATAAGCGTCATTATAATGCTTGTTTAACTACGTGCTACTTGGTTTCCGTGTCATTTTTCAAAAAACCGTCATTTCAAAAAAATGCATCTTTCCAAAAAATACCAAATTTTGAAAAACCCGAAATGCTGCCCGTTTCGGGACTCGTCTTTTCAAAATATCCAATTTTCAAAGCTCGGAATGCTGCCGAAATTTAGACTTATGATTTGACTCAAAATAGCCTATTTTCTAGCCGGCATGCTGTCCATTTCAAAATTCGAATTTCCGATCCACCATTCGATTTTCGAATTTTCAAAATTCATTTCGATTTTCGAATTTCAAAATTTCATTTCGATTTTTTTTCAAGTCTTCGAGATTCCATTCTCGATTTTCAAATCTCCGAGATGCCGTTTTCGATTTTCAAATCTTCGGGATCTTATTTTCGATTTTCAAATTTTCGGAAATTTATTTTTCGATATTCAAATTTTCAAAATTCCAAATATTCAACTTTTCAAAAAACTCGGTCCTGTCGGCATGCTGCCAATTTCACGGGACCGTCTCCCAATTTTTTTCAAAACGCGAATTTACTCGCAATCATTCTAATATTTCAAAATGCCCGATCCTATTGGCCCACAACCAATTTCAGGACCCTTCTTTCAATTTTCAAAATTCAATCATTTTTCAAAAACCTTCCTTATTATAAGACCTACCGTAATCTGTGTGTCGGGTCTTTTCATAATTTGTCGAAGGTCTATAGCGTCGAAACTCCGTCGACCCTACATCACGGGTTTCTTCCCCATCCTAGTCCGCCTTTTCCTAAAGGCATAACCGACCAACACGAGTCATACACTCGTAAATGGAAGGTTCGTCTGAACACTCGAGTCCTAACTAGAAAGTCACACGCGATCTTTCCCTCCGACAGGACGGTCCCCACGACCTTTCCTAGGGGAATCTTGCCCGTCTTTCAATCCGTTAGTCGAGTCATCCCAATTCAAGTCCTTTAACTTAAGGGTCTACCCTAATCGCAAGGTCTATCCTTATTCAAGTCAAGTCAAGGGTCTCTAGCGTCGAAACTTTGCCGATCTTACATCGTAAGTTTCTTCCCTTACCCCGTATGCCTTTCCTCGAGGCCGAGTCAACCTTTTACAAGGCATAACCCTATAACAAAAGGTTTGTGGTCCTTACATCTAAGGGTCACTCGTCCGACACTCGAGTCTTAGCAAAACCTACAATCTCACTCGGGGGCTACCCTTCAGCAGAGCGATTAATCACGGTTGCTCTAAGGGTCATGTCTTACACGTGTTGTCTCACGTACCCCACTTTTTGAGTCACTTAGATGCCGCACCATCTGAGTCCTATCAGAGTCTTCAGTCTCACTTGGGGGCTGTCCTCCACCCGAGCATGCGACCACAGTCACCTTAAGAGGTACCTTATGTTCATCACATACCGGCGTCCTTACGATGTCTTCTTCGAGTCGTATCTATGCTATGAACACCCGAGTCGCCTAAAGGTTTAGGTCGCCACGGTTGGACCAAACACGTGACGCGGTCAAACACGGTCGCCCCATTTTCGGACTTACCCTCGTGCAGCTTGAATCTCATCGTCGAGTCCAAGCCAGGGTTGTTACCTCGTCTAGGTCAACGTTCGAGTATCCCGGTCCAAGAGTCTTTGTCGACCCGTCACCCCGGGCCGTGTCTAGTTTGTCTCCCTCTCTTGCATTTGCGCAAAGTCGAGTTTAGGCGAGTTGTGGCACCTGTCGTTTCCTCCAATCAAGGACCTTACCAAAAAGAAACGACCAACCAAGTATCCGAAAGTCCGGATCCGATTCGAGTCTAAGTCTGAGTCCGAGTCTAGGATATCCTACATCCTCATTTCAAAGTCAGAGTCAGAGTCAACTGTATTCTGTCCTCTTTTCAAAATTCAATAAAATCAGCTTTTCTATTTCTCATATAAGCTTCCCTTATGTGTTTCCGGGAACATGATGAACACCATCATACACTGTGAGCACATGCACGTGACTATTATAGACACATCTATAATGACTGCAGGAACTGAGACCCATGTTTTCCCTTACCTATTCCATGTCTGGTATAGCAAGCCACAAAACTACCCTTAGCAGGAGCATATCGAATCCTATGACAAATCTAGGTAGTCTCCTAGTTTGGGTTCAAGACGGAAGGCAAGCCCATTTCCCACAATAAACACCCCTCCAATAAGACTGATCAATCCCTACCTTAGGCGTTAGTCTGACCAGAAGCAAAAAAAGAAGCATCGTGACTCTATAGGCTTGATGCCAAAAATACCCAACTCGGGACGATGCTCCCACTAAGCCTGCTCGGAATTATGATGACAATACCGAGATCCAAATCACCATGCTTACCGTAGAGTACTCCACCGCGAGTTGCACTCACCAACTAGGCTTACACCTTACAAAGGTTTAGCTCCACAAGCCTAATCCAACCGATGGGCCCACCCCCATATCCACCCACAACATCAAAGGGAGGGATAGCAAAAAAAAAAACTGGACAAAAAACAGAAGTCCAAACAAAAAAAAAAGCAAAAGGCCGAAACAAAATAGCTGGCCATGACCAAAAAAGAACTCTCAACATCCCTCGACCAGATACGATCAATCCCTTGACCGGGACATAGTCAACTCAAATGAAGGGTCCCACGACCGGGGCTAAGAGGTCAACCTAAAAAAAAACAAAAACAAAAAATTCAAATACCCATGACCGTGGTCAACGCTCAACTCAAGTGAAAATCCCTTGACCGGGGTACGGTCAATTCAAAAATTATCAATGCCTATACCGTCCAATAGGGAAGAGACAATCAAGCTGGTCAGCTAACACCACACTTAGCCTTCCCACATTGCAACCCTCAAGACCTTCTCGAGACCTAGGCTAAGAGACAGCCCGGAATTTTGAGGATTCTAGCTCCATAGGATACACCCTAACCATTAGGGCCAGACATGGAAATCAGATCCCGCATTATCAAACCTACCCTGATCGAAGTCCGAGTCATTTTTACTCGACTTCCCCCTTTCCTACCACATTGCAATACCTTACCCTCGAAGCCTTAGCTCCACAAAATCGAGCTCCAGATTTCGAATCATTAAAGCCAATTGCAACCTAGCTCCACTTTTCCAAAATTATCCAAACCAGTTACCAGCCCCAAACACGGGACTCAACCTGCGGTCGGCATAGAACATGCCCAAATAGTTCGCACCACCTCTGGGGGCTACCCCGGAGAACGCTCACAGTCACGGGATCAACATCCTAACTGTTCTAGCCCTTTGATCAAGACATCATTGGGAATGCACCTAGCCTACACCATCACTATGGCTAGTTACACACAAAGCCCTAATAAACTAGGCACCATAATATATCTTCCAATCCACTGAACTACGGCTTGGTTTGATTTCACTACACGTGAATACGTAGGCAGCCTTTCAACAAAGGCACAACCACCCACATTGACACAAATTCAGAAAGCACCATCATTCCTATCACGACACTGTCATGTTCTCAACAGTTAGCTTTGTCGTCCTTGGGGCTTCTCTTAGGCAGAAGTTCTCCATCCACCCACATAATCCAAATACTTTCAAAAATCTAGCCACCTTTCTATAGTGTGTCCTAGTACTCGGCTCAGTCGAAGACGAGAATCTGTCGGGACTCGATGCGACACCCACTTTGGGAATGTACCCCAAAACCAAACATTCAAAGAGCACTAGACTATAGCATTGCTACTGCTAAGCCTTGTCATGCAAAAACAGTCTCATTACAGACTACTGCAGCCACCCTATAGCACATCCTTCTCATTTCGATGTTCGACTGTGTTGCCACTCGCCTAGGCTACGGAATAGCGCAGCTTAAGAGTCTTGTCATCTTAGGTGGCCCACCCCCTACCGAGTCACAGTCCAACCCCTCGAGAGTCCAAGTCGTGTCTGTCAACTCGTCGTCCTGTCACGTCCAGAGTCGAGTCTATTGGTACCTCCCTCCTCAAATTTTCACTTCAAAATTTGCAAAACATAGCCATTTGAGAAAATCCTTTTCGACAAGGTCAAATTTCGGTCTATTTAAACTGCAAATTTCTTTTCTACCCCTTTCAATTTTGAAAACCTATCTCCTAGCACGTGAGTGGCTTTCAGGATTTCGATTTCAAAACGAAGCAAAACCATTTTCCCCAGCGCAAGTCAGTCTATAGATGCTAACTGCATTTCCTATGTGCTATCTTGCTATATACTATGCATGCTATTTCTGCCTATGTATCTAACATTTCAGGTGCAAGCTAGTGCTTCCCAACGGAACATCAAAAGCGGTGTTTCTCCTGGAATGCTACATCCAAGACGTGATGTGTCGGCATACGGGTACACCCAAGACTTCAGAAGCAAGTCTCCGCGCAGCTACTTTACTCCCCAACACGAGTCAGTGTTTTGCCTATGTGTTACATACAAGTTGTTATGTGTCAGCATACAGGTACACTCCAGACTTCAGAAGCAAGTCCCCGCGAAACTATTTAAATTCCTTAACGGAGTCAACTCTTCCCCAGTATGCTACATCCAAGACGTGATGTGTCGGCATACGGGTACACCTACGCCCCGAAAGGCAAGTTTTACTCCCCACGGAGCATCATCAACGGGTCAGGTACGACTCAAGGCTTCAAAAGCAAGCCCGTACAGCTCGCATATTTCCCCAGCGGAACGCCCGAGGCGGCATTTTCCCCGAAATGGTACGAGACGGGCCCACATATAGGCACGCCTAGGACTTATGCAACAAGTCTGACTCCCCGCGGAGCTATCATCATCAGGATAGGTATGACCCTCTGCTTATGGCTGGCGAGCCCTTCACGCAAGTCTACTGGACTATAAACGACCCGACCGGAAGGCTGCCAGGTCGTAATCCTCGATTGGCCTGGTAGCTACTCTGACTTTCGCCTTGTCCAAGCCTCAGTCAGAGTGGGGGCTCTGTAGACACCCGCATTTTGCCTGCTAGTGTCTATAGCAGTTCCCGACAAAACACCCGATGATGATCGGACGTCAACGTGACTTAATATGCTCGAATACGGACTCGGAATCAATAGTATCCGACGTGGGCGTTTAGCGGAGTGCAAACCTCTCAAAACCGACCTCAAATCCAGGCCCAGTGGGTCGTTCCGAGCAAAATGAGACTAATTTGGGCCAAAACCGACACCAAAAATAAATCCCGTCTTTTGGCGACCGGGTCAAAACCCGGTCAAAGACGAACCCGTCACAAAAACCAGCCTAAGTGCATCTTCTAGAAGCTGGCGCCAAGTCTAAATTCAAATAAAATCAATCCAAACAACAATATCAATTCCTTCCTAAAATAGCTCGATTTGCTTGATCCACTCGATCGAGTGGATTGACCCACTCGGTCGAGTGGAGCGTCAAAAACCGGACCAGATTCATTTCTGAAGGCACTCGACCGAGTGCACTAGGGCACTCGATCGAGTGACCCTAGGTCGTGGGGTTTCTCCTATAAATACCCCCCTTAACCCCATTCATTTCACAAGTTTTTCCCATGCATTCTTAGTCTACACTTTCTACCCTAATCCTACCATAATACATTTCTACTATATTCAATCTTCCACATTCATACACATTCATTTATACACAATCAACACATACACATTCAAAACCCGAGATCAAAACTCGTCAAAGACCCGAGAGCATCCTCTCCCTAACCAAACACACCCTAACTCACCCTACATATCTCGACACTCCCGCGCACACGCCGCTACTACGAGTTCGTTTCCGAGGCCATTTAAGCATGTAGGTTGAGGGTGTCATCAAACCCGGTTTCTTTTTCTCCCTTCTCTTTTTACTGTTTTTTATGTATATTATTATTATTATTATTATTATTATTACTACTACTACTAACCACTAACACTAACCCTTAATTTTGTGCATACTAACATTTTATTTATGTATTCTAACACTAACTTTCATTTTTGTATACTAACACTTTAATTCCGTATTCTAACATCTAACATTATTATACCGTGTATATATACATACTAGTATTTAAATCTCGGTTTCGGATGCGTTTGACTATAATTGTCGCCTAAAGTCCGTCTAATCCCTTTACGAGCAACGACGGAGGTGGAGCCCTTTCGAGGAGCCCCGCCCCAATGTACTCAAGGGCGTGACGTGATCGCGACTAATCGTAGTTGAACATATTCAATCCCATTTTAATTAGTGCGGAACCCGTTGACACGAAAACCGACATCACATAACCCGAAAGGGTTAGTTTCGATGTCGTGACGTAGAGGGAGGCATTCCGTTGCTAATTCAAATTTTCTAACGTAAGCGTTTTCATAAAATCCCGACAACGGTATTATAATCGTACATATACACGATTATAGCACCGGAGGTCGAGTTAAATTCAAATCATGCGATATTTGTATTTAACTCGACCGACCGTCGTTTTCAACCCCAAAGAATGAACGAGTTGATACTCGTACAGGGGCTACTCGACCGAGTACATAGGCCACTCGATCGAGTAGCGTCCATAACACTGGACAGAACCCTTTTCGAGGGGTTACTCGACCGAGTGCATAGGCCACTCGATCGAGTAGCGTCCATATCACTGGGCAGAAACTTTTTTGAGGACACACTCGACCGAGTCAGACTATGACTCGACCGAGTGGGTCCTGTAACCCAGAAAACCGAGGGCCTTGACACACACTTTCAAGCCTCGTCCTTTTATCGACATTAGTCATCACGTGTAAAGACTATCACGTGACTATCCTATTTTCAAAACTCATGCATATCACGGCACCTAAAACGATTTTGATCGACGGTCTCGCGCTATTAATTTTATGTCGACGACTCTTTAGTCGTATCCGTCATATAATTAATTTAGACTCCATTTTTCGAGATGATAAGTCGGGACAAGGCATCGAGATTCGAGATCGGGTTAGCACCACACCTAGGTCTCGAACCTTCGTCCTTTGATTAATATGCAATATAATGCGTAATTAATTAAAGTTCGTCCATTTGCACAACTTACGGTCTAGTTTATATTTATTATATACGGGTCCGTTTCTAGTTAACATTTGCTGTTTATAATTCAATTATTCTATTTTATTGCTCGTTGTATTGTGAATTCCGGGTTGTATTCCGCCCGTGTAATTTGTAATTTATTTACGAGTTTTTCTATTCTTGATGTTTGCCATTTATTGCCTTAAATGAACATCACATGCTAAATCACTTTGACGTGAATCAAGATGCATTAAATGACGTAGTTAACCAATAACTCACATGCTTAGCCCGAAAACGCTGTTTGCATATCATTTAATCGTTTTACTAGCGCGCGCACACGAACACGAACGATGTCTTAGTAGAGGCCGCCATGTGCGGGCGGGGTTGGGTGTCCTTAGTGGGCTTCCCAACACGTACCCTCACCCCTTACTCAGAACCTTGGTTTCCGGATGCCCGAAACCATTGGCGCACGAGAGTCATTCTATATACGAAAGCCGATTTAAACGGTATCGATATTGCAATGCAAAGGGACGAGCCCAATAAACTCTGAAATCGAAGTGGGCTTACTTTGTGTATAGCCCATGACGACATAGAGTGGGCTCGTATGGTTCCGAATAACCACAAAATTCGGTGGCGACTCCAACTTTGACTTAAATTTCGAACCCGAGAACAATCTCACCACGAGATTCATTCGCCTACCCAAACCCGCGCGTGGCCGCGTCGGGGTGGACCTACGTCATGTCCACAGTGACCCTTTGGGTCCTCTGCTTTTTTCTTTGGTGTTACATCCCTTGGTTTGTAAGATCCAGGACTCTTTCGATTTGAGGCTGCAGGCTTGGTACTTGGATGATGGCACCATAGTTGGGGATACCTTGGTTTTGGGGAAGGTTTTGGAGCTGATTTTGGACGATGGTCCTCTTTCGGGACTTCATCTTAATGTCAGTAAAACCGAGATTTTTTGGCCTTCGGAAGATCCTAGGAGTAGGCTCCCTGGTGTCTTCCCCCCTACTATCGCCAGGCCGATGCGTGGTGTCAAAGTCCTTGGTGGGCCTGTTAGTGCGAGTCATGATTTCAGCAGTGAGCTCGTGATGAGTAGAGTGACCAGAACTATCGCGCTTATGGGTTCCGCCGCTCTGCGTGATGATCCGCAGTGTGAGTTGCTATTGCTCCGGGCCTGTACTGGTATCTCCAAATTTTATTTTACTTTGCGTACTTGCCCACCGACTGTTTTTGAGTCGGTTCAGCTTGCTTTTGACACAGCTCTTCGTTCTCATTTAGAACGGGTTGTTATTGCGTCTGGGTGGGGATTTGGGGATTGGCAGTGGCGGCTTGCCACCCTTCCCTTTTTCTTTGGGGGGCTTGGGGTGTATGCTGCTGGAGATGTCCTACATTATGCTTTTGTGGCATCCCGACTGCAATCTGCTGGTTTGCAGGCTACGCTGCTTCGCGCTGCGGGCATACTGACCCCTGGCCCGGCTTTCGATGCGGCCTTGTGTAGGCTTAAGGAGGTTTTGGGTTCTGTTGAGTGTAATCCAAGTGAGATCGCAGCCCCTAAACTTATGAAGTCTTTGGCAGATATATATTTCACGAGGGTTGTGGCTACTGCGGAATCAGATTTCTCCTTGACCTCCCGTCAGGTTGCCTTGTGGAAGTCTCAGCAAGGCCGTCATGCTTCTGATTGGCTCCGCAGTGTCCCTATTTCTGGGATGGGCCAGACTAAGAACGGTCGGACGTACCGTTGTGTGCTTAGCTATCGGTTGGGCATTCCTTTGTTTTCGGTACCTGGGCCGTGTTCTGCCTGCTCTCGGGTTTTTGGCGACGATATTTTTGGGGACCATGCTGTGTCTTGCGCGGGTGTTGTCGGTATTAAACACCGACATAACCTCGTTTGTGACACTCTTTTGGATATCTGTTTCCGTTCCGGGGTCTCGGCTGGGAAGGAGATCGATATTGGCTTAATTGATGATCATGACAGATCCTTGCGTCCTGCAGATTTGCTTCTTTATTCGTGGGACAGGGGGTGTGACGTTTGCGTAGATCTTACCGGGTCTTCTCCTTTGACTCAGTCCGGGCTCTCTGATTTCGCGCCAGGTCATGCTGTGGGTGACGCTGCCCGACGCAAATGCGTTAAGTACAGGGACCTATGTTCAGGGCTTGGGTATGGGTTTTTGCCTTTTTCCTTTTTTTCGCTGGGGGAATTGGAGGCGGATGCTATCGGCTTACTCAAGAGAATTCAAAATTTTTCGATAGCACAGGATGCCGGAGCACGCGCTGCTCCTTTTATTTTTACCAGACTTAGCTTCGCTATAGCTAAGGGGGTGGGGGCCCAGATTGTATCTCGGTTACCCACCAATTTTTTGTAACCTGCTTTTTTATTCATCAATAAAATTCTCCATTTAATAAAAATAAAAATAATAATAATAATAATAATAATAAGGGAGTGGGGGCCCAGATAGTATCTCGGCTTCCCTCTAACTTCTTGTAATTTGTTCTGGTGTTTAATGCAAGTTCTACCGGTTTTATAAAAAAAAATAACAATAATAATAAAAATAACAATAATAATAATAATAATAATAATAAGAACAACAACAACAACAACAAATCATATACGAAGTATATATGTAGTAGTAATATTGAATTCAGTTGTGCTTGGGTTTAAATGAGATACACTTCTTCAAGCAATAATTATAATAGTAAATGGTTATGTTATTTTGCCCAATAAGAGCAAGACACATGGATTTATTAGATGTTAGTATTAGGTAGATAAAGGATTGGAAATGCTTTGTTTGAGATTTAATATAATATATAGATGTAGATGGGGGTGATTAGATGATCGAAGCGACTAATACTAAATAACAAGCAAATAACGAAATCAATAATAATAATGAGCGAATTCAGATAATTAAAACGGTCTCGGATAAGAATTTCCACAACTATTTATCAAATTGATCATAGACTAACAACTTTTACCTACTCTTGAGCAAACTATCGTGGGAAATAAATCCCAAAACTCACGTGAATATTATTTGACTCGAAACGTGATGATCAAATAACCTAATTATCAAACAACCTAATACACGTGATTAAGTTTAATTCAATAATAGCATTACTGAATAGAGAACGATAGAAGTGACGACCAATAAAACACGCGATTATTAGTTCGAATCACAAGTTAAATCTCTCCTTAACCTAGATATGATGAAAGGCATCCAATATTAAGGCTAAAGATCTTTACTTTATCTAACGAGTTTGAACAATTACGGATTCAATCGCCAGAATAACAATAGATTGATAATTGTAAGATTAATTAGCTACTTTAATCCAAACATTCAACAATCATGCAAATATGAACAGAGAAATAACAATACTCAGGAGATAGAATAAAGATGAATTAAACTCTCACAATTGAATAATTAGAAGCTTCAAATCTTAATCCGAGAAGAAGGAATTAGTTACACATGCTTAAAGTTTTCTTCTCTTTTTTTTCTTGTGTTGAACGTAATATGATGGTAATATGAATAATGATTATGCAAAACTAAACTTAACCTAATAATAGTGTCCTAATAATAATAATAATAAAATAGTAAGGCATCCTAATACTAATATTAAAGTTTCCTAATAAAAACAAAGTCTTCAAAACGTAGTAAATTAAGTTGGAATAGGACGATATGCATAACATGTTTCAGGCATCCGGGCAACTCGCATGGCAGTCGCGCGACTCGCCTGGCTCTGGGGTGCCTCGCGCGCGTGTATGCTGCTCTTCACGTTTTCCTCCGTTTCCTTTTCCTCGTTCGGTGTCTTCAACTGGGCTTTCTTCCCTTCATGACTCATCCACTCTTGGCCCAAATCAATGATCAAGATACAAATCCTCAAAATAACTTATATTACATTCATACCAAAATGACACAAATGCGATACAAGACAACCAATTAAGCACTCCAAAATACACAAAAACCGTCGTAATAACTACGACTAAATACGGCCTATCAAATATCCCCACGCTTGAACCTTTAGTCCTCCTCGAGTAAAAATCAAGGAACACAATAAACACAACCATCACCGGTCTAAAATGCGCGAGAATAACATTACACACACCGGCCCTCACTCGTCTTCCACCAAACTCTCTCGTTATGAGACAATGCACAAGTTAATCCACGAGTTGAATGAAACTTAACTCAAATGTTCAAGTGATTAACATACCCAATGCCAAACTATTATCATTGATTCAAATCATCAAAACAAAGGATATTAGCAAATAAAGATAAGCTAATGTCAACATCTAACGCCCCTTATTTCTCCAATCCTAGAATGAATCACATGTGCTACAATGTCACCGGTACATGGTAAAAATGTATACCACAATATTCCACAACCCGCACATGTGATTAATCCTAAACGCCTCTAATAGTTCAATATACCAAACAAATATCACCAATCGCATAGAATATAGTTCTACGACTACACCGCACTGCGATTCTCCTCACCTTAGCAACCTATCCTACCCTTCCGACCTTCTATGTCACCAAACGCCCTCACTCACCTTCTTATGACGCCCACACCAAGAAATGGAGAAAGTAGTAGTGATTTTTTTTCTAATTCCCTCATTTTGCCTATAGCGTCCGCCCTTGCGGATTTTCACTATAACTTTCATTTTTTTCACTCACCCTACTCTCGTGGCACGCAACTCAATTTTTCTTTTTACCCGGAGCGCCCTTTCGGGTTTTCGTTTCGTCCTCGGCCACATTTCCCATTCTTGCCTAGGCGCTCTTTTCGGGTTTTCACCTAGACGGGATTATTTATTTCTTTGTTTTTTTTTCCATTTTTTTTTCCATTTTTCTCTCTTTTTTTTTCTTTTTTTTTGAATTAAAAGACGTAATATGAAATAACTAATATATACAAGATAATTTCCCTCCCCACGTTTGAATAACACATCGTCCTCGAATGTGTGAATTAAGAACAATAAGAGAAATGGGAAGAGAAATACCTCGGGGATTAAGAGTGAGAAGAGGAGCCGGCGTCACGTGACTTAGCTTCACATGCCGCTCTCCTAGATGATCTTGCTTGCTCACAGGCCGCAAGCTCTTTATAAAACTCGGGAGATGGTTCTGAGTAGTCATTAAGGTGCAACTTCAATTGCAATCGATTCAAACACCGACCAAGCTCAGCGGCCAACCTACTATTGTCAACGGATTCTTCCACTCAATCTTCTATAGATTCGTGCCAAGCGCTCCAACGATCAAAATCAGAAGCTACCTCGGGCTCCTCCATTACCGGATCACTAGGCTCGGTGGTCGGCCCAAGAAATTCCTCGTCGGGAGGAAGGTTAAACGCAACTGCAGTAGGCCCCAACGGTAACGGTTTCCCATGCGGATGAGGTAAAATCATGAAATGACGGTGGGACGTGCCGATCGTCTAAATTAGGTGGGAGCCACTAAGCGGTCGGGAAATCATAGTACAACTCTCCATAAACTTCAGATTAATAGTAATGTCTCCCACAACTAGAGAATCCGCCATCTTGGGTAGGCCAAAGAATTGAGCTAGAAGAGTAACCATACCACCCAACGGAATGTTCCCCAATACCGCTTTCTGTTGTTTCTCACAACAAGTCAAGAATATATCGAGCCAATCTGGGGTTCCCAAGCATTCGGGCATCATGACCCACAAATACATCAAATCCACCGTAGGTAAATGTGTCGGTTCACCTTTACAAAGAAATATGGGGTTCAAAAGTCGGTGAACAAAACGAAGGGCGGGGTGACGAATATCAGCATTCTTAACCCCAACGGTCCCATGTGCCCCCCCCATATGCACTCCCAGCTATTTTCTTCCAAAACTGCTCCATCATAGGAGAAGTAGGAGTCAAAAACTCCCCCCCCCCTCGATGCTATACTCAACGCCTCCCTTAATTCTGTAAAGGTCAAATCTCGTGCCGAATTCCAGAGATTAAAAGTCATGTGAGGGGGGTCGTCGTAACGACGTACTTCTAAGGTGGACAAGAATTCTAGTGTATAACGCTTATGCGTGTTCGCGTGAACATTGTAAAATTTAGCTAACCCAATGCGAGTCAATAACATCAACACCTCATTAGCGATCCTGAGCCTCTCTAATGTATAGTTGTCAACAAATTTGGTGGACATGAAAGTCCGATCAAAAAGTTGACGCCACACCGATTTTTGTTTCGTACTTAAATTTTTACGACGACTCAGAACTGACTCACTAGACGGACAATAGACGACTTACCGAGAGTTAACCCAATACCCGACTAACAAACTCGATGCATGGATGACTTACAAACAGCGCACAAACTCGATAACTGACACAGCACAAACAACGGACTTACAGAGATGAAATAGAAGAGAGCGAGATAAGGGAGTTAGAACTTACAGACTCGACAGACACACAGAAACGGAACGGCTACTGACTTGACCCAACACCGGAGACAGACGACACCGGACCCACGTGAGTCGCCCAAGGAACTACGCGACTCGCGTGACGACGGAACAAGCAACCCAGACCAACCCTACAGACCCTTACAGGCAACAGACAACGACAGGAGCACAACTCGGCGACACGGAATGAACAAACAACGATGACCCCTGACCGACGCTTAGTGACGGACGAACTGACCGGCGACAGACCAGGCTGGCGACTCGAACTCCGACGCTGACAGGACTGACTAGACGATGACAAGGAACAGAGACAGACTAGCAGCAGGAACCAAGAGAGAATGAAGGCTGGAGATGAGTGAAGGGGAGGAGATATGGAGTAGAGATTAATGGATTTTGAAGTTGGGGTTTTTGAGATTGAATTGGGGAAGAAGGGAATTAAGGTTTTAGTTTGGGGAAATTGATTAGGGAGAGAGATGAAGAGGGGGAGAGGGAGTCGGTTATGTCATCTCGTTTTTGGAATTTTTTTTGATTTTTTTGATTTTTAAATTTTTTTTAAATAAAAGGAAAAATTGACCTATACAGCGAAGGGGCGCGCGCGAGTCGTATGGATCTCGCGCAACTTCCGCCAATGCCTGAAACATCGCCCTCTTCTCGGTTTTTCTTCAATTTTGCATTGATTTCGAGGGGTCTCCATCCTATTCGCCCAAGGCACATGATAGTTGCTCCGTTCCCTGAAAAATCGATGCTCTCTTCACCTATCAAAACATCAAAAGTTAGTAATAAAAAATAAGTAACAAAACAAACAATAAAGAAACAACGAAACTAATATTACGACCTACGACCCGTAAAGCAAAATTTTACCAGAAAGATCTACAAGACACGGGTTGCCTCCTGGAAGCACTTTTGTTTAATGTCGTTCGCTCGACTGAGCGGCAAGATGACTTAATTTGCAGAAATGGGATCGTAGAGAGTCAAACTCTCTGTAACATCCACTATTTTCCTAGCGCTTTTATCTTTTCTGCTATGACTTCGTCATAACTCTATCCCATTTCGGCGTTATGTTTCATCATTTTTCCAACCATTATTTCCCATTTTTGAGTCTTAAGATATTTATTTTTATTTTAAAAGATTTTAATTTTTTTAAATCTATTTATTTGATTTTCTTCGTAAACTAATTGTTTTCCGCGAGGAATTCTACTTCTCTGCGAATTAACGTTTTAGGCCCGGATTTAAGCTATCTCTTTTCCTACAAATGTCTAATTATATTTATATAATATTTTCAACTAAGGAATATTTTTATTTACGAAAATTTGGCCGTCAATGATGTTATTACGAAGTTTCCTAAGTAATTATTTTCCAACGCGAGGTTTACTCGAATTGCTTTGAAATACCTTTAACTATTTTACGATTATTCTTTTTATCAACTTACAAATTATTTGAGACATTTTCCCCATGATTTGGACCAACACATCTCCTTGTCACACCCTTACTACGTTTTCTTTATACGTTTCATTTTATAAACGTAAAGAGATAATTCTTTTCTTTTCATTTATTTGGTACATAATGAACAAACTTTTGGTGCTCCCTTCCTCACTTTTGTTTGGCCATATGAAGTAAGAGTGGCATTGTTTTCACCAAACTTTTAATATCATTCGTGCTTAAAACCATCCATTTCCTAAAACATTCATTTTGTTAATTAAATAAAAAAAAACTCCTTCCTTTTTCCCTTAAAACCGTGATATCCATCAACATTTAAAGGCTGATTCTTGCTTCAATTCGAGTCATAATCGTCTCACTTTCATCGTCGAATTAATCCTTAATCCGATCCTTTCGTTAAGGTATAATCGATGTTGTTTTCGATCGTTATTCACCTTAATTTTCTTAGTTTTTCTCATGGTATTTTTCTGCCATGATTTTCGTGTGTTGTAGGATTTTTGGACGATCCCGATGCCGATGAATATATTATCGATTCAGATTTGGATTAGAGGTAACGTCGATGTTACTCGGTATTGCATGATTTTATTTGTTTAATTACATGTATATTTTTATATTTTATTTTTCATAATATATGTATGTCATATAATCTGGAAAATTTTTAAAAGTTGAAAATTTGTATGTTTCGGTATTTTTCGTCGCCTTTACGAGATTAACGATTAAATTGCTATATTAATTTGTCAAATCGTAATATTTGGCCTAAACTTGTAATATATGAATATATTCTGTAAAAATAAGGTTTTTGATGATTTTTGATAATTTGGTATATTTTTTCTGATATTTTAGATATCGATTATTGAATTATTACCGTTTACGGACAAAAATGATTAAAAACCAATTTTTTATTCTAACACTTAAACATTTTATTTTAATCTAAAATTTGATGTGGATAATCTTTCTGATGAAAAAGAGTTTTCTGAGTTTTTTCATATTTTTTTCGGATTTGCTAAGTGGGTGAATTAATTAATCACTTTAAATCATCGTTTATCTTTAAAACCGTGTTTGTCGCTTTAATTTCCGATTTCTGGTCTTTGTTTTAAATCTAGAAAAAAAAAATTGTTTCTGATGTTTTCATGATAAAATGTATTTTTATGATTTTCAGTGCTTTAATAAAATGTTAGGAACGACAAGTTTTATTAAGGGAATCATTAATTATTTTGGAAACGGGTTTTAAAAGACGGTTTTAAATGAATTTGTTAAATCTGGAATTTTGGAAATCTGGAAAAGTTAGTAGTTTCTGGAAAATAGTGATTTTTAAGTTTAATAATAATTTTTGGATATTAAAACTTAAATTGTTTTGTAATTACTATTTTTATTAATCATTATTGTCGAGATTAGACAATTAACGAGAAAACCCTTTACAAACTGCGTTTTAGGATTCAGGAAAACTTATTTTTATGGACAGAATGTCCATAAATCTGTTTTAGCTATTTTACATAATTTTTGTACTATTTATCTAAGTCTTTAATTAATAATATTGATTTTTGGACAAAATTATGATTTATCGTTAAAATGTCCCGTTCCACCCAAATGACTTGTTTTTTCAGCAATTTTGAAGATACTTAAATCTGAAACTTTATAGGTTAAATCACCCCTTATCATATTCTAAATTTATTTAATGGTTTAATTAAATAAAAGACGTTAAAAGATTTATTCTTACATTTGCCGTAAAATCCTATTTCTGTTCGTATTGTCGAAACTAATAACAATTAGGGAATTTTAGTTTTATAAATTTTGAAAATACCCGGCCTGATTAATAGCATTAAAATGTTTGAGACATTTTTAATCACTTTATAAACATTCGTGTGATATTTCAATAATTTCATAAACCCAAATGTTCTCATTTTAACAATTAATATCGTCAAGGCCGAAAGTATTAGTTTTATAAATCTATATCGTTTACTAAAAATGTTTTATTAGTATGAACTAATATTCTCGATATTTTGATACGATGCTATTTTTAGTAAGTTTCTAAAAATAGAAAGTTTTCTCTTTTGGAAAGTGATCTTTTTTCCGTTTTTGTTCACTTATTATTTATAATGATTATATATTTTGAATATTGATAATGACTTTGTTTTGGAGTTATGGAATAAGTATAAGTGTGGGGTTAGAGTAATACAGTCTAGGATGTACTGTTTTGCCATCAACTATAAGGCTGGTGTATCCATTTGGGATGCATTGGTTGTTGAACTGGATACATTTGGTGTCGAGGAGTATATGTGCATTGTGCCCTTAAGCTAGATATTGCATCATGTTAGTCGTCGTCAGTTGATTTGGATACATTTGGTATCTAGGAGGGGTGTATATTACTTAAGCTAGGACCTCGTATTTATAAGTCGTCGTCCTATTATGGTTGAGTTGCCTAGTTAGAGACCATGAATCTTCGCTGCGTGTGAACTTGGTGTCTGAGTTCTCGAAGCTAGTTTTTAGTATATCCCTAGTGAAAGTCTAGCCTTGTGTACACTAGCTCTATCCATAACGTCATTTTGAATATTTTATTATTATCGATATAATTTGGTTTGCAGGTTGGCAAATGTTTTATGTTTTCTTCGGAAAACTCGTTTTTATTATATTGTTTCGACACGTGAAGATTTTCACTGAAAGTTTATTCTATTATAATGTTTTATTGTTTTCCATTTTACTATTTTTCTATAATAGTAATTACAGTTTTAAAATCATGTTATACGGCTGGGAGAACGTTGACGTTACTCCCCACTGATTGTGCCTGTTATGTTTTTAACATGGCAGATATACATGTTTACTTCGGGTGTGGGCTAACGAGTAGTTGTGGATCCTGCTTGTTTAATTAAATAATGCTGTCTTATGGATTGTTCAAACCCGTTTATGGGTTATTTTTAAATTTTGGTCATTTTTATTTATGGCCTATTCTTTGACTTTACCCTTTTTAATTTACTAAAGCATAGTTACAGTGTGTTTTAATCCCGACTCTACAGTGTTTCCGCCACTGTATCGCGTTAGATTTTCTAGGGGATTACACTCTCCACCGTCTCAACTCAGAACCCCTCGTAGTACGGTTTTAAACGTTGACAGTTCACTTTCAGAACCTTATATGTATCCAAGCTACGTACCTCAATAGCTCCATGATGTGCTACATCTGTGACTTCATACGGTCCTACCCAACGTGAACGTAGTTTACCGGGAAATAGTTTGAGAGGTGACAGAAAGAGGGCACTTTTTGACCAACAATGAATTCTTTTCTCGATATCATCTTGTGATGTAAACGTCTCATCTTTTCCTTGTAAATCGCTGCGTTTGCATAGAAATCATTCCGAATCTCCTCGAGTTCTAGTAGCTCCAATTTCCGGCTTTCACCTGCTCCCACCAAGCTTGTATTGAAGCTCTTGATCGCCCAATAAACTCGATGTTCTAACTCTACAGGAAAGTGACACGGTTTTCCAAACACTAACCGATATGGAGACATCCCTATGGGTGTCTTGTAAGCGGTATGATATGCCAACAATGCATCCTCTAAGCGTTGACTCCAATCCTTCCAATTAGGATTAACTATTTTCTCCAAAATAGATTTCACCTCTCTATTTGACACCTCGGCTTGCCCGTTAGTTTCCGGGTGATACGCGGTCGAAACTTTGTGGGTCACAAAGTATTTCTTCCACAAAGCGCCAATGGTTCTATTGCAGAAATGCATTCCACGTTCACTGATTATGGCTCTAAGAAATCCAAACCTAACAAATATGAAAGACTTGATAAAATCTGCAACCACTTTAGAGTCATCAGTTTTCGTGGGTATCGCTTCTACCCACTTCGAAACATAATCAAAAGCGAGTAATATATAAATAAATCCAGAAGAATTAGGAAATGGTCCCATGAAATCGATCCCCCACACATCGAATATTTTACAATAAATAATGGGGGTTTGGGGCATTTCATTTCGCTAGGATATGTTCCCCACCCTTTGACAGTGGTCACAAGACTTACAAAACGCATGCGCATCTTGAAACAGATGTGGCCAGTAAAGACCACAATCGAGTACCTTATTCGATGTTCTCTTGGACCCAAAGTGTCCACCACATGCATGAGAATGACAAAAGGTGAGAATAGAGGACATCTCACTCTCGGAAACACATCGCCTAATGATCTGATCAGAGCAATATTTCCACAAGTAGGGGTCATCCCACACATAATACTTCGTGTCACTGTGAATCTTATCCTTCTGAGTTTTAGAAAAACGAGCCGGAAACTTGTTAGAGACCAAGTAATTAACAATATTAGCATACCAAGGTTCTAAAGTACGTAAAGCAAATAGAGTTTCATCATTAAAAACTCCTTTATCGACTCTAAACCGTGGTCATGGTCATCATTCAAAACTAACCGACTTAAGTGGTCTGCAACCACATTTTCTGCACCTTTCTTATCCTTCACTTCGACATCGAACTCACTAAGGAGGAGAATCCAACGGATTAGCCTCGGCTTGGCCACCTTCCTCCATCATCAAGTAACGAAGTGCAGCATGATCTGAATAAATAACAACTTTAGTACCAAGCAAGTAAGAACGAAATTTTTCAACAGCAAAGACAACCGCCAACATCTCCTTCTCAGTAGTAGAGTAGTTGCGTTGTGCATCATTAAGGGTCGTAGAAGCGTAATGAATAACATGAGAAGCTCTCCCATCCTTTTGATCCAACACCGCCCCTAAAGCATAATCACTCGCGTCACACATGATCTCGAAGGGAAGAGACCAATTAGGTGCTTGAATGATCAGGGCGGTTGTGAGACGAGTTTTCAACTCATCAAATGCCTTCTTACACACCTCATCAAAAATGAAGTCAACCTCCTTTTGCAACAATTTGCACAATGGTTATGGAAAAATCCTTAATGAACCTTCGGTAAAAACATGCATGTCCAAGAAAAGAGCGAACTTCGCGCACGTTAGTAGGATAAGGTACAATCTTAATTGTATCAAATTTCGCTTTATCTACCTCGATCCCCTTTCCCCGACACAACATTTCCCAAAACTATACTCTGCTCAACCATAAAGTGACACCTTTCTGAGTTAAGCACAAGGTTAGTTTCAACACAACGCTTCTAAACTAGCGATAAATTATGTAAACATGCATCTAAAGAATTACCATGCACAGTAAATCATCCATAAATACCACAATAAAATTCTCCACATATTCGGAAAAAATACTCATCATGTAGCGCTGAAATGTTGCGGGTGCATTACACAACCCGAATGGCATGCGTCGGTATGCAAATATGCCAAAAGGGCATGTAAAAGTAGTTTTCTCCAGATCCTCAGGAGCAATTGCTATCTGAAAATAGCCTGAATAACCATCCAAAAAGCAGTAATATGCTTTGTTTGCGAGTCTCTCAAGCATATGATCAATGAAAGGGAGAAGAAAATGGTCTTTCCTAGTTACCGTGTTCAGCCTACAGTAATCTATACACACTCTCCATCCATTCTGGACTCGAGTAGGCACTAAACCCCCATCCTTATTCTCTACAACCGTGACCCCACTTTTCTTAGGGACAACCTGAGTGGGGCTAAGCCACTTGCTATCAAAAATAGGATAGATCATACCTACTTGCAGAAGTTTTAATATCTCCTTCTTCACAACCTCCATCATAGGAGGGTTCAACAGTCGTTGCGGTTGCCTTACCGGTCGTGCCTCATCCTCTAGCAAAATCCAATGCATACAAGTCGATGGACTTATGCCCTTGATGTCGGCAATGGTCCAACCAATAACTTGCTTATTCTTCTTCAACACCTCCACCAACTGCTTTTCTTGTTCCTTGGTGAGCTTACTAGAGATAATTGCAAGCAATGTATCTCCCTCACCAAAGAACACATACTTCAAGTGATCCGGGAGTAGTTTCAGTGGTACAACTGGTGCCTACAAAATAGATGGTAACAAAGTTTCACTAGGCATTGTTAGTTGTAATGAAGGTGGGACCGTGTGCACAAATGACACCCCGGTCAACTCAACCGATGTTTCCTGCAAGTTAGCAGGCATTAAATCATCAGACTTCTTCTTTGCTATACCGTTCTCAATCACGACCTGCAACTCATATGGATTATCCAAATCGAAAGTTTCCTGCACTAATGGCTCAAACACATCAATAAGACATAAAGAATGGTCCTCGGTGGGGAATTTCATAGCATTGAAGATATTATACTCCACCACCTGACCATCAAACTCCATAGTAAGAGAACCGCTACAAACATCAATCTTGGTTTTCACAGTTTTCATAAAAGGTCTCCCTAACAGTATAGGGGCAGCATGTCTATCGTGCTCCATGTGTGGCATATAAAAATCCGCAGGGAAAATCAATTTATCAACAATGACCAAAACATCTTCTATGACTCCCTTAGGATAAAAGTTGGATCGATCCACTAATTGAATGACAATATTCGTTTTACTCATGGGTCTAAGTTTAAGTGACTAATAGATGGAATAAGGAATCACGTTAATCGAAGCACCCAAACTAACATAGCTCTATGAAATTCTGTGTCTCCGACAGTACAAGGTATTGTGAACATGCCCAGATCTCCACACTTAGTGGGCAGTTTCCGTTGAAACACGGCCGAAACATGTTCACTTACCTTCACCTTCTCGATTCCCTTAAGCCTATTATTTCTCTTCATGGTATAAAGTTCTTTAAAAAACTCTTAGCATATCGAGGGACACTTTTAAGCAACTCTAAAAGGGGAATATTTACCTCACATTTACAAAAGGTTTCGTAAACATCATTGTCATGCTTCTTTTTGTGAGTATCCTTTAATGCTTCGGGAAAAGGTGGTGGAGGATCGTGGATTTGAACCGAAGGTGCCTTAACTGTAGAACTCGGCACCACTTTGTCATCTTCGATCACATGTGCACTCCCGTCACCAGCAACCATTTCATCTTCCTCTTGGATGGCAACTTCCTTAGATCTAGCTTTAGGCTTCTCGGCCTCAACTAATTGTCATCCATTCCTCAAAGACACCGCACTCACAATCTTCTTAGGGTTTTCTACCGTTTGAGATGGTAGACCGCCCATTTGTCCCGCTTCTAACTGATTGATTGCGGTTGCTAGTTGACTCACTTGAGTCTCAAGATTCTTGAAATTTTGGTTATTTTCCGCTCGATCTTGAGTAACACTTACAGTGAGTGCCCTAATCATGTCCTCCGTGGACATTGATGAACTTGGTGTTGCTTGCTGTTGTGGCACTTGTGGTGTGAACTGTTGTCCTTGAGGTCGTGGAATGAATTGACCTCTAGAAGGGCCACTTGATTGATAACCTTGAAAATTACCCATCGAAAGTTAGGATGACTTCTCCATCCTTCATTGTAAGTTTCGGAGTAAGGATCCCATTTCTTCTTATTCGAGGTGTTATCCCAAACATCATTCACCTTTTCAGAACCACCCTCTTGCACATAAGGGCATAAGTTACTAGGAAGTCCCTCCGTGGAGCATATACCGCACACAGTAGCATGTTGCCCACCTCTCATCATAGCTTGGATCGCCGATGTTAGGCTATCGACTTTCTATTCAAGGTTTGAGTTAGAGTTCAATGAGCTTACAACGCGCTTCGAATTTCTCCTAGCATAATCCCTTGAACTTTCCGCTAGGTCAGTTATAATATTCCATGCTTGCGTCGGGTTCTTGTTCACTATACCACCGCCACTATCCGAGTGAATCATGCGACTATCCTCGGGTGTAAGTCCTCCACAGAAATATAGCATAAGATCCTGGTCCGAATACCCATGATAGGGACAACTAGCACATAATTGCTTGAATCTCTCATAGAACTCGTACATGGTTTCCCCGTCTCGTTGTTCCACATTGCTAATGGCTTTCTTCAAGTGTGTGGAACGGGACGGTGATAAGTACTTCTCTAGGAATGCCTTCTTCATTTCCACCCAGGTTGTGACACTATTAGGTGATAGATAGTACAACCAATCTCTTTCATTCCCTTTCAATGAAAAGGGAAAAGCTCGTAGCTGCAGTTGTTCGTCAGTCACACCAGCCAACTTCATACTAGAACATACAATATGGAAATCCGAAAGATGTTTATTCAGATCTTCGATGCTCGTTCCATTGAAAATGGGTAGATGATGGATCAGACCCGATTTTAATTCAAAAGTTGCTCCTTCGGCTAGAGCTAAAAAAGTAATGTCTAACGGTTGAACCGCAGGATCAGGAGCTGTGAGCTCCTTTAGAGTACGTGTCTCCCTTGCCATAATTACTTCGTCTTCAGATTCGGGTACAGACTCCGGTGTGGACTCTAGATCGCTTTCGGGCTCGGGTTGATCAAAGATGATTAATTCGCTATTATTACCCTATCTCCTCCTGAAAATGGAACGTTCGATCTTTGAGTCGAAGGACTCGAGTGGATTGTTAGTGGAACGAGTATTATGTATATGCTAGCGTACCTAAAATAAAAAAATTAAAAATTAAAAATTAAAAACACCGAAATTAACTATTGCCTCCCCCAGCAATGACGCCATGATTTGGTGAGCCGAAGTCGTATGCTCTCAAAAATACTATTTATGCACTTATAACCACAAAACTAAACCAATAGCGTCGGGAAATAAGGGTTGATCCACAGAGAAGGCGAATTAACTTAAGTGAATTAAAAATAAGAATTAATAACTAAGAATGGGAGGGTGATTGGATGATCGAAGCGACTAAAACTAAATAACAAGCAAATAACGAAATCAATAATAATATCGAGCGAATTCTGATAATTAAAACGGTCTCGGATAAGAATTTCCACAACTAATTATCAAATTGATCATAGACTAACATCTTTTACCTATTCTTGAGCAAACTATCGTGGGAAATAAATCCCGAAACTCACGTGAATATTATTTGACTCGAAACGCGATGATCAAATAACCTAATTATCAAACAACCTAATACACGCGATTAAGTTTAATTCAATAATTGCATTACCGAATAGAGAACGATAGAAGTGACGTCCAATAAAACACGCGATTATTTGTTGGAATCACAAGTTAAATCTCTCTTTAACCTAGATATGATGAAACAAATCCAATATTAAGGCTAAAGATCGTTACTTTATCTAACGGGTTTGAACAATTACGAATTCAATCGCCAGAATAACAATTGATTGATAATTATAAGATTAATTAGCTACTTTAATCCCAACATTCAACAATCATACAAATATGAATGGAGAAATAACAACACTCAAGATATAGAATAAAGATGAATTAAAGTCTCACAATTGAATAATTAGAAGCTTCAAATCTTAATCCGAAAAGAAGGAATTAGTTACACATGCTTAGGGTTTTCTTCTCTTTTTCTTCTTCTTTTGAACGTGATATGATGGTGATATGAATAATGATTATGCAAAACTAAACTTAACCTAATAATAGTCTCCTAATAATAATAATAATAATAATAATAATAAAATAGTAAGGCATCCTAATACTAATAATAAAGTTTCCAAATTAAAACAAAGTCTTCAAAATGTAGTAAATTATGTTGGAATAGGACGATACGCGTAACATGTTTCGGGCATCCGGGCGACTCGCTTGGCCTGGAGAGCCTCGCGCGCATGAATGCTGCTCTTCACGTTTTCCTTTGTTTCCTTTTCCTCGTTCCGTGTCTTTAACTGGTCTTTTTTCCCTTCATGACTCATCCACTCTTGGCCCAAATCAATGATCAAGATACGAATCCTCACATTCATACCTAAATGACAGAAATGCGATACAACACAAGCAATTAAGCACACCAAAATACACAAATACCGTCGTAATAACTACGACTAAATACGGCCTATCACTAGGGTTCCCTATCCATAGAGTGGGGGCATGAGCCTGAGTTCGTCTGAATGCCATAGCTTCAGACGATAATGGCTAGGATCCCCCATCCTTAGAACGAGGGCATGAGTCCAAGCCTGAAAATAACTAAGTACAGAACAAGGAAGCAAAGCTTAAAAAGAAACAAGAAAGTGCATAAGATAAGGACGCCTCAGGCGCAAAAGTTAAGATTTACAAGACGAAAAGTGTGAATGTTTAAAAACACAAAATAAGGCGACGATTATTCAAATCGGAAGCCGTCCCTAAAAGGATCGAGCGCACCTACTACAAAAGAAAAAGAAAGATAGAGCCATAAAGCATATGAGGCAGTATCATGCCACTGGTTGCCAAAGGGTAAGTGATGAAGATCCAAAAAAGCCTCAGAGGGGAGCCGATCTAGCTGTATCGTCGGCTACACCCTCATCCCAGCTCTAGAGGCACAAGAGGCTAAAGAGGACGACTGTCTGCTTTCCCATTTGGGAGGAGAAGACGGCTCAGCAGCAGCCTCCCCAGAAACAGCGACGTCCTTGGCCTCGTCGGCATTTTTCGCCTCCACCCTCTCTGCATCCAGACGTTTGTAGATGATATCGTAGCGAGCCAAGGTATCACCGCTAAAGCGAGACATTACAACCTAGCCCTCAGCATAGCCGACGCTGAAAGCCTCATTGGCCTCCGTTTCCATGGCAGCAAGCTTAGCCCTGGTTTTCTCTTCCTCCGCCCTCAGAGAAGCGTTGAGCTCTTGGGCAACAACAAGCTCCCCCTTAACCAAAGTCATTTGATGAGTTGCAATCTCCAGTTGCTTCCTCAGACTGTCACTCTCAGCCAGGGATTTGCTAAGGTCCTCCCCTTGTGCCATTACCTTCTCTTCTATCACCTGCAGTGTCTGGCGGTGTTCCAAAGCCTGACGGCGCGCGCTAGCAGTGTCATCCAGGGCCACCTTAAGGTTGGCATTAGCCTCCACCTGGGCCGCCTTGAACCTAGCCTCAACCTCTAGGCTCTTTTCCTCAACCTCCTTAAGCTTCACCTCGGCCTCGATACGTCTGGAGTCAGCCACCTGAAGATCATCCTTCAGAGAGTGAAGGGCCGAGAAGTCAGAGGCAAGCTTCAGAAGGGAGTGGTCTATCCTATGGAGGGCGTCAAGCGCCTCAGCGGTCTGACGATGATTGGCATCAAACTGGGTACCAAGTGACCGCGAGTCGGCGCTGGTAGCATCCCCAGGGACGTCAGGAACCACGTGGTTGCCACCCGGCGCCATGCCTCCAACTTCTTTAAAAGTTCTGAGGAAATTAGAAAAGGTAGGCCCTGAGAGAGTGGGAAGAACAGCACCCAGGGCAGCCTCCACGTTCTTCTGAATCTCCTGGTCAAAGGACGCCTCCAAGCCCTCAGCAACTTGCAGATTGTCGACAAGACTTGGCGGCTGCAGAGTTTGGACCAGGGGTACCCCAACCGGCAAAGGACCCGTCTCTAGACCAGCAACCTGTTTCTCAGTCAATGGGGGAAGGGGTACTTGAGCCATCGTCACCACAGGGTTTGGTCCCCGGGGCGAAGTCACTGCCTCAAAGCCCCTCGGCGTCTCTTCAGGGCCGGCACGACTGGTCAGAGTGGTCGCCCCTCCCCAGAGTGAGCTGAGCTCCTGGTCGTCGGACGTTTCGACTGCGGCACATGGAGGGTGGGCTGTTTCCTCTTAGACTTCGCAGCCTCGGCCTTGTAATAATGCATAAGTGAGGGGGCTCAACCTCGAGAAGTTCAGGACGGGAGGAGAGAGGAGCGAGCTGGGAATCAACTCCCAAAAGCTGAAGTTCCTCCGGTGACCAAGTGGCGGTTTTAAGGTCACCTGCAAGAGTTAAGAAGAGAAAAACATCAAAAACCAGTAGTTTAACAAATAAGGAACATGAAGGGTACACCTCCAACTACCTGGGTTGGGAGAGCTACACATTCTCAGTCTCGCCAGATAAGGATTGGACGAGATCAGATCAAAAGGGGGAAGCTAGACAACGGGCATCGCTTTTTCCTTTTTACCAACCCTCTCCACCACCGCCTTAAATAGATTTCGGACGACCACAATATCTCGCTCCTAGGATGACTCATCTAGAAGGGCGCGTCGGTGAGGTCCCAACTCATGGTGTTTCTCCATGTACGGACGGACCCGGTCTTTGAATGAGGTGGGGAAGGGCCAGATCTCGGCGGACTGGACATAAAAGAACCTACCCTTCTAGTCATGACAGCTGGAGATGGTAGGATAAACAGTGACGTAATTTCCCAGACGGCACAACGCCTAGTAGCGGGAGGACGGTAGGGATTTCAGAAACATCATGGACCTAAAAGCGTCCACGGTAGGATGGTACCCCTTGAACAAGGAGACCCAACAAAAAGAAACGACATAACGAATGGCTCGAGGAGTCATCCGGGCCAACATCCTCCCAATGAAGAAAGGAAGGGGGAACCTCAAGCCAAACTTAAGGTCCTCAAGATAAATCGCCACCCGTCCCGGCGGAGGGTTACACGATGTTTGTCCTTCAACCGGCAGTTCGTAGGCGTACCCCTCCCCTAATGGGTACAAAGCCGCCGCCCTAGCCATTAAACCTCCTTCCAATACACTCTACCGCCAAGAAGATTCGACAACGGTGGGCGGGGGTGGTTGGGTCTCTAAGGATGCCTCAGGAGTCATCTTACGATTTCCCCGCCGAAGACGTTGAGGACAAGGCTCGTCCACGTCGTCGTCCTGTGGACGAGAAGGCGAAGCTCCCGCCTGCCCCCCTTCGGACGGCACCTCCTCCACGATAAAGTGTTCTCAGGAGGAGGGAAGGACGGCGCGAATAGGGATCAGAGATACCATGTCGTCCGCCGCATCCTTCACCGGCGACCCAGACGCCGCCTCCCCATCAGAGGGAGGAACCCTTTCTTCAAAATGAACGGTTCGGCGGCGAGTAGACATAATCGGGGAAAGAGAAGAGAAGGGTAGAGAAAGAGAGATCAAGGAAGAAGAACTGACCAACGGAAGGCCGGCAATTGAGAAATAGCCAACTGAAGGCAGGAGTCCAGAAGCAGCCGGCAAGATGGGGGAAAAGCGAAGAAAGGTTGAGAAGACAAGAAAGAGAGAGATAAAGAAAATTTGGTAAATAAAGAAGAGTAATTAAGAGGGGAGAGCACCTATTTATAAGAAAATAAGTGTCAACCTCAAACCTACTAACCTCCTGCCAAATGTCAGTCATTTAAGCTGAAATGACAAGTATGGGAAACCACAAAAACGCACATGGAAAATTGCAAAATGCATGGAGAGAAAGGCGCATTAAATTCAAATTAAAGTGTGTTTTCATTAATTTGGAGGTACAAGGCAAGGGTACACATTGAAGGACAGGCCCCAAAAAGCTATGCGAGGGCAGGGACCCCGTACAAACACCCGACAAGCGAAAGAAAAAGAAAAAAAATACAACTACTAAGTTAAGGGGCGCGAGGCCACCTATAAAGCTAACCACTAAGACGGCTGACCACCGCCACCAAAACAAAGCCATTATCGCCGCCAGAAGACATATGTCTTGCAATCCCCCTACGCCCAAAATGTTAGCCACCTTCACCAACAAAACAAAAGCGCGACTACACCACGCCCAGAAGGCGCTCAGCTGCCAGGGAGGTGACGCCCATACGCCACTCAATAGGCGTTGGCAAATTGCTCCCAAAGAGCCTCCTCATTTGAATCCTCCCTGGGAATAGGAGGAGGAGAGCGAGGAGCAGGTGGACTCGCCGGGCTCACCGACGAAGGGGGCCCAGACGAGTAAGGGGGAGAAGAGGCCCTGCGAGGGGGGGGGGGAAGAGTAACTGTTGTCCTCCTCCTCCGAGTCGAGGAAGCAGTAGTCGATGTGAACGTGGGGACGGCGGGACCCCCGCCGGGCAAATCCAGCAAAAGGGCGGTTGGCACGAACCGGCCAACGGTCCCCTCTCGCTTGGCCAACAAGACGGTCCCGGCGTCTGAGAGGTACCCTTGATGATAAATGGACGATCAAGAACACTTGGGTGTAGGCGAGGACACCTCACCCTTTTGGAAGAGCCAGTCGGCACGTTCGAGGAGCTGGCGTTGGACATTTTTAGAGAGAGAAAATCGAAGAGTGGGGGGAGGATTGGAGGGCAAAACAGATCAAAAAATGGCAAAAAAAAACCCTTTTATAAGCCAAAATGGGGCATTAATGATCATCAACTACCCTAGACACAATGATTACCTAGGAAGCCATCCATTGGGCAAGAGAAATTTTTCTACTTCCCAATGAGGAAGATGAGGGGACAACCCCTGAAAACCCCCCATCCAGAACATGCAGCCAGAAGGAGCTGTTGGCTAACCCCAATGTTGAGACATCAGCCTCATGTCAACGACTTGGCAATTGATGGAGGGCTTACTCCAGCCAGCTAGCCTTAGCCGGCCGACACCTCCCTAACGTGTCCTCATCGGCCAACAAGGGACCCCGTTTCCCGTGAGCCCAAGGGGGAACCTTGTCAGCTAACAATGTTTGGACGACAAGCTTGCCGTCAGGAAGACCTCGAACCTATAAATATGAGGCCACCTTCCACCAACCAAGGGTACACAAATTAGATACAGAAAATACTTATCTCACTAGAATAGATGTAAAATCCCACCCTTAGACTAAATATCATCCACAATCTCGGTACTGACTTGAGCATCGGATAGGCAACGTCGGTGTGACGTCCATCTGCACCGCCCAGCGCCCCGAGTGAGACCGACCCGATTTCATCGCGGCGGCCACCCACGCGGCCCCCTCCAAGTCGGGAGCCGGTCCGACCTCGCGTTCGGGGCGATGTTTCGGACCTCGATTCGAATGACGATTCGGACTTGTACTACACAGGTGCAGGCACCCGTGTTTCTATTGGAATCGATCGAGTCGTGGTTGTAAATGTTTAAAGGCCGATATGTTTGGTAAGGCGACCTTTTTAGCGAACCGAATTCGTTGCCGATTTGTGGAGTCGCCACTGAGTCAATTATGGGGACTCGAAAACCGTTCAAGTCAACTTTGATCCTTAGCCCGCTCAAAGTTGAGTGGCACGGGACCTAAATATAAAGACTTGTACCCTTAAGCACTCCATACCTGGAATGACTCTCATTGCCAATGGTTTCGGACATCCGAAAACCGTCGATTTTGAGTAACGGGTGAGGGTACGTATTGGGAAGCCAACGTCCGCTAGACATCGACACCCAATCTCGCCCGCACATAGCGGCCTCTATTAATCAATCGGTGAGCTGATAATTTTATTCCTTTGTTATGGCGAAAGTACTGTAACATCTGTTGTTTTAACCCTATGTCTTTGCTATGTCGGTTGTTTAAGGACAAGTAACCTTTGTCGTCGAAGTAGTTATGTTTCCATTCTTGTGTGCGATTTCGCGTGACAAGCAGGCCAAGAAAAGATTCACATAGAAGAGTAGAGGTTACTAGTATTATACGTATTAGCAAATCACTTTTAACGTGATAATACGGATATTAGTCATTCTCGTGGTATACCTTACATGGTATTCTGCTTAAGATGCGTCTGCTCGGTATTAATAGGGATGCGTTGAACCGTGTACGGTGAGCACCGGGACTAATACGGAACCCGACCATCGTTTTGTTCAGTTTTAGCTTATTTACGTATTGAATTCCGTGTTAGGTGATTTAACATGCGATTATAAGGTCAGAAAATAATAAATCATACGAAAGTTGTAAATGCGAATGTAAGTAAATCACGTAGTGAGGAGTTGCACCCTCGGAGTATACGCTAAAAGGGACACGATGCATAGATAGTTGAGAATGGATCTCAGAACAACTCGGGTGTATTTTGGGTGTTTTAGTGTTTATGGTTGAAGTTGGGACGTTACGTATGTTTATAACGTGCCATGGACCTAGTGTCCACGTTTGACATTATCCTAGTGCATAGGAGAAAGTACAGAAATGTAAAGTTTTGTTTAGATGACAACCTACTGACGATTCGACTTCGAAGGGTGGATCCTCCTAGCTTGCCTTGTGATTTTGGCAGAGTTCCATTCCCACTTGCTGGTTCTGCGGCTAATCTGGCAGAGCTCCGTTGCTAGACTCGGAGTAGCTAGTCGAACACAGGCACCTCGGGATCGAATGGAGTGCTCGACGGTGAGGAGTAGCGTCGATTCGCATATCGGGACTACGATAGAGTTGATCGTTGGCTTTGGGTGTCGGAGTGCAAGCCCAAGCTAAGAAACTCGTAATGAGTAAAGGGAGAAGAGAAGAGGAATTTGTGTCGAATGAATGAGGTGAGGGAGGGTATTTATAGTTTTTTGCGCGGTTCAATTCGCCCAGATGGACGCCTGAGTCTAGGCGCACTAGAACTCAGGCGCCTGGGGTCGTGCGCACAAGGAGTAAGACGCTCGGGGTTAGGCGCCTGGGATTTTGAAATTAGGATTTCGAAACTTTCCAAAACCGAGAAGACGTGTATCATTCATTATCTTGGAGGTTAAGTCTTCCCCTTACTGTAGACACCCACATTTTGACCGCCAGGTGTCTATAGTAGTTTCCGACAAACACCCGATGATGATCGGACGCTAACGTGCTTTAACGTACACGGAAATGGGCTCGAAATGATGGACATTTGGCCTAGGCATTTTAAGGAGTACAAATCTCACAAAACCAACCTCAAATTCAGGCCCAGTGGGTCGTTTCGAGTCAAATAACACTAATTTGGGTCGAATCCGACACCAGGGGTAAAACCGTCTTTTAGCGACCGAGTCAAAACCCGGTCAAAGACATTTCTCGAAACTCGTGAGTCCACCGTGACGTCTCACACGGTTGGTTCACACTCCAACTCTACAAAAATCAGCCATTCACAAAATAATAAACAATTCCGTTTAAGGTAGAATTCGATCCCGAGTAGAAATCCTATCCGAAAACCGACTCAAACACTCAACCGAGCTAAACCACTCGGCCAAGTAGTACATACCAGCCGGTATTCCTCTTTTCTTCCCACACAAGAAAACGGAATTCTCGTTCTCCTCAGCTTCTTACTCAAGCGGTAATTCTAGCTCAAACAGGAGTCCTATTCAAAAACCGATTCGAGCATCCGACCGAGTGTAAAACACTCGGCCGAAACAGCCCAAAACAAGAGCAAATCCACCGGTTTGCCTTGCTTCCTCCACAAGAAAGCGGAATTCTTATTTCCCTCAAATTCTCTCGTTTCCTATCCTAAGCGGTAGTCAAACTCTCCCAAGCCAAGGTCGGGAATTTCCTATAAATAGCCCCTTGCATCCAACACAAAAAAGAGGAACTATTATTAGCAATCAAATCATCAATTTCACACATACACACACGATTTTTCAGCAATAGTTATCTAGCATCCCGACACATATAAATCCTTAGCATCGAGAAACCGATATCACGTTACAAACCCGAAGGAAACCGGTTCCCATACCCGTACCTTCACCCGTCCGAACCAAACCTATAGCCGAACCAAAACTCGACGCTCCCGTGCCTAGCCACATTCCGACGAGCCCCGATCCGAGTCGACAAGAGCATGTAGGTTGAGGGTGTAATCAAACCCGATTTCTTCCTTTCTCTCCTTCTCTCCTCTTCGTCCGTTTTATATTACGGGTCTAGAGTCGTTTTTTTTATTTTTCTAATATCGTTATTAACGAAAAACTATTTTCATAACGAATATTCTTAAACATACGATATCGATTTTTCTATAATCGAATATCGTATCAAAAAGGATTATATTAAAACTTCGACGATATCAAAAATCGTTACATCTTTTTCATTCACAAATTCTTTTCTTTTACTTTTCGTTCAAAATAACAATTTTCGAACAAAAATATAAAAAACGGACAGATCCGCACGCGAGTCGCGCCATGCCCAGGCGACTCGCGCGCAGGCCTGGAATCCGGGATTTCTTTTTTTACGTTTTCGTTCGTTTTATTATTTATTCTTCGATCGATTTCTAAAACTTACACCTTTTCCAAAACTATTCTAAGTATTCGATATTAATTTCGTAGTTAACTATCGAATATAAAGAATATCGAAAATATTAAGTCGAGTACGAATCATGCAATATTCGTACGCGATTTAATACGAACTTCGAGTTTTCGAAAACCGGACCCGAAACAGGCCACCACGCGACCCGCCGGCATCCCGGGCGAGTCGCGCGGCCGGCTGTTATGCCGCGGCCTTTTCCGTCTTTTTTTATTATTTTTCGAACTTCGTTTTTTATACAAAACAACGTTCTTTTCAACAATATTTTTCAGATTTCGATTAATATTTATTTTCTCGATTTCGCATATTTATTTCTTGCTATTATTATTTACAAATCGATACTAACTCGTTTGTTCATTTT
Organism: Agrostemma githago; assembly: GCA_958450325.1. Lineage (NCBI taxonomy): Eukaryota > Viridiplantae > Streptophyta > Magnoliopsida > Caryophyllales > Caryophyllaceae > Agrostemma > Agrostemma githago. The sequence continues at coordinate 54,029,813 of OY288253.1, forward strand.
GTAGCAAATTCATCCTTTTATTTCATTTGTTTTATTATACTAAAACGAATCTCACATGCTAAATTCAACTTTGACGTTAATGAATTTTTCATGCATTAAACCGACTTAGCAACCCATTCAATTCCTCACATGCTTAGGAAAACAATGTTTGCATATCATTCATCGTATTACTAACGCGCGCATTAAAACGTCATTCGATATCCTAGTAGAGGCCGCTAATGTGCGGGCAGGGTTGGGTGTTCTTAGTGAACTTCCCAACACGTACCCTCACCCCTTACTCAGAACCGTGGTTTCCGGATGTCCGAAACCATTGGCAACGAGAGTCATTCAATATACGATTAACCGCTCAAGTCGGCATCTATATCGATATGCAAAAGGGACGAGCCCAATAAACTCTGACATCGGAAATGGGCCGTATTTTGTACACGGCCCACTATGACATAGAGTGGGCTCGAACGGTTCCGAATAACCATAAAATTCGGTGGCGACTCCGACTTCGATTTAAATTTCCATTTGACCATCTCATGGAGATTCATTCGCCTCCCCAAACCCGCGCGTGGCCGCGTCGGGGTGGACCTATGTCATGTCCACAATTTGGCGACTCCGCTGGGGATTTTCTGATGAGTTAATAACCTTCAGTGTCCTCAGGGTGAGACTCGAATAGAAATCGTTTGACTAGTACGATGCGCGTTTTAGTTTTACGGTTCATGCATAACCCCATTTTCCCGGGCCGGTACTCGTGACCGACGTCCCACTATACCGTTGATATAGTCCAAACTGGTTATGTCAAAGGTGTCCATTAGCCGATTCATATGGGTTTTACGGCATGTCCTAATCTCAACTCGAGTTAGGGAGTCCGCCCCGATTCTTGATAGGCTGTGTACACTGGTATAGACCCTTACAGACTGACCGAGACTTAGACTAAGAGCATACATGGCGTCATTATACTGTTTCCATGACTACGTGCTACTTGATCCATATCTTTTTTCAAAACCATCGTCTTTTCAAAATTTGCATCCTTTTTCAAAATATCCAATTTCCAAAACCCGGGTCATATACCGAACTTAGGACTTATGATTTTACTCAAAATAGCCTTTTTTCTAGCCGGTAGTATGCCCAATTCGAAACTCGAAAATATTTTCAAAAACCTTCAAAACCCAACGTCCGGCCCACTCCTTTTTCTTTTTTCGAAAAAGGGCCGGATTTCTCCACCCGATTCATCTCGGGCTTTTCAAAAGTTCATATTTTAAACCTTCCTCTTCTTAGGACTTCCCGTATTTAGCAGTGTCGGGTCGCGTCATGAGTCGTTGAAGTCTCTAGCGTCGAAACTCCGTCGATCTTATATCACGAGTTTCCCCCCCCCCCCCATCCTAGTCCGCCTTACCTAACTAAGGCAAGGCCCACCTACGTAGGACATACTCCTACAAAGGTTGGCCCGTTTACACAATCGAGTCTAAAAGTCTGGGAATGTCTCACGTGAACCTTCCTCCGGACAGGACCCAACCCACAGTGTTGGATCCTGAGGAAGGCCCACCTCTTCACAAGTCACCCGTCTAGGTGTCTTTTCCGAGTCATTTACCGTCTTTTTTAGTCTTCTTCTTTTTTTCCCTTGCTCGGGATGTACTTTCCTTAGGATTCGGGTTAAGTTGCTAATTACGTGGTTGTGGACATGACATAGGTCCACCCCGACGCGGCGAAGCGCGGGTTTTGGGGAGGCGATAGAATTTCCATATGAGATGGATCGAATAGAATTTTAAATCGAAGTAGGAGTCGCCACCGAATTTTATGGTTATTCGGAACCATTCGAACCCACTCTATGTCGTAGTGGGCCATACTTAAAGCCTGGCCCATTTCCGATGTCAGAGTTTATTGGGTTCGTCCCTTAGCATATCGATACCGATGTCGACTGGGCGGTTAATCGTATATTGAATGACTCTCGTTGCCAATGGATTCGGACATCCGGAAACCATGGTTCTGAGTAAGGGGTGAGGGTACGTGTTGGGAAGTTCAGCGAGAACACCCAACCCCGCCCGCACTTAGCGGCCTTTACTAAGATGTCGTTCGATTTTGGTGTACACGCGTTAGTTCGACGATGAAATGATATGCAGAGATTATTTTCCTAAGACATGTGAGGAAAAATAAATAATGGGTTGCTAAGTCGTTTAATGCATGTTTAAACTACCAACGTCGAAGTTATTTTAGCATGTGGGTTCGTTTTAGTCTAATAAAACGATAAAAAGAAATGAGAGAAAAGTTGCTACAAACACGAGAAAACGGGTTAGTAACGATTGAAATAATAATATATGAAATTGAAATCGAGAAAATAAGAATTAATCGAAATCTGAAAAATATTGTTTAAAACGTTGTTTTGTATAAAAAACGATGTTCGAGAAAGAAAATAAAAATAAAAAAGATGGGTCTCGGCCGAGAGCCGCGCGACTCGCCCGGGACCAAGGCGGGTCGCGGGGTGGCCTGAAATCGACAACGTTTTTCGGAAAATTTTGATTAAATCGCGTACTAATATCGCATAATTCGTACTCGACTTAATATTCTCGATATTCGTTATATTCGATAGTTGATTATCAAATATTTAGAATAGTTTTGAAAAAGATGTAAATTTAGAAATCGTTTCGTAAAATAATAAAAATAAACGAACGAAAACTTAAAAAAATAGACTCGGGTCAGACTCGGGCGCGAGTCGCCTGGACCGGGCGCGAGTCGCCTGGACCGGGCGCGACTCGCACGCGAGTCTGTCCGTTTTTATTTTTTTCGTCGAAAATTATTATAAATCGCGTACAAATATGGATTGATTTATACTCGGTTTATATTTTCGATATTCGTCATATTCGATATTCGATTATGAAATCGATATCGAATATTCGGAATGACTTTAGAAAAGGTTTTGAAAAAGTTTGTTTTTGAACGAAAAATAAGAAAAAAGAATTTTGAACGAAAAAAAGGATTTTGAACGAACAAAAATAAAACGAAATCGTCGAAATCTTAATATAATTCTTTTCGATACGATATTCGATTATATAGAATCGATATCGTATTTTAAGAATATTTGATATATGAAAATAGTTTTTAGTAGTATCGATATTAGAAAATAAAAAAGACCGACGAAAGACCCATAATAATAAAAAAGACGAGGAGAAAGGAAGAGAAGAAAGAGAGACGGGTTTGATTTACACCCTCAACCTACATGCTTTGTTTTCTCGGGATAAGGCTCGTCGGGAAGTGGCTTAGACTTGAGAGCGTCGAGATGATGAGGATGAGTTAAGGTGTATCGGTTTGGGTGGTTTGGGATGTCGGGTTTGGCCGGTTTCGTCGAGGTTGCAAGGCTTCGAAAGTGTCGGGATTTGCTAACTATCGAGGATGTATGTAAACCGTGTTATAAGGCTGTTTTTTCGGTGTGATGGGTGTGTAAAAACCGTGTGTATTGGCTGGAAAATCGTTGTAATTGATGTCTCTTTTGTGTTGGACGGGAGGTCCTATTTATAGGAAGTTTCCGACCTTGGTTTAGGAGAGTTTGAATACCGCCTAGGATAGGAAACGTAGGAGTTTGAGGGAAATAAGAATTCCGCTTTCTTGGCCAAGAAGAAAGAGGAAAACCGGCTGGTTTGAAGGTGTATTGGCCGAGTATTTGGTACTCGGTCAATGTCTGAATCGGTTTCCGGATAGAATTCCTACTTGAGATCGAATTCTACCTTAAACGGAATTGTTTATTATTTTTGTATGGCTGATTTTTGTAGGAATTTGAGTCCGAATCAACCGCGTAGTGTCACGGCCAGCTCGTGTGACTTGGGAAAAAATATCTTTGACCGGGTTTGACTCGGTCGCTAAAAGACGATTTTACCCCTGGTGACGGTTTCGACCCAAATTAGTGTTATTTGACTCGAAACGACCCACTGGGCCTGGATTTGAGGTCCGTTTTGTGAGATTTGTACTCCTTAAAATGTCTAAGCCAAATGTCCATGATTACAAGCCCATATCCGAGTCTATCAAAGCACGTTTACGTCCTATCATCATCGGGTGTTTGGCGGGAACTACTATAGACACCTGGCGGTCAAAATGTGGGTGTCTACAGAGCCCCCACTCTGACTGAGGATTGGACAAGGCAAAAGTCAGAGTAGCTACCAGGTCAATCAAGGATTAAAACCTGGCAGACTTCCGATCGGGTCGTTTAGGGTCCATTAGACCTGCGTGAAGGGCTCGCCAGCCATAGAATAGAAATCATACCTGGGTTGATGCTGATAATGCCGCGGGAGCTTGCCTAGGAAGCTATGGGTATACCTGTTTGCAGATATATCCTGTCTTAGAATTGCGCGGGAGCTTGCCTTGGAAGCCGTGGGCATATCTGTTTGCAGATATATCCTTAATGGAGTTGCTCGAGTTTTTCCACTGGGGAACTTAGAATTTCTGGGAGTTTTGGGTGTACCTGTATGCTGACATAATTTGTATGTAACATTTAGGCGAAACACTGACTCATGCTGGGGAAGAAAAAGGTGATTTTTTCGAAAATTTTGAAAAGAGGAAAATCCTGCATTTTTTGGAAGGTTTGGAAATAAGGATGCTTAGGATGACTTTGATTCCTAATCGGATTCTGACACGGATTCCTGGAATTTCCTGGTTAGGCCTGTATGCTTAGATGAAGTGGGAGATATACCGACAGACTCGACTCTGGACGTGACCGGACGAGTCGGCAGACACAACTGGACTCCCTAAGGGTTGGACCGTGACTCGGTAGGGGATGGGCCACCTAAGATGACAGGACTCTTAAGTTGCGCTATTCCGTAGCCTAGGCGAGTGACAACATGGTTGAAACCTCAGAGTGAGATTGTTTCCATACGACAGGGCTTCGTGGTAGTAATGCCGTAGACTGGTGTTCTTTTGAATTTTTGATTTTTAGGACATTTCCAAAGTGGGTATTGCTCCGAGTCCTGACAGATTCTCGTCTTTGACTAAACCGAGTACTAGGACACACTATAGAAAGGTGGCTAGATTTTGGAAAGTATTTGGATTATGTGAGTGGATGGAGAACTTCTGCCTAGGAGAAGCCCCCAGAATGACAAAGCTAACTGTTAAGAACATGATAGTGTCGTGACCGGAATGATGGCGCTTTTTGAATGTGTGTCAATGTGGGTGGTTGTGCCTCTGTTGAAAGGCTGCCTACGTATTCACGTGTAGTGAAATCAAACCATGTCGTAGTTCAGTGGATTGAAAGATATATAATGGTGCCTAGTTTACTAGGGCTTTGTGTGTAACTAGCCATAGCGATGGTGTAGGCTAGGTGCATTCCCAGTGATGTCTTGATCAAAGGGCTAGAATAGTTAGGATGTTGATCCTGTGACTGTGAGCGTTCTCCGGGGTAGCCCCCAGAGGTGGTGTGAACTATTTGGGCATGTTCTATGCCGACTGCAAGTTGAGTTCCCGTGTTTGGGGCTGGTAACTGGTTTGAATGAGAAGAATTGGGATGGGATTTTAACGAGTTCTGCTCTCGGGGATTTTAACGAGTTCTGCTCTCGGGGATTTGATGAGTTTTGCTCTCGGGGATTTTAACGAGTTTTGCTCTCGGGGATTTGATGAGTTTTGCTCTCGGGGATTTGATGAGTTTTGCTCTCGGGGATTTGATGAGATTTGCTCTCGGGTTTGCATATGGTGATTGTGAATTCTGTTATGTAAAGGGAAAGTCGAGTAGAATGGTTCGAACTTTGATCGGGATAAGTTTTGATAATGCGAGATCTGATTTCCATGTCTGGCCCTAATGGTTAAGGGGGTATCCTATGGAGCTTGAATCCTCAAAATTCCGGGCTGTCTCTAGCCTAGGTCTCGAAAAGGTCTTTGAGGGTTGTAGTGTGGGAAGGCTAGATGTGGTGTTAGCTGACCAGCTTGACTGTCTCTCCCCTATTTGATGGTACGGGTATTGATAATTTTGAATTGACCGTTTCACGGTCATGGGTTTTTGAATTCTTTGGGTTGACCTCTTAGCCCCGGTCATGGGATTCTTCATTTGAGTTGACCGTGTCTGGTCGACAGATGTTGATAATTCTTTTTTGATCATGGCCAGCTTTTTTTGTTTTGGCCTTTTGCTTTTTTTTTTCTTGGAGTTTTGATTTTTTTGTCCAGCTTTTTTTTTTCCGGTCAGACTAACACCTAAGGTAGGGACTGGCTAGTCTTATTGGATGGATGTTTATTGTGGGAAGTGGGCTTGCCTCCCGTCTTGAACCCAAACTAGAAGAATACCCAGATTTGTCATAGGATTCGATATGCTCCTGCTACGGGTAGTTATGTGGCTTTCTATACCAGACATGGAATAGGTAAAAGGAAAACACATGCTCGGTTTCCTGCAGTCATTATAGATGTGCCTATAATAGTCACGTGCGTGTGCTCACAGTGTATGATGGTGTTCATCATGTTCTCGGAAACACATAAGGAAAGCATATATGAGAAAGAATATTGAAAGCTGATCTTATTGAATTTTCGAAAAGAGGACAGAATACAAATGACTCTGACGCTGATTTGGAAATGAGGATGTAGGGTATCCTAGACTCGAACTCAGACTTAGACTCGAATCAAATCCGGACTCGGATGCTCGCTTGGTTGTTTTTTTTTTGGTAAGGTCTTTGATTGGAGAGAACGACGGGTGTCACGACTCGCCTAAACTCGGCTTTGCGCAAGTGCAAGTGAGGGAGTCAAACTCGACACGGCCCGGGGTGACGGGTCGACAAAGACTCTTGGACCGGGATACTCGAACGTTGATCTAGACGAGGTAACGACCCTGGCTTGGACTCGACCATGAGACTCGGACGGTGTATGAGGGCGAGTCCGAAAATGGGGCAACCGTGTTTGACCGCGTCGCGTGCTCGGACCAACCGTGGTGACCTAACCCTTGATGACTCGAGTATTTGTAGCATAGGTACGACTCGAAGAAGACATCATAAGGACGCCAGTGTATGATGAACGTGGGGTGCCCTTAGAATGACCGTGGTTGACTCCTCGGTGGGGGATAGCCCCCGAGTGAGGCTAAAGAATCTGATAGGACTCAGATGGTGTGACACCTAAGTGACTCGGAAGTGGGATACGTGAGACAACACGTGTAAGACAAGACCCTTAGAGCAACCGTGATTGATCGCTCTACTGAAGGGTAGCCCCCGAGTGGGACTGAAGATTTTGTTAAGACTCGAGTGTCGGACGAGTGACCCTTAGATGTAAGGATCACGAACCTTTTGTTATAAGGCTATGCCTTGTAAAAGGTTGACTCGGAAAAGACACCTAGACGGGTGACTCGTGGACGGTGGGCTTTCCTTAGGATTTGGCAAAGTGGGCCTAGTCCCGTTCGAAGGAAAATCCATGTGAGAATTCCCCAGACTTTGGACTCAAATGTGTAAACGGGCTTCCCTTTGTAGGAGTTCGTCCTACGAAGGTGGGTCGTGCCTTGACAAATAAGGCGGACTGGGATGGGGTGGAAACCCGTGATATAAGATCGACGGAGTTTCGACGCTATAGACTCTAACTTATGACAAGACCCGACACTGCTAAATACGGGAAGTCCTAAGAAGAAGAGGGTTTTGAAAAGAGAATTTGAACTTGAAAACCGAGCAAAGTCGGATTGGAAGACCCGATTTTTTTGAAAACCGAGAAAGGGGTTATCGGGCCGAGATTTCGGGCTTTTTTTTTGAAAAGGTTTGGACAGCATACCGGCTAAAAATAGGCTATTTTGAGTCAAAATCATAAGTCCTAAATTCGGCAGCTTTCCGGGTTTTGAAAAAAGGAATGGATTTGAAAAGATGTGAGTTTTTTGAAAATGACGGTTTTTTGAAAAGACCAAAAAGGATCAAGTAGCATGTAGTCATAGAATCAGTATAACGACGCCATGTATGCTCTTAGTCTAAGTCTCGGTCGGTCTAATAGGGTCTATACCAACAACGATGGCTTTCTCGTACTGAGGACGGACTCCCTAAGCCGAGTTGGTCTTAGGACATGCCGCAAAGTCTAAACGAGTTCCGCCATTGAAGTCTTTAGTGCACCCAAGTGGGAATGCACCGTGGTATAGTGGGACGTCGGTCACAAGTAACCGGCCCGGGATAGAACGGGTTATGCATGAACCATTGAACTAAAACGTGTACATTACTAATCGAACGATTTCTTTTCGAGTCTCACCCTGAGGATGCCGATGGTAAGTGACACATCAGTTAATCCCCAGCGGAGTCGCCAAATTGTGGACATGACATAGGTCCACCCCGACGCGGCGAAGCGCGGGTTTTGGGGAGGCGATAGAATTTCCATATGAGATGGATCGAATAGAATTTTAAATCGAAGTAGGAGTCGCCACCGAATTTTATGGTTATTCGGAACCATTCGAACCCACTCTATGTCGTAGTGGGCCATACTTAAAGCCTGGCCCATTTCCGATGTCAGAGTTTATTGGGTTCGTCCCTTAGCATATCGATACCGATGTCGACTGGGCGGTTAATCGTATATTGAATGACTCTCGTTGCCAATGGATTCGGACATCCGGAAACCATGGTTCTGAGTAAGGGGTGAGGGTACGTGTTGGGAAGTTCAGCGAGAACACCCAACCCCGCCCGCACTTAGCGGCCTTTACTAAGATGTCGTTCGATTTTGGTGTACACGCGTTAGTTCGACGATGAAATGATATGCAGAGATTATTTTCCTAAGACATGTGAGGAAAAATAAATAATGGGTTGCTAAGTCGTTTAATGCATGTTTAAACTACCAACGTCGAAGTTATTTTAGCATGTGGGTTCGTTTTAGTCTAATAAAACGATAAAAAGAAATGAGAGAAAAGTTGCTACAAACACGAGAAAACGGGTTAGTAACGATTGAAATAATAATATATGAAATTGAAATCGAGAAAATAAGAATTAATCGAAATCTGAAAAATATTGTTTAAAACGTTGTTTTGTATAAAAAACGATGTTCGAGAAAGAAAATAAAAATAAAAAAGATGGGTCTCGGCCGAGAGCCGCGCGACTCGCCCGGGACCAAGGCGGGTCGCGGGGTGGCCTGAAATCGACAACGTTTTTCGGAAAATTTTGATTAAATCGCGTACTAATATCGCATAATTCGTACTCGACTTAATATTCTCGATATTCGTTATATTCGATAGTTGATTATCAAATATTTAGAATAGTTTTGAAAAAGATGTAAATTTAGAAATCGTTTCGTAAAATAATAAAAATAAACGAACGAAAACTTAAAAAAATAGACTCGGGTCAGACTCGGGCGCGAGTCGCCTGGACCGGGCGCGAGTCGCCTGGACCGGGCGCGAGTCGCCTGGACCGGGCGCGACTCGCACGCGAGTCTGTCCGTTTTTATTTTTTTCGTCGAAAATTATTATAAATCGCGTACAAATATGGATTGATTTATACTCGGTTTATATTTTCGATATTCGTCATATTCGATATTCGATTATGAAATCGATATCGAATATTCGGAATGACTTTAGAAAAGGTTTTGAAAAAGTTTGTTTTTGAACGAAAAATAAGAAAAAAGAATTTTGAACGAAAAAAAGGATTTTGAACGAACAAAAATAAAACGAAATCGTCGAAATCTTAATATAATTCTTTTCGATACGATATTCGATTATATAGAATCGATATCGTATTTTAAGAATATTTGATATATGAAAATAGTTTTTAGTAGTATCGATATTAGAAAATAAAAAAGACCGACGAAAGACCCATAATAATAAAAAAGACGAGGAGAAAGGAAGAGAAGAAAGAGAGACGGGTTTGATTTACACCCTCAACCTACATGCTTTGTTTTCTCGGGATAAGGCTCGTCGGGAAGTGGCTTAGACTTGAGAGCGTCGAGATGATGAGGATGAGTTAAGGTGTATCGGTTTGGGTGGTTTGGGACGTCGGGTTTGGCCGGTTTCGTCGAGGTTGCAAGGCTTCGAAAGTGTCGGGATTTGCTAACTATCGAGGATGTATGTAAACCATGTTATAAGGCTGTTTTTTCGGTGTGATGGGTGTGTAAAAACCGTGTGTATTGGCTGGAAAATCGTTGTAATTGATGTCTCTTTTGTGTTGGACGGGAGGTCCTATTTATAGGAAGTTTCCGACCTTGGTTTAGGAGAGTTTGAATACCGCCTAGGATAGGAAACGTAGGAGTTTGAGGGAAATAAGAATTCCGCTTTCTTGGCCAAGAAGAAAGAGGAAAACCGGCTGGTTTGAAGGTGTATTGGCCGAGTATTTGGTACTCGGTCAATGTCTGAATCGGTTTCCGGATAGAATTCCTACTTGAGATCGAATTCTACCTTAAACGGAATTGTTTATTATTTTTGTATGGCTGATTTTTGTAGGAATTTGAGTCCGAATCAACCGCGTAGTGTCACGGCCAGCTCGTGTGACTTGGGAAAAAATATCTTTGACCGGGTTTGACTCGGTCGCTAAAAGACGATTTTACCCCTGGTGACGGTTTCGACCCAAATTAGTGTTATTTGACTCGAAACGACCCACTGGGCCTGGATTTGAGGTCCGTTTTGTGAGATTTGTACTCCTTAAAATGTCTAAGCCAAATGTCCATGATTACAAGCCCATATCCGAGTCTATCAAAGCACGTTTACGTCCTATCATCATCGGGTGTTTGGCGGGAACTACTATAGACACCTGGCGGTCAAAATGTGGGTGTCTACAGTGGTGCTCTTACAGACAGGCCACCCTTCACTCGAACCATGACGCAAAAAGCCATAGATGAGTTGAACACCACGTTGGCCCAAATCCAGACCCAATTGAGGCAAATGCGAGAAGACCAGATCGCTATCGTCACTCGGGTTAGTGTCGTAGAACAGGGAACTCCTAACGCCTCGATCGATGACGATGGGCCCTTAGCCGCGCTAGCCGGCGCAGTCCAAAAGCTGCAGGAACAGGTCCACTCGACCACCAGAAACACCATTCTCACGGAAAATGCCCGTACCTATTCGACCCTAACTGATGAACTGCCCGCTAACCTTAACTTAACGGGCTTACCAATGTTCGATCGGACTGAAGATCCGGTACTTCACATTCGGGCTTTTAAAGACTTTATGGCTGTCAAAGGGGTCAAATCGACCATGTTCAAGCATCTCTTTGCTTCCTCTCTGGAGAAACACCCAAAAGCCTGGTACTACAGGCTCGACCCCAAGAAATTCAAAACTTGGGACGATGTTGCCATGGAATTCGCACGGAACTATGCAGATAACGCTGAAATACAGACTACCATGCGTACTCTAGAGGTTATGGCCCAAGAACCTAAGGAGGGTTTCACCAAATACCTCCAAAGGTGGCGGACCGAAAGTGTTAAGCTGGTGGACAAGCCCACCGAAAAGGTGCTAGTGGAGGCCTTTGTCAAAAATCTCCTCCCTGCTTACCGAGTCCATCTCAGATACGCCATCATACCCGACTTCGCCACTTTAACCGAAATGTGTACCAGAATCGAAGACGATTTAAGGCAAGAGAGCCTTACCAAGGCCTCTACCAAGGGGTATCAAGGAGCTAGTTCCTCCTCCAGCAAGCCCGCCACCACAACGGCGGCCCGAAGCATTTTCGACGAGGTAAATTCACTTGACACCTCAACCAAGAAGAATACTCCAAACCGGGTATTCACTGACATAGGGACAACCTATGCTAATGCCTTACAAAGGCTATCTTCAAAAGGCCTAATCCAACCGATAGGCCCAGCTCCAGAAGTTCCCGTAGAAAAGCGGTCTAAAAGCTACAACATTCAGGCCTATTGCCACTATCACCAAGGCAATGGGCATGACACAGAGAAATGCTGGAAATTGAAGCATCTTATTCAAGATCTGATCGAAAATGGGAAGATACCACTACCCAGTGACAAGCCCAGCAACAAAAACAATCCTCTTGCTACTCATGCCATTTTTACTGGGGAAGTAGTTGACTGCACTCATCTCATTTCCCCTTTCGTTTCCCAAATCAACGGGATATGGAACGACGACAAAGACGATATTTACCTGGCTAAAGGAGAGGTTGTCCCCGTCACTATTGAGGAAATCCGAAGGGCTAAAGCCAAAGTTCTGGCCGGTACACACACCATCACAGCCACCCCGGAAACCGTCATTGAACCTTCCAGGACGGAACTCACTCCTGAAGAACCAAACGCCGACACGGCCCTAGTCAGACAATTGAAGAGGGTCCGAACCGATATTACCATATGGCAGCTTTTGGTTAGTTCACAAGAACATCGAGCGGCACTTACTAAGGCCCTCGATGAAATCAAGGTCGACTCATCGGTTACCCCCACCGAAATGGTAGCCACGATCATGCCATATCTCAAGGACAAGCCCAAAGGAGAAGGCCCACTCATCACCTTCTCCGAATCCGACCTTCCACCATTCGGGACCACTCATAACTTGGCCCTATACATTACGGTGATTTGTCGAAACAAATATCTCCCGATGACCCTAATTGATGACGGGTCCGCAGTTAACGTCCTTCCTTTAAGGACAGCCAAGGCCCTCGGCATTACCGAGGCTGACTACCTTCCGACCGCAAAGACTATCCAGGCTTTTGATGGAAGCCCAAAATCAGTGGCTGGGGCCGTTAAACTAACCATCATAACAGGCCCGATCGAGAAGGAGTTAGAATTCCAAGTGATCGATGTTACTTCATCTTTCAACCTGCTACTTGGAAGACCATGGATTCATGCGGTCAAAGCAGTGTCCTCCACTCTTCACAGGAAGGTCAAACTACCTCTACATGACGGAATCATCATCCTCGAAGCTACTCCCATAACCGTGTCCAGCTGCAACACGGCAGGCTCAGCCGACCCTCGAGGATTCAACTTTGTGGGAATGATCGAAGAAGAATATCTTTTTCAGCCATACTTCACCGTTAGCATCTATACGATGCTACAGAACCTGGGTTGCCTACCGGGAGTCACTTCAAGGCCATATCTACCACCGGGAAAGATCATCGAAACCCTGAACAACGGGCAATCTCACCTCGGTCTAGGCTATCTATGGCATCCGGCTACACGAACCAAACCAAGGTGGTCACGTTCGTCACCCCGGTATTCGAAACTGTGCAAACGGGCCTCTATCGGCCCACTATCTCATATCCCGGGACCAAACTGGCTCGGGAATGCAATTTCATCCCGGATGACATATTCGCCCTTATCCAGGCCGAATCAAAGGAGGGCCCAACCAACAGTGAGCCCATTCTAGGACTACTCTTCGGGGAGGACAAGGTTATCCCAACCCCTAAGCAAGAGCTAGTCAGCTTGATCCTTCGCAGCAGCAGGTTCGATCCAACTAAGCTGATCTCGGAAGTTGGTGCCGACACTGGGAAGAGAGCTTGGAGGAAGACAACCAAATGGACCGACAGCCATGGTCGAGTCTACAAGCTAACTACTGGCGAAGGAGATATGCATGCTATCGAGTCTGAATCTGAGTCTGAGTCCGAGTCAGAGTCAGAGTCGGAGTCTGAGTCAAAGTCTAGAGGGTCCAGTACTAGGATCGAGTCTGTAACCCCTCTCCCTTCTTTAGCCTCACCATCGGGAGCCCCGGAGTCTGTCCCGAGGGCTCTCCCTATCCCGCCTCTGACCAACGATCAGATGGCAGCTCTCTTCGAGCTCTTTTCAGAGATTACTATCAATAATAACGATAACCGTTCTGCTTATGACTTGGCTTATTTTCAAAATGTTTTCAAAAATCTTACTTGCAATGACATTGAGAAACCCGACGAACAGGTACCACTGCCTCCGCATCTAATCGAGCAACTTGAACAAAGGGAGTCCCGAAATCCGGTAATCGAAGAAACCGATTCCATCAACGTAGGAACCCCTTTAGAGCCCCAAATGCTTAGGTTGGGCCTATCTTTAGATCCCGAAGAAAGACAACAATTCACGGACCTACTCCAGGAATTCAAAGATTTCTTTGCATGGTCCTACAAGGACATGCCGGGAATAGACCGGGAGATAGCTGAACACCGAATACCCATCAAAGACGGGTACAAGCCGGTAAAACAGAAACTCCGAAGAATGAGGCCCGAATGGTCTCTCAAAGTCAAAGAAGAAGTTGATAAACAATTCAAAGCGGGCTTTATCCAAGTGTCTGAATATCCAGACTGGGTTGCAAACATAGTACCAGTACCCAAAAAGGATGGCAAAGTCCGAGTATGTGTAGATTTCCGGGACCTTAATAAGGCCAGCCCAAAAGACGATTTTCCGTTGCCACACATCGACATACTGGTGGATAACACAGCCGATCATGCTCTCCTATCATTTATGGACGGGTATGCCGAATACAATCAGATCAAAATGGCGGAAGAAGACATGAGTAAGACCACCTTCATCACACCCTGGGGGACTTACTGCTATACCGTGATGCCATTTGGGCTTATTAACGCTGGTGCCACTTATCAACGGACCGCTACTACTCTATTGCATGACATGATGCATAAGGAAGTAGAGGTCTACGTCGACGATATGATTGTCAAGTCAAAGGACCGAAACGGGCACATTGCAGCCCTAAGGAAGTTTTTCGCCCGACTACGCAAGTACAACATGAGGTTAAACCCTCAAAAATGCAGTTTCGGGGTAACATCGGGCAAGCTACTGGGCCACATTGTTAGCCAACGTGGCATCGAAGTTGACCCATCGAAGATCAAGGCCATTACCGAGATGCAACCACCTAAAACCGAAAAGGAGATAAGGGGGTTTCTCGGGAAAGTCCAATACATAAGCCGATTCATTTCAAAGCTAACCATGGTATGTGAACCCATTTTCAAGAAACTGAAGATAGGAGAACAAACACTATGGGACGACAAATGTCAAATGGCTTTCGATAAAATCAAGGAGATTCTATCCTCTCCACCAGTGATAATGCCACCTCAGCATGGTTTGCCTCTATCACTATACTTGACAACAACCGAGACCGCCATGGGCGCTATGCTAGCCCAGACGGTCGATTCTGAAGAACGGGCTATTTACTACATTAGTAAGAAGCTCTTAGAATATGAATGCAAATACACCATGCTTGAGAAAACATGTCTAGCATTAGTATGGGCCACTAAAAAGCTCCGACACTACATGCTTAGTCACGAGGTACATGTGCTATCCAAGATGAATCCAATCAAATATCTTTTCGAGAAGCCCATCCTTAACGGTCATATATCCAGGTGGACTTTAATGCTAGCTGAGTTTGACCTCAAGTTCGTACCTTTAAAAGCCATCAAGGGCCGGGTAGTAGCAAAATTCCTCGCCGATAGTCCGGTATCCGAGGAAGGTCACACCGATACATGGGCTTTTCCAGATGAAGACATATTCCATACCGACACCGACACATGGGATTTGTACTTCGACGGAGCATCCAACTTTCGAGGATTTGGTGTCGGGATTTTGCTAATCTCACCACAAGGTGAACATACCCCGTTATCCATCAAGCTAGATTTTGACGTGACTAATAACGCAGCCGAATACGAAGCATGCATTCACGGGTTGCAAGCCGCCGCCGATTTAGGAGTAACAAACCTTCGGGTCCACGGTGACTCATCGTTAGTCATAAATCAAACCCTACAAAAATGGAAGACTCGGAACGCAAATCTCGTGGCTTACCAAGCACGAGTAAGGGTTCTCGAAAAACAATTTCAAAAAGTGGAGTACATCTACCTGCCTCGGGAAGAAAACCAGTTTGCAGATGCTCTGTCCAAATTAGCATCTTTGCTGAATATCCCAGCACATCTAGCCAGCATGCCCATTTGTGTCGAAAGACGGTCTGAGCCGGCATACATCCACGCTATATCAGATATTGAAATAGCTGATCCAGAACCTTGGTACCAGGCTATTCTAACCTACTTGACGTCAGGGGAATATCCTCCGGGAGCTGAAAACCGGGCCAAGAAAGCTCTACGAAGATGGGCAACCCAGTTCATCTGCACAGACGATGGACAGTTATACAAGAAGACAGCACAGAGGGCTTTACTTCTATGCATTGAGAAAACTCGAGCCGAAAGAGTTATGGCCGAGGTGCACGATGGCGAAAACGGACCACACATAAACGCCCATATGTTGGCCCGAAAAATCGCAAGACTCGGTTATGATTGGAACAGCATGGAAACTGACTGTCAGCTGTATGTCAAACACTGCCGTAACTGTCAGATTTTCGCCAATGTTCAGCATATGCCTTCATCCCTACTATATACAATGACATCGCCGTGGCCATTTTTGACATGGGGAATTGATATAATCGGGAAAGTGAATCCTTCCGGGACAGGAGGTCATTGCTTCATCCTAGTGGCTATCGACTATTTCACCAAATGGGTCGAAGCCGAGTCATACCGGATCTTGAATGCCAAACATGTGGCTAAGTTCATCCAAAACAAAATTATATGTCGATATAGGATTCCACACGAGTTCATCAGCGATCACGGGACCCATTTCCAAGCTGAAACTGCCACTCTACTGGAAAAGTACAAGATCCAAAGGCATACATCGTCACCTTACCGTCCTCAGACAAATGGAGCGGTAGAGGCAGCCAATAAAACAATTGTCACCATTCTTAAAAAGATGGCTGAGAATTACCGGGATTGGCCCGACAAGATACCCTTTGCCTTATGGGGATATCAGACATCAATTCGAACTGCAACCGGAGCAACTCCGTATTATCTAACATATGGAATGGAAGCAGTCCAGCCAGTCGAGCTAGAAGTACCCTCTCTTAGGATTCTGCTTGAAAGTCAGGTGCCTGAAGCAGATTGGGTCCAAGCCCGATATGACTCGCTAATCCTCTTAGACGAACGGCGATCCCGGGCTCTGAATAATATTCAGATATATCAGAAAAGGATCCAATGGGCTTTTAACAAAAGGGTTAGGCCCAGGAACATCAAAGAGGGCGATTTAGTCCTGAAGTCTGTTCGAGCTTTACTACCAGTTGACCCAAGAGGAAAGTTCAAACCCAATTGGGCTGGGCCATATTTAGTGAAGAAAATTCTTTCAGGAGGTGCAGTAATGCTAACGGACTTGGACGGAAACGAGTTCGTTAATCCAACAAACTTGGACCAACTGAAGCGTTACTACCCATAAACCCTATCTCACTGTCATTTGCAAAAGTTTATAAAAATGTTTTTTTTATGAATTTTCAAAATTTTAAGTAAGTCAATAAGTTAGGATCATTTATCCTACCGTTGCACATCTCGAATTAATAATCTTGATGTATTTCGAAAAATTGCAAAAATACTTCTGAACTACGGAAGGTTTGATTCCATTAATTTTGGATACGTAGGCAACCCCTCAAAAGGGTAAAACCATTGCAATAAACGAAAAGACGGGAACGGTTTTCACTAATATGTCTTTTTATTATTTAAAAAAAATACATCACAAAAAAAAAGCAACAAAATCACACCACAAAAAATAGTAGTAATACTTAAATAATAAATTAAGGAGACTACTCGTACATTTTACCCTTTCCCTTATCTTTCGGGTCACGTGGAGCCCGAGGCCGACGGGGTGGGGGCGAACGTTCCCTAATCACAAGGGGAACTTCCTTTGCTCGAACCCGCTTCTTCGATTTTGGGTTTTCCACCCTTTGCACCGGTTCAAGCCGAGCCCTGACCGGCTCGGGGAGTCTTTCTCGAGGACCAAGTCGGTCCTTAGCAGCCAGTCTTGGCCCTAGTCTCTTTTCTAAGTCCATCTGGGGGCTCACCTTCCCCCGTGCACCCTTATTACTGGACCCTTCAGTCTGAGTCCTAGATTTCCCTTTCTGGCCTGTCGAAGTAGCTCCCTCAGTAAAGAAGCTCCTATTGTCCTTAGCATGCTCTCGACGTAACAGGTCGTAGGCCTCGTCAATTTTCAGGGCAGCCCGGGTCTTAGCTGAATCAGCCCGGGTCCATCTTACATAAGAATAGGTCACCCAGATCGAATGAGAATTTTTGAGAACAGGCCAAGTAGCTCGTGTATACCACCTTTGCATCCAGGTGTCACACATCACATCTGTTAGCTGAGTAGACTCACTCACAACGGCCTCGATTTCTGGGATTCTTTGTGCCCGGCCATATTGCCTAAGTATGCGATCGGGAAAAAGGTGAATTGTTTGCCTAAAAGATAGGATTACCTGATATCTAGCTCTATCTCGAGATTCTAGACCAGTCCAGAGGTAAATTGGCCACCATGGTACGGCCCAGCGGATCAACAGGCCTCCATGGAAGGATAGCACCTCATCCCAATATTGTTGGGTATTGAAGCGAGAAAAGGCAATAGCTCGTCTCCTTGACATAACTTGCCTGGGTTGATATCGGCTCACATTTAAGGGAGGATCCAAGATCGATAATCTCTCGAATAGCCACAGCTGAAAAAATCCGAAAAAAAAAATCAAAATTGCAAAAATCGTCAAAATCACGTAAAAAAAAAAACGTGAAAAGACGTGAAAACCGAGAAAACCGCAGAAGCCGGAAAATCGGGAAAAAACCGCGCAAAACCGGAAAATGGGAGAAGCCGGAAATTCAAAGAAATTCAAAAAAATTCAAAAAATTCAAAGGAACGGCATACCTGTAGAAGCCGGGTACTCCCAGTCAACCTGGCTGACGGATCCCTCTTATGATTGTCCAAGCCCTGGATAATCTCCCCTGTAATCAGCCAAGCCGGGCTGTGTTCCGTCTCCATCAGGTCAGCCACGGTGAAAAGTCTGACATGGCCCATGCAAGATAACAAGTCCATATGCCCTTCGAAGGCATAAACATGAAGCATACAAAAAGTAAAGGCCCTACGGCTATGAACCGGCCTGACCCGGACATCATCGGGATTCATGAATTTTTCAGCCAGGTCGATCAGGGAAACGGTATCTCCTTCTAGCATGCGGGATACCTCCATATGGGAAAGCCCTAAGAATTCCCTTAACTTCCTCCTTGGGTCAGAAACTGAAAAAGGGATAGCAGGGCGAAGTATAGGATTCCATCCTCCTGCAGCAGCAATTTCCTCAGGAATAGGGCAAATCTCTCCTCGAGGAAAACTAAATACATGATATGTGTCATCCCAATAGGATAGGCAAGCATCCAAGAAGTGACAGTCTACTTGCATCTGACGGATCACGGACAATTGGGTAACGCCATTCTGATTTAGGATAGCCCTATCGGCATCCCTAAAATATTTGGACCACTCGTGCAACATTCCGACTAATCGATCGATTCCCATATTTGATTTGCTAAAAGAAAGGATAAATTTTTCAGGGCTTATTCTTTTCTTTGAGAAACTAAGGAATTGTGGAATTATGAAATTAATGAAGCAAGAAGGGGTATTTATAGCATGAAACACAAGTTCTCCTCCTCACCTTAGGATTCCCAATCCTAGAGCATTTAACATACAAAGCCATTGTCCTAAGGCTTAGCTAAGTCATCCCGAGCATTCCTACTCCTTTTCAAATCAAAACAAAAATTCTCTAATTTTTCAAAGACTTTTTTCAAACTCAAAAATTCAAACCTTTTCTCAAATTTTTATTCCCCAGCACGAGTCATTTTTCCTACAAATGTTACATGCAAAATTTTGCAGCTTTGCATAAATATGTACAGGACGACTCAAGCAGGACCATGCAATTTGCATAACTCCCCAGCGGGATGAGCCCACATACAGGCCCATTTTAAGTCCCATGCGACGAATTCCCCCACGGAGTTATCACCAATTCAGGTACATTTCTAGCCCATGGCCGGCGGGCCCTCCACGCAGGTCTAATGGACCTTAAACGACCCGACCGGAAGCTGCCAGGTTTTAATCCTCGGTTGACCTGGTAGCTACTCTGACTTTCGCCCTGTCCAAGCCTCAGTCAGAGTGGGGGCTCTGTAGACACCCACATTTTGACCGCCAGGTGTCTATAGTAGTTTCCGACAAACACCCGATGATGATCGGATGCTAACGTGCTTTAACGTACACGGAAATGGGCTCGAAATGATGAACATTTGGCCTAGGCATTTTAAGGAGTACAAATCTCACAAAACCAACCTCAAATTCAGGCCCAGTGGGTCGTTTCGAGTCAAATAACACTAATTTGGATCGAATCCGACACCAGGGGTAAAACCGTCTTTTAGCGACCGAGTCAAAACCCGGTCAAAGACATTTCTCGAAACTCGTGAGTCCACCGTGACGTCTCACACGGTTGGTTCACACTCCAACTCTGCAAAAATCAGCCATTCACAAAATAATAAACAATTCCGTTTAAGGTAGAATTCGATCCCGAGTAGGAATCCTATCCGAAAACCGACTCAAACACTCAACCAAGCTAAATCCCTCGGCCAAGTAGTACATACCAGCCGGTATTCCTCTTTTCTTCCCACACAAGAAAACGGAATTCTCGTTCTCCTCAGCTTCTTACTCAAGCGGTAATTCTAGCTCAAACAGGAGTCCTATTCAAAAACCGATTCGAGCATCCGACCGAGTGTAAAACACTCGGCCGAAACAGCCCAAAACAAGAGCAAATCCACCGGTTTGCCTTGCTTCCTCCACAAGAAAGCGGAATTCTTATTTCCCTCAAATTCTCTCGTTTCCTATCCTAAGCGGTAGTCAAACTCTCCCAAGCCAAGGTCGGGAATTTCCTATAAATAGCCCCTTGCATCCAACACAAAAAAGAGGAACTATTATTAGCAATCAAATCATCAATTTCACACATACACACACGATTTTTCAGCAATAGTTATCTAGCATCCCGACACATATAAATCCTTAGCATCGAGAAACCGATATCACGTTACAAACCCGAAGGAAACCGGTTCCCATACCCGTACCTTCACCCGTCCGAACCAAACCTATAGCCGAACCAAAACTCGACGCTCCCGTGCCTAGCCACATTTCGACGAGCCCCGATCCGAGTCGACAAGAGCATGTAGGTTGAGGGTGTTATCAAACCCGATTTCTTCCTTTCTCTCCTTCTCTCCTCTTCGTCCGTTTTATATTACGGGTCTAGAGTCGTTTTTTTTATTTTTCTAATATCGTTATTAACGAAAAACTATTTTCATAACGAATATTCTTAAACATACGATATCGATTTTTCTATAATCGAATATCGTATCAAAAAGAATTATATTAAAACTTCGACGATATCAAAAATCGTTACATCTTTTTCATTCACAAATTCTTTTCTTTTACTTTTCGTTCAAAATAACAATTTTCGAACGAAAATATAAAAAACGGACAGATCCGCACGCGAGTCGCGCCATGCCCAGGCGACTCGCGCGCAGGCCTGGAATCCGGGATTTCTTTTTTTACGTTTTCGTTCGTTTTATTATTTATTCTTCGATCGATTTCTAAAACTTACACCTTTTCCAAAACTATTCTAAGTATTCGATATTAATTTCGTAGTTAACTATCGAATATAAAGAATATCGAAAATATTAAGTCGAGTACGAATCATGCAATATTCGTACGCGATTTAATACGAACTTCGAGTTTTCGAAAACCGGACCCGAAACAGGCCACCACGCGACCCGCCGGCATCCCGGGCGAGTCGCGCGGCCGGCTGTTATGCCGCGGCCTTTTCCGTCTTTTTTATTATTTTTCGAACTTCGTTTTTTATACAAAACAACGTTCTTTTCAACAATATTTTTCTGATTTCCATTAATATTTATTTTCTCGATTTCGCATATTTATTTCTTGCTATTATTATTTACAAATCGATACTAACTCGTTTGTTCATTTTGTAGCAAATTCATCCTTTTATTTCATTTGTTTTATTATACTAAAACGAATCTCACATGCTAAATTCAACTTTGACGTTAATGAATTTTTCATGCATTAAACCGACTTAGCAACCCATTCAATTCCTCACATGCTTAGGAAAACAATGTTTGCATATCATTCATCGTATTACTAACGCGCGCATTAAAACGTCATTCGATATCCTAGTAGAGGCCGCTAATGTGCGGGCGGGGTTGGGTGTTCTTAGTGAACTTCCCAACACGTACCCTCACCCCTTACTCAGAACCGTGGTTTCCGGATGTCCGAAACCATTGGCAACGAGAGTCATTCAATATACGATTAACCGCTCAAGTCGGCATCTATATCGATATGCAAAAGGGACGAGCCCAATAAACTCTGACATCGGAAATGGGCCGTATTTTGTACACGGCCCACTACGACATAGAGTGGGCTCGAACGGTTCCAAATAACCATAAAATTCGGTGGCGACTCCGACTTCGATTTAAATTTCCATTTGACCATCTCATGGAGATTCATTCGCCTCCCCAAACCCGCGCGTGGCCGCGTCGGGGTGGACCTATGTCATGTCCAAACTTACCCTAGTGAGCCGTTGCACCGAGTGAGCTTCGGGTGTGCATCCCAAGGTTCGCTTGGCCCGGTGTGCTAATTCGGGTTTGACTTTGTGTATTTCGGGACCAATTTAGAGTTCTGGTGTCGGAATTCACTTTAATTCGTGTTGACGCGACCTTAATGACACGACCAAGGCTGTCTTGATGTTAATTTAATCTTTCTGAGTTATTATTTTATCCGTTCTATAGAAAAACTATCTAAAACATCGCAATCTCGCGTCGCGTTGCAGTATGATCGTCATTGGGTGTTTGTTGGGCACTCTTTCAGCCACCAAGTCCAAATATGGGTGTCTACAGTCGGACAAACCTCCGAGGCCCTTGTTTGTTGCCTGTGTAGAGTCCAGACGACAGGCTATACAGCGACGCAGGTCAGGGAATACCCAGCTGGCCAAAACCTGCTGGGGAGGAAGATAGTTTTCATCCCAAACAAGTTAGTACTCACCCAAATCTCTTGATCCCTCCTCGTGACAAAGTGGGACTCCCCTTTGTCATTGGTCTTCCCGTGCATGTCCAGGAACAACTCTGGAGCAGTTGGCATTTTCCCGGTATCTGCTTTTATCTAATAAATGTAGATGAACGTTACGTTAATACTATGCAAATATAGTTTATGAGAACTTAAGTAATACTATATTTTTATTAAAATCATACCTTCAGAGCACGACGGTAAGACGACTGAGAACACCGATGATGTGTGGGGTTCACCTTCCCTTCCAACTCCGCATTCTTCAACTTATTCTTTTTCCCCCATTGCGATCTTGTCTTGAACTCTGGACTGTTGTGATATGCCAGCCACCTCTCAATTGCTTCACTTGAAATTTGAATTACAAACATAATAGTTAAGAAAATATTGAAGTTAGATTATTAACTTGTTAAAAAAACTACACCTGTGAGGTCTTACAGGGCAGTACCTCGCTCATGTCGTTTGTACATGACGTCTGCGAAACCTCGTGTACAGATCTCGTTGTACCTGTCCCAGGCCCTTTCTTCCATCTCCCGCTTCCAAGTGAACTTCAACTACAAAACCGATACGGATTATTAATAATGAAAGTGTTTACATAGTCTACATTCAACAATAAAACCAACGTACCCTGAAGTTGTTGAACCACTGCTAGCACTGGTCTAGCTGTACATGAGTCCAACTAGCGTACCCCTGGACATCTTCATGCAGAAACCTACACCGTGTCGAGAATCACATATATCTGAAATCATATAAAATAATTCAAACAATTGACATGTTAGAAAAAAAATTATGTGTTAGATTATATTACCAAATGTTGTTAGGGTCAATCTTCAACCGCCCCTCATCGTCAAACTGTTGCCCCTGCTACTGCCCTGCCCCTGCTCCTGGTTCTGTTGCTGCTCCGATCCCGTTTCGGGGATGACTTCCTCCTCCGCTTCTTGCTCCTGGGACGTCTGCACCGACCTACTACTCCCACCGTGTCTCCTAGTGCCTCTACCTGCCATCTTAACCTTGCAACAAACAATATCAACAGTAATTAGCAATTAAAATTACTGATAAAATAGTAAGCCAGATAATTAAAACAGCGATAAATAAAACCTATTAATAATATCGTTCTAATAATCATCTTCTCTATCCTTATCGTCATCGCCCTCATCCTCCTCATTCTGATCTTCCTCCTCCGTCTCCTTGGCATCCACCTCATCATCCTCCAAATTCTCTTGGTCGTGTCCGTTATCCTCCTCAAGGATCTCCCGAACATTCATAACGGTGTCATCATTTTCACCATCGTCATCATCTTATAAATCTTCCTGTACCCCTTCATTATGATTTTCATTGGGGACTATGGTTTCGTCACTTGGAGATAAGCGTGTACCACTTGAAAAAGCATCTTCCTGGAAAAGAGAGTTGTTTATTGCCCCCGTGATTTAGTCTTAAAGCTGCCCATCATTGACTTTGATTTCTGTCATTTCTCGTGCTAGGATAAGGAGAAAAGTATACTTGCTTCGCTTGATGTGCAATCTTGTAACGTTCTTGCACTCGTGTTCCATTCACTGAGTTGTCTTTCAACTCACATTTCAATATCACAGCTCTATACCCACGTTCTTTACCAGCATAACACAACTCGAAAATTTCCTCCAAAATACCATAGTACTCCTAACTAACAAGGGATGACACATTCACACCAAAATTACATCTAGCCTTATTATTCCCGTAGTTTAATGTATGAAAATTGAACCCATTTATCGAGTACCGGTTCCATGTTTTAACCACTCGCAAAGAACCATATGCCAAATTTCTAACCAAATCATCTTGTATGTCTAAGGCAATTACATGATCCTTAAGCCACTTAGGAAACTGTTCCTCATGCTTACTCCAAACTTCATTAGCATTGACATCTGGATTTGCAGCCACAAATTCGGTTCCAAATTGCTTCTCATAAGGCTCCAAAATCTCACAATTGGAAATTAGATAAAGGTGAGCTCGGTTTTATTCTTTCTCATCTAACATCCTAGAACCCTCAGCTGATGAAGTTCCTTACTCGTCCTTCATTTGAAAAAACTCTGGTATCGTAGGGTCAATCGACACCGACTAATGTAGGTTAAAATTCTTGGTTTTTGTCTGGACATCTTTCTCAAAGTAGAGGGAGCAGAAGTTCGCAATCTCTTCTGTCAAATATGCATTACAAATAGAACCCTCTACACTAGCCTTATTACCAATTTTCTACTTCAAATGGTTAAGGAACCTATTTACAGAAGTTAAGCAATTCAATTAATAAGAATTAACTATGTTTTAATAAAAACTAAAAATTAAGTTAATAAAAGGTATGTACCTTTCAAATGGGTACATCCATCTATATTGGACAGGTCCTCCAACCTTTGCTTCGTAGGGCAAGTGGACCGGTAGGTGCTCCATGGAATTAAAGAAGGACGGTGGGAAGATCATCTCAAGTTTGCAGAGTATCTGTGGAATTTGATCCTCCAGCCGAGTCATGTCCTCAATTGATACTGTAGAAGAACACAAATCTCGGTAAAACTGAGATATCTCAGTTATAGAATTCCACACCCGTCGGTGGCAGAAGATGCTTTAATGATACTGGTAGTAACCTCTCCATGAACACATGGCAATCATGACTCTTTAGACCTTGCAGCTTTAGATTCTTTTGATCAGCACATCGTTGAAAGTCGGAGGCATACCCATCGGGGAACTTCAACTTCTCTACCCACTCCAACAAGGCCTTTCTCTGAGCCTTGTCAAAGCTATACACGGCTCTCGGTTTGGATTCATCCCATTTTATGTGCAATTGAGGACGGTCACAAAATTTTTTTACAACTCGCCGGGAGCCTGTAGTGTCACAACTCTTACCCTCGACGACATCCATCACAGTGTGAATCAACTGTTCAAAAAATTTTTTCTCTATGTGCATCACATCTAAATTATGACAAAGTAACAAACTACTCCAATACGGAAGGTCAAAAAATGCTTCGTTTAAACCAACCATTTTTCAACTTTTTCAGATCTTTGAAATCCTGGTCGGTTCCATCAACAGTGGACAGGTACTCCGCAATCAACTCCCATAGTTCATCTCCTGGGAGTCGATCAGGTGCGTCATCAAGCACCACCTCACCCTTTTTGAATGCCTTCTTGTTCTTCCTATATGAGTGACCATCTGGTAAAAACTGTATAAGACAATAAAACCAACTAATTTTACTAGAATTGGAAGATAAAAAGATTTGCTTTGATCCATGCAACAAGGACAAGCTTTCTGACCGGGAGTAGACCATCCCGAGAGCATGTGACAGGCTAAAGTTGTATGCCTCAAATTAGAATTTATAAGCACTTAAATCTAAATACTAAAAACGTAGTAAAGTAGAAATAAGGGTCGAACCCAAGGGAATCAGATTAATCTAATTATGCTAACTAAAGTGTAGAAATCGACCTCTAATGTAAATAAAGACCGTAGTAAATAAGGGGGGGTTTTGTATGATTAATTATAAAACAAACTAAAATAAATAACACAATAACTTGAGGTATCAAATGATGAGAAAGAACTCAGACCCAAGCACAAATCCACACTCAATAGCGATTGATCATTGTAAGACGGTTTCAATTAATAACCTTGAATAATCTATTGTGAATATGAAATTCTAATTCTCTTAAGAATAGTTAACTAAAACGAATCCCGTTCTTAATTAACCCTAACCGTAAAAAAACCTAAACAATCCAGTTCTAGGTTCAATTAGACGGAAGCAATATAGATCTGAGAATTCAATAGAGAATAAATAGCACGTACAATCCAGTCGCACCTTAGATATTTATGTGAATTGCTTCTAAGTACTAATATCAACGTATCCCGTTCAATATTAATTCCTAGTTGTTACTAATGTAAAGTTAATCAGTAAATCCTACTCAATTAACGATACTAACGATAGAATGAAGAAATCAAGTACTAGTTGCGCATCTAGCAATCAATAACAACATTCTTAGATTTAATAATAAAGCAATTCACAATAATCAAGATTAATAATTAAAACATTCAAACTCACAAACGATTATCAAGTGCTTCAAAGGCTTAAATCTAAGTAAAGTAAATTAGTTACACATACTTGAAACCGGAAAATTAGGGTTCTTCAAAGTTCTCCCTTTTTCTTCCAATGTAACGTGCAACTTGATGTGATGATAATATGAATAATAATCCCAAAACTAAGGCTAAACTTAACCTAATAAAAGTTTCCTAATAATAAAGTAATAATAAAATATCCTAAGGACACTAGTAAT
Source organism: Agrostemma githago (assembly GCA_958450325.1). NCBI lineage: Eukaryota > Viridiplantae > Streptophyta > Magnoliopsida > Caryophyllales > Caryophyllaceae > Agrostemma > Agrostemma githago. Next base: position 54,056,819 of record OY288253.1, read on the forward strand.
ACTAATAATAATAAAAACTAGTAATAGAGTTTCCTAAATAATATCAAAGTCTTAAAATATAGCAAATATCACGAGATAGGGAGGGAATCGCGCATAAAGTTCCAGAACACCACGCGACTCGCCCAACCTTCGCGCGACTCGCGGGAGCGCGCGACTCGCGGGACTCCTGCGCGACTTGCCTGACGTGCGGTTGCTGCTTCGTGCAATTCTTCGATTCCGTCGTTCCGGGTCTTCAATTGGGCTTCCTTCTTCTTCATGTTTTAGTCGTTCTTAGCCCAAATCGACGGTCCAATGGTTAGCATCCTCAAAATAGCCTATATTACATTTATACCAAATCGACACAAATGCAATACAAGACAACCGATTTAGCTCACAAAAGAAACCAAAACCGTCGTAATAACTACGACTAAATGCGGCCCATCAAATATCCCCACGCTTGAACCTTTACTCGTCCTCGAGTAAAACTCGAAGAACACCATAAACACAACCATCACTGATCCAATATGCGTGAGAATAACATTACACACCGGCCCTCACTCGTCTTCCACCAATCTCCCTCGTTATGAGTTAAAGCACCTTCCAATCCAACATTTTCATGAAATTCAACTCAAAGAGTAAATTGACTTAACACACCCAATATCAACTATTATCATTGACCCAATTCATCAAAACAAGGCACATTAGCAAATAAATATAAGCTAAAATTCACATCTAACGCCCCTTATTTCTCCAATCCTAGAACGGATCACATGTGCTACAAATGTCACCGGTGGTACAAAACATATACCACAATATTCCACAACCCACACATGTGATCAGTCCTAAACGCCTCTAATAGTTCAATATACCAAACAAAACATCACCAATCGCATAGAGTTTAGTGCTACGACTACACCGCACCGCGATTCTTCTCACCTTAGCCAACTAATCCTACCCTTCCGACCTTCTATGTCACCCTTCTTATGATGCCAACACCAAAAAAGGAGAAAGTAGTAATGAATTTTTTCCTAATTCCCTCATTTTGCCTTGAGCGTCCGCCCTTGCGAATTTTCACTCTAGCTTCCATTTTTTTCCTCACACTACTCTCATGGCACGCAACTCGATTTTTCTTTTTACCCGGAGCGCCCTTTCGGGTTTTCACTCCGTCCTCGGCCACATTCCCCATTCTTGCCTAGGCGCCCTTTCCGGGTTTTCACCTAGCCGGGTTTATTCCTTTCTTTTTTTTCTTCTTTTTTCTTCTGCTTTTTTTTTTGAAATAAAAATGAACGACATAATACAAAATAACTACTATATACAACGAGACAACTTCCCTCCCCACGCTTGAATAACACATCGTCCTCGAATGTGCGAATTAAGGACAACAAAATAAATGGGAAGAGAAATACCTCGGAGGCTCAAGAGTGAGAAGAGGAGCCGGCGTCACGTGACCTAGCCTCACGTGCCGCCCTCCTAGATGATCTCGCTTGCTCACGGGCCGCAAGCTCTTCATAAAACTCGGGAGATGGTTCCGAATAGTCATTCGGGTGCAACTTCAACTGTAACCGATTCATACATCGACCGAACTCAGCGGCCAACCTACTGTTATCAACAGATTCTTCCACTCGATCTTCTATTGATTCGCGCCAACCGCTCCAACGATCAAAATCCGACGTACCCTCGGGCTCCTCCACAACCGGGGCACTAGACTCGGTAGTCGGCCTAGGAAATTGTTCATCATGAGGAAGGTAAAACGCATCCGCAGTAGGCCCCAATGGTAACGGTTTCCCATCCGGACGAGACAAAATCATGAAATGACGGTGGGACGTACCGAGTGTCCAGATTAGGTGGTGTTCACCAATCGGTCGCGAAATCATAGAACAACTCTCCATGAACTTCATACAAATAGTAGTATCACCTACTACAGGAGAATCCGTCATCTTGGGTAGGCCAAGATACTGAGCTAGAAGAGTAACCATACCCCCCGTCGGAATGTTCCCCAAGACCGCCTTCTGCTGCTTCTCACAACAAGTCAAGAATACATCAATCCAATCCGGGGTTCCCGAACATTCGGGCATCATGGCCCACAAGTACATCAAATCCGCCCTAGGTAGATGTGTCGGTTCACCTTTGCAAAGAAATGTGGAGTTCAAAAGTCGGTGAACATAACGAAGGGCAGGATGACGAATATCAGCATTTTTAGCCCCCTCATAAGCATTCTTAGCAATTTTTAACCAAAACTCCTCCATCATACGCGTAGTAGGGGTCAGAAACGCCGCCCCCCCCTCGGTGCTACTCCCCACGCCTCCCTCAACTCAGTAAAGTCTACATCTCGTTCTGAATCTCCGAGATGAAAAGTAATGTGAGGGGAATCGTCATCACGATGGACTTCTAGGGTGGATAAGAACTCAAGTGTGTATTGCTTATACGTGTTCGCGTGCATATAGTAAAAGTTTGCTAACCCAATATGCGTTAATAACGTCAACACCTCATCACTAATTCCGAGCAACTCCAATGCCAAATTATCGACAAACTTTGTCGACAAAATAGCTCGATCAAATAGTTGACGCCACACCGATTTCTGCTTTGCACCCAAATTCTTACACCCCATATAGTCCACCGCGGTCGTTTTTTGCTTTTTCGGAGCCATGACGACACAGACTGAGACAACCAATACTAACCCGAGACAAAATCACTACCGAAACTGACCAACTAGACAGAGAATGGAGGCGGATTAAGACTCGAATCAGCAATACCAACAACTCACAGCACACAACGAAGAACTATCCCTAAGCAGATTCTAAATAGATCGAAAGGAGCACAAATTGCAAGGGATAATGAAAGGAGGGAGTTGGGTGACTTACAATCAGCACACAAGGAGGGATTTGAACTGAATCACGGATGCAAACTCGACAGAAAACAAAGATTTACCCACTCAACACCGACGAAACCCGACTCAAGCACTAGATCACTCTGCGGCACACCCCCACGCGAGTCGCCTAGCTGCCGCGCGACTCGCCTGACACGGACCGATGACAAAGACACACACGCCGACCACCCACCGGAGCGCGACCACCCTGACTAGACCAGACCCAGCAGCGACGGACCACCGGCAATACTACAGAACCGACGACGACGACGCACGAACTGGCAGACATGAACAGACCCACAACGACACACGCGAGTCGCCTAGCTGTCGAGCGACTCGCCGGACTTCTCACCGGACCGACGACGAATCGAATTAGATTCGAAGTGGGAAGAGAAGGATGTAATCTAATTGAAAAGTGATTTTAGGGAGGATTATTGGTGGTAGTGGTGGGTTTTGAAATTGATTTGGGTAAATTGAGATCTGAATTAGAAAGAGTTTAGGGTTTTGAATTTGGGGATAATTAGGAATATTGGGAAGAGAGGGAGTCTGGTAACTTGTTTAAGATTTTTTTTTCCTGATTTTTTTTTAATAATAAAATATTACCTGTGTGTGAGAAGTCCACGCGAGTCGCGCGGATGCCTGAAACTCCGTTACTTTTTCTTCAATTTTTGCTCAGATTTTGAAGTATCTCCATGCTAGTCGCCCAGGACCCATGCTAGTCGCCCCATCTCCTGGAAAATCAACACTCTTCTTCTATTAAAACATCAAAAGTTAGTAATAAAAACTAAGTTTAAGAAAAACAACGATTAAGAAAAACAACGAAATTAATACTACGACCTACGACCCGTAAAATAAAATTTTACAATAAAAATCTACAAAGCGGGTTGCCTCCCGGAAGCGCTTTTGTTTAAAGTCGTTCGCTCGACTAAGACGGATGTCAACTTTCGTGGATAGGGTCGTAGAGGGCCATCGACTCCACTACGCTAGCTTCAAATTCTTCATAATACGGCTTAAGACGTTGTCCGTTGACCTTCAGAATCTTGTTTGTCTCGGGATTTCGTACTTCAACTGCACCATGAGGGTAAACATGAGTTATAATGAATGGACCAAGCCAACGGGATTTTAACTTACCGGGAAAAAGACGAAGACGGGATTGAAATAAAAGGACTTTTTGCCCAACTTGAAAATCTCGCCTCAAGACCATTTTATCATGCCAAGCCTTCGTTTTCTCCTTATAAGTCGCCGCGTTCTCATTCGACTCGAGACGTAGCTCCTCTAACTCTTGTAATTGTAGCTTTCAATGCATTCCCGATTCATCTAAATTCATATTGAAGCTTTTTATCGCCCAATATGCCTTATGCTCTAGCTCCACGGGAAGATGACAAGCCTTCCCGAACACCAATCGATATGGAGACATACCGATCGGGGTTTTGTAGGCTGTTCTATAGGCCCACAATGCATCGTCTAGCCGCCCACTCCAATCCTTCCGATTCGGATTGACCGTCTTTTCTAGGATGGATTTAACTTCTCGATTGGACACTTCAGCTTGTCCATTCGTCTGCGGATGGTAGGCCGTGGATACTTTATGAGTGACAAAATACTTTTTGAGCAAAGCACTTATCGTTTTATTCACGAAATGAATACCACGATCACTAATCAAGGCCTTGGGAATTCCAAATCGAACAAATATGTTAGCCTTGATAAAATCCGCCACCACCTTAGAATCATCGGTCTTAGTGGGGATCGCTTCCACCCACTTGGACACATAATCGACCGCAAGTAGAATGTAGAGATTACCGTTCGATTTTGGAAACGGTCCCATGAAATCGATCCCCCATATATCAAATATCTCAGAATTAAGCATATAACTTTGAGGCATCTCATTTTTCCGGGAAATATTCCCCGCCCTTTGACAATTGTCACAAGCTTGACAAAAGACTTGGGCATCTCGGAACAATGTGGTCCAATAGAAACCGCAATCTAGCACCTTTCTTGCCGTCCTTCGCGCACCAAAGTGACCCCCACACGCTTGAGAGTGGCAAAACGTGAGAATTGAGGTCATCTCATTCTCCGGAACACATCTTCTAATAACACCATCGGAGCAATGTTTCCATAGATATGGCTCATCCCACACATAGTATTTCGCATCACTATGAAGCTTGTCTTTTTGAGATTTTGAAAAAACCGAAGGAAATTTAGATGAGCAAAGAAAGTTTACCATATTCGCATACCAAGGTTGAACCGAGTTGAGCGCAAATAAACTTTCATCGGGAAACACACCCTTGACCGACTCTTTCTCATGTGATCTGGAATCAACATCAATCAACCGACTCAAATGATCGGCAACCACATTCTCGGCTCCTTTCTTGTCTTTCACCACAAGATCGAACTCGCTAAGTAAAAGGATCCACCGGATCAATCTCGGCTTAGCTTCCTTCTTAGACATCAAATAGCGCAATGCCGCATGGTCAGAAAACACAATCACCTTTGTTCCTAACAAGTAGGATCGAAATTTCTCCAACGCATACACGGCCGCTAGGAGCTCCTTTTCTGTGGTGGTGTAGTTCCTTTGAGCTTCATTAAGGGTCATGGAGGCATAATGAATGACATGAGCTATCTTTCCAACTCTTTGACCCAACACTGCTCCTAATGCATAATCACTCGCATCGCACATGATCTTGAAGGGGAGAGACCAATCCGGAGCTTGAATAATTGGAGCCGACGTAAGCCTAAGTTTCAACTCATCAAAAGCCTCCTTGCAAGCTTTATCAAATACAAAATCTATCTCCTTTTGAAGCAATTTTCACAATGGTGTGGCTATCTTGGAGAAGTCTTTAATAAATCTTCTATAAAAACCTGCATGACCAAGAAAAGACCGCATTTCCCGAACATTAGTGGGGTAAGGTAGCGAAGAAATAGTATCAATTTTTGCTTTGTCTACCTCTATACCCTTCGATGAAACCACATGTCCGAGAACTATACCTTGCTCCACCTTGAAATGACACTTCTCTGAATTCTAGACAAGGTTAGTTTCAATGCAACGTTTAAGCACAAGAGATAGGTGATGTAAACAAGAATCAAAAGAGTCACCATGCACCGTAAAGTCATCCATGAACACTTCAATGAAACGTTCAACATACTCCGAGAATATACTTATCATACATCGTTGAAATATCGCGGGTGCATTGCAAAGACCAAAAGGCATGCGTCAATATGCAAACGTGCCAAAAGGGCAAGTGAATGTGGTTTTCTCTTGATCCTCGGGGGAAATAGCTATTTGGAAATAGCACGAATACCCATCTAAAAAGCAATAGTAGGCCTTCCCCGCTAGTCTTTCTAGCATTTGGTCAATGAAGGGGAGAGGGAAGTGGTCTTTCCTAGTTACCGCATTCAGTCTACGGTAATCAATACACACCCTCCACCCGTTTTGAATCTTAGTGGGGACAAGCTCACCGTCTCTGTTCTCTACTACGGTCACCCCCGATTTTTTGGGGACTACCTGCGTAGGACTCACCCATTTACTATCAGAAATATGGAAAATCATACCGACTTGTAGTAGCTTGAGAACCTCTTTCTTCACTACCTCCATCATAGGAGGATTTAATCGACATTGTGGTTCCCTCACCAGTTTAGCATCATCTTCGAGTAAAATCCGGTGCATACAAGTGCTTGGACTTATGCCTTTGATGTCGGCAATTGTCCATCCAATAGCTTGCTTGTTCTCCACAAGGACGTCCTTCAACTTCCCCTCTTGTTCCTTGGTGAGCTTACTAGAGATGATAACCGGTAGTGTTTCTCCCTCACCAAGGAACACATACTTCAAGTGCTCCGGTAGGGCTTTAAGCTCCACCATCGGTGCCTGCACAATGGAAGGCAACAATTTCTCCCTAGGAACAGTTAGTGGTAACGGGTTATGAAAACTAGATATTGGTCTCCTCGAATAATGCAATTCCGCCACAACTTCCTGCAGATTAGCAGAAAAAGCATATTCTACCTCCTCATTACTCAAACTGTTCTCCAAAGCTACCTGCAACTCATCAGAACCATTCAGGTCAAAGAATTCTTGTGCTAATGGGTCAACAATATCAATAAAATTGACAGAATGGTGATCTACGGGGTATTTCATCGCATCATAGATGTTGAAAGTTACTAATTGGCCATTGGACTCCATAGTCATAGATCCATCAGAGACATCAATCTTCGTGCTTGCCGTTTTCAAGAACGGTCTTCCTAGCAAAATCGGAGCCACATGGTGATCATGTTCCATGTCTAGCACATAAAAATCAGCAGGAAAGATCAGATTGTCAACTAAAACAAGAACATCCTCGATAATACCTTTCGGGTAGACATTAGATCTATCCGCCAACTTAATCACAACACTAGTATTACTCAAAGGACTAAGTTGCATAGATTTATACACAGAATAAGGCATCACATTTATAGAAGCTCCTAAATCTAGCATGGCCTTATCAAACTTAGTGATACCAATGGTGCAAGGAATTGTGAACATACCCGGATCACTATATTTAGGTGGTAGTTTTCGTTGAAAAACAGCGCACAAATGTTCACTTACCTTAACTTTCTTTACCCCTTTAAGCTTGTTATTCCTTTTAATAGTGCACAATTCTTTTAAAAATTTTTCATATTTAGGAATACTTTTCAAAAGATTAAGAAGGGGGATATTTACCTCGCACTTTTCAAATACCTCATAAATGTCTTTATCGTGCTCAAAGTGGCGAGTTCTCTTGAGTGCATCGGGGAAGGGTACCTCCGGTTCCACAACCAGTGTAGTAGTAATGAGCTCCTTTGCCTTGACAATAGGAGTTAGCTCCTCCTTCTCGATCACTATCTCTTCTTCTTCCTCTCGAATGACCGGTTGCTTTACTACCCTTTTCACTTTCTCGATTTCCTCTAATTGCCTTCCGTTCCTCAATGAAACGGCACTCACATTCTTTGAAGGCACCACCGTTTGAGTTGGGAGTCCCGTAGAATCTCGAGCTTCCAAACGACTAATAGAGGTCGCCATTTGTCCCAATTGAGTTTCCATGTTTTGGATACTAGCTTTGTTCTCCGTTTGATCTTGAAGAACCGTAGCTTGAAGATTGGACATTTGGGTGGTTACCATAGCTTGAATAGCAACCAAAGCGCGTATCATGTCCTCGGTGGACATTTGACCACTAGGTGGGGGTGGATTAAGAACCGTGTTAGGAACTTGTTGTTTAGCAAAGAATTGTTGCTTCGCTTGACCAACTTGATTTCCTTGATTAAATTGTTGATCCCCTTGACGAGTTCTCCACCTCATGTTGGAATGATCTCTCCATCCGGGATTAAAGGTATTGGAGTAAGGATCCCATTTCTTCTTTTCCCCGGTTTCCCATATTCCATTCACCTCCTCTTAATCCTCTTCATACATGTGAGGACAATGCTCACTCAGATGTCCCTCGGTAGAACAAATACCGCACATCATAACTTGATTTGTTTTTCCCGACATCATGTTCTGGACAAGAGACGTTAAACTATCAACTTTTTGTTTAAGACTCGAGGATGATGAATTACCTATGGCATGCTTATCCCCGTTTATATTTTCGAGAAAAATCTCGAGAGCTTTCAGCTAACTCTTGGATAACCTCTATAGCAGCATCTGGACTCTTGTTCACAATCGATCCCCCACATGCCGCATTCACAGTGCGAGCATCTTCCACACAAAGACCTCCACAAAAATACATCACAAGGTCTTGAGGATTGTAGCCATGATATGGGCATGTAGCACACAGCTTCTTAAAACGTTCCCAATACTCATACATCATCTCACCATCTCGTTGCTCCGCATTACTTATCTGCTTCTTCAACTGGGAGGCTCGAGATGACGGAAAGTATTTCTCAAGGAACGCCTTCTTCATCTTCACCCATGTATCAATACTTGCCGGTGGCAAGTAATATAACCAATCCCTCGCAGAATCCTTCAATGAGAAGGGAAAGGCCCTCAGCTTGAGTTGCTCATCAGTGACAGATGCCGGTTTCATACTCAAGCAAACAATATGAAAGTCCGACAAATGCTTATTAGGGTCCTCATCGCTCAGACCATGGAATGTGGGTAGTTGATGGATCAAACCGGACTTCAATTCGAAAGTGGCATTCGCACCCAATGGTGGGTACATGATGCACAAAGGTTGTTGTGCAAGGTCGGGTGCTGTCAGCTGCTTGATTGTGTGGGCCATGATATTCGGCTCGTCTTCGGATTCGGATTCGGATTCGGAGGAAACTTCAGTGTTCACGGGATTAATAGGAATATCGTCGAAAAATCTGGATCCTCGAATTCCTGCCTTCCAATAACTATTGCTCCCTCTCCGATTCTCTGTGACCTGTGAAAGGTGCGTTCAATCTCTGAGTCGAATGCCTCGAGGTTCAAGTTAGAAGAGCGAGTATTATACATAAACTACACAAAATAAGCTAAAATTAGCTTAAAAAAATTAATTAAAAACTACACTAGAAAACACAAAAATAATTAATACCGATTCCCCGGCAACGGCGCCAAAATTTGACAGGCTAAAGTCGTATGCCTCAAATTAGAATTTATAAGCACTTAATTCTAAATACTAAAAACGTAGTAAAGTAGAAATAAGGGTCGAACCCAAGGGAATCAGATTAATCTAATTATGCTAACTAAAGTGTAGAAATCGACCTCTAACGTAATTAAAGACCGTAGTAAATAAGGGGGGGGTTTTGTATGATTAATTATAACACAAACTAAAATAAATAACACAATAACTTGAGGTATCAAAAGATGAGAAAGAACTTAGACCCAAGCACAAATCCACACTCAATAGCGATTGATCATTGTAAGACGGTTTCAATTAATAACCTTGACTACTCTATTGTGAATATGAAATTCCAATTCTCTTAAGAATAGTTAACTAAAGCGAATCCCGTTCTTAATTAACCCTAACCGTAAAACAACCTAAACAATCCAGTTCTAGGTTCAATTAGACGGAAGCAATATAGATCTGAGAATTCAATAGAGAATAAATAGCACGTACAATCCAGTCGCACCTTAGATATTTATGTGAATTGCTTCTAAGTACTAATATCAACGTATCCCGTTCAATATTAATTCCTAGTTGTTACTAATGTAAAGTTAATCAGTAAATCCTACTCATTTAACGATACTAACGATAGAATGAAGAAATCAAGTACTAGTTGTGCATCTAGCAATCAATAACAACATTCTTAGATTTAATAACAAAGTAATTCACAATAATCAAGATTAATAATTAAAACATTCAAACTCACAAACGATTATCAAGTGCTTCAAAGGCTTTTCTAAGTAAAGTAAATTAGTTACACATACTTGAAACCGGAAAATTAGGGTTCTTCAAAGTTCTCCCTTTTTCTTCCAATGTAACGTGCAACTTGATGTGATGATAATATGAATAATAATCCCAAAACTAAGGCTAAACTTAACCTAATAAAAGTTTCCTAATAATAAAGTAATAATAAAATATCCTAAGGACACTAGTAATACTAATAATAATAATAATAATAACTAGTAATAGAGTTTCCTAAATAATATCAAAGTCTTAAAATATAGCAAATATCACGAGATAGGGACGGAATCACGCATAAAGTTTCAGAACACCACGCGACTCGCCCAACCTTCGCACGACTCGCGGGAGCGTGCGACTCGCGGGACTCCTGCGTGACTCGCCTGACGTGCGGTTGCTGCTTCGTGCAATTCTTCAATTCCGTCGTTCCGGGTCTTCAAGTGGGCTTCCTTCTTATTCATGTTTTAGTCTTTCTTAGCCCAAATCGACGGTCCAATGGTTAGCATCCTCAAAATAGCCTATATTACATTTATACCAAATCGACACAAATGCAATACAAGACAACCGATTTAGCTCACATAAGAAACCAAGACCGTCGTAATAACTACGACTAAATGCGGCCCATCAGCATGCCGTATGCAGGGAAGTAGTTTATAGTCCACAACAAAGCTGCTTTCAGCTGGAAGTTTTGTCTCCACGATACATAATATGTTTCCACCCCTACTTCCCACAGATGTTTCAATTCCTCAATGACAGGTTGTAAGTAAACATTTAAATGATTCTTCAAGGTTTTTGATCCGGGAACAATAAGAGACAGAAAAAGATGAAAGGTTACTTCAAATACAACCAAGGAGGTTGGTTATAAGGTGTGATCATCACATGTCAACAAGAGTAGGACTTACCAAATTGGTCGAAAGGTGCAAACCCATCAGTACACAATCCAAGCCTTACATTTCAGGGTTCTGTTGCAAACTGAGGATATATTCTATCGAAACGCTTCCACTCCTCACCGTCACTCGGATGACACATCTTCCCTGGTACCCTAATGTCCTCCTCGTGCCACCTCATTTGCTCAGCTATGGTTCTTCTTGCATACAATTTCTGAAGTCTAGGTGAAACGGGGAAGTAATTAAGCTGACTAATTGGGATCGGTTTCTTACCCCTATCACCACTTTTTCCTTTTCTACCCCTCAAAACAATATCCCCCTCAACCGTTTTATACCTACCCTTACCACATCTCCTACATTCATCAAGCATGGAATCATCCTTCCGAAATTACATGCATCCATCGGGACAAGCATCAATCTTTTGATGCGGGAGTTGAACACCTTTCACAACTTTTTTGGTTGTATAGAATGTTCGGGCCATGATATTGTCTTTTGAGATGACTTTCTCAACCAAAGCAGCGAACCAATCGATACAAGAAAAGGGTAGGTTAAACTCACATTTAAGGCTAACTATCATAGATGTGACTTCTAACAAAGTCACATCGCACCCTCCATATAACGGTTTCTCTTAAGCATTCAACATGTCAAACAACGCTTTTGCTCGTGGGTTAGGCTCTTATGGGTTAGGTGAGTCGTGTGGGTTAGGTGAGTCGTCATTCTTATATGTCTTATCGTTGCTAAACAAGTTACACTCCACAACGTCAACTATCATACCTCTCAACCCCCCCCCCCCCCCCCTCAGTTTGTCGGATCTCGGGTTCCTTGGATTGAGAGGGCTCCCCATGACAAATCCAACGATAATAATAGGGTTGAAAACCATTACAGATGACATGTTCCTTAACCACAATGACCTCAAAAAATTTTAGGTTCTTGCATTTAGTACATGGACACCTAACTTCCCCATTCGATGCATAGTCAACTGATTTTTTAACAACTTCCACAAATTATTCAACACCCTCAAAAATTCGACGGTGGGACATCTTTTTTTATAAAGTCTTCCCTCATACATCCATTTCCGTTCAATTCTCTTCATTTTCTATGTAAAAAATATATATATATATAACAAATTGAAGTTGAATTTCCCTAACTTAATTTACTATTAACTAACCCAAATATATTTACTAAGAGTAAAAAACAAACCTAAGCTTAATATTATTAATTTAAAATTCACCTTAACATATTTATACTAACAAATTACTCAAACTAAACCCAATTTAATCTTATTCTCACCGAATTCATTACAATATTAATACCACAAAGCCTAAGACTACACCAACAATCTACCTAATCAAAATTGGGCTAAACTAATGGGCAAACAAACAATGCAACTCAATTGAGACCTAAACAACATTAACTATCAAACTAACAATAGTAACTGAAAAAATTGAAATAAATCAAAAATAGCAGACGTTAAATTGAATAAGTAGTAATTAGAGTAAGAAAAGCATATCGTAGAGTTAGGAAAATGAAGAAAAAATGGAGAGGAAGGTGTGGAAGAGGGGTTAGAGAGAGTTTAGAGAGTGAAAAAAAATTTGGGAATGAATAAGGCGAGGGGTGTCGGCTAGTATTTGTGGTGGTTTAGGCGAGACGGGCGTCCGACAATGGACGCCTGTTTTTTTTTTTTTCTGATACAGGGCCTGGCATCCGCTAGTGGACGCCCCAAGTCGCCAAATTGGCGTCCGCTAGTGGACGCCCGTCAGTCCAGATTTTCCATGCTCGATCCTCGTCGGATGCCATATTTGGAGTTCGACAGTGGACGTCCGTTCTTTGACGTAGACACCATATAGGCGTCCATATACCCATGACGCCCATCAGGTGGACGCCCGGGGCCTTTATTCTTGTAGTGTTTTCGAGCCGCAGTTCAGCAGTGCAGATGAGGTTAAATAGACTAGGCATATACAGTATACTTTGAGAAGGAAATATTTTTTAGACGAGGGAGGTAGAGAGCTGGTTTGTAATAATTCAATGTTGAATTTTCTTAGACAGAATTGTGTAGTAACTGTCTTTAAGACTGAAACAGGGCATCATATTTTTCTGCCTAACTTGGCGATTCCCATTTCGGTGTTGGTCAGGCCAGGGAGAGGCAGAGGATAGAAGAACAAGAGAAGATTAAAAGAGAATGTGCAGAAGAAGAGAGAAAACGCAAAGAGGAAGAAGAAGCTGCAGAAAGAGAAGTACAAGAAGCTTTCGAAAGAACTCCGTTTTGTAGTTATGAATGTAAGGAACATTAAAGGGTCTAGAAGATCAATTCTCGATCCTTCACAGTCGTCGGATGGAGATCATGAGATGGATGTGGATGGTGACGGTGAGATAGACGGGAGTTGGGAACCGAGTTTGGATGGGTTTCTTAAGTATTTGGTTGATTCTAAGCTCGTCTTTGATTTCATCAAAGGTGTCGTTGAGGATTCCAGTGATGTTTCTTGTGAGTCTCTCTTTTCACTTCCTCGTCTTCTTGTTTGCTCGCGATTATTTGATGTAATTCTTGAATCAATTTTTGATGTCGTTGTTGCTATTGTTGTCTGCTATGTTAATTTTGATGCAATTTTTCCTTTACCCTGCATTTGTCGGGTCCTTTGAGGCACCTTTTATATTTTTGATGGTACTGTTAATTTTCTTGTTGTTTACGGAGGGAATAATATTAAAACGCTCTCCTCGGCTTAATACGAGTACTATTTTGATTTTTCTTTTTTGTTTAAAGAATATCTAAACCACCAAGATAGAAAGCAGTAGATATACATATACCGAATCTCTTGTCACATCCGAAAATCCTTTTAGTGGAAGACATTCCACTTTCTGTCATTTGATTTTGTACACTTAAGCAATTACTTAATGTTATTTACATTCCCCTACAAGTTTATTCGTCATTAGAAAAGTGTTTCTGCTTTTGTTGGTTTCCATCATCCCTTCAAACCCAATCACTTTTCATTTCTTTTCAATTTGCTTGGGTTAATTTGTATTAGCGAAGATTTCTCCTTTACCATACACTTGTTTGCTGGACTGGAAAATCTTATCTTTGTTGAATAACATGTATCTTGACCAAAGGGAGACGTGGTGGAACTTGCAATTCCCTTCACCGATGCTCAATACTTTTGTCAGAATTCACATTTGTATACCTTATTGCCATCTCTTGTCATGTAGATGGTTTCTTAGTAATTAGCAACGATGTGTACTTTACCGTAGGTGACAAACTTACTTTTAATGTTGTTATACTCGTCTGTATAAAACAAAATGTATTGATTTGGTCTCTTGACTATCAGTTTACTATTGTTGTTCAATAATTATGACAATCAACATCTCTTTACTGCATCTTACCCGTGTCGACTGTTTTTTTGTGATTTTTCTGGTTTCTGTATGTAGATCTGAGTACGACACCTTGGGTACATCAATCAAAGCTGCAATTTTTTACCTTGTTACGGCTTTGGTGAAGGTTTGTAAGCATTGCAACAAGCTATTTGTTTTTACTTTTTTTCTTTTGATTACTACTGATTAGTTTAACTTGTTTGTTTGGCGACCTTCCTGAAGGTTCACGATAGCTTTAATCCTTATCAGGTATGTCATCTGTGCTCCTCTCTTTATAGACATCAACTGGAAATGTATAGTTAAAGGAAGGATTGAAAAGTACTTGTTTTCAATTATATTCTTTTTTTTTTTCTAAACTACGAAGTATATTGAAATTATTGCAGCACTTCAAAGGACTTGCCATGTATTCAGAAGAAAACATCGACGAGGTTCGCAATTAGTGGGCTAAATATTATCTTCAAATTTTAAAGTATGAAACATGCATGTAGTATTCTATGTATTAGATAGATAGAAAGATTGGTGTAAGATGAGATTTAATTATTGGCACATAGCATACTTATGTAGCTTTTTATCTTTTAGCTAGTTATTTGTATGGGATGGTGACTACTTTTATAAAATATGAAACGTTTTATCGTTCAACCAGGTGTCGTATAATTTATGGGATTTATTTTGGTTTCGATTGGATTGAATTTTCTTATGAAAAATACAGAAAGCTTTTAATATGTGTGGATGTGTCTACAATGACAATAAACATAGGGCAAACAAATAACTGATGTCTATATTTATAAATAGACATAGGGCGTATAAAATAACTCATGTCTATTGTTTTAATAGACATGGGTTATTTATGTAAACTTATGTCTAATATAACAATAGACATGGGTTATTAGAAAAACCTATGTCTGTTCTTTACATAGACATAGGTCGTACGATCCATGTCTAAGTATTTGATAATTGATGTCACTCAACTTAACATAGGTCGCAAAACTCATGTCCATTGGTGAGAACGACCCATGTCTATTTGATGTTTTGTAGTAGTGTGTAACCCTCTTCTTTACAAGGTTATGGAGAGAATTATAGTCATAGGTACAAAGAAATTATCCTATTCTGGTAGACTGACTCTCATTAAAGTTGTTTTGAAGACTTTACTCAACTACTGGGCTTCCATTTTCATCATGCCTTTTGCTATTATCAAGCGGATTGAAGCTCTTTGTAGGAATTTTTTTATGGGAAGGTGGCACATAATACAAAAGAGCTTCATTGGTAGCTTGGGATACAATCTGCAGGCCACTCAAAGAGAGGGAACTTGGTATAAAAAAATGACAGCATTTGGAATAAGGTTGCAGTAGGGAAGTTGGTCTGGTGGATTCACAGGAAGGTTGAGTCCCTCTGGGTTAATTGGATTAATATTATATACTTAAAGGGGAAAGAATGGCTTGATTACTCCCCTCCTGGAATAAGATCAGCAAACTCAAGGACATTTTCAAACAGGCTTATATCACCAACCAATGGATTGACAATCCCGGTAACGAATACTCTATATCAGCAAGGATTATGCTTGCTTAAGACAACCTTATCCTGATGTTAACTGAAGTTACATGACATGGAACAATTTGACACTACCTAAACATAGCTATAGCTTTATTAGTTGGTTGTACTTCCACAGTAGTCTCAATACAAAGGCTAAGTTGTTCATACTTGGCATTGTGCAGGAAGATGACTGTTGTTTGTGTTGTCATATGTCTGAAGATTTGGGGCATCATTTTTTCTCCTGTGCTTACAGCAGGCGCCTACTGGCATTGGTTAATGAATGGTTGAAAATCAGATGCGCTCCATCTAACTCTCATGAGTAGAGAAGAAACAGAAGAGGTTCTAAGCTTAAGAGATCTGTCATTAAATGGGCTACAAAATGCATTGATTTACCACATTTGGAACCAAAGAAATAAAGCAAGGCTGGTGTTTGTGTTGCAGACTCCAAAATATGTTGTGCAGGTGATACAAAAGGACTTCGGACTCAAGGCTACACAAGTCCATAGAAGCAAACTTAGCATTGTGTGGACATGACGTAGGTCCACCCCGACGCGGCCACGCGCGGGTTTGGGTAGGCGAATGAATCTCGTGGTGAGATTGTTCTCGGGTTCGAAATTTAAGTGAAAGTTGGAGTCGCCACCGAATTTTGTGGAAATTCGGAACCGTTCGAGCCCACTATATGTCCTCGTGGGCTGTACACAAAGTATGGCCCACTTCGATTTCAGAGTTTATGGGGCTCGTCCCTTTGCATTGCGATACCGATATCATCTACACCGATTATCGTGTAAAGAATGATTCTCGTGCGCGAATGGTTTCGGACATCCGGAAACCGAGGTTCTGAGTAAGGGGTGAGGGTACGTGTTGGGATGCCCACTAAGGACACCCAACCCCGCCCGCACTTAGCTGCCTCTACTAAGACATCGTTCGTGTTCGTGTACGCGCGCTAGTAAAACGATTAAATGATATGCACACGACGTTTTTAGCTAAACATGCAAATTATTAGTTAACTACGTCCTTTTAATGCATCAAAATCAAGGTCGAATTGTTTAGCATGCGAGGTTCATTTATAAAGCGATAAGCCTCAAAATAAATAAAGCTCGTAAATATGTACAAAATACACGGGCGGAAATACAACCCGGCCAATACAAAATAACGAACAATAAAAAAGCATAAACGAAAAGTATAAAAAACACAATAAATAATAACTTGAAACGGACCCGTATATAATAAATACAAACTAGACCGTAAGTTGTGCAAATGGACGAACACCGATTAAATATACATCATTTTATGTATTAATCGAAGGACGGAGATATGGGACCTAGGCGTGGTGCTAGCCCGATCCCGAATCTCGATGCCTTGTCCCGACTTATCACATCGAAAAATTGGCGTCCAAATTAATCATGTGTCGTGTAATACCCGTAGTATGTCAATCCGAGTCGAGACAGTAAGAACAAGCGAATTAACCCGACGTGGCTTAATGGGCCACGACCTAAGGAACCCGTAATTTATTACACACTATAATACGGATAATTAGCCTAACCTAGCTACGCCAACCCTATGTATATATATACATGATATTATAATCATTAACATAGTACCCTAGCACACAACTCAAATCACCTGTTACGTAACTAGCACAAAGTCACGCTAACTGCCGCACGAAGCAAAGGAAGGGAAAAGAAGAACCCTAGGATTCGGATCGGACCACGGGTAGACTAGACCTCGACAGTACGCGCCACTTAGGTATGCTACACCATCCTTTATGTTCTCGAGACATGGTTAGTGTACATCCAGGTCGAAAAATCGGGATCGGGATTGTTGGTTAGCCATTGTTGTGCGTCCTTATTTTTGTTGGGATATTTGTTCGAATTGTTGTTGTCATTATCGTAATGGTTTCTTGCTAATTGTTGTTGGGAGTAGTGTCGGGTCAAATTATACTACGTTGTTATGTCGATACCTCGCTTTGTGTCATGCGTGCTCTTAATACTAATAACAATATCATGCCCTGCGTTGTATATATATCTATATAATCATAATAGTCTTGAATTGGGGGCAAGGGTTACCCTTGACTTGTGGGATTCATGCTCGTAGCTTTCTTCCCGAAGAACTTGAGTTGTCTTGTTTGCGTGAGGAGGGATACGTTTCATAGTAGTACTCAAGGATAATAATGATAGTTGCAGTAACATGGTAGTGTTTGTTGTTATAAATCAATTATTATTATAACGAAGTAGTAGTGCGTGTAATGGGATTTGTAATCATCTTTTAATACTAGCATGATGTTGTTGCAGGTATTATTATTATGGCATAATAACAACACTTATTATAGTAATGGTATTAATAATTGTTAGGTGTTTGTAGCATTGTAGTGCAATAAGAATAAGTCACTGTCGTCTAATTGATTTGAAGGACATCGGTTCGTGTTATTAATCCAATACGCTACGATCGATATTGATTTATATATACTATTTTATTAGGAACGGATTTCGTAGAGTTTCCGTGGTGAACCGTGCTATCCGCGTTGTGGTGAATTGCTGATTAGGTAAGGTTTTCCTTACTTGGAATGTGTTAACACTATGATGTCGTTCGAGCTATGTATTTATGATATAAGATTGATATGGATGAGAATGAGTAGTGTAGCGAAATCTTAACCGGGAGGTCCATTGAGTAGTGTAGCGAAATCCTGACCGGGAGGTCCACTGAGTAGTATAGCGAAATCCTGGCCGGGAGGTCCATTGAGTAGTGTAGCAGAAATTATGGGTACCGTGAAGTGCTGAGAATATGGAGATGATTTTATTGGATTGTACCGATGATGATACTGAGATGATCGAGACTGGATGTTTTAATTTTGTACTTGAATTTTAATGTTAGCAAGTTCTAACCGTTTTCTCTGTCAAATTGTCACCCTATTTTATTGGGGGCCTGCGACGATCCAATTGACATTTACGGTCTTTGGGGGAGCAGAGTCTTGATGCAGATATGGATCATTGATGTGTGCTTAACTAAAGGGAATTGTTGTTCGGGAAGGGAGTGTGTAGTCATCGTTGTTATACTTTTAGCATGTTTCCGTCGTTAGTACTTAATAGACCTTTTATTCATGTAATCGTTTGGGTTTACGTAACCATACTTATGCTCAAACTTGGTTTGCCTCCTTTGAATAATCTATTAAACTCGGATGTGTTTCAGTATTGTTCTGTGATGAGACTACGACCTCGGTTAACCCGGGATGGTAACACTCTCATTTATCCGAGAAGGCCTAGTTAAGGCTCTTGGATAAACGGGGGTGTTACAAAGTGGTATCAGAGCGATCGATTCTGGAGCCTGAATAAATGAACATAGGAATTAAAAAAAAGAACCCCGGTGATAGACCATTAGGAGCCCACTTAAAATCTCTGGTTGAGGAGACGTCCTCATACCAACTTCCGGCCCTTTTGGTTTGGACCCGGTAACTACAGGTGAGACCGAGAGAGGGTAGAATAGGATGGGTCCGCGATGATGATATGAATTTCCTTTGAATTGCATAATTGTACGAGTAGTTACAAGTGTGATGTTTACAATGACATGAATAATTACAA
Organism: Agrostemma githago; assembly: GCA_958450325.1. Classification (NCBI taxonomy): domain Eukaryota; kingdom Viridiplantae; phylum Streptophyta; class Magnoliopsida; order Caryophyllales; family Caryophyllaceae; genus Agrostemma; species Agrostemma githago. The sequence goes on from OY288253.1 coordinate 54,076,338, forward strand.
CGTTAATAGTGATATATTGTTATGATGAATGAGCATTTAAGGCTCATGTGTATGTTATTGTTGTGTTAGTCATGTCAAAGGATGCAGCTACCAGTTCCACCCCAGCCACTCTGAGTGCCGAGGAAATGGCGCGCTTAAAGGCAACCAACGATGCGCTTTTGAAAGCTCTGAGAAACATCCACATTCCGAAACCACCAATGACAGACGCGACCGCTATCAGCGCTGCGATAGCACGCCTTCGTCCCAGTAAATTTGACGGGACTGGTGGGCCGTCGCAGCTAGAGAACTGGGTGAGAGAAATGAAGAAGGTATTCCAGACCGTGAATTGTCCGGAGAATTTGGAGTTGAATCAAGCTACGTTCTATTTGAGTGGCAAGGCTGATTTATGGTGGCACCTTAACTATGACAAGCTGATTGCAGAGCATGAGGAAGTGGATTACGGGGAGTACGTCTTTGGGTGGAAGAGTCTCGCAGAAGCGCTGAGGGTGGAGTTCTTTCCGGAACATATCCGTAGTGCAAAAAGAGCAAAATTTGATCGTTTCACCATGACAGACGATATGACTGTCGAGGACTATTACGACAAGTTTATGGAGCTGGCCACTTATTCTGCTGACCTCAATTTGAGTTTTGAACTCTTGGCTTCCCGTTTCAAGAGGGGCTTGTCTATCAGAATCCTGGAAAGGCTACCCATGGGAAATAATGCTGATGTGAAAGAGGTATACCTGAGAGCCGGGCACGCCGAGCGATTAGCCGATCGTATTAAGGAGTTGAACAGTTAGAAATGTGAAAAGAGGAAAGCCGAGCCTGAGGGAGCTGTGCAGGGGGATGCAAAGAGGGGAGAAATAACCGATCTCAGTGGCAGAGATCCCAAAACTCAGGTGGGAACAGTTATAGAGGAGGTAGTTACAACACCGGGAAGAAAGATGTTCGGCACTACAACTGTAAGTGGTGCAACTACAACCACCCCGGTAAGGACTGAAATGGACAACTAATAACCTGTTACCACTACGGGAAACTTGGACACCGAGCTTACGAATGTCGGTTGAATGGAGGACAACATCAGGGCAACCCTAATTCCATCTCAGTAACAAGGTCAGAAAGTGTTAACCAAGGGAATCGGTACCAGGGAAACGGGAACCGATCACAGGGGAACTGGAACCGCCCACAGGGGAGTTACTATCAAGGGGCTGGGAGCACTACCCAGTCAACTGCAGGCGTTAAGTCAACTAATTCATCTGGTGGGGCACCTGAGGGGAGTAAGAATACTGGGAAGCACTTTGCTATGGGGAAACAAGCTGCTAAAGAGGACACACAAGTTATCACGGGTACCTTTCTCGTTAACTCGAAACCTTCTTTTATTCTGTTCGATTCTGGGGCAACCCATTCATTTGTGGCCTATAATCATGTACCGAGTCTGGGGTTAGTAGATTTTGAAAACATAGCTGATGATATAATCACACCCTCGGGGAAACCGGTTAGGTGTACAAGAGTCTTTCGTAATGTGTCTTTACTAGTTGGGGGAGTTGACCTTCCAGTTAATTTAATAGAGTTTCCCCTAGATGATTTTGACATTATCTTAGGGATGGATTGGTTGGGACTGTTTAGAGCCCAAATTGATTGTAATCTTAAGAAAGTGTCGTTAAGAGGTCCGAAGGGCGTTAGGGTGTCTTATAGAGGATTTGCGGTGAAGCCAACTGTGAAGATCATAGCAGCCATTACCCTGAAGACCCACCTGAAGAAGGGAAGTCCGTTATTCTTGTGCCATGTACGGGATACTCGGGCAGAGGAGTTCTCTTCTGATTCGATTCCTGTAGTGAGAGAGTTTGGGGATGTATTTCCGGAGGAGATCCCAGGTTTACCACCAAGGCGAGAGGTCGATTTCAGTGTTGAGCTGAAGCCAGGGACGGGACCGATCTCTAAAGCACCATACCGTATGGGGCCTAAAGAGTTGACCGAGTTAAAGAAGCAGTTAGAAGAATTGATGGATAAGGGGTATATTCGACCTAGTGTATCGCCGTGGGGTGCTCCAGTTTTGTTTGTGCAGAAAAAGGATGGGAGCATGAGGCTGTGCATCGATTACAGGGAGCTGAACAATGTCACTGTGAAGAATCGGTATCCTTTGCCTCGTATTGATGATTTATTCAATCAATTGAGTGGGGCTGGTATCTTTTCAAAGATTGATTTGAGGTCTGGTTATCACCAGTTGAGGGTCAAGAACGAAGATATTCCTAAGACCGCATTCAGAACTCGGTATGGCCACTATGAATTTGTGGTGATGCCGTTTGGTCTAACAAATGCTCCTGCTGTCTTCATGGATTTGATGAACCGAATTTTCTGGCCCTACTTGGACCAGTTCGTGGTGGTGTTTATCGATGATATCCTGGTTTATTCAAGAAACCGGGAAGAGCATGCAGAGCATCTGAGGATCGTATTGCAACTTCTCCGAGACAATCAGTTGTACGCTAAGTTATCAAAGTGTGAGTTCTGGTTGGAGAAAGTCGCATTTTTGGGGCACGTGATTTCGAAAGAGGGGGTATCTGTAGACCCAAGCAAGATCGAAGCTGTATCAAAGTGGCAGGCGCCAAAGAACGTGGCAGAGATTCGGAGTTTCTTGGGGTTTGCCGGGTACTATCGAAGGTTCGTGAAGGATTTCTTAAAGATAGCAAGACCGTTGACTAACCTTATGAGGAAGGAGATTCGGTATAAGTGGGATGACAGCTGTGAGAGGGCGTTCCAAACCCTGAAGGAGCGTCTGACTACGGCTCCAATCCTGGCCTTACCCGAAGGGAGCGAAAATTTTGAGGTGTACACTGATGCATCGAAGAATGGGTTGGGTTGTGTACTAATGCAGGGTGGGAAGATCATTGCGTATGCTTCACGTCAGCTGAAGACTTACGAAGAGAACTACCCAACTCATGACCTAGAACTTGGGGCGGTAGTGTTTGCACTGAAAATATGGAGACATTATTTGTATGGGGCAACATTCAAGGTGTTTTCAGACCACAAGAGTTTGAAGTACATCTACACTCAAAAGGAGTTGAATATGCGGCAGAGGCGATGGATAGAGTTGATTGGAGATTACGATATGGATATTTTGTACCACGAGGGGAAGGCAAACGTGGTGGCCGACGCTCTAAGCAGAAAATCTGTGCATTCCTTGTGTTTGGATATGTCCAGATTGAAGTTGAGGAGTGAAGTGCAACAGATGGGGATTCATGTGATAAGAAAAGGGGAAGCAATGACGGACTTGGCGATTCAACCCGAGTTGTACACCGAAATACGAGAAGAACAGTTTTTGGATCAGAAATATGTAATGTGGCGATCCCGCATTGAGAGAGATTAACCCTCAAATCTCACCATTCACCCAGACGGGAGCCTCAGGATCGACTGGATTTGATTGAGTTCTCTTACAACAACAGCTACCATGCTAGCATTCAGATGGCACCATTTGAAGCCTTATATGGGAGGAAGTGTAGGAGCCCGGTATGTTGGGACGAGAAGGCCGATGCGGTAGTGCTGGGGTCCCATATGATTCAGGAGATGATCGAGCATGTACATGTAATCCGACAGAAGATGCGAGCAGCACAGGATCGTCAGAAGAGCTATGCTGATCTCCACCGCCGAGAGGTTGAGTTCGATGTGGGTGATAAGGTCTTGTTGAAAGTGTCACCTATGAGAGGGGTTATGAGGTTCGGGAAGAAGGGCAAGTTGAGTCAAAAGTTTGTTGGGCCGTATGAAATTCTGGATAGGATAGGGGAGGTGGCGTATCGATTAGCACTTCCCCCAACTCTTAATAAAGTCCATAATGTGTTTCATGTTTCCCAGTTGCGGAAATACTTGAGTGACCCGTCTCACATCATTGAACCCGAAACGATCCAGCTAGATGATTCTCTTACTTATGAGGAGGTTCCCAAGGAAATTTTAGATCGGAAAGTTCGGAAAACCAGGAGAGGAGAAACAGCCCTTGTCAAAGTTTTGTGGTCTAATCACAATGTCGAGGAGGCAACCTGGGAGACAGAAGTATCGATGAGAAAACGCTTTCCCCATATTTTTGATCAGGTAATTATTTCGGTTACGGGGACGTAACCTTATTTTTAAGGAGGGTAGGATGTAACAGCCCGACTTATGGTATATATTTAAACTATCGTTATCGTTTTATTTACTTTGTCATGTGTTTGTGTCAAGGAGCGAACTTCGAGGACGAAGTTCTTTTTAAGGAGGGTAGATTGTAATACCCATAGTATGTCAATCCGAGTCGAGACAGTAAGAACAAGCGAATTAACCCGACCTGGCTTAATGGGCCACGACCTAAGGAACCCGTAATTTAATACACACTATAATACGGATAATTAGCCTAACCTAGCTACGCCAACCCTATGTATATATATACATGATATTATAATCATTAACATAGTACCCTAGCACACAACTCAAATCACCTGTTACGTAACTAGCACAAAGTCACGCTAACTGCCGCACGAAGCAAAGGAAGGGAAAAGGAGAACCCTAGGATTCGGATCGGACCACGGGTAGACTAGACCTCGACAGTACGCGCCACTTAGGTATGCTACACCATCCTTTATGTTCTCGAGGCATGGTTAGTGTACATCCAGGTCGAAATATCGGGATCGGGATTGTTGGTTAGCCATTGTTGTGCGTCCTTATTTTTGTTGGGATATTTGTTCGAATTGTTGTTGTCATTATCGTAATGGTTTCTTGCTAATTGTTGTTGGGAGTAGTGTCGGGTCAAATTATACTACGTTGTTATGTCGATACCTCGCTTTGTGTCATGCGTGCTCTTAATACTAATAACAATATCATGCCCTGCGTTGTATATATATCTATATAATCATAATAGTCTTGAATTGGGGGCAAGGGTTACCCTTGACTTGTGGGATTCATGCTTGTAGCTTTCTTCCCGAAGAACTTGAGTTGTCTTGTTTGCGTGAGGAGGGATACGTTTCATAGTAGTACTCAAGGATAATAATGATAGTTGCAGTAACATGGTAGTGTTTGTTGTTATAAATCAATTATTATTATAACGAAGTAGTAGTGCGTGTAATGGGATTTATAATCATCTTTTAATACTAGCATGATGTTGTTGCAGGTATTATTATTATGGCATAATAACAACACTTATTATAGTAATGGTATTAATAATTGTTAGGTGTTTGTAGCATTGTAGTGCAATAAGAATAAGTCACTGTCGTCTAATTGATTTGAAGGACATCGGTTCGTGTTATTAATCCAATACGCTACGATCGATATTGATTTATATATACTATTTTATTAGGAACGGATTTCGTAGAGTTTCCGTGGTGAACCGTGCTATCCGCGTTGTGGTGAATTGCTGATTAGGTAAGGTTTTCCTTACTTGGAATGTGTTAACACTATGATGTCGTTCGAGCTATGTATTTATGATATAAGATTGATATGGATGAGATTGAGTAGTGTAGCGAAATCCTGACCGGGAGGTCCATTGAGTGGTGTAGCGAAATCCTGACCGGGAGGTCCACTGAGTAGTATAGCAAAATCCTGGCAGGGAGGTCCATTGAGTAGTGTAGCAGAAATTATGGGTACCGTGAAGTGCTGAGAATATGGAGATGATTTTATTGGATTGTACCGATGATGATACTGAGATGATCGAGACTGGATGTTTTAATTTTGTACTTGTATTTTAATGTTAGCAAGTTCTAACCGTTTTCTCTGTCAAATTGTCACCCTATTTTATTGGGGGCCTGCGACGATCCAATTGACATTTACGGTCTTTTGGGGAGCAGAGTCTTGATGCAGATATGGATCATTGATGTGTGCTTAACTGAAGGGAATTGCTGTTCGGGAAGGGAGTGCGTAGTCATCGTTGTTATACTTTTAGCATGTTTCCGTCGTTAGTACTAATAGACCTTTTATTAATGTAATCGTTTGGGTTTACGTAACCATACTTATGCTCGAACTTGGTTTGCCTCCTTTGAATAATCTATTAAACTCGGATGTGTTTCAGTATTGTTCTGTGATGAGACTACGACCTCGGTTAACCCGGGATGGTAACACTCTCATTTATCCGAGAAGGCCTAGTTAAGGCTCTAGGATAAACGGGGGTGTTACATGTCGGATACGACTAAAGAGTCGTCGACACAAGACTAATAGTGAAGGACAATCGATAAAAGTCGTTTAAATGAAATGATATGCATGAGTTTTGAAAATGTAGATCACGTGATTGACTTTGCACGCGACGACTAAGCCGTAAAAAAAGACGAGACTCAAATGATGCTTTGAAGTGCTCGGTTTACTCGGGCGACAGGACCCACTCGATCGAGTCATGGCTTGGACTCGATCGAGTGCATCTTCGAGGTAGCTACTGCCCGGTTTTTGGGGTGTTACTCGATGGAGTGGCCCATGACACTCGATAGAGTGCCCCTTGTACGAGTTATAACTCGTTTAGGAAAAGGTAGCTATTCCGTTTTATTCATTTTAAAATCGATGGTTGGCCGAGTTAAATAAAAATATGGCATGATTTAAATTTAACTCGGCTTCCGGTGCTATATTCGTGTAATATACGATAATAACACCGTCATCAGAAATGGAACCATACACGTTCAACTACGAATGACCACGATCACGTTACGCACTTGAGTACATTGGGGCGGCGCTTCTCGAAAGAGTGCCACCTCCGTCGTGGCTCGTAAAGGGATTAAACGGACTTGAGATGGTCGACGTAGTTAAACGTGTTCGGATCCGAGTATTATTTCTATTATATATAAATGCGGTATTAATTGTTAATGACGATAATAAACAATAAAAATGTTAGCAAACGAAAATTAAAATGGTTAGTAATGAAATAAAAAAAAGTTAGTGTTAATGTTAGTATACTAATATAATTATAATATAAAGTATAAAACGTATATATAAAAAAAAAATGAGATAGTAAAGATTGAGACGGGGTTTATGACACCCTCAACATACATGCTTAGAATGGCCTCGGCAATGAACTCGTAATAGCGACGGGAACGCGGGAGTATCGAGGATGTATGCAAAGTTATGGTGTGTGTGTGTGTGTGGATGGTTTTGTCGGTTTTTCGAGGGACAATGACTCGGTTTTTTGCTTAGGTTTACTTAAGGTTGTACTGTAGAGAGAATGAGTGGATTAGGGTAGAAATGTAGGGTAAATTGCATTGGAAAAACCTTGAAAATGAAGAGCACAAGGAGGGGTATTTATAGAGTTTACCCCTCGACCTAGGGTCACTCGATCGAGTGGCCCTAGTGCACTCGGTCGAGCGCCCTAGGAAAAAGGGATTGGTGCGATTTTTGTGGCTCCACTCGATCGAGTGAGGACAATCCACTCGATCGAGTGGATAGGGTTGGCGAGCCATTTTAGGAAATGGTTGACTTTTTTGATTTTTTGAAAATTTTGTTTGGGCGCAAGTTTCTAGAAGCGGACTTGGCTGATTTTGTGGACGAATTTGTCTTTGACCGGGTTTTGACCCGGTCGCCAAAAAACGGTTTTTATTTTTGGTGTCGGTTTTGGCCAAAATTAGTCTCATTTTACTCGGAACGACCTACTAGGCCTGAATTTGAGGTTGGTTTTGAGAGATTTTTACTCCGCTAAAAGTCCACGTCGGATATTATTGATTCCGAGCCCATATTCGAATACACTAAGTCACGTTTGCGTCCGATCATCATCGGGTGTTTTGTCGGGAACTGCTATAGACACTAGCAGGCAAAATGCGGGTGTCTATAGAACCCCCACTCTGACTGAGGCTTGGACAAGGCGAAAGTCAGAGTAGCTACCAGGCCAATCGCAGATTAAGACCTGGCAGCCTTCCGGTCGGGTTGTTTATAGTCCATTAGACTTGCGTGAAGGGCTCGTCAGCCATAAGCAGAGGGTCATACCTATCATGATGATGGTAGCCCCGTGGGGAGTCGAATTTGCTTTTGAAGTCCTAGGTGTACCCGTACGCTGATACATCGCATCTTGGATGTAGCATTTCGGGAGAAACACTGACTCACACTGGGGAGTAAAGCAGCTGCGCGGAGACTTGCTTCTGAAGTCTGGGGTGTACCTGTATGCTGACACATAAAAACTTGCATGTAACACATAGGCAAAACACCGACTCACGCTGGGGAAATGAAATATTGATTTTTTTTCGAAAAGCAGAATTTTTGAAGGATTTTTTATTTTTAGAAATTTTAGGAAAGCTCGGGATGACTTGATTCTTATACTGGATTCTAGCCTGAAATCTAGGATCAGGCCTGCGCGCGCACTGGGCCCACCTTTGCTGAGGAGGCATGGCAGTTAGGGTTACAGTTAGGGTTTCCTATTATAAATATAGGATTCCCTGCTTCAATTTTCTGCATCCCAAATCAAATTCTTCCTTCTTCTTCTTCTCAAAAACTCTTAGAGTTTCAAGAAGACTCAAATATTTGTCATGGGTATCGATCACCTGACTGCGCTTCTTTTTGCTTGGTCCCAACATTTTCGGGACGAGGAAAAGATTCAACTGACCCAGATGGGAATTGTCAACTTATTCCCACTTCAACGTCTGATAATCGACTCACCCTTTATGGATGCCTGTTTAACGTTTTGGGATACTACCCATCACGTTTTTGTATTCCCGCGAGGAGAAGTATGCCCTCTACCTAAGGAGATCGCTGCAATAGGTGGATGGAGCCCTATTGCTCATCCTGCTATCCCTCCATTCTATCCCGATCCAAGGAGGAGGCTGAGGGATTTCCTGGGTTTGTCTCATGCTGAGACAGATCGAATGGTGCGGGGAAATTCTGTTTCCCTTTTCGACCTAGCCGACAAGTTTATGAATAACCGAGATATGAGGGCTACTGCTACTCAAAAGCGTAGGGCTTTCGCCTTTTGCATGCTGCACCGCTATGTTTTTGAAGGGATGATGGAGACTGACTCGTGCTTGAGTTAGATCAGGGTGATTGGTGTGGTTGACCAGATGGAAACTAGTCATAGTCCTGCTTGGCTAGCCACCGGGGAGATCATTATGGGTCTCGATGCTAGGAGGCTTGACCCGGACGGACAGCTGACGGGAAGTGTACGTATCTTGCAGGTATACATCTCGCGTTTTTTTTTCACGCGAGAATTCTGATATACGTGGGTCACTCGATCGAGTGGACCTGTCACTCGATCGAGTGACCTCTTTGGCGAGCTTCTGCCTGTTTTCAGAGGGCTTACTCGATCGAGTCAGCTGTTGTACTCGATCGAGTGGGCTCTAGCGAACCTTCCCATGGCTTACGAATTTTGTGTATATTTTTCAGATTTGGTTGTCAGAACGTCTGTCGATCATAGAGTCCCCTCCGAGTATACCTAATTACCGCAGCAGACAAATTAGTTCGAGGAGGCGACGGATCAGCTCGAGTCACCATATAAACCGAGCTTATTGGGATGAGGAGCTAGTGTTTCATGGTGGTCCTTTAATCAGGTGGACCGTCGCCTGGTGGTTTCTCTCCAAACTGACGGGTTTGGCCAAGAGAGACCAAGCTTGCTACTTGGTGATTTTGTCTTTCGACTGGACAGTTCACATCTACCCAGACCGCCTCCTGAGGCAGTTCGGTTTGTCTCAGCGTATTCCTGAAACTGAGGCAATCATTAGCGTCTCGCTCCAATTGACGGACGCTATGTGTGACACATGGTTGCAGAGGTGGTTAACCCGTCCTACATGGACTATACCCAACCCTTCCCAATCCGCTTAGGTTTAACATGCATATGAGAAGTGGACTTCCGAGGAGTCCAAGGAGGCTCGTAAAGCTTTGAAGGTTGATGAGGCCTTCGAACAAGTTTGTCTGGAGATGGTGAAAGACAACAGGGGTTTCTTCGACGAAGGAGACACTCCTGCTACTTTAGTCCGATTAGAATCGGGTCTTAAGTCACATACTAAGACTCGATCTAAGGATGTCGGTGCTAGCGACACGCGGGGGCAGCAAAGCCCCCAGACTGATTTGGAGAGACGACTTGGGCCAAGACTGACGGTTAGAGACCGACTAGGCCCACGCGATCGGCTTACTGAGCCTGTGATGGCCCGACTTGGGCCCACCGAAGTGATTGAGGACTCGAGCTCAAAGAAACGAGTCCGAGCTAAAGAGGTTCCTGTGGTGATTCGGGAACGCTCCCTTCCGCGTCGTCGTGAGTGGACGACCAAGGAGGCCAAGAACAAAGGGAAGGGCAAGATGCCCTAAACACCGAGTCCTTAGTTTTTTTACTATTTGAATATTATTACTATTTTTGTTGTGTGCTTTTTTTCGTGGCTTTTTTTTTTTAATAAATTTTTTTTGCATTTGTAATTCCCTGAGTTTACCGGGGGTTTTTTTAGTAATTAATAAAATAAGTTTATTATTAAACCGTTCTTTTTTTTTCTTGATTGCGCTGGTTGTGCCCTTTTGAGGAGCTGCCTACGTATCTGCAATTAGCAGAATCAAACCAAACGTAGTTCAAGCTCAGTGGATTTGCAATCTCGAATTGCACCAAGACTATTGGTTCAAGATGCTTACGACAGTAGAATAAATAATTCTAACTTATTGACTTGCTTTTTGTAAAAAAAAAAAGATTTTGATAAATTTTGCTAATGACATTGAGAAAAGGCTAAGGGTAGTAACGCTTCAGCTGGTCCAGGTTGGTTGGGTTGACGAACTCATTCCCGTCCAGGTCCGACAGCATCACTGCTCCTCCCGATAGGATCTTCTTTACCAGGTATGGCCCAGCCCAATTAGGTTTGAATTTTCTCCTTGGGTCAACTGGTAATAAAGCTCGAACCGATTTAACGACCAGATCCCCCTCCTTAATATTTCTAGGTCTCACCCTTTTGTTGAAGGCCCGATGGATCCTTTTCTGATAGATTTGGATATTGTTGAGGACACAAGATCGTCGTTCGTCTAGTAGGACTAGCGAGTCATACCGTTCTCGAACCCAATCAGCTTCTAGTACTTGACTTTCTAACAGAATTCTGAGGGACGGCACCTCCAATTCAACTGGTTGGACTGCCTCCATCCCATAAGTTAGGTAATACGGCGTCGCCCCGGTTGCAGTGCGAATTGACGTCCGGTATCCCCATAGGGCAAAAGGTATTTTGTCGGGTCAGTCCCGGTAATTATCAGCCATCTTTTTTAGTATGGTGACAATTGTTTTATTGGCCGCCTCTACTGCTCCATTCGTTTGGGGACGGTAGGGCGAGGAAGTATGCCTTTGAATTTAATACTTGGTCAGCAGGGCCGCAGTTTCGGCTTGAAAATGAGTCCCGTGATCACTGATAAATTAATATGGGATACCATATCGACATATTATCTTATTCTAGATGAACTTGGCGACATGCTTAGCATTGAGAATGCGATAGGATTCAGCTTCGACCCATTTGGTGAAATAGTCGATAGCTACTAAAATGAAACAGTGTCCACCAGTACCAGAGGGATTTATTTTCCCGATTATGTCGATACCCCATGTCGAGAATGGCCAAGGCGACGTCATGGTACAAAGCAGAGATGACGGCATATGTTGCACGTTGGCGAAGATTTGACAGTTATGACAATATTTGACATATAACTTGCAGTCGGCTTCCATAGTATTCCAGTAATACCCGAGCCTCATGATTTTTTGGGCCAGCATCTGGGCATTCATATGTGGGCCGCATTCACCGTCATGTACTTCGGCCATAACCATTTCGGCTTTATATTTATCAACACAAAGAAGAAGAGCCCCATGTGCCGTCTTTTTGTACAACTGACCGTCATCCGTGCGGACAAATTGGGTAGCTAGCCTTCGTAAGGCTCTCTTGGCTCGACCTTCAGTCTCGGGAGGATATTCCCCGTTTGTCAGGTACGTTAATACAGCCTGATACCATGGTTCAGGATCAGTTATTTCAATGTCTTCAATGTCGTGAATCTACGCCGGCTCGGACCGTCTTTCGACGCAAATTGGCATACTGGTCACGTGGTCGGGCATATTCAGCAAAGATGCCAATTTTGAGAGTGCATCTGCAAACTGATTCTCCTCCCAAAGCAAGTATATGTACTCCACCTTTTGGAATTGTTTCTCGAGATCCCTTACTTGTGCCTGGTAGGCCACGAGATTAGCATTCCGAGTTTTCCATTTTTGAAGTGCTTGGTTTATGACCAAGGATGAGTCACCATGTACGCGGAGATTTGTGATCCCCAGATTGGCGGCGGCTTGTAGCCCGTAAATGCATGCTTCGTACTTGGCTGCATTATTGGTAACATCAAAGTCCAGTTTGATGGACACGGGAGTATGCTCCCCTTTTGGTGAGATTAGGAGGATCCCGACTCTGAATCCTCAAAAATTGGACGCTCCATCGAAGTATAAATTCCATGTTTCGGTATCGGTACGGAAGATATCTTCATCTGGGAAAGACCAGGTGTCGGTGTGTCCTTCTTCGGTTACCGGGCTATCGGCGAGAAATTCAGCTACTACTCGCCCCTTAATGGCCTTCACTGGTACAAATTTTAGGTCGAACTCTGCCAGCATTAAAGTCCATCTAGAAATTCGGCCATTGAGAACGGGCTTTTCGAAGAGGTAATTGATCGGGTCCATCTTGGATAATACATGGTCCTCGTAGCTGAGCATATAATGTCGGAGCTTCTTAGTGGCCCAAACAAGAGCCAAGCACGTCTTTTCGAGCATGGTATATTTGCACTCATACTCTAAAAACTTTTTGCTGATGTAGTAGATAGCTCGTTCTTCGGGGTTAACTGTCTGGACCAGCATAGCCCCCATGGCTGTCTCGGTCGTCGTTAGGTATAACGACAGAGGGAAACTGGGATGAGGTGGCATTAAGACTGGCAGGGCAGACAGGATATCCTTGATCTTGTCGAAAGCAGCTTGGCACTTGTCGTCCCATAGTACCCGTTCCCCTACTTTCAGTTTCTTGAAAATTCGTTCACACACCATGGTTAGTTTGGAAATGAACCGACTTATATACTGAACTTTCCCGAGAAATCCCCTTATTTCTTTTTCGGTTTTAGGAGGTTGCATCTCGGTAATGGCTTTGATTTTAGCTGGGTCGACCTCGATACCACGTTGGCTAACGATATGACCCAGTAATTTTCCTATTGTTACCCCGAAACTGCATTTTTGAGGGTTTTGCCTCATGTTGTACTTGCGCAATCGGGTGAAAAATTTTCTTAGGGCGGTGATGTGACCGTCCCGTTCTTTGGATTTGACGATCATGTCGTCTACATAAACCTCTACCTCTCTATGCATCATGTCATATAATAAGGTGGTAGCGGTCCGTTGGTATGTGCCCCCCGCATTAATGAGACCGAATGGCATGACGGTGTAGCAGTAAGTACCCCAAGGTGTAGTGAAGGTGGTCTTACTCATATCTTCTTCCGTCATCTTGATTTGATTATACCCGGCATACCCGTCCATAGATGATAGAAGGACATGATCGGCTGTGTTATCCACCAGTATGTCGATGTGTGGTAACGGAAAATCATCTTTCGGGCTTGCTTTGTTAAAATCCCGAAAATCCACGCATACCCGCACCTTACCGTCCTTTTTAGGAACCGGCACGATGTTTGCGACCCAGTCCGGATATTCGGACACCTGTATGAAGCCGGCTTTGAACTATTTATCGCCTTCTTCTTTTACCTTGAGAGACCACTCGGGCCTCATTTGGCGGAGCTTCTGCTTAACCGGTTTGCACCCGTCTTTAATTGGTATGTGGTGCTCGGCTATTTCCGGTCTATCCCCGGCATGTCCTTGTAGGACCATACGAAGACATCTTTGAATTCTTGGAGGAGGTTCGTGAATTGCTATCTCTCCTCGGGATCTAAGGATAATCCTATCTTAAGCATCTGGGGCTCTAAGGTCGTTCCCACGTGAATGGACTCGGTTTCGTCGATTACCGGATTCCGGGACTCCCTTTTCTCTAGCTGCTCGATTAGATGTGGAGGTAAGGGTACCTGTTCGTCGGGTTTCTCAATATCATTGCATAAAATATTTTTGAAAGCAGCATTTAAAAGAGACAAGTCGTAAGCAGAACGGTTGTTATTATTGATTGAAAATTTTGAAAACAGCTCGAAAAGAGCAGCCATCTGATCATTGGTCAGTGGCGGAATTGGTAAGGCACTCGGGATAGACTCCAAAGTGCCAGCAGCAGGAATGACAAGGGGGAGAGGGGTTACAGGAGCGACTCTAGCACCAGACTCCCTAGACTCGACCTCAGACTCTGACTCAAACTCCGACTCAGACTCAGGCATGTCTCTTTCTCCAGTGACCAGTTTGTAGATCTTTCCCTGACTGTCAGTCCACTTGACAGTCTTCCTCCAGGCCCTGTTTCCCGTCTCGGAACCAACATCCGAGATCAGCTTGGTCGGGTCAAACCTGCGGCTGCGGAGAATCAGGTTGACCAGGTCTTCCTTTGGAGTCGGGGCTATGGTGTCTTCCCCGAAAAGTAACCCCAGCGCGGGCTCATCATTGTCAGCTCCATCAGATTGGATGAGGGCGAACACATCATCCAGGATGTAGTTACAGTCCCGGGCCAATCGGGTCCCGAGGTGCGCAGCATTCGGTTGGTACAGTCCAACCTGAATAGCCCCAAACACCGGTGTGGCAAAGTAGTCAGTCAACCGTGGGCTGTAAGGGATCAAGTGGATACCCTTAATAATGTTGCAGGCCTTTTTGACTCCTGCTCGGACAATTTTGCCCGGGGTAGCGGCATAGCCAAGGCCGAAGAGAGAGTCTTCGTCCTGAAGGACCTCAATGATCTTCCCAGCCGGAAGATCGAGTCGAGAAGTAGCCCACGGTAAGTACCATAGGTTCTGGAGCATCATGTCAATGCTCGTGGTGAAGTAGGGCCTAAAAAGGTACTCTTCCTCGATCATCCCCACAAAGTCGAACCCCCAGAGGTCTGCGTGGCCCGTGGCGTTGCAACTAGCCCAGTCATTGGGGTCGCCTCTAAAGTAATAACATTGTCAAGCAAAGGCATTTTGATCTTTCGGTGGAGGGTGGAGGATACCACCTTGACCGCATGAATCCACGGCCTCCCTAGGAGCAAATTGAAGGATGAGGTGACATCGATTACCTGGAATTCAAGCTCCTTTTCAGTTGGGCCCGTTATAATGGTCAGCTTTATGGCCCCAGCTACCGACTTTGGGCTCCCATCAAAGGCTTGGATGATCTGAGCCGTCGAAACATAATCGGCCTCGGTAATGCCGAGAGCTTTGGCGGTCCTTAAAGGAAGGACATTCACGGCAGACCCATCATCAACTAGCGTCATTGGGAGGTACTTCCCTCGGCAGATCACCGTAATGTAGAGGGCCAGGTTATTGGAGGCCCCGAACGGCGGCAGGCAAGCTTTAGAGAAAGTGATCATTATGCCTCCTTCTTTGGTTTTGACCTTCAAGTGGGGCAGGATCGTGGCTACCATTTCAGCAGGGGTAGCCAAAGAGTCGATCTTAATTTGATCGAGAGCCTTAGTGAGTGCTTCTCGATGTTCTTGTGAGCTAACTAGAAGTTGCCATATAGTGAGGTCAACTCGGGTCTTCTTTAGTTGTTTCACAAGAGCCGTTTCAACTGTCGGCTCCTCAGGGGCGACTTCCGTCCCGAGTGGCTCGGTGACGGTTGTCGGGATAGGGGTGTCTCTAGAGCTAGTGGCTTGATTGAGACGACCAAGGTGGTTACTGGCTAAGACTCGGGATTTGGTCTTTCAGATCTCCTCGGGGGTGATGGGGACAGTTTCCCCTTTAGCGAGGTAGACATCATCCTCGTCGTTGAACCAGATCCCGTTCACTTGAGGGATGAATGGAGAGATAAGATAAGAGCAATCAATCACCTCCCCGGTAAAGATGGCATGGGAGCTGAAAGGGTTCTTCTTGTTACTCGGCTTATCTATGGGTAGCGGGATTTTACCGCTCTGAATCAATTCCTAAATCAAGTGCTTCAGCTTCCAGCACTTTTCGCTATCGTGCCCATTGCCTCGGTGGTATTGGCAATAAGCTTGGGCATTGTAGTTCTTGGAGCGTCGCTCGACCGGAAATTCAGGAGTTGGGCCTATTGGTTGGATTAGACCCTTCGAGGATAGCCTTTGTAAGGCATAGGTATAGGTGGTACCTATATCTGTGAAAACCCAAGGTGGGGTGTTCTTCTTGGACGGGGCATCCAGTAGATTAACCGCGTCGAAAATGCTGCGGGTTGCAGCCTGGGGCTTGGCAGTGGAAGTGGAAGCCTCTTGGTATCCCTTGCTAGAGACCTTAGTAAGGCCCTCCAGCCTCAGGTCGTCTTCAATTCTCATACCTATTTCGGTAAGGGTGGTGAAATTGGGTATGACAGCGTACCGGAGATGGACCCGGTAGGAGGGGAGGAGATTCTTGACGAAAGCCTCCACCAAGGTCTTCTCACTGGGCTTATCGACCAGTTTCACGCTCTCGGCTCTCCAGCGTTGAAGGTACTTAGTAAAACCTTCTTTTGGCTCTTGGGCCATAACCTCCAAGGACCGCATTGTGGTTTGGATCTCGGTGTTATCAGCATAGTTCCGAGCAAATTTCGTAGCCACATCATCCTAGGTAGGGTATTTTTTCGGGTCTAGCCTATAGTACCAGGCCCGTGTGTGCTTTTTAAGGGATGCAGCAAAAAGATTCTTGAACATCGAAGAATCTACCCCTTTGATAGCCATGAATTCTTTGAAGACCCGTACATGTAGTAACGGGTCTTCGGTCCCCTCAAACATCGGTAAACCCGTGAGATTCAGGTTCACGGGCAGCTTGTCACTCACCGGGGAGTACTCACGGCTATTCTCCCGATGGATATTGTTACTCCCAGCCAAATGGAATTGTTCCTCTAGTCGGCGCACCGCGCTAACTAGTTCAGCTAGAGGCCCAGTAGCCTCGGCATTAGGAGTCTTTTGCTCCACTGCAGCCATACGAGCAACGATAGCCACTTGACCAGCCCTCATTTCTGTTAGTTGGGCATCAATGTCTGTTTCTCTGGCAGCCATGGCATCCACGGAGGCCTTCAGGTTGTTCAGAGCTGCTTCCATTTTTCGGCTGTGTCTGGTGGACGGTGGCATGTCTGTAAGAACACCACGTAATCAGAAACCGAACCCCGATCTTGGAATCATAGAAAAAAGTACATCCCAAGCGACAAAAGGAAAAGGACTAAAGACTCGAGAAGGACTCCTAGACGGATGACTCGTGGGTGGTGTGACTTTCTTAGGACTTCGGCTTTGTGGGCCTAATTCCGTTCGAAGGAAGGTCCACGTGAGACTTTTCCCCAGACTTTTGACTCGAGTGTATAGACGGACCTTCCTTTGTAGGGGTATGCTCTACGCGGGTTGGTCGTGCCTTGACAGATAAGGCGGACTCGGGAGAGGTGGAAAACTCATTATGTAAGATCGACAGAGTTTCGACGCTACAAACCTTCGACATACTATACAAAGACCCGACACACGGATAAACGGTAGGTCCTATAATAAGGAAGATTTGTTTGGAAAGTCGGATGTTTGAAATTTCGAAATTTGAATATAGAATGTGCGAATTTCCGAAAGTTTGAAAACCGAGAACGGAATTTCGAAAAACGAGATTAGAATTTCGAAAATTCAGAAAATCGAGATATTGTCGGAAATTCGATAGTCAAAAACGGACAGCATGCCAGTTAAAGAAAAGGATATTTTGAGTCAAATCGCTAACCTTAAGTTTTGGCAGCATTCTGAATTTTGAAAACTAGATACTTTTGAAAAGACGGGTCCCAAAACGGTCAGTATTTCGGGTTTTTCAAAATTTGGTATTTTTGGAAAGATACATTTTTGAAATGACGTTTTTTTGAAAAATGACACGGAAACAAAGTAGCACGTAGTCAAACAAGCATTATAACGACGCTTATGTATGCTTTACCTTAAGTCTCGGTCGGTCAAAATTGTGTCTATACCAACAAAGATCGCTTTCTCGCAAATTAGGATGGACCACCTAAGCCGAATTGGACTTAGAATATGTCGTAAAACCCACGCGAGTTCCGCCATCGAAGTCTTTAGCGTACCCATTTAGGAATGCACCGTGGTATAGTGGGACGTCGGTCACAAGTAACCGGCCCGGGCAAAAATGGGTTATGCATGAATCATTAAACTAATGCGCGCACACTAATATACGAACGATTTCTCTTCGAGTCTCACCCTAGGAATCCCGATGACATGTGGTACATTAGGTATCCCCAGCGGAGTCGCCAAATTGTGGACATGACGTAGGTCCACCCCGACGCGGCCACGCGCGGGTTTGGGTAGGCGAATGAATCTCGTGGTGAGATTGTTCTCGGGTTCGAAACTCAAGTCAAAGTTGGAGTCGCCACCGAATTTTGTGGGAATTCGGAACCGTTCGAGCCCACTCTATGTCGTCGTGGGTTGTACACAAAATATAGCCCACTTCAATTTCAGAGTTTATGGGGCTCGTCCCTTTGCATTGCGATACCGATACCATCTACACCGGTTATCGTGTAAAGAATGACTCTCGTGCGCCAACTGTTTCGGACATCCGGAAACCGAGGTTCTGAGTAAGGGGTGAGGGTACGTGTTGGGAAGCCCACTAAGGACACCCAACCCCGCCCGCACTTAGCGGCCTCTACTAAGACATTGTTCGTGTTCGTGTACGCGCGCTAGTAAAACGATTAAATGATATGCAAGCAACGTTTTTAGCTAAACATGTGAATTAGTAGTTAACTACGTCATTTTAATGCATCAAAATCAAGGTCGAATTGTTTAGCATGCGAGGTTCATTTATAAAGCGATAAGCATCAATATAAATAAAGCTCGTAAATACGTACAAAATACACGGGAGGAAATACAACCCGGCCAATACAAAATAACGAACAATAAAAAAGCATAAACGGAAAGTATAAAAAAAACGATAAATAATAACTTGAAACGGACCTGTATATAATAAATACAAACTAGACCGTAAGTTATGCAAATGGACGAACTCCGATTAAATATACATCATTTTATTTATTAATCGAAGGACGGAGATATGGGACCTAGGCGTGGTGCTAGCCCGATCCCGAATCTCGATGGCTTGTCCCGACTTGTCACATCGAAAAATTGGCGTCCAAATTAATCATGTGTCGGATACGACTAAAGAGTCGTCGACACAAGACTAATAGTGAAGGACAATCGATCAAAGTCGTTTAAATGAAATGATATGCATGAGTTTTGAAAATGTAGATCACGTGATTGACTTTGCACGCGACGACTAAGCCTTAAAAAAAGACGAGACTCAAATGATGCTTTGAAGTGCCCGGTTTACTCGGGCTACAGGACCCACTCGATCAAGTCATGGCTTGGACTCGATCGAGTGCATCTTCGAGGTAGGTACTGCCCGGTTTTTGGGGTGTTACTCGATCGAGTGGCCCATGGTACTCGATCGAGTGCCCCCTGTACGAGTTATAACTCGTTTAGGAAAAGGTGTCTATTCCGTTTTATTCATTTTAAAATCGATGGTTGGCCGAGTTAAATAAAAATATGGCATGATTTAAATTTAACTCGGCTTCCGGTGCTATATTCGTGTAATATACGATTATAACACAGTCATCGGAAAGTTATGAAAAGTGTCATTATTGGACTAAAAATTTGATTAGTGACGAAATGGTGCCCCTCCGCGTCACAACATCAAAACTAATCCTAACGGATTATGTGATATCGATTTTCGCGTCAACGGGTTTTGTGCTAATCTTAGAAATGGAACAATACACGTTCAACTACGAATGACCACGATCACGTTACGCCCTTGAGTACATTGGAGCGGCGCTCCTCGAAAGGGTGCCACCTCCTTCATGGCTCGTTGTGGACATGACATAGGTCCACCCCGACGCGGCCACGCGCGGGTTTGGGTAGGCGAATGAATCTCCATATGAAACAGATCGAATTGAAATTTAGGTCGAAGTGGAGTCGCCACCGAATTTTGTGGTTATTCGGAACCATTCGAGCCCACTCTATGTCGTAGTGGTCCGTATATAAAATACGGCCCATTTCCGATGTCAGAGTTTATTGGGCTCTTCCCTTTGCATTTGATACCAATACCGACATTATCGGATATTGTGTATTGAATGACTCTCGTGCGCCAACGGTTTCGGGCATCCGGAAACCGAGGTTCTGAGTAAGGGGTGAGGGTACATGTTGGGAAGCCCACAAAGGACACCCAACCCCGCCCGCACATTAGCGGCCTCTACTAAGAATTCAAATGACTTACAATACGCGCGCTAGTTAAACGGGAAAATGATATGCAAAGAGTATTTTCCCTAAACATGTGAGTGGAATTGAAAAGGGTTTCTAAGTCAATTTAATGCAATTAATTCTACGTCAAAGTGGAATTTTAGCATGTGGGTTCATTTAGTACGATAAACGAACACAAATTAAATTGACAAAAGAAATAACAAACGATTAGTAACGATAAATCGATATTAACAGTTTGTGCAAATAATGAATTGAATTGAATGATGTACAAGATGATGCATGGTTTGAAAAGATAGTATACACGTGATTAATTATGCACCTGTTGACCTGAGTCGTGAAATACTATCGGGTTTTGAAAATAGAATAATGTACGATTTATTGGGTTAATCGTTATGAGGTTACTCGATCGAGTAGATCCCGAAAAGAGGTTTCTGTTCCGCGTTTTCGACCATACTCGGCCGAGTTATTGACTAACTCGGTCGAGCGCATGGCCACTCGATCGAGTTACTGTGAGACTCGATCGAGTAGAGGTCGTGGAAAACTTTCTGGTTCGATTTTTGGGACGCCACTCGACCGAGTGGGGCTAGGCACTCGGCCGAGTGGGCTAGGCACTCGGCCGAGTGCCCCCTGTACGAATTGTAATTCGTTTGCAAATTTAATTGTTGATTTTGAAATTGCTTTTGATTTTTGAGAGTTTGACGATTTTACCGAATCGGACATAAATATTGCACAATTTATGTTCGACTTGATTTTTTTCATAAATCGAGAATTTTGTTGAACCGAATATAAATATTGTTGAATTTACACTCGATTCTAATTTTGAATACTCGTTGTATCCCACATTCGATTATTTGAATCGATATGGAATATTAGAGTGAAATATAAAAAAAAAAAAAAGATAAATTGATATTAGTTGTTTTAAATTAATTATCGTGATATGAACAAATCGCGTTAATTAATTCATATGACTTGATTGTTAGACTCGATATCCAATTATGGAATTGGTATCGAATCTAAAATCGACGCTTACTTGAATAAAAAGAGGACTTGATTCCCTCGACTTCTCCGACATCGAAATAAATCCCTAGGGATTGTGATGTCGGATCCGTGTCAATGTGTTTTGACCCTTATTAAAATACAACGTTTGCTTTTTCGAGAAATCAAATGTGACATGCGAAAAACAATAATAATACAAACGGTACGAAAACTATAGTTGGAATTGACCTATCTCAATAATCGAGTAATCGGGATATCGGAACAAGCGACCGTCAACGCGTGTGCAGTACACTTGTATATTCGGATTTCCTTATTCCAATATCACTCATACTCGACACAATTGATAGGTATTTTAGTGCTTTGATATTAGTACTATCGATATTAATGATGCGATAACAACGATAAGATGAAGTAAAAAAAAATGACCCGTATAATGACATGACGCGAGAAGGAAGAAGAGAAGAGGAGGAACGGGGTTTTGACACCCTCAACCTACATGTTCTTGTCTCGAATTAGAACTCGTAATCGCGGCTTTAACACTAGAGTCTTCGAGGTAGATGAAGGTTAAGTTATGGTGGCTCGGGTTGTTGATTCGTAAACTAGGTTTAGGGTTTTTTTGGTAGTGTATTGCTTGGGATTTGCTTAGGGTGTGTTAGGGTTTGCAAAAGACGTAGTATGTGTGTGTATGGTTGCTCTAGGGTTTCGAAAAGTTGTGTAAAGTGGTTGCATGAGGGTTGCTTATATAGGCAAAGCTAGGGCACCGGTTTAGGGTTACTCGACCGAGTAGCCAGTTGACTCGGTCGAGTGGTCTCGTGCGTCAGCCGTCGGGCTTGAATAAGGGCCCACTCGATCGAGTGGGTGGGGCACTCGATCGAGTGGGTGGGGCACTCGATCGAGTGGGTGGGGCACTCGATCGAGTGGCCCAGCTGGGTCGCGCCGGTCAGTCGTTTTGGACCGTGACCATGGATATTTGATGGGTTTGTGTTTGAATTGGACTTTTGATGTTTGAGGGTTTGTTTTGCATGTCTCGGAAACGACCTTGACCAGGGTTGACCCAATCGCTAAAAGTCGGTTTTAATTCCGGTGTCGGTTTTGGCCCAAATTAGTCTTGTTTGACTCGGAATGGTCCGCTGGGCCTGAATTTGAGGTTGATTTTGTGAGGTTTGTACTCTGTAAGTGTGTTAGCCAGCGATTAATGGATTTGAGCCAGCATCCGAGCGCACAGAAGCATGTTAGCGTCCGATCATCATCGGGTGTTTTTTTTTGGAAACTGCCATAGACACCTGGCAGTCAAAATGCGGGTGTCTACAGAGCCCCCACTCTGACTGAGGCTTGGACAAGGCGAAAGTCAGAGTAGCCACCAGGCCAATCGAGGATTGAAACCTGGCGGACTTCCGGTCGGGTCGTTTATAGTCCATTAGACTCGCGTGAAGGGCTCGCCAGCCGTAAGCTAGAAGTCATACCTGAGCCGATAACTCCGTGGGGAATTGGACTTGTCGCATAAGTCCTGGGTGTGCCTGTATGTAGGCCCATCCCGTGAAATGCCGTTGTTGGCTTCCGCTGGGGAGATATCGTCGGTTGCACGTCCCTGTTTGAGTCGTACCTGTATAAGTCGCATAGAATGCATGCAACACGTAGGTAGTAAAATGACTCGCACTGGGGAAAATGATTTTGAAATTTTGAAAATTTTGAAACTTTGGAAATTTTGATTTTTGAAATCTTGAGACTTTGAGATTTTTGAAATTTGGAAACTTTGAGATTTTGACTCCTAACAAAGATTAGGAAAGTTCGGGATGGAGATTTTCGTGCTAGTATTGAGACTAGGATTGCGGTTTGATTCCCATTGAGATTAGGGAATTTTCCTAAATAGTTTGCAAGGCTAATGCTATATATAGCCCCTTCTTGCTCTTGATTTTCTTCACAATTCTCATTACAAATCAATCCCTTCTTTAAAGAAAGTCTCTTTATTTCCCTTAAGGCAAAAAGAAGATCTCCTTATTTTCTTAAGGAATTTAGTCATGGGAATCGATAGGTTGAGTGTGATGTTGCAGGAGTGGTCCCGTCGCTTTAGGGACACGGATAGGGTGGCTTTGAATCAGACGGGGATAACTCAGCTGTA
Organism: Agrostemma githago; assembly: GCA_958450325.1. Classification (NCBI taxonomy): domain Eukaryota; kingdom Viridiplantae; phylum Streptophyta; class Magnoliopsida; order Caryophyllales; family Caryophyllaceae; genus Agrostemma; species Agrostemma githago. The sequence goes on from OY288253.1 coordinate 54,099,633, forward strand.
CCCGTTCCGTCAGATGGTGGTTGATCGTTACTTTCTGGATGCATGCTTGGCTTATTGGGATGACATATATCATGTCTTTGCTTTCCCTCGGGGCGAAGTCTGCCCTCTACCTGAGGAGATTGCAGCTATAGGGGGATGGAACCCGATACTCCGTCCCGCCGTTTCGTACTCGATCTATGACCCGAGGAGGAAGCTGAGAGAATTTTTGGGGCTCTCCCATAATGAGGTGTCCCATATGATGGTGGGTGATAATATTTCTCTGATCGACTTGGCTGAGAAATTTATGAATCCTCTTGATGTTCGGGTTAGACCGGCTTACGGTCGTAGGGCTTTCTCTTTTTGCATGCTCCATGGATTTGCTATCATGCATGGGAAGCACCCGTCTTTTGACCGTAGTGGATTTGATGGAGACTGAACACAGCCCGGCTTGGTTGATCACGAGCGAGATTATCCAAGGATTGGACAATCGTAAGAGGGACTCATCAATTCGCCTTACCGGGAGCACCCGTTTGTTGCAAGTATGTTACTTGGCCTTTCTTCAATTTTTCGATTTTTGATTTTTTTTTTTTTTTTTTTTTTTGCGGAAATCTCTTCTTCTCTTTTTTTTTACTGCAGGGGGGTACTCGATCGAGTCACCCTTGGCACTTGGTCGAGTACCCTCGATGAAACCCTCCTGATCTGCCTTCGGAGGTGCCACTCGATCGAGTAAATCCTGGCACTCGATCGAGTGCCCTCGTGAAAAGCCACTTGTTTGTGTTCAGGGGTACCACTCGATCGAGTGTCCCAAGCACTCGACCGAGTGGCCTTAGGCGAACGCCTATTTTGCCTTGGAAACTCATGCTTTTGCTTCTTTTGCAGATTTGGCTATATGAGAGGCTATCAGTGATAGATCCTCCTCTTGATGCGGGCAATTACCGTCATAACCAGGTGATGACGAGGAGGCGGGCTATTGACTTTTCTCGTCATATTACGCAAAAGTACTGGGACGAGGTTTTGTCTTTCCATGGTGGTCCGTTACTTCGATGGGTCGTTCCGTGGTGACCCATCTACCTTTGGAGTGGCTTGGACCCGAGGGACAGAGCCCGCTATCAGGTGATCCTTTCTTTCAGGCAGACGGTTCATCTCTACCCAGATCGCATACTAAGGCAGTATGGATGGACCCAGCGCATCCCCGAAGTTGAAGCAGTTGTGAGTGACCCTACCCAACTGACTGATGTGATGTGTGATACCTGAATGCAAAGATGGTACACACGGCATACTTGGCCCATTGTCAAATCTCGCCGCTCAATCTGGGTTTCAGATTCTTACACGAAGTGGACCAAAGCAGGAGATGCCAGGGCCCGGTCCGCTTTGAAAGTCGATGAAGCCTTCGACCTGCTGAGAAGAGAGCAAGCCAAAGACAACAGAGGGTTCTTTGATGAAGGAGACACTCCAGCTACCCTAGTTCGTCTAATGTCAGGTCACAAGAAGAAGACTAAGACTAAAGCTGAAGGGTCTAGTGCTAAAGGTGCTTGGGGGAAAGTGAGCCCCCGGACGGACTTGGAAAGAAGACTAGGCCCTAGGCTAGCCGTTCAGGACCGACTTGGCCCACGGGATAGGCTACCCGAGCATGTGCGGACCCGACTTGGGCCGAAGACTGTGATTGAAGACCCGTCGTCAAAGAAGCGGGTTCGGGCTAAGGAGATTCCCCTTGTGATTAGGGAACGCTCACCTTCACCTCGGCGATCTCGGGCTCCACGTGACCCGAAGGACAAGGGAAGGGGAAGATGCCCGGATATTAGTCTTCTTATTTTATTATTTGAATATTATTATTATTTTTGTGGTGTGTTTTTTTTTTTTGTGTGTGTATGCCGTGTCCGGCGTTTTTTTTTGTAATCGAGATAAAAAGACATATTATTGAACACCATTCCCGTCTTTCGTTTATTGCAGTGGTTGTACCCTTTAGAGAGGTTGCCTACGTATCCACAAATAGCGGAATCAAACCAAACGTAGTTCAAAATTGATTTGATTGATTTTTGCAATTTTCGAAATACATCAAGATTATTAATTCGAGATGTGCGACAGTAGAATAATTAATTCTAGCTTATTGACTTGTCTATAATTTTTGAAAATTTATAAAAAGACAATTTTTTATAAATTTTTGCAAATTACATTGAGATGGGGTTTATGGGTAGTAGCGCTTCAGCTGGTCCAAGTTGGTTGTGTTGACAAATTCGTTCCCGTCCAAGTCTGTCAGCATCACCGCTCCTCCTGATAGGACCTTCTTGACTAAGTATGGCCCAGCCCAGTTGGGTTTGAATTTACCCCTTGGGTCAGCCGGTAGTAAGGCACGAACCGATTTTAGGACCAGATCCCCTTCTTTGATGTTTCGGGGCCAAACCCTTTTGTTGAAAGCCCGTTGGATCCTCTTTTGATATATTTGGATATTGTTGAGGGCCCGTGATCGCCGTTCGTCTAAAAGGACCAGCGAATCGTATCGGGCTTGGACCCAATCTGCTTCAGGTACTTGGCTTTCAAGTAAAATCCTGAGGGATGGCACTTCTAGCTCGACTGGTTGGACCGCTTCCATTCCGTATGTCAAGTAATACGGGTTTCCCCGGTCGCGGTGCGGATTGAGGTTCGATATCCCCATCTGGCAAAAGGTATTTTGTCGGGCCAGTCCCGGTAATTCTCAGCCATCTTTTTAAGTATGGTGACAATTGTTTTATTGGCCGCTTCTACCGCTCCATTTGTTTGAGGTCGGTAAGGCGAAGATGTATGCCTTTGAATTTTATATTTTGCCAGCAATGCGGCAGTTTCGGCTTGAAAGTGGGTCCCGTGATCGCTGATGAACTCGTGAGGGATCCCATACCGGCATATTATTTTATTTTGGATAAATTTGGCCATGTGCTTGGCGTTCAAGACACGGTATGACTCGGCTTCGACCCATTTGGTGAAGTAGTCGATGGCCACTAAAATGAAGCAATGACCTCCCGTCCCGGAAGGATGCACCTTTCCAATTATGTCTATACCCCATGTCGAAAATGGCCATGGTGATGTCATGGTATATAAGAGGGAAGATGGCATATGCTGTACATTGGCAAAGATCTGACAGTTATGGCAGTATTTGACATACACCTGACAGTCTGTTTCCATGGTTTTCCAATAGTACCCGAGCCTCATGATTTTTCGGGCTAGCATATGGGCGTTCATATGCGGGCCGTTTTCACCGTCGTGTACTTCGGCCATTACCTTTTCGGCCTGTATTTCATCGATGCATAGGAGTAGAGCCCCCTGTGCCGTCTTTTTGTACAGTTGCCCATCGTTCGTGCGAACGAATTGGGTTGCCAATCTCCGCAGGGCTTTCTTGGCCCGGTTTTCAGTTCTCGGGGGATATTCTCCCGTTGCCAAGTAGGTTAGGACAGTTTGATACCATGGTTCCGGGTCAGTTATCTCGATATCCTGAATGGCGTGGATAGGCTGGCTCGGACCATCTTTCGACACAGATTGGCATGCTGGTCAGGTGATCCGGGATGTTCAGTAAAGATGCTAATTTGGAAAGTGCATCTGCGAACTGATTCTCTTCCCGGGGCAGATAAATGTATTCTACCTTTTGGAATTGTTTCTCTAGAACCCTTACCCGTGCTTGGTAAGCCACGAGATTGGCGTTCTGAGTTTTCCATTTTTGGAGTGCTTGATTGATGACCAATGATGAATCACCGTGGACCCGAAGGTTTGTTACCCCTAAATCAGCGGCGGCTTGCAACCCGTGAATGCATGCTTCGTATTCGGCTGCGTTGTTGGTCACGTCGAAGTCCAACTTGATGGATAAGGGAGTGTCTTCCCCTCGGGGTGAAATTAACAGGATTCCGACCCCAAATCCTCGGAAGTTGGATGCCCCATCGAAATATAGATCCCACACCTCCGTATCGGTATGGAATATGTCTTCATCAGGAAAGGCTCATGTATCGGTGTGGCCTTCTTCGGATATTGGGCTGTCAGCGAGGAACTCGGCTACTACCCGGCCTTTGATGGCTTTTAATGGTACAAATTTGAGGTCGAACTCGGATAACATTAAAGTCCATCTTGACATCCTGCCGTTGAGGATGGGCTTCTCGAATAAGTACTTGATAGGATCCATTTTGGATAACACATGTACCTCGTGACTGAGCATGTAATGTCGGAGCTTTTTAGTGGCCCAAACCAATGCTAGGCACGTCTTTTCGAGCATTGTATATTTGCACTCATATTCGAGGAACTTTTTACTGATGTAGTAAATAGCCCGTTCTTCTGAATCGACTATCTGGGCCAGCATAGCCCCCATGGCCGTCTCCGTCGTCGTTAGGTATAACGACAAAGGCAGACCGTGTTGAGGTGGCATTAGTACCGGCGGAGCAGACAGAATCTCCTTGATTTTGTGGAAAGCCGCTTGACATTTGTCGTCCCATAGCACCCGTTCTCCGATTTTTAGCTTTTTGACGATGGGTTCGCATACCATGGTTAGTTTCGAAATGAACCGGCTGATGTATTGGACTTTCCCGAGAAATCCCCTTATTTCCTTTTCGGTCTTGGGTGGTTGCATCTCGGTGATGGCTTTGATTTTAGCTGGGTCGACCTCGATGTCGCGTTGGCTAACGATATGGCCCAGTAATTTGCCCGACGTTACCCCAAAACTGCATTTTTGTGGGTTCAGTCTCATGTTGTATTTACGTAGCCGAGTGAAGAACTTTCTTAGGGCTGAAATGTGCCCGCTTCGGTCCTTGGATTTGACGATCATGTCGTCCACATAGACCTCAACTTCCTTATGCATCATGTCGTGGAGCAAAGTAGTGGCGGTCCGTTGATAAGTGGCCCCGGCATTGATAAGCGCATGATGGTGTAACAGTAAGTACCCCAAGGTGTAATGAAGGTGGTCTTACCCATATCCTCTTCTGCCATTTTAATCTGATTGTACCCGGCATACCCGTCCATGAACGATAGAAGGGCATGATCGGCCGTGTTATCCACCAGTATGTCGATGCGTGGTAACGGAAAATCGTCTTTTGGGCTTGCCTTGTTAAGGTCCCGGAAGTCCACGCAAACCCGCACCTTGCCGTCCTTCTTGGGTACCGGCACGATGTTTGCAACCCAGTCTGGATATTCAGACACTTGTATAAAGCCTGCTTTGAATTGTTTATCGACCTCTTCCTTGACTTTAAGAGACCACTCGGGCTTCACTCTTCTGAGTTTTTGCTTTCCCGGCTTGCACCCATCTTTGATGGGTATTCGGTGTTCGGCTATCTCTCGGTCTATACCCGGCATGTCCTTGTAGGACCATGCAAAGACATCTTTGAATTCCAGGAGGAGGTCTGCGAATTATTTTCTCTCCTTTGGATCTAAAGAGAGGCCCAACTTAAGCATCTGGGGCTCTAAAGTGGTTCCCACATTGATGGACTCGGTTTCTTCGATTACCGGATCTCGGGATTCCTTTTGCTCGAGCTGCTCGACCAGATGTTGAGGTAGGGGTACCTGTTCGTCGGGTTTCTCAATGTCATTGCATATAAAATTTTTGAAATTGAGAAAATTTTGGAAATAAGACAAGTCGTAAGCAGCACGGTGTTCGTTATTATTATTGATGGTAAATTTTGAAAATAGCTCAAATAGATCTGCCATCTGATCATTGGTCAGTGGCGGGATAGGGAGAGGTCTTGGGACAGGCCCCGAGACCTCAGTGGATAAGGGAAGAGGGGTTACAGACTCGACTTTAGCACCAGACCCTCTAGACTCGGACTCGGACTCAGACTCCGACTCTGACTCTGACTCAGACTCGGTATCCGACATGTCTCCCTCGCCGGTGGTCAGCTTGTAGACCCGTCCTTGACCGTCGGTCCATTTTATGGTCTTCCTCCAAGTCCTCGTCTCGGTGTTGGTACCGACCTCGGTGATTAGCTTGGTTGGGTCAAACCGATCGCTGCGAAGGATCAGGTTGACCAAGTCGTCCTTCGGAGCGGGGACGGCCTTGTCTTCCCCGAATAAGAGCCCCAGCACGGGCTCGGAGTTGTTTTCGACCTCCTTTGATTCGGCCTGGACGATGGTGAATATATCATCAGGGATGAAATTGCATTCCCGAGCCTTTTTGGTCTCCGGATATGTGACGGTGGGTCGGTAAAGGCCCACTTGGATAGCTCCGAAGACTGGAGTGACGAAGTAATCCGTTAACTTCGGGCTATAAGGGCTTATGTAAGTACCCTTCAAAATGTCGATGGCTTTGTGAATACCGGCCCGAACCACGTTTTCTGGGGTTATAGCATACCCCAATCCGAAATGTGACTCGCCATCATTTAGGACCTCGATAATCTTCCCAGCTGGAAGATATGGCCTTGAGGTTATTCCGGGTAGGTAACCCAGATTTTGTAGGATCGTGTCGATGCTAGTTGTGAAGTAGGGCCTAAAGAGATATTCTTCTTCGATCATGCCCACGAAATCGAATCCTCGTGGGTCGGCCCGGCCCGTAGAATTGCAACTTGCTACGGTAATTGGGGTTGCCTCCAGCGTGATGATACCGTCTTTGAGAGGCATCTTGACTTTTCGATGGAGGGTAGATGACACGGCCTTGACTGCGTGGATCCAAGGCCTTCCTAGTAAGAGATTGAATGACGAGGTGACATCTATCACCTGAAATTCCAACTCCTTTTCGATTGGGCCTGTTATGATCTTCAATTTCACGGCCCCGGCGACAGGTTTTGGGCTTCCGTCAAAAGCCTGGATAGTCTGCGCCGTCGGAAGGTAATCGGCATCAGTGATGCCGAGTGCTCTTGCAGTCCTTAGAGGAAGGACATTCACGGCTGATCCATCGTCGATAAGAGTCATCGGGAGATATTTACCTTTGCAGATGACCGTGATGTATAGGGCCAGATTGTGATTGGGCCCAAACGGTGGTAGGTCAGCTTCGGAGAAGGTTATGAGCGGGCCTTCTTCTTTGGATTTGCCCTTAAGGTAGGGCATAATGGTGGCTACCATTTCAGCAGGGGTAGCTTCTGAATCAACCTTGATTTCATCGAGAGCCTTAGTCAATGCTTCCCGATGAGCTTGCGAGCTAACCAATAGTTGCCATATTGTTAGATCAGCTCGGACCCTCTTCATTTCCTGGACCAGAGCCGTGTTTGGGCTTGGTTTTTCGAGGGTAGGCTCCGTCCTGGCAGGTTCAGTGACGGATATATATAGGAATGGAACGCCCAGCTGCGGCGAGGTGATTGGTGGCTAAGGCTTTGGACTTAGCCTTTCGGACCTCTTCAAGGGTGATGGGGACAGCTTCCCCTTTGGTTAAGTACACATCATCCTCGTCGTCGAACCATATCCCGTTGATTTGTGGGATATAGGGAGAGATGAAGTGAGAACAGTCAATTACCTCACCGGTGAAGATAGCGTGGGCGCTGAACGGGTTTTCTTTGTTGCTCGGCTTGTCTCCGGGCAACGGGATTTTCCCGCTCTCGATAAGATCTTGGATCAGGTGTTTTAACCTCCAACACTTTTCAGTATCATGCCCGTTACCCCGGTGATACTGGCAATAGGCCTGGGCATTGTAAGTTTTGGACCTCTTTTCTACTAGAGGTTCTGCAGTTGGGCCTATCGGCTGGATCAGGCCCTTTGAAGATAGCCTTTGTAAGGCATAAGTATAGGTAGTCCCTATATCTGTGAATACCCGATTTGGTGTATTCTTCTTAGATTAGGTGTCGAGCAGGTTTACGTCGTCGAAGATGCTGCGAGTTGCAACTGCAGGTGTGGGCTTGATCGTAGATGAACTCGCCCCTTGATAGCCTTTGGTAGAGGCCTTAGTCAGGCTCTCTAGTCTCAGGTCATCCTTGATTCTCGTGCCCATTTCAGTAAGGACAGCGAAGTTTGGGATGATGGCATACCGGAGGTGGACCCGGTAGGATGGGAGTAGATTTTTGACGAAGGCTTCCACTAGAGCCTTTTCGCCGGGCTTGTCAACCAGCTTCACACTCTCAGCCCTCCACCTTTGCAGATATTTTGTGAACCCTTCTTTGGGCTCTTGGGCCATTACCTCCAGAGTACGCATTGTAGTCTGGATTTCAGTGTTATCGGCGTAGTTCCGAGCAAATTCGGTCGCCACATCATCCCAAGTCTTGTATTTCTTGGGGTCGAGCCTGTAGAACCAGGCCCTGGGATGCTTCTCCAAAGAGGAAGGGAATAGGTGCTTGAACATGGCGGACTTTACCCCTTTGACTGCCATGAAGTCTTTGAAGGCCCGGATATGATGGACCGGGTCTTCGGTACCCTCAAACATAGGAATTCTCGTCAAGTTGAGGTTAGCCGGTAGCTCGTTACTCAAAGGTGAATAAATGCGAGCATTTTCGGAGTGGATTGAGTTGCTTGTTGATAAGTGAACTTGCTCCTCGAGCCTGCGAACAACACTGACCAATTCGGCTATGGGCCCAGTGGAATCAGCTTCTTCAACTGGGACCGTCTTCTCTACAGTGCTCAGGCGAGTGTCCAAAGTTTCTTGGTTAGCGAGGATGGAGGTCAATTGAGTCTCGATTTTGGTTAGGGCATTTTTCAATTCTTCCATCTTGCGTTGATGCCGGGTTGTGGCTGGCCTGTCTGTAAGAACACCGCGTAATCAGAAACTAGCCCAGAAATCCCGGAACAGAAAGTACATCCCGAACGAGACTAAAAGGGAAATGACTCGAGAAAGACACCTAGACGGGCGACTTGTGAAGTGTGGGCCTTCCTCAGGATTCGGCGAGTGGGCCTAGTCCTGCTCGAAAGAAGGTTCATGTGGGACATCTCCAGACTTTTGACTCGATTGTGTTGACGGGCCCTCCTTTGTAAGAGTATGTCCTACTTAGGTGGGCCTTGCCTTAGTCTAATAAGGCGGACTCGGATAGGGAAGAAACTCGTGATGTAAGATCGACGGAGTTTCGACGCTAAAAAAAAAACCTTGACAACTTAAGACTCGACCCGACACTGCTAAATACGGGAAGTTCTAGAAGTGGAAGGTTTTGAAAATTGATGATTTTTGAAAAAGGACCGAGTGGACTCGGTGAATGGCCCAAATTTCCGAAAAAGAGGACGAAAAGTCATTTGGCCACGAGTTTTGAAAGTTCGAGTTTTGATTTGGGCAGCATACCGGCTAGAAAATGGGCTATTTCGAGTAAAATCATAAGTCCTAAATTCGGTATGTCCCGGGTTTTGAAAATTGAATATCTTGAAAAGGAGGACGTAATTTTTGAAAAGTTGATATTTTTGAAAATGACTCGGAAACTCTCTAAGTCGAATTGAGCTTAGAACATGCCACGAAACCCACTCAAATCGACTATGGACACCTTTTGACATATCTATGTTGGAGTACATCAATAGTGGGACGTCTGTCACCAGTACCGGCCCGGGAAAATATGGTTTATGCATGAACCGTAGAACTAAAACGCGTATTGTATTTGTCAAACGATTTCTATTCGAGTCTCACCCTGAGGATGCCAGTGGTAAGTCACGCATCAGTTAATCCCCAGCGGAGTCGCCAAATTGTGGACATGACATAGATCCACCCCGACGCGGCCACGCACGGGTTTGGGTAGGCGAATGAATCTCCATATGAAACAGATCAAATTGAAATTTAGGTCGAAGTGGAGTCGCCACCGAATTTTGTGGTTATTCGGAACCATTCGAGCCCACTCTATGTCGTAGTGGTCCGTATATAAAATACGGCCCATTTCCGATGTCAGAGTTTATTGGGCTCGTCCCTTTGCATTTGATACCAATACCGACATTATCGGATATTGTGTATTGAATGACTCTCGTGCGCCAACGGTTTCGGGCATCCGGAAACTGAGGTTCTGAGTAAGGGGTGAGGGTACGTGTTGGGAAGCCCACAAAGGACACCCAACCCCGCCCGCACATTAGCGGCCTCTACTAAGAATTCGAATGACTTACAATACGCGCGCTAGTTAAACGGGAAAATGATATGCAAAGAGTATTTTCCCTAAACATGTGAGTGGAATTGAAAAGGGTTTCTAAGTCAATTTAATGCAATTAATTCTACATCAAAATGGAATTTTAGCATGTGGGTTCATTTAGTACGATAAACGAACACAAATTAAATTGACAAAAGAAATAACAAACGATTAGTAACGGTAAATCGATATTAACAGTTTGTGCAAATAATGAATTGAATTGAATGATGTACAAGATGATGCATGGTTTGAAAAGATAGTATACACGTGATTAATTATGCACGTGTTGACCTGAGTCGTGAAATACTATCGGGTTTTGAAAATAGAATAATGTACGATTTATTGTGTTAATCGTTATGAGGTTACTCGATCGAGTAGTCGATAGACTCGATCGAGTAGATCCCGAAAAGAGGTTTTTGTTCCGCGTTTTCGACCATACTCGGCCGAGTTATTGACTAACTCGATCGAGCGCATGGCCACTCGATCGAGTCACTGTGAGACTCGATCGAGTGGAGGTCGTGGAAAACATTCTGGTTTGATTTTTGGGACGCCACTCGACCGAGTGGGCTAGGCACTCGGCCGAGTGCCCCCTGTACGAATTGTAATTCGTTTGCAAATTTAATTGTTGATTTTGAAATTGCTTTTGATTTTTGAGAGTTTGACGATTTTTGCCGAATCGGACATAAATATTGCAGAATTTATGTTCGACTTGATTTTTTTCATAAATCGAGAATTTTGTTGAACCGAATATAAATATTGTTGAATTTACACTCGATACTAATTTTGAATACTCGTTGTATCCCACATTCGTTTATTTGAATCGATATGGAATATTAGACTGAAATATAAAAAAAAGATAAATTGATATTAGTCGTTTTAAATTAATTATCGTGATATGAACAAATCGCGTTAATTAATTTATATGACTTGATTGTTAGACTCGATATCCAATTATGGAATTGGTATCGAATCTAAAATCAACGCTTACTTGAATAAAAAGAGGACTTGATTCCCTCGACTTCTCCGACATCGAAATATATCCCTAGGGATTGTGATGTCGGATCCGTGTCAATGGGTTTTGACCCTTATTAAATTACAACGTTTTCTTTTTCGAGAAATCAAATGTGACATGCGAAAAACAATAATAATACAAACGGTACGAAAATTATTGTTGGAATTGACCTATCTCAATAATCGAGAAATCGGGATATCGGAACAAGCGACCGTCAACGCGTGTGCAGTACACTTGTATATTCGGATTTCCTTATTCCAATATCACTCATACTCGACACAAATTGATAGGTATTTCAGTGCTTTGATATTAGTACTATCAATATTAATGATGCGATAACAACGATAAGATGAAGTAAAAAAATGACCCGTATAATGACATGACGCGAGAAGGAAGAAGAGAAGAGGAAGAACGGGGTTTTGACACCCTCAACCTACATGTTCTTGTCTCGGATTAGAACTCGTAATCGCGGCTTTAACACTAGAGTCTTCGAGGTAGATGAAGGTTAAGTTATGGTGGCTCGGGTTGTTGATTCGTAAACTAGGTTTAGGGTTTTTTTGCTTGTGTATTGCTTGGGATTTGCTTAGGGTGTGTTAGGGTTTGCAAAAGACGTAGTATGTGTGTGTATGGTTGCTCTAGAGTTTCGAAAAGTTGTGTAAAGTGGTTGCATGAGGGTTGCTTATATAGGCAAAGCTAGGGCACCGGTTTAGGGTTACTCGACCGAGTAGCCAGTTGACTCGGTCGAGTGGTCTCGTGCGTCAGCCGTCGGGCTTGAATAAGGGCCCACTCGATCGAGTGGGTGGGGCACTCGATCGAGTGGCCCAGCTGGGTCGCGCAGGTCACTCGTTTTGGACCGTGACCATAGATATTTGATGGGTTTGTGTTTGAATTGGACTTTTGATGTTTGAGGGTTTGTTTTGCATGTCTCGGAAACGACCTTGACCAGGGTTGACCCAATCACTAAAAGTCGGTTTTGGCCCAAATTAGTCTTGTTTGACTCGGAATGGTCCGCTGGGCCTGGATTTGAGGTTGATTTTGTGAGGTTTGTACTCTGTAAGTGTGTTAGCCAGCGATTAATGGATTTGAGCACGCATCCGAGCGAACAGAAGCATGTTAGCGTCCGATCATCATCGGGTGTTTTTTTTTTGGAAACTGCCATAGACACCTGACAGTCAAAATACGGGTGTCTACACTCGTAAAGGGATTAAACGGACTTGAGATGGCGACGTAGTTAAAAGTGTTCGGATCCGAGTTTTATTACTATTATATATAAATGCGGTATTAATTGTTAATGACGATAATAAACAATAAAAATGTTAGCAAACGAAAATTAAAATGGTTAGTAATGAAATAAAAAAAAGTTAGTGTTAATGTTGGTATACTAATATAATTATAATATAAAGTATAAAACGTATATATAAAAAAACGAGATAGTAAAGATTGAGACGGGGTTTATGACACCCTCAACATACATGCTTAGAATGGCCTCGGCAATGGACTCGTAAGAGCGACGGGAACGCGGGAGTATCGAGGATGTATGCAAATTTATGGTGTGTGTGTGTGGATGGTTTTGTCGGTTTTTCGAGGGACAATGACTCGGTTTTTTGCTTAGGTTGACTTAGGGTTGTAGTGTAGAGAGAATGGGTGGATTAGGATAGAAATGTATGGTAAATTGCATTGGAAAAACCTTGAAAATGAAGAGCACAAGGAGGGGTATTTATAGAGTTTACCCCTCGACCTAGGGTCACTCGATCGAGTGGCCCTAGTGCACTCAGTCGAGTGCCCTAGGAAAAAGGGTATGGTGCGATTTTTGTGGCTACACTCGATCGAGTGAGGTCAATTCACTCGATCGAGTGGATAGGGTTGGTGAGCCATTTTAGGAAATGGTTGACTTTTTTGATTTTTTAAAAATTGTGTTTGGGCGCAAGTTTCTAGGAGCGGACTTGGCTGATTTTGAGGACGGATTCGTCTTTGACCGGGTTTTGACCCGGTCTCCAAAAGATGGTTTTTATTTTTGGTGTCGGTTTTGGCCAAAGTTAGTCTCATTTTACTCGGAACGACCTACTGGGCTTGAATTTGAGGTTGGTTTTGAGAGATTTGTACTCCGCTAAAAGTCCACGACGGATATTATTGATTCTGAGCCCATATTCGAGTATACTAAGTCACGTTTGCGTCCGATCATCATCGGGTGTTTTGTCGGAAACTGCTATAGACACTAGCAGGCAAAATGCGGGTGGATACACATTGCTGATACTATTTGGCTAGATTCTTTATGATGTTCTCCCCCCATTTTCTTGATAAAGACCCACTTCTCTTTTTTTGTGAGGGGAAAAATGGGTCAATGAAGCTAATTCAAGAAAATAGAGGAAGTAATACTTAGTTTGGTTGATTGCTGCATTGTATTTTAAAGTCACTCATTCATTAATATAATTTTTACCTTTACCCAAAAAAAAGTTGAATCAAACAACATTCACATGAATATATTTTCTTTTAAAGATTGTCGAAAATATTGATTTTTTTTCCTTTTAATAAGGTCAAAAAGAGAAATTGATGACTTAGTCGAAAAGGTTACTTTTAAAAAATAAAAAAAATCAGGATTCGTTCCATTAATTAACGTAATTGTTAAATCATACACGAATTTTACTACTTTGTACACATTTTGTCATTTTTTTGTGTGTTGCCCTTCCCTAAAATAAAGCCCTCTAGGTTTTCTCTCCCTCTAAACCTAGGCAAATTACACAAAATCGATACCATTATCTAAGGTAATTCGCACAATTATCAAAAGTAATTCGTACATGGAGTAATTAATTTGACTTTCGCTAATTAGTTAGTTAGTTTCTTATTAATACTTCCTTCAATTTTTTTTGTTCTCCCCATTTCCTTTTTGGAAAGAAAATAAGGATGTAAGGATGTGTGGCCCAAAAAAGGAAGAGAGAAATGTAAGGGCAAATTTAGACCACTTGGAAAAGAATATATGGAAGAAGAGGTGACTTTACTCGATTAGGAAATAACGAAGAACAAAAAAATCGGGAGGAGTACTATACTTATCTTGTTGATTTTGTTGTTAATTAGGGTTTCACAATTACTTTGTACGATTTTTCGGTTAGTGATGGTTGGTAGGTTAGGTGGTTATCGACGGTAACGGTGGTGGTCAATGCTCGTTGATGGTAACGGTGGTGGTCAATACGGTTGGATGTGCATCACACTTATGGTTGTTATTGTGGTGGTGTTAGTGGCGGGTGGTGGCCTGGTAGACAACGGCTGTCATCATGGTGGTAGGCAGGGAGGTTTTCGGCACTTAGATGGTGGCGGTGGGTAAGGCAAGCAGTGGGTTAGGGTATGAGAGGGGAAAGTAGGGTGGTGCGGGGATGGGGGAAAGTGGTGGTCGGATTTTTTATATTTTACTTTTAGAAAAATTTGCGAAACACTCCCTTTAATAAATGTTGTATGGCAAACTACTTCCTTTTAAAATTTATTTTGTCTAACACTCCCTTATATATTTATTTTTTTGGTTTAATGCTTACATTTGTGTGAATTAATATTTCAAAAAAATTTGTCAAACCCTATCTTTAATAAATGATATTTTCCTAACTACTTCCTTTTTTTTAAAAAAAATAGTTGCTAGCACCGCCTCCCTTTTGATGAATGAAAAATGAACAAATATTTTTGTGCGCCGCCTCTCCTTCCAAGTACAAAAATTGCATAACCTAATAAAATTTCAATATTTTTATTTATCTAGTATATGAAATAAAAGAATTAACTAAAATAATAACAAGGACAAAATAATAAATAGGATAGAATAAGGAAACAACCAGGGCTTCCCGCGTGCAGATGTTCGCTAGTAGCGGCAATTATCAGTACTAGCAGCACTCTGAAGTCCCTAAAACCTTACTGTTATTGTAACTGTCGCTCTAATAGCGGATAATCAAGAACAAAAGTTACGCTATTAGCGGCACATGGAAACTCTCATTTCTTTCTTCTTTACCTTTCCTTTCATTCTTTTCTTTTTCTCATGCAATCTTCGATATAACCCGACGTTTGACACATAAACCACACTATGATCCGAATATAATACAAGAATTTCAATATTCTTCAAAATATCTAGAACCGTCACTAAAAGTGAGTACTTTGGAAGTATTAAACAAAAAATATATATTCATATAAGGGAGTGTTAGACAAAATCATATATAAATATATATTTGAATCTTTTTTCGAGTGACGTGAGAGAATCCAACTTTTTAAAACACTCTATGGAAAAAGTAAATAGCTATTCAATCTTAACAGGAATAGAAAAAGTTTATTAGATCAAGTGATATTAACGATTTTAATATATATTTTTTATTTAAATAAATAATACAAAACTTTGTATAGGAAAAAAACAATCCATCTACACTTAAAAATCAAGCGATATTAGATTTGTGTATAAAAAAAATCATACTACATCTCTGACTCAAAAAAATAACACTATATAAACTGTCAATTATCATCTTAAAACACCACAAAAATTGAACTAAGACAGGGTGAAATGCATAGTCTATTCTGTTTGATAACGAGTTGATTTCTCTTTACATTGCACGGTGCTAGAACTTCATGAGTATGTGAGACATTCTTGAAATGGCTCAGCTTCCGATTTATTGAAGGTTCCACCCAATCGTTCATTGGGTTCAATAACACAATTAAAATCTCCTCCTACGACCCATGGCCCTTGAACCTGATCAGCAATTTTCCTTAGGCCAACCCATAAAGGTTCTCAATCTACCTTATCATTGAATGCGTATACAAAAGTTAGGAAAAATCCCTTATTACTAACTCTATCCTTCACCTGCATATGTATGTATTACTCGTGATACTCAATGAAGCTAGGTTCACAGATCATCGGTTGCCATAAGATCCAAATTCTTCCCCCAGAATGCAAGGAAGAGTTAGTAAAAATACTCCAATTGCTAAAACTCATTCTAGCATTCTGCACCTTATTCGTTTTAACCTTAGTCTCAATCAGGCTAAAAATTCCTACATTATTGTCCATCATGAATTTATTAATGAGTTGTTGCTTATTCCTTCTGTTCATACCCCTAATGTTCCAAAAACCAAAATTCATCATAGAGAATGAGATTGAATTGAAGTACCTTTTCCCCCCATGCCACTGCCTTCAGGCGTCAAAATAATAGAATAGGATTGAGACAAGCTCCTCTTATCATTCTGAGCAAGGACACCATACTGTCTTGTTGGACTATTTGGATTGGTGGGTGTCATCCTAGGATCCAGATTAAGCACTCCTTGAGGGGGAGGATTATCCTGCTGCTTACTTTGCTTAGGAGGGTTCTTCTCCACCTTGCGCCAAACAAGAGTCTGCTTTGGTTTCTCTTTATTCGTTGGTTCTTTCTTTTGCTTGGTCGGTCCTCTGCAGTTCTCTTGAATGTGGCCCAACCGTTTGCGTTTTTTACATGTTACTGGCCTCTACTCGTACTCTACATCAATCTCCACAAGTTGTTGTTTCTCATCCAGAAACTGGATTTGTGAAGGAAACTGCTGATCAACCTGCAACTCAACCATCACTCTAGCGTAGCCTAGGCGTGTCTTCAATTCCATAACATTATCACTCTTAATATAGGCTCCAACCAGGCCTGATATTTTCATCAGGCTTTGCCCCCAGAATTTCAGGGGCAGTTTCTGAATTTTAATCCATGATGAAACCGCTTTCACCTCCTCTTTCTCCAGATGGACATCCTCCTTCCATGGTTTGATTATAACCGGCTTGCTATCAAATAGATAATAACCAGCATTCAAGACACTAGCATGATCATCTTTCGTTTTAAATCGAACTAAGAAGATCCCATTTGGTAGGAAAGCTATGGTATCAATGACGCGTTTAGACCAAATTCTGCGTAGAAAGCCTTCCAAAACTGCCGTGGGAGGATTCACTCCAATGACAAATCCATAAACCGCTTGTTTCCAGTATTCGACTTCGTCATGAACGTCCTCGTCAAGGAGTTGCAGTAATGGCTTAGGTTCATCATCAATTATCTTTTCAATGGCCTTACCATGTACCCAGAACCATTATTACTATTATTATTATTATTATTATTATTATTAGGTGATGTATGTCTGTTTATATTTACATATATTTATGATTTTATTATAAATTTGAGGGTTTTTTTTCGAGTGATATGATTGGTTCATTTCATCAAAACTATTATATGTAAATATAAAAAGACATAATCATAAAATATCATAAATAAACAGACATAATCACATTGGTTCGTTTCATTAAAAGTATCATAAATAATTAAAAAAAATCAAGTACATAATCTTTTAATTACTATGTAAGGATATATATATATATATATATATATAGAGAGAGAGAGAGAGAGAGAGTAAGGCTCTTATGAGTCCTTCTCTATATATGAGTCCATAAGTCCTCATCCCATCCATTGGATGGGATGAGATGGATGGACAAGATGCATCCTAATATTTGTATTTAAAAAAAAAGAAAAAAAAAGGAAGATTTAGTATCCTAAAATAACTCCCTTGATTTTAGTAAACAATAACTCTCATAATCATTTCATTCCTCATTCATTCATCCATTCATTCACGTTGTACGTTCATCAAAACCTAAAAAAAACGCTCCCATCATCACGTTCATTCATTCAATCAAATCTGTGCTCGAAATTCCATTACTATGAATTCAATGATCGCGACATCTTCATCAACTCTTGATAAGCAATTCATCATCTTGATAACAATGGTGAGTTTCGATATTGCTTTCATGCTTTGCGTTAATTTTTATTCATCATCTTGATTAATTTGCGTCATGTTTTTTGCGTCAATTTTCATGTTGATATTGCTTTCATGGTCGTTTCATTCATCATAGATTCATATCAATGGTTATTTGGTCTCTTGTTAGTATAGATTCCAGAGTTTTATGTTTGTTATTTAGGTTTTCCGTAATCTCCACTGATATTATTGTTTTGTTGTCTATTGAAGCAGACACGGCGTTGAAATAACATACGTTCTAAGTTACAGTAACACGTAATTTTAATTAGAGTAACACACACTAAACATTGAGAAAGTTTTTTGACGATGATGTTAGAGTAACGTGTTGTACGAGTTAGAGTAACTCAACTTATGAGTTGAAGTAACACATTGGTTGCATCGACGCAACGTTGTTTAATTTTGTGCAGGTGGAATTGGCAAAGATGCGAATGCACAGGACAACATCGGAAAAGGTGGAATTTTATTCATTTGAATAATAATAGATTCATATCAATGGTTTTTGGATTTGATTAATCATAGATTAAGCAGACACGGCGTTGAAGTAACATACGTTCTAAGTTACAGTAACACCTTATTTTAATTAGAGTGACACACACTAAACATTAAAAAAGATTTTTGGCGCTGATGTTGAAGTAACTTGTTTTACGAGTTAGAGTAACACAACTTATGAGTTAAAGTAACACATATGTCCCATGGGCGTAACATTGTTTATTTTTTTGCAGGTAGCATTGGCAAAGAAGCGAATGCACAAGAATGGTGCAGAGATGTGGGTGAGGCGTTCACTCCGTACATGGGGCAAGTATTCGGGGAAATCGATGAGGCGGTCGAGTTTTATAAAATCTACGCGCTGGCTTGCGGATTCGAAGTTGTTTTTTTGTGGGTTTACAAGAATAACTGATTTTTTTTACATATTTTTTTACACATAATGATGTACAACGTTGCAGTTAACTCTATATTTATTTAATACATGTGTTTTTGGTTAGAGTAACATCTCAGATGTATTGTAGTAACACCATTCGTTCCTTAAAGTAACAAATATAATGCATAAAAGTAACTGAGGATATTAGCGATGTTTACCATTCATTCTTAGATTAACCACCATTTCTTATAGTAACATGATTTGTTCGTTAAAGTAACAACTACACTGCGTTAGAGTAATACATATTTTTTTTCTAAAGTAACACAGTTCATGAATTAAAGTAACACATTGTATGAGTTAAAGTAACAGTTTTTGCAAGAGACTATACAACAGTTCATCAATTAAAGTAACACATATATATATAGAGGAAGGATCAAGTGAGTCCTTCTATATACATTGAGTCCATGAGTCCAATCTTGGACCATTGATCAAATGGAAGATGGATGGTTGTGATTGCTTGAGGTGAAACAAGGAAATAACTAACAAATCTTGGTAAATATATCATTTCCCTCTCTTCCTTAATTATCTCAATGCACATTTTCTCTCTCCTATCAATCTTTTAATTGCCTCTTTCTCTCACACAACAAGTTTCTTCAAAATTAGGTTTTTTTTCATCTTCACCAAAAAATCATCATTTTTCTACTGTCATTGTACGTATGTTACTATGTTACTGTCATAATCCATAAACCATGTTACTTTAACTCATACAATGTGTTACTTTAATTCATGAACTGTGTTACTTTAACTCATAAAATTATGTTATTTTAACCCATAAAATCTGTTACGTTGTATAATAGTCTCTTGCAAAAACTGTTACTTTAACTCATATAATGTGTTACTCTAATTCATGAACTGTGTTACTTTAACTCATAAAATCTGTTACGTTGCATAATAGTCTTTTGCAAAAAACATGACTTCCAATCAACCAAAACAATAATGTATGTTTCTATTAAGGATACTCCAAAACAAAAATTATAAAACTCCATTATAATTCCAATGTTTCACACATGTTACTCTAAGAACTGGATATTGGAAATCAAATTACACTCATAAACTATGTTACTGTAACTCATTAAGTATGTTACTATAACGCATAATGTGTGTTATTCTAACTCATTTTACTCCAATAAAGGATGCTACTCTAAGGACTAGATATTGAAAAATCAATCAAACTCATAAACTGTATTACTGTAACTTATTTAGTATGTTACTCTAATGAATAATGTATGTTACTCTAACAATATATTATCCTACTCAGAATTGTTCTTCTTCTTCTTCCTCTTCTTCTTCTTCTTCTTCTTCTTCTTCTTCTTCTCCTTCTTCATCGTCAAACGATGACTTACATGACGTTTCCTAATGATTCTTTCTTCTTCTTCTTCTTCTTCTTCTTCTTCTTCTTCTTCTTATCATCTACATCTTTGAAGATCTGCTATATGTATGGAGTGAAACTCTCACCCACATCCTTGCACCATTCATCTGCTTTTACGTCTACTACAAAAACAAGAACAATGTCAATAAACGTGGCGACAAACAATCAGAACTTGAAATATGGCGGTATTCTAACCAAAACATTAATAACTAAATCCGATGACATGTTACTCTAATGCTTCAAACGTGTTACTGTAATACATTAGGTATGAATGAGAGTATGAATGACAGTATAAACGTGTATACTGCTATGAATAAGAGTATAAATGAGAACGTTATACTTTGATATTGTTTCCTATTTTGATGACAATCACGTTCCATCATTATAGGAAGCAGTATTTTTTTAATATGGCAGTATTTTAAATCCTTTGTTACTCCAATGCATTACAGTAACAGATGACAAGAATTAAAGTAACAGATGAAGTGCATTAAAGTAACACGAGATTCAATTAACAGAAGATGTCTATACACAAGGTTAGACATTAAAATAACAGATGGTCTATATTAAAGTAACACATTATGTGCATTACAATAACTCCATATATATGTTTGTGCGAAAAAATCATATAATGATCAGATCTTTAAAAAATCATACTATGAACGTAAAATCTAATAATATGGAGCATCTTAATGACTTCCATGGCAATGAAAGCATAACAATTGATGAAGATTATGAAAAACTTAAATAATAATCAGTGAAGATTATGAAAAAAAACCTAAATAATAAACCCAACAATCTGCAATCTATACTAACACAAGAGCAATGAATCGTTTATATGAATATATGATGAATGAAATGAATAAAATTGACGCAAAACATGAAAGTAATATCGAAACTCACCATTGTTGTACTCCACGAATTGCTTATCAACAGTTGATGATGATCTCGCGATCATTGAATCCATAGTAACGTGATGTCGAGCACAGATTTTGAATGAATGGATGGATGAACATGAAGTTGGAAGCGTTTTTTTTTAGGTTTGATGAATGTGGTAACGTGAATGAATGAATGAATGGGTGAATGAATAGGTGAATGATTGGGTGAATGAATGTGATATTATTGTTTCCTGAAATTATGGGAGTTATTTTAGGAAGCAGTATCTTCCTTCTTTTTTATTTTTTCTTTTTTTTTTAATGCAAATTGTAGAACGAATCCTGTCCATCCATCCTCATCTCATCCAATGGATGGGATGAGAACTTATGGACTCATATATAGAGAATGACTCATAAGAGCCTTACTCTCTCTCTCTCTATATATATATATATATAAGTATATATATATATATAATTATATTATATATATATATAGAAGATGGATATTTTACATTTAGTTAAATTTCATACAATTTACCTACCTTTACCCACCATTAGATATAATTACATCAAGGGCCAAGATTAAAACTTGTATTAAGGTAAGCGTCAAACCTCTAACCCTAAGCCCTATTCTATTGAACGTCAGGTTGAAAACCGCTCACGCACAACCCGCTCACGTAAAAACCTATCCTCTCGAATTAAAGATCAAATCAAGTATTTGCTCACAAATAAATTCATCCGTCATCGTTGCTCCGATTTCATCATCATCATCATCATCGCTACTCCGATTCGGTATTCAATTTCATGATTTTTTTGGTAAATTCACGACCGAATCGGGTATTTGCTTCCAGATCATAAATTTCACATTTAAGAATTCGTGATTTCGGTTTTATTTCGTGTAATGCGTAATTTCGTGTAATCGGTTTTTACTGATTTGATTCAATATTTCAATTCAGTATATAAATTAATTCGTGTATTTAAATTCATGTATTCGGTAATTCTTTTGACTCTGAATCTACAAATCAATTCAATTTTTTTGATTTTATTCAATATTTCGTGTATTGGTATTCGTCTCAATCCGAATAAGATAAACCCTTTTGGAAGTTTTTGACTTCGTGATAGGAAAGTCCATCAATTTCGTGACTGCTCTTTTAATAAGATCAATTTCTGGATTTTTGATTACAAGATTAAAAATTGAAATCATGAATATTGCAATATTTGAATATGAACAATGAAATACTTGAATATGAACATTAAAATAACTACATATTATTTCATAGCATGGTACATTATTATTACTACGAAAAATCCAATTATTTTATTATGTTATTCTAGTTATTCTATACTATTGTTGTGGTTATTCTATATTATTCTTGAAGTTATTTCATTATATTAGTTACTACGTTATTTTGTAGTGTTTTTGTAGTTATTTTATAACACATATGTGATTATTATACTTCAATTTTTTTTTGTACTGTAACTAATCCCCTCTTTGTTTTTATCTTTCAGTGACATTTCTTTTGCTGGGTGAACCCTCAATCATATGCAAGATGCATGTTTCATCTCAATACAATAACACGAGTTATTCATTACAATAATTGAGTTTCTACATTGGACTAACTACGTAAAATTAAATAACGGTATTCTAAATCTGATTATTTGAGTGTCAGCCCAATATAATAACATGAGACTTATTCATTACAATAACTAAGTTTCTACTTTAGAATAACTACTTAAAATCATATAACATTATTATAAAGTTAATTATATTTGAAATTAGTCTCAATACAAGAACACGAGTTATAATAACTGATTTTAACTACGTAACATTAGATAACATTATTATAAAATTTATTATATTTGAGTTTCGTCTCAATGGATACAATAATGCAAACTATTCAATACAATAACCGACTTTCTACATTGAAATAACTACATATAACTTGATAACGACATTATTATCAGTAAACAATTGAGTTAACTATAAAATAAATATTATTCTTCATTAAAATAATCATGTTTGTTCATCGAAATAACTATAAAAACTTAGAAAAAATTGCTTTGGGGATTTAGAGAGTTTTAATCTTAGCTCTTGATCATGTGAGGTCCAATGGCCACAACTAAGAGGTAAATTGTACCAAATCTAACAAATGTACCAGATCCTGCCTCTCTCTCTCTCTCTCTGTGTGTGTGTGTGTGTGTGTGTGTATATATATATATATCTGTGTGTGTGTGTGTGTGTGTTTTGGTATGGAAACAATTGACCCGAATCGGATTCGGGTCCTGGTATTTGATGTTGTTACTTTGATGGTGATCGTCAAATCTCTCAGATCCCTTCTTCCCCTCACTCTGGCGATCGGACCTTCCCGGCGGAGTTGGCCTGCTCCCTGCACAAGGAACGCACAAGGCCTCGGAGGTGTCCGAAGGAACCCTTTCCGACGCCTAAGTCAGTTCGTGAAATGCACAAGACTCCTGGTGCTGATCAGGATGCTCCTACGGCGTAACATGCAGGGCAATCCTCCTCTGAGGGGTCTTGTCCCTACCCTTCTGCGCCTCTGCTTCCTCGTTAGTTTATTAATCTTTTTGCGCGCCGGGTCCTTATTTGGCCGGCTGCCGGCTGATGTAATTTTTTAACTCTTTGTATTTGGATTTTTGTCCGTTTTGTTGAACCTTTCCAAATTTGTTATGGATGCATTCTTTTCCTGGTTTTTATGCTATCATTTTTCTTGTGTCTTGGCCTGACCCTGGCTTCTTTGACAAAGTCCAGGGGGCCTGCCCCCTGCCTGCCCAGAGGCAGGCTGGGAGATTCTGGTGTTTTTTATACATGGTTGAGCATGACTCAGTCCTTGTTCGTTTGGCCTGACTCTGGCTTTTTGTCAAAGTCCAGGGGGCTTGCCCCCTGCCTGCCCAAAGGTAGGCTGGGGGATTCTGGGGTTTTTTATACAAGGTTGAGTATGACTCAGTCCTTGTTGGTTCTGGGGCATAAGGCTTGGCCTGACCCTAGCCTCTTTCCGAAGTCCAGGGGGCCTGCCCCTGCCTGCCCAGAGGCATGTTGGGGAACTTTGTATTTTTTGTTGGGGGGTCTATTTTCCTTGGTTTTTGCAATAGAGGGGCCTCCCCTTATTGCCCCCTGCTCGTTTGTGTGTGAAATGCAAGTTTGAACAGACAACCAGTATAAATTCGAGATTCTTTTCATTTCTTGCAAAACTCAAAACATCCATGGTCGGAGCCGTCGACACTCTATTGTGACTGTCCTCCGCCAATTTTTGAAAAAAGAAAACTCTCTAGTTTCTTAATGCTAGACATAATATTTCTTCAGAGTATCTGCATTCCAGTGGCCGGCCAGCTCCTGGCCTTCAGGGTTAGCAATTCTGTAGGTACCTGATCCCATAATCCGGGTCACTTCATATGGGCCTTCCCAATTGGCACTTAATTTTCTATGCTCTCTTGATTTCCCCACAGCCTGCGTTTTCCGCAGGACCAGGTCCCCTACCTGGAAATTTCTCGTTTTCACCCTCTTGTTGTATGCTTTTCTCATTCGTTTTTGGTAGGCGACAATATTGACGCAGACCTCTTGTCTTATCTCTCCTATTAGATCAAGAGCCACGGCCATCGCGGCTTCGTTGCTTGCCCGTTCGTACTGCTGGGATCGCAGGGTGGGAATTCGTGCCTCTATGGGTAGCAGGGCTTCGGCCCCGTAGACCAGACCAAAAGGAGTTTGCCCTGTGGACTCTTTTCTGGTGGTCCTAATTGACCATAGTACACTCAGCAGTTCGTCAGCCCATCTTCCCTTGAGTTCATCCACCATCTTCTTCAACCCGTTCAGTATTTGCTTGTTCGCTGCCTCAGCCTGTCAATTGGCCTAACGGTGGCAGACGGCTGAATAGGCGACAGCTATACCGTGGCTTTCTAGCCAGATTCTCAGGGGATCATTGTCAAATTGCCTTCCATGGTCGAAAACCAACACTTTTGGCAGGCCATATCTTGTCATGATGTTTCTCCAAATTACTTTCCGAACTGCCGGCTCTGTTATGTTTGGGACGGCCTCAGCTTCGATCCACTTGGTAAAATAATCAATTCCCACTATCAGAAACTTCCTGCCCCCGGTCGCTATGGTGAATGGACCCAGAATGTCCATCCCCCATTGAGCGAAAAGGATGGGGGACAAGATTGGTCTCAAGTCCTGGGCTGGGGCATGTATTGATGGGGCGAAGAGTTGACACTTTCGGCATTTCTGGGTCAGGCTCCTGCCGTCAGCAAGCAGGGTCGGCCAGTAGTAGCCCGCCCTCAGGGCCTTGTGTGCCAACGACCTTCCTCCTATGTGATGGCCGCAGATTCCTGAATGTATATCGTCTAGTACTTCTGCGGCCTGCCCTGCCCCCAGGCACCTGAGCAGGGGGGAGGAGAACGACTTTTTATAAAGCTCCCCGTCAATCAATATGAACCATGTGGCCTTTGCTGGCATTTTTCTTTTCTGTACTGGGTCTGATGGAAGGGTTCGATACTTCTTGAATTGGATGATTGGGATCATCCAGTCTTCAGGCCCTGCCTCTTCAATGACACTGACTGACTGGCAGGGGGTGGTAGATTTTTCTTGGAGCACATCCACCCAGACTGACCTTCTTATGTCCTACAGGCTGGAACTAGCTAGTTTTGACAGGGCATCCGCCCGGTTGTTCTGGGATCGGGGGATTTGTTTGACCTCATAGGACTTCAACCCTGATAATTCTTGCTTCACTTTTTCTAGGTAGGTGGCCATGGTTTGTTCCCTGGCTTCGTACTCTCCATTAATCTGGTTGGCGATGAGTTGGGAGTCTGTTGCCAAAACGAGTCTCTCGGCCCCTGCAGCTTTAGCTAGATTAATGCCTGCCAATACGGCCTCGTATTCGGCCTCGTTGTTTGATGCAGGGAAGGTGAATCTGAGCGCATGCTCGAAGTCCGCTCCCTCGGGGCTGGTCACCACGATCTCCGCCCCCGCACCGTTGGCCGTAGAGGATCCGTCGGTGTATACTACCCACTCTCCGGCGGGTGGATCATCTTCTTTCGAATGAGAACACTCTGCCAAAAAATCTGCCAAAGCTTGCGCCTTGATGGCAGACCTGGACTGGTAAGATATTCCCAACCCGCTTAGCTCTATGGCTCATTTTAACAGTCTTTCGGATTTTTCAAACTTCTCCAACACTTTCTCTAGGGGCTGGTCAGTTAATACCACGACAGGGTGGGCGTCAAAGTAAGGCCTGAGCTTTCTGGTTGCGATAACGACTACATAGGCTGCTTTTTCGACCAACGGGTAGTTCTTCTCTGCTTCCCCCAGGGCATGGCTCACGAAATATATTGGCTGCTGGGAGCCTGCTTCCTCCCTTAGAATTACCGCGCTAACTGTTGAGTTTGTTACGGCGATTTAAAGGAAAAGCTTTTCCCCTGCTACTAGTCTTGCCAGGGTGGGTAGTTTCTTCAGGTGCTCTTTCAGTTGTTCGAAGGCTTCCTTCTGTTCATCTTCCCATTTGAATTGCTTGTTTTCTTTCAACACTTTGAAGAAAGGCGTTGATTTGTCGGCTGACCTGGCAATTAACCGTGCCAGGGCAGCCATCCTGCCTGTTAGGCGCTGGATGTCTCTTATCGTCTTTGATTCTGGGAGGTCTAAGACGGCCTGAACTTTCTCGGGGTTAGCGTCAATTTCTCTGGCACTAACCAGGAAACCCAGGAATTTTTCGGAGCGGACTCCGAAGGTGCACTTCTTAGGGTTGAGTTTCATCTGGTATGTGCGTAGGGAGGAGAAGGTCTCCTGTAGATCTTTTAGGTGCTCTGCGTCCCCTTTACTTTTTACAATTGCGTCGTCTACATAGGCCTCCAGGTTCTTGCCCTTCTGATTCTCAAAAACCTTATCGACCAACCGCTGGTAGGTGGCGCCCGCATTTTTGAGACCGAATGGGATCATCTTGTACATGTACATACCAGAGCTGGTGATGAAAGCACACTTAACCCTGTCAGGCTGCCAGAAGTACACTTCGTGATAGCCTGAAAAGGCATCCAAGAAACTAAGTGTGGTGTCCCCGCTGGTGGCGTCTACCAGCTGATCGATCCTTGGGAGAGGGTAGCAGTCCTTCGGACAGGCTTTGTTGAGGTTGGTAAAGTCTACGCACATCCTCCAAGCACCTGATGACTTCTTTACCATTACCACGTTAGCCAACCATTCAGGGTAATTGCAGCTTTCTATGAAATCTACCTTCAAGAGTTTTTCGATTTCTTCCTTGATGGCCTGATCCTTTTCCGCGTACATATTTCTTTTCTTCTGCTTCACAGGGCGTGCCTCCGGGCTTACTTCAGCTTGTGAATGATGTGAGCCGGATCTACCCCTGGCATCTCATCTGCCGAGTAGGCGAACACGTCCCTGTTATCTCTCAGGATTTTGATTAGTTCTTCTCGGTAGGAACTTTCCAAGTCTGCCCCTATCAGGACCTGCCTGCCTGGCTCCAGTTCCACCAGCATGCTTTCTCCCCCATGTTCAAGGTGGCCCGCTGTCTGCTGGCCAACTGGGATCTCACCTTCCCTGGTGGGGGAACTGTCCGCTTTACGTTTTCCCTTTCGCTCAGTCTCATTGGCGCGCAAGGCGACGAAGTAGCACTGCCTGGCTGATTCCTGATTGTCGTATACCTTCCCCTCCTTGCCAAAATCTGTGACGTAGGCCATGGTCAGGGCTCTGATTGATATGGCAGCCTCAATCTCATCTAGGGTAGCCCTGGATATCAGAGCGTCATACGCCGATTTTGCGTCCACCACAACGAATGATACCCTGATATTTCTGGCTTAGCTTCCCTCTCCAAACGTCACTGGTAGATCGATGATCCCCATGGGGAGCACGCCTGCTTCGCTGAACCCGTACAGTGATCCGGGGGTAGGTTTCAGGTGCCTTTTCTCTAAGTTCATTTTATCAAACGCATCTTTGTATAGTTGGTTGGTGTAGGCTCTTGTATCCACCATACACCTTCTCATAATGTGGTTGTTGATGTCAAGAGATAGGACCAGGGGGTCGCTGTGAGGGTATATCACCCGCCGTGCATCCTGGGGGGTGATGGTCAGGGTCAGGCCTTTTGGGCTGCCTGCCCTCTCAGCGTAGCATATCTGGTTTCGCAGTTCACGGATTTGCCTTTTCTGGCCTCACTTACTCATCTGGCCTTCTGCGTCTCCTGATACCACGTGAATTATCAGGCGATTTCGTACTGAACCTTCAGGCTTATCTGCCGGCTCTTTTTGGTTCTTGTTCCTCGCGGCGTAGGCTCTCAACCAACCATTCCTGATGAGTTTCTCGATCTCATCTTTCAGGTGACGACACTCTTCAATGGTATGCCCGGCGCAATCGTGAAATGTGCAAAACTTCTTGGGATCACCTCTCGGACTGCGCGGCTTACTTGGGCGGTTCCACTTGGTCGTTTCTTTTTCCAACACAAAAATTTCTGCTCTTGACCTGTTGAAGGCCGTGTAGCTACCAAACCTAGGCTGATAAGCCGTACGTTCCTTCCTTGGGGTATCCCCCTCCTCAGTTCTCTGCTTATTTGCCTCGCCCCTGCCGCGTCCACCCTGTGGTCCCCCCTGCAGCAAGCCCTGTGGGGGTATCCGGAAGGCTGTGGAACTCTTCCTGCAACATGAAGCCTTCGGCGATTTTCCAAGCTTTAGCCAGGGTTTCTGGTTGGGCTCTGATCATTTGATTTTTCATCTCCCCTGGGAGCAATGAGTTAGTCAGTGCGTATGCTGCAGTTGGGTCGTCCTTGACCTGCTGGAAAGATAGGTCAAATCTCTTCAAATACTCCCTGACAGTTTCACCCTTTTTCTGCCTCAGGGTCATTAGGTCGAATCGGGTTAGCCGGCGCCTTTTGTTCCCTGCGTATTGGTCCAGGAAGGCTTCAGCCAGCTCTATGAAATAGCTAATCGAACTCTGCGGCAGGTCCCTAAACCATCCTTGTGCCAGTCCCATGAGGGTGGTGGGGAAAACCTTGCACCAAACTACATCATCGACATCGTACATCCTCATATGGCTCTCGTAGGCCGCCAGATGGTCTTCCGGGTCGGTGGTTCCGTCAAACTTGACAGATGGCATTTTAATTTTAGGGATGGGGTATCCCTGCACCTCAGGGTGAAGCGGAGTCTTTGTGGGCCTGCCCGTCATTTTTAACCTGCTCCCAGCAGATTGGTAACCGTAGTCATCCCTCTTGCCAGGGGTCCGTTTTCCAATGCTGGAGGAGCGGTACCTAGGTGCCTGTTTACTCATGGCTTCATCCTCTCTTACAGGTGAGTGATGCCTGGGTCGTTTCTTCTGGGGTGGCTCTAGATTATCATCCTAACGGTGTCTTGTCTCCAGTGGCTGTCCATGGATGAGCCTCGACTGTAGGCTTTGGGACAACCCTGGTGCTCGTTGTGATTCGGCCGGTGTTAGCCTGGAAAAGACATCTCCCTGCTTCTCCCCCAGGCGTTTCGACGCCGGCTCCCTGTGCCTCATCCGATCCTGAAGGTCTTGAGATAAGCCCCTTTTCTCCATGGCTGAGGTGGACTCAGTGGTATGTATGGAAAAGGCTTGTTGCTGAGCAGGCTGCTTCTGATTCCCGGTGATCCGCTTCTAGGCTTGTACATACCCCTGAGCTGTCTTCCTTGCCTTCCTCTGGACATTCCTGGCGGCGGTTCGCTTCGTGCCCCCAGCTCCTTTCACTCCTTCAAAGTGAAGTTGCCTGGGGGTCGTTGCGATCCTGCCGACCAGGTCTTCCGGAGTGAACTCTTGGTTGAGCATGGCCGAGTAGAAGGCGGCAGTCTGTGCAACCTGGGCAAGGGTAAGGTTCAAGTTAGGCCTTCGATGACCAACCTGCCCAGCTACAACCGTAGTTTCCTTATTAGGCACCCCTTGGAGACTTGCCCGTCCTACTCATGGGATTGTAGCAGCAGGCGTCATCTCCGGTAGAGGCATGCCATACAAGGGGGATCACCGGTGGTACCATCGTACCCGCCCTAGAGCTGGCTTCAACAATTTCAGGCATGCTTTTTTGTTGTGGTTGATATTTGTGGGTAACTCGTGAGCACAACCGAATTTTTCCCCACAGACGGCGCCAAATTGTTCCGGTATGGAAACAATTGACCCGAATCGGATTCGGGTCCTGGTATTTGATGTTGTTACTTTGATGGTGATCGTTAAATCTCTCAGATCCCTTCTTCCCCTCACTCCGGCGATCGGACCTTCCCGGCGGAGTTAGCCTGCTCCCTGCACAAGGAACGCACAGGGCCTCAGAGGTGTCCGAGGGAACCCTCTCCGATGCCTAAGACATTACGTGGAATGCCTTGGTAAACCTTACTCGTGAGGAGTAAGGTGGTGGTTTTTAGAGTGAGAGTCCAGAGAGAGAAAGTCGAACCATTTTTATGTGGGAAGTGGCGAAGTATTTACATCTTTCCCTAAGAGAGGGAAAAGAGAGAGAAAAAAGAAGAGGTGTGAGTGGACGGGGAGGTGACACGTGGGCTCGCCTCGTCCACTCATACCTCTTTACCTTAGGCCTGGTCGGAGGGGTTCTGACTCCTCCCTCTGGCCCTGCCAGGGACCAGAATGTCCTGACTGGCAGGCAGTAGGGGGGGCTTTAATGGCCTTAATTGGCGCGCAACATGGCCCTGTCGGGCAGGGATGGAGTCTGCCTTGGAGCTGGGACCAGCTGAGGCCCTCTGGAGACTTCAGCTGGGTTTCATTATGATGGCCTGCCAAGCAGGTAGCTTCTCATTCTCGGGTCGGGCTTCCCCGGGGCCTGAATTAATGGGCGACCCGTGGCGGGCTACCGACCCCCATCAATATATATTGTTCCGGTATCGGAAACAATTAACCCGACAAAGAATTCGGGTCTCTAAGATGTAATGCTTCTAATGTGACAATCGCTCAATTTCCTTCGGTCTCCCCTTCTCTTCACTCCGGTGATCGGACCTCCCCGGCGAGAGTGAACTGCTCCCTGCACAATGAACGCACAGGGCCTCGGAGGTGTCCGAGGGAACTCTCTCCGATGCCTAAGTCAGTCCGTGAAAATGCCTTAAGAAACCTAGTTCGTGAGGAGCTAGGTGGCGGTTTTGGAGTGAAAGTCTAGAAGAGAAAATCCAACCCTTCTCAAGTGGGAAATATATGTGTATATATACCTTCCTACAAGAGAGGGAAGTAGAAGAAGGATGGGTGGATGAGGGGTGACAAGTGGCTTCTCCTCATCCACTCATTCTCATTTACCTTAGGCGAAATGACGGAGGGGCCTCTTGGTGGTCCCTGCCCTGCCTGCGGGGATTTCCCCAGAGGATAGGCGGGTAGGGGTTATGTGAAGGTCGGGTTGAGCAGGCCGCATCGCCCTGCCGGGCAGGCGGCTGTCTGAAGTTGTCCCCTGGGGTTTTGCCTTGTGGACGACCCGGTGCAGGCTGCCGACCCTCATCAATTGGCCCTCGCAAGCCGGGGGGAGCAAGGCTTCCCTCCGGCTGGCGACTTTTGCTCAGATGGAGGGGAAGTTGACTTATTGGTTTTACTATTGCATTTAATGCGTTTGTACTTTCCCGAGGAAGGAAGCGTTGATTGCATTGGGCATGCAAAGAGTTGGGATGTCTTTTAGCAATGATTACTTCTCATGCTTGGTGGATTTTCGGGTAGTATGATGGCTTCACGATTGGTGGCATTCCCTGCCAGTATGGTTGGGATGCCATTTAATGCTTCATCTTGTTTGTATAAATTCTGGCTCTCTTTGCCATTTTGACAATACATCCTCAATTCCTCCACTTTTCTTTGTTAAATCATGCCTTGGATCAGGAAATCTGTTGTTCGTCATGGAGTTCGCACTGTTACCTTCCTCTTCAAGGGTTCTGGAGGCTAAGGTATGCCCGGGCGGCGTTTCGGGCCCTTCGCCGCAGCCGACGCCCACGGCCCTATCCTCGCCGAAACGTCCAGAAGGCTTCTATTAGGGCAGGCAAGCGCTCTAGAAGATCCTCGCCCCCTGCTGTTCCCAGGTTCAAGCGCTGCCCTCAAGGAGGAGGGTGTTTTGATAGGGGTTGCCATGAGTGTTTCCCATGGCTACACCCTGGACAGTTCGACCCTGATTGTTCTGATACAGACTCTTCTCCGGGGTCAGGCCCTTCCTCTCCAGTGAAAAAAATGGGTTGCGGTACTTGTGACGATTCCCAGACAGTTCCCTATGGCAGGGACTGGGACGTCAGCAGCCGGGACTCTGGAGATAGTGAGGGTTTGGACTGCTCGTGTGACAGAGACGAGGACAGACTTTCTGACGATCCCTTCAAGGATTCCACTGACTGGGATTGGGGGTCTGACATAAGAGATAAGAGCAGTCTTGGGGACTATTCCCCGGACTTAGATGATTACTAGGCCTGCTTGCAGGGTGCAGGCGCGTTGAGCCGGAAATCCAGACTCCTTTTGTATTTTCTTTCTTTGCTAAGTACGGAATGTAACTTGCCCCTTTTTCGGGTTTTCTTCAAGGTTAATGAAAAGTCCGAGCGGGTTTGTTCATTGTTGTTTGTTTGTTTTTCTTTTTCTTTTTCTTTTTTAGAAAGGGATGACGTCACTGGGAGGTTAATCCCTGTGATACCTTTTTGGTCTTCCCGAGACCTTTCTTGGGAAGCGGTGGGCAGTTTGAGGCGTGACACGTGGGGCAGTTTGTGGGGAGGTCTGTGCAGGAGGGGCAACCCTTCAACTGCCTGGGCTTATATAAACCCTTCTCCCTCTTTATTTCCTTCTTTCGCATCTTTTCGAAATTTGAATCCCTTTTCATACTTCTAAACTCTCCTTGCTGCTGAGAACTTCATAAGACTGAGGAGCGCCCACTATCACATTTCCTGGCGACGACCATCGTTCTAGGTTAGAATCTTTCCTTAAATCCTCGCCTTTTTTTCCTTTTCCTCAATACTTTTTCTTCATAAACCAACATGTCTCGCGTTCGTGCTCTCTCTTTTGGTCCATCGCTTGAGAGGACTGAGGGTAGAGATGGGAGTAGACGTGACCTAGCCTCCTCTTCTGGGGTTAGGCCCAGTGAGGAGGACCGCTTTGAAAGGGGGGACGGTGCTGAATCCCCCGAACCTGCTCCCTTCGACGTCGTTGATTCTGACGACGAGGCACTGGAGGTGGACCCCTCCACGATTGCCGGCCCCCTTATTCCCAGGGAGACAAGGAGAACTTATTATCTGGACAAGAAAAAGTACTTGATCCCTCTGAAAACCTACCCCGAAGCCAAGAACGGAGACTTAATTTTAGAAAGTAATGCTGCTGGGGAGATTGAGAAGTTTTATAACTTCGGGGAGGGATATACGGTCATAGTTCCAGGGGAGAAGGACACAGTGTGCTGCCCTCCTGATGGTTGTGTGGCTGTTTATCATAAAAGCCTGGATTTCCTCTTCATCCCTTCCTGGAGGAGACCTTCAGGAGGATGAATGTGGCCATAGCCCAACTGACTGCTTCAGCCATTAGGTCCCTGATAGCCTATACTTAGACCTGCCTTTTTCATGGTGAGGGGCCTTATATTGACGCCCTTCGTTTTATGGTTGGGCTGCAAATGGTGTCTTCGTCAGGGGGAGATGGTTCCCCTGGGTACTGGTCCCTCCAGAGACAGAAAAAATATGCTCTAGTCTGGCCGGCTTTAAGTAGCCTGAAAGACTGGAAGAACAATTTTTTGTATGTACATAGTGCTTCCGGGTGGCGGATTCCTAGGCACTTTTGGAATCACGTTCATACCCGCATGGAGACTCGTGAAGAGTATCATCCAAGCGTCGGAGGGAAGACCTTGGAGGTAAAGCTGAGTGAGAACGCAGAGAAACTAGTCAAGAAGTTCGAGATTGTTGTGGATAAGTCTGGCGTTTGTGGCCCTGCTTTCTGGCTCCCCCACGCGGAGCTCATAGCCACAGACAAATATCTGCTCCCATTGGGCCTGATCCCTAGCCTCCAAGGTAGTTTTGGGGGGCTTTCACCGGCGCAATTTCCCTGAGACTTTCATCTCTCTGCTTTTTTAGCTGACTGCCCTTTTTTCCTGCAGATTCCGCTTCTCGTCGTTGGACAAGGAAGCAGATTAAGAAGCTAGGCTTGAGCGAAGAGTTTGTCGTTGTTTCGAAGCGTCCTTCCCTTCCTTCAAGTTTCAAGAAAGGGGAAAAATGTTTAATGAGGCTCGTAAAAGATCTCTCTGCTGGCCGGAGGCTCCCTCTTCCTCCACGACTGCCATCAGCAAAACCGGCGACTCCTTCCCCTAGTATCCAGGATGGGGAGGCTGAGGTTACCTCAGGGGCCACTCCTTCCCCTGGATGTAGGCAGTGTGACTCTTCAGCTGGGACTCGTATTTCCCGGGGATCGCTTCCCGCGAATTCCGAGGGGACTAGGGAGACTGTTCCCTTGGAGCTGAGAAGGAAAAGGGATAGGGAGCCCTCAGGGACTGCTCCTGTGGTGGACTTGGAGGCTGATGTTAATACTCCTGAGGCAAAACGCCTTGCTCGTGACATTCCGAGCACCCTTTTTTCGGAGGAAAACACGGAGTTTCACTATACTGCGGGCGACAGTGTTGACGTGTCGGGCCTGCTCTCTGATTCTGGCGCCGTTTTGGCCGACCGTATTACTAAGTTTGTGACTTCGACTTCCCACCAAGTAATTCAATATATCCAGCGTACCTCCAAGGTGTTGCTGGCATCTGCTGAGCTGGCGGCTCTCAGCCGCCTGAGCGATGAAGAGCTGACTGTTACACCCGGGGCTCCCCCTCCTGACCGTCTGGCTATGGTTGAAAGGGATATAGCCTTGATAAACAATTTGAAAGATAAGCTGGCGAAGCAGGAGAGCGAGCTAGAGGAGGCGAAGAATCAGGCAGGACGGTGGAAGCTTCAAGGGGAGAAGGCTGTGAGGGAAAAATCCAAGTTTGAGGCTGAGCTGAAGGAGAGTCGCCTGGCGATGGAGCGAGCTACCCTTTCCCTGGCTGAGATGGAGCACTTTAAAAGGAGGACAGCTGATTTGGAGGAATGGAAGAAGGAAAAGGATTTCCTCTTGGAGGAGACTGAAGCTGCGGTGGACACAAGTTTTGAGAGCGGGGCCAACTCTTCCCTGGAGCTGGTGATGGAGGTGATTGGGGAGATGTTCCCTGTTTTTGACGAGGAGGCCTTCCAAAATCTTTACTCTGCTAAAAATGAGGCTCGGGCAGCCAAACCCCCTGAGGCGGCTGCTGGTCCTAGCCAGGATGCTCATAATGTTTAAATTTTCTTGAAATAACTCTGTTTTTTGTGCTGAGCCTTGCTATGGCCAGTCGTCTGTAATATTTAGTTTCTTTGGATCTTTGCCCTGTGTTTTTTTTTTTGTGAAAACATTTTATTCTCTATGGATCTGCTATGAAATGTTTTTTCTTGTTTCAGTTTGCTTTTTTCCTTCCTTCGTGTATGGCCTGATCTTGGCTTCTGGTTGAAGTCCAGGGGCTTGCCCCCTGCCCGTCTGGGGGCAGGGAGGGGAATCTACGTTTTTTATACAAGGCTGGGAGGCCTGCCCCCAGTCCCTGTTGGTTGGGCGCGGCCTGGCCGGTCCCTGGCTTCTGTTCGAAGTTCGGGGGGCCTGCCCCCTGCCTGCCCAGAGGCAGGCAGGGAGGTTTTTTGCGTTTTTTATGCAAGTTTGGGGGAGTTGCCCCCAGTCCTTGTTACTTGTGCGTAGCCTGGCCTGTCCCTGGCTTCTGCTCGAAGTCCAGGGGCCTGCCCCCTACCTGCCCAGAGGTAGGTAGGGAGGGTTTTTGCGTTTTTTATACAAGGTTGGGGGAATTGCCCCCAGTCCTTGTTATTTGTGCGTAGCCTGGCCTGTCCCGGGCTTCTGCTCGAAGTCCAGGGAGCCTGCCCCCTGCCTGCCCGGAGGTAGGCAGGGAGGGCTTTTTTGCGTTTTTTATAAAAGGTTGGGGGAATTGCCCCCAGTCCTTGTTAGTCCGGCGCGTGGGGCCTGCTCCCTTCCTGCCCAGAGGTAGGTAGAGGGGTTTAGAATTTTGTTGGGGGGTCCATTTTCCTTGGTTCTGGCAACAGGGGGCCTCCCCCTATTGCCCCCTGCTCGTTTGTGTGTGAGAGCGCAAGTTTAAACAGACAACGAGTATGAACTCTTGAGTTTTATATAAAAAAAACTTGTTTAAACATAAGGGTGGTCGGAGCCGTCGACATTCCAATCTGATCGTTCTCCGCCAGTATTTTTCTAAAGACGAGATTTTCTTAACTCGGCTAAACATAGTATCTTTTCAGGGTGTCGGCGTTCCAGTGCGCGCCCAGCTCCTGGCCTTCTGGGTTGGCGATTCTGTATGTGCCTGGTCCCAAAATCTGGGTCACCTGATATGGGCCTTCCCAGTTGGCACTTAGCTTGCCATGCTCCCTGGATCTTCCTACAACCTGCGTTTTCCTCAGTACTAGGTCGCCTATTTGGAACCTTCTCTCATGAACCCTTTTGTTGTATGTCTTTCTCATTCTTTGCTGATAGGCGGCTATGTTGATGCTGGCCTCTTCCCTGACTTCATGAACCAGGTCTAGGGCTTCGGCCATTGCTGCATCATTGTCAGCTCTGTTGTACTGCTGAGACCGTAGGGTAGGAACTCGTACTTCGATGGGTAATAAAGCTTCTGCTCCATACACCAGGCCAAATGGAGTCTGACCTGTTGATTCCTTTCTGGTGGTCCTTATTGACCAAAGTATACTTGGTAGCTCGTCTGCCCATCTACCTTTGAGATCATCCACCATTTTTTGAGCCCATTTAGGATCTGCTTGTTGGCGGCCTCGGCCTACCCATTGGTTTGTGGGTGGCAGACGGCAGAGTAAGCGACTGTTATTCCATGCCCCTCCAGCCAGGCTCTTAGGGGGTCGTTATCAAACTGTCTCCCATGATCAAATACTAGCATTTTTGGCAGGCCGAATCTGGTTATGATGTTTCTCCAGATGACCTTTCTGACTGCAGGCTCAGTGATGTTAGGGACTGCCTCGGCCTCAACCCACTTTGTAAAGTATTCAATTCCTACGATAAGAAACTTTCGTCCTCCCGTGGCCGCAGTAAAGGGGCCTAGTATGTCCATCCCCCATTGAGCGAAAGGAATGGGAGACAGAATTGGCCTAAGCTATTGGGCTGGGGCATGAATCGATGGGGCGAAAAGTTGGCATTTTCTGCATTTTCGGGTTAAGTTCCTTGCATCTGCTAACATGGTAGGCCAATAGTAGCTGGGCTTTGTGGGCCAACGATCTTCCTCCAATGTGATGCCCGCAGATCCCCGAGTGGATGTCATCCAAAACTTCAGCGGGCTGCTCTGCTCTCAGGCATCTGAGCAGGGGGGAAGAGAAGGACTTCTTGTATAGTTTTTCATCGATTATTATGAACCACGCTGCTCTGGTCTGCACTTTCCTTTTTTGCACTGGGTAAGACAGTAAGGTGCCATATTTTTTGAACTGAATGAGGGGGGTCATCCAGCTCTCCTGCTCCTCTTCGACAATGTTGACTGTCTGACAGGTAACAGTGGATTTCTCCTGTACAACATCTACCCAAACTGATCTCCTTATGTCCTGTAGGCTAGAGCTGGCCAGTTTTGATAGGGCGTCCGCCCGATTATTCTGTGATCGGGGTATTTGCCTGACTTCGTAGGATTTCAGGTTTGATAGTTCCTGCTTCACCTTTTCTAGGTAGGCGGCCATGGCCTGGTCCCTAGCTTCATACTCTACGTTGATTTGATTGGCAATGAGCTGAGAGTCAGTCGCTAATATAATCCGCTCTGCGCCTGCTGCCTTAGTTAGATTTATCCCTGCAAGTACGGCCTCATATTCTGCCTCGTTGTTCGATGCAAGGAAGGTGAATCTGAGCGTATGCTCAAAATCCACACCTTCAGGGCTGGTCAGTACGACACATGCTCATGCACCATTGGCCGTTGAGGACCCGTCAGTGTATACTATCCATTCTCCGGCAGGGGGCTCCTCTTCCCCTGAATGAGAACATTCAGCCAGGAAGTCTGCCAAGGCCTGTGCCTTGATGGTTGTCCTGGGTTGGTATGATATCCCCAGTCCGCTCAACTCAATTGCCCATTTTAGCAGCCTCCCTGACTTTTCGAATTTTTCCAATATCTTTTCTAGTGGTTGGTCGGTGAGGACCACAACAGGGTGCGCGTCGAAGTAAGGCCTGAGTTTTCTAGGTGCTATGATGACTGCGTAGGCGGCTTTTTCTACCAAGGGATAGTTTCTTTCAGCTGCCCCCAGGGCGTGGCTTACAAAGTAGATGGGCTGCTGTGAGCCTGCTTCCTCTTTCAGAATGACTGCGCTTACAGTTGAATTGGTGACAGCAATGTACAGGTATAGTTTTTCTCCGGCTACTGGCCTTGCCAAGGTAGGGAGTTTTTTCAGATGTTCCTTCAGTTGTTCGAAGGCTTTCTTTTGCTCGTCTTCCCATTTGAACTGTTTATTGCCTTTTAATACTTTGAAGAAAGGGGTCGATTTGTCTGCTGATCTGGCGATGAAGCGAGCCAGGGCAGCCATCCTGCTTGTCATCCGTTGTATGTCCCTTATAGTCTTAGGCTCTGGGAGGTCCAAGACTGCCTGAATATTCTCGGGATTGGCGTCTATTCCTCTTGAGCTGACTAAGAATCCTAAGAATTTGCCAGATCGGACTCCGAATGTGCACTTTTTTGGATTCAACTTCATTTTGTAGGAGCGCAGGGAGGAGAAGGTTTCTTGCAAATCCGCCAGGTGCTCCCTGTCTCCTTTGCTTTTGACAATTGCACCATCGACATAGGCTTCTAAGTTCCTCCCATTTTGATTTTCGAAGACCTTGTCCACCAACCGCTGATAGGTGGCGCCTGCATTCTTCAGTCCAAATGGCATCATCTTATACATGTACGTTCCATGGCTGGTTATGAAGGTGCACCTCACCCTGTCAGGCTGCCAGAGGTACACTTGATGGTACCCTTAGAATGCATCTAGAAAACTCAACGTGGTGTATCCACTAGTGGCATCTACCAGTTGGTCTATTTTGGGCAGGGGGTAGCAGTTCTTTGGGCAGGCTTTGTTAAGATTGGTGAAGTCTACGCACATTCTCCATGCGCCTGACGACTTCTTCACCATCACAACATTTGCCAACCACTCGGGGTAATCGCAGACTTCGATGAAATCCGCTTTCAAGAGTTTTTCTATCTCCTCTTTTATCGCCATGTCTTTTTCTGCGGACATATTTATTTTCTTCTGATTTACAGGGCGAGCCTCCGGATTAACGTTCAGCTTGTGAACAATAAAAGTTGGGTCGACCCCTGGCATCTCATCTGCCGAGTAGGCGAACACGTCCCTATTTTCTCTCAAGACTGCGACCAACTCTTTCTGGTAGGACTCCTCTAGGTCGGTCCCTATGAGGACCTGCCTCCTTGGTTCTAAGTCCACCAGCATGCTTTCCCCTTCAGGCTCCAGGTGGGCTGCTGTTTGCTGAGCAGCCGGGATTTCACCCTCCCTGCTGAGGGAACTATCGGCTTTTCGTTTTCCATTTCTTTCTGTTTCATGGGCTTGCAGGGCCACAGAATAGCAATGTCTGGCTGACTCCTGATCCCCGTGAACTTTTCCTTCCATTCCAAAGTCTGTCACATAGGCTATGGTGAGGGCCCTGATTGATATGGCGGCTTCGATCTCGTCCAGGGTGGCCCGCCCTATCAGGGCGTTGTATGCAGACTTTGCATCCACCACGACAAATGACGCCCTGACATTCCTGACTGAGGCCCCTTCCCCGAACGTTATTGGTAAGTCGATAATCCCCATGGTAAGCACGCCTGCCCCACTGAACCCATACAGAGATCCAGGGGTCGGCTTAAGGTGTCTCTTTTCTAAGTTCATTCTCTCAAAGGCGTCCTTGTATAAGAGGTTTGTGTAGGCGCCAGTGTCCACCATGCATCTCTTGACAATGTGATTGCTAATCTCAAGAGTTAGGACCAAAGGATCACTGTGTGGGTATATTACCCTTCCTGCGTCTTCAGGGGTGATGCTCAGGGTCGTGCCCCTCGGGCTTCCTGCCTTCTCGGCGTAGCAAATCTGATTCCGTAATTCGCGGATCTGTCTTTTCTGGCTTCGCCTGCTTGTTCGTCCCTCTGCATCCCCTGACACTACATGAATTATCATGCGATTTTGGGCCGAACCCTCAGGCTTGTCTGTCGCCTCCTTTTGGGATTTGTTCCTTGCTGCATAGGTACAAAGCCAGCCGTTTCTTATGAGCTTCTCTATCTCGTCTTTTAAGTGTCGGCACTCCTCAGTGGTGTGGCCTATGCAATCATGGAACGTGCAGAATTTTTTAGGATCCCCCTTTGGGCTGCGCACGGGCGATTCCACTTTGCTGTTTCCTTCTCCAGCTCAAAGATCTCTGCCCTCGGCCTGTTGAGGGTCGTGTAGCTGTCAAACCTTGGCTAGTAAGCTGTGCGCTCTTTCTTGGGGGTATCCCCTTCCTCTTTCTGTTTGCCCGGTTCGTTCTTGCCACGTCCACCCTGCGGTACCCCTTGCGGCCTCGCTTGGCCTGCAGGGGTATCCGACAGGCTGTGGAACTCTTCCTGCAGAATGAACCCTTCGGCAATTTTTCTGGCCTTGGCCAAGGTTTCAGGCTGGGCCCTGATCATCTGGTTCTTCATCTCACCTGGGAGCAGGGAGATTGTCAGGGCGTAGGCAGCAGTTGAGTCATCAATCTCCCTGACTTGCTGGTAGGACAAGTCGAACCTCTTTAGGTACTCCCTGACGCTCTCGCCCTTTTTCTGCTTCAGGGTCATAAGGTCAAACCGAGTGAGTCGTCTCCTCTTGTTTCATGCGTATTGTTCAAGGAAAGTCTCGGTTAACTCTATAAAGAAGCTGATCGACCCCTGGCGAAGGTCCCTGAACCATCCCTGTGCAAGTCCTACAAGGGTGGTTGGGAAGATTTTGCACCAGATTGCATCATCCACATCATACATGCCCATGTGACTTTCAAATGCTGCCAGATGGTCCTCTGGATCTGTAGTCCCGTCAAACTTGACGGTGGGCATCTTGATCTTCGGGATGGGATACTCTTGTACGTCAGGATGGAGAGGAGTCTTCGTGGGCCTGCCTACCATTCGTGACCTTCTTTCCCCATACTGGTTACCGTGGACATCCCACTTTCTAGGGGTCGGTTTCCTCGTACTGGGGGAGCGGTGCCTTGGTGGTCACCTGCTCGTTGCCTCGTCCTCCGTGTCAGGGGAGGGTTGCCGAGACCGTTTTCTCCGGGACTGACCGAGGTTGTCATCTTGGTGATACCTTGATTCGAGCGGCTGTCCCTGGTTAAGCCTAGATTGCAGGCTCTTGGACAGCCTTGGAGCTGGCTGTCCTTTTACTGTTGGCGTTAACCTGAAGAAGACTCCGCCCTGCTTCTCTCCCAGGCGTATAGACCCAGGCTCCCTATGCCTCATTCGATCCTGCAGTCCCTGAGACATACCTCTCTTCTCCCTGGACGTGGACTCCGTGGTGTGTATAGAGAACGCCTGCTGTTGGGCTGGCGGCTCCTGGCTGCCTGCTGTGATGCGCCTCTGTACCTGTGTGTATACTTGAGCTGTTTTCCTTGCCTTCCTCTGGGCATTTCTGGCGGCGGTTCGCCTCGTACCCCCAGCCCCCTCTCTACTTGCTGAGCGGGGCTGCCTGGGGGTCGTTGCGACCCTGCCTACCAGGTCCTCAGAGGTAAATTCCTGGTTGAGCATTGTGGAGAAGAAGGCAGCTGTCTGTACCATCTGGGCTGGGGTTAGGTTCAGGGTGTGCCCTGGATGTGCCACAGCTGTATTTGGCATGCCCAGGAGACTGGTTCCCCCTACCCCCGGGATCGTGGCGGCAGGAGCCCTCTCTGGCTACGGCATGCCGTATAGGGGAGTCACCGGTGGGACCGTCGGACCTGCCCCTATACTAGCGTCGACAATCTCAGGCATGATTGCCTCAATTGGTTAATTTTGTATTTGGGAATGGTTGATTTTTTGTGGGTAATTCGTGGATACAACCAGATCTCCCCACAGACGGCGCCAAATTGTTCCGGTATCGGAAACAATTAACCCGACAACGAATTCGGGTGTCTAAGATATAATGCTTCTAATGTGACGATCGCTCAATTTCCTTCGGTCTCCCCTTCTCTTCACTCCGGTGATCGGACCTCCCCGGCGAGAGTGAACTGCTCCCCGCACAATGAACGCACAGGGCCTCGGAGGTGTCCGAGGGAACCCTCTCCGATGCCTAAGTCAGTCCGTGAAAATGCCTTAAGAAACCTAGTTCGTGAGGTGCTGGGCGGCGGTTTTGGAGTAAAAGTCTAGAGAGAGAAAATCCAACCCTTCTCAAGTGGGAAATATATGTGTATATATACCTTCCTACAAGAGAGGGAAGTAGAAGGAGGATGGGTGGATGAGGGGGTGACAAGTGGCTTCTCCTCATCCACTCATTCTCATTTACCTTAGGCGAAATGACGGAGGGGCCCCTTGGTGGTCCCTGCCCTGCTTGCGGGGATTTCCCCAGAGGACAGGCGGGTAGGGGTTATGTGAAGGCCGGGTTGAGCAGGCCGCATCGCCCTGCCGGGCAGGCGGCTGTCTGAAGTTGTCCCCTGGGGTTTGGCCTGGTGGACGACCCAGTGCAGGCTGCCGACCCTCATCATATATATATATATATATATATATATATAGAGAGAGAGAGAGAGAGAGAGAGATGGGATCAGGTGAGACCACTTATATATATTGAGTCCTTGAGTCCCTATCTTAGCCCTTGATTCAATGTTAGATTAATGGACAAGATTTGATCTCATAATTAAGGAAATAACTATAATATCTATCAAAATATATTTTCTTTCTCTCTCTTCCTTAATTATCTCGGTACAAATTCTCTCTTTCCTATCAAATTTTTAATTGCCTCTTTCTCTCACACAACAAGTTTATTTAAAATTAAGTTCTTTTTCATCTTCAGCAAAAAATCATCCGTTTCATACTGCCATTGTACGTATGTTACCCTGTTACTGCCATAATCCATAAACTATGTTACTGTAACTCATACGTTGTGTTACTCTAATTCATGAACTGTGTTACTTTAACTCATAAAATCTGTTACATTGCATAGTCTCTTGCAAAAACTGTTACTCTAACTCATACAATGTGTTACTTTAATTCATGAATTGTGTTACTTTAACTCATAAAATCAGTTACGTTGCATAGTAGTCTCTTGCAAAAACAGGAGTTCCAATTAACAAAAAGAACAATGTTTGTTTTTATTAAGATACTCCAAAACAAAAAGTGGTACA
Organism: Agrostemma githago; assembly: GCA_958450325.1. NCBI lineage: Eukaryota > Viridiplantae > Streptophyta > Magnoliopsida > Caryophyllales > Caryophyllaceae > Agrostemma > Agrostemma githago. The sequence continues at coordinate 54,142,763 of OY288253.1, forward strand.
ATATTCCAACTAAATCAACTCCATTACAATTCCAATGTTTCACACTTGTTACTCATAATGTCCTACTTATAATTCTGCTTCTTCTTCATCCTTCTCGTTTTCTCCGTCTTCTTCTTTTTCATCTTCTTCATCATCATCTCAGAAGCTTTGATTTAATCTCAATGGAGGAAACTCTCACCCACATCCCTACATCATTCATATGGATTAAAGTAACAGATAACAAGAGTTAAAGTAACATATGAAGTGCATTGAAGTAACAATGAATTAAATTAACAGAGTATGCTTATACACCAGGTATAAAGTAACAGAGGTCAGATATTAAAGTAACAGATAGTATGAATTAAAGTAACAGATAATGTTCATTAAAATAACACCAGATATAAGTTAGTGTAAAAAATTCATATAATGATAAAAAATGATAGTATGATGCAGTATCTTACTCTTTGATATTGTTTCCTATTTTGAAGTCATCACGTTCCATAATTATAGGAAGTAGTATTTTTTTTTCCTTTTTTTTATATGACATTACTCTTTGATATTGTTTCCTATTTTGGTGGCAATCACGTCCCATTATTATAGGAAACAATATCTTTTTTTTTATTATTTTTTTAATATGGCAGTTTCCTAAATTCTTAGGACACTACAATGCACTACAATAACAGATGAAAAACACTAAAGTAACAACTGGAGTGTATTAAAGTAACACGACATATAAAGTAACAGATGTTAGACATTAAAGTAACAGATGCTCTACACTAAAGTAACAACTGGAGTGTATTAAAGTAACACGACATATAAAGTAACAGATGGTAGACATTAAAGTAACAGATTCTCTACACTAAAGTAATGCAGTATATGAACTACAATAACTTAATATATTGTAAACGTAAAAACTAATAATTGAGTAGCATCTTAATGACTTCCATGGCGATTCCAGTATAAATTACAAAACATATATACTCACCGTTTGTGTGTTCTACGATTTGCATATGAATCTATGATGAATAACACGACCATGAAAACAATATCAACATGAAAATTGACGCAAAACATGAACACAAATTGACGCAAATTAATCAAGATAATGAATAAAAATTGACGCAAAACATGAAAGCAATATCGAAACTCACCATTGTTATACTCGATGAATTGCTTATCAACCGTTAATGAAGATGTCACGATCATTGAATCATAGTAACGGAATTTCGAGCACAGATTTGACTGAATGAATGAACGTGATGATCGATGGGAGCATTTTTTTTTTAAGGTTTTGATGAACCTGTGAATGAACGTGAATGAATGAATGAATGAATGAGGAATGATTGTGATTATGGGAGTTATTGTTTCCTAAAATCATGGGAGTTATTTTAGGATACTAAATCCTCCTTCTTTTTTTTTTTTTAATACAAAATATTAGGATGCATCTTGTCCATCCATCCTCATCTCATCCAACGGATGGTATGAGGACTTAGGGACTCAATACTTATGAGGGACTCATAAGAACCTATCTCTCTCTCTCTCTCTCTATATATATATATATATATATATATATATAAGGGATCAAGGGAGTTAGGTAAGGATGAATGGATGGCTTAGATGGATGATGTGTTAAAAAAAAAACAGTACACTGACACACCAGCAGTGGAGAGAAGGAAGCAACCCTTCCCTCAATCACACTTCTCAGCAGTGGAGAGAGAGAAGAACCCTCTCCTCAATCAAACTCTCACTTCTTTATTCTCCCTTCTTACAATTTGATACTCTCTCCTCTTCATCTCCATCTATCAAAAAAAGAAAAGCATCATCATCTTCAAGATCCATTCATTCATTCAACAAAAAAACATCCCCATCTTCAAAATTTATTCATTCAACAAAAAAAAGTTTCTTCATCTCAAGTTTCATTCATTCAACAAAAAATAAGAACATCTTCATCTTCAAGCTTGATGAATGACGGAAGTTTGTAGAACATCATCTTCATCCTATCATCATCTTCATCATGCGTAATGTTCTTACAGAATTGCAAGGTCACACACTTTCAGTTGTATAGTCACACTCATTAGGTTGCATAGTCACACTCATTATATTGTTGAATCACGCAGCTGTACACTCATTGTAGTCACATATTCAGTTGTATAGTCACACTCATCATGTTGTATAGTCACACTCGCCGTGTGGCAGAATCACGCAGCTGTAGAATACCTTCGATTAAATTATCATTCGTTTAATCTTCTCCATCTTCATGATTGTTTTTTTTCCTACCTTCTTTTTTTTTGTATTTATAAAATTATTCATCTTCATTATCCCAAAAAAAATGAAAGTTGAATATGGATGAATGGACGACTGTGCCCTCCGTAACGACATTCAAAAAAATGAAACTATTAATCACATACAAAAGTATTTAAACATTCATTAAATATTCAACCTCCATTCATGTTGGTTTCCTCTATAGTTGATTTCTTGTTTGTAAGACGCATTTAAAATTTCAAAAAATTACTGAAACGTTCTACTTTCCTATCACAAATATTACAACAGGTGATTATTAGACGTAAAATGAGCGACTTCGATTCATCCAACAAAAAAAAAAGAATTTCTTCATGTTTAAGATTCGTTCATAAAAAAAACTTCATGTTCCAACTTCATTCATCCAACAAAAAAACATTCTAATTAATATATATTCTAGTTAGAAATATTATTTTGATTGACTGTAAAAACATTTTAATTAAAAAAAAAGAACAACTCATTTTGTGCGTAATGTTCTTGCAGAATTGCAAGGTCACACACTTTTAGTTGTATAGTCACACTCATTATGTTGTATAGTCACACTCATTATGTTGACATTTGACATTACGCACAAAATGAGTGTGATTCTACAACATAATGAGTGTGATTCTACTGCATGACGAGTGTGACTATACAAAATGAAAAACCAAAATATGTTCCGATTATACAATATTAGCAGTGTGACTATACAACATAGCGAGTGTGAATATACAACAAGGCGAATGTGACTATACAAACAGCTGCGTGGTTTTAAAGGTCAAAGGATAAGTGATTTTGCTATATACCTCGCGTGATTAATTATGAAACCAGAAAATAGCGATGAAAATATATTTACATTAGAAAAAGTCCATCATTTACCTATAGTACGTCAAACATAAAAACATTCTAACCCACCAAACATCCTTTACATATAGTACGTTCATCCTAAAGCAAACATTTTATCCCATATAAATACTCAAGAGTTTATATAAATACTCAAGAGTTTAACGATGGTCTTCAGTACCTGCGCAACAATACATTGTCCAATTACGTGGTCGGTCGCTGTATCTTCCACGACCTTCTTCTTCCCACCGTCCCTTTTACCAACATTCCTCTTTCCACCAACCATTTTGCTACAACAAAACACACAATCAATCTAATTCACACAACACAACTGAATATGTGACTACAATGACTGTACAACTGCATGATTGTACAGCATAATGAGTGTGACTATACAACATTAACTGTGTGACTATACAACATAAACGGTGTGATCCTACAACATAATGACTGTGATCCTACAACATAACGAGTATGACTATACAACTTCAACTATGTGACTATACAACATAATCTCTGTGACTATACAACTAAATTATACTCGTACTTATTTATACTTCAATCATCATTAGCAAAGATGATTACATACACTAATCACTGCAAGAATTTGTGTGATTCTACAATATAATGAGTGTGACTATACAACATCAACTGTTTGACTATACAACCTAAAGTGTGTGACTACAAAACTGAAACCATAAAATGGAAAATAAAAGTCATACAGTCAATTATTCTTCAATCATCATTAGCAAAGTCACATTCATAATTAGAAAGATGATATACATACGAATTAGAGCAAATTATTTAAACATTCATTAAATATTCAACCTTCATTCTTCCATATTCAACCTTCATTTTTTTGTGAATAATGAAGATAAATAATATTATAAATATCAAAAAAAAGAAGGAATGAAAAATAAAACAAGCATGAGGATGAAGATGATTAATTATTTTAAAGATGCTCTAAAAAGATAAAAACAAATACCTGAAAATCGTCGAGATTCAGAAGTAGGGTTTGACGAACGTGGAATCTTGAACGTAGATAAAAAAATACCTGAAAAAAGTCACCCACTTTAAGTTGTATAGTCACACTCATTATGTTGCATAGTCACACTCATTATGTTGTAGAATCACGCAGCTGTAGAATACCTTGGGATTAGGGTATCATGCGTTTAATCATCTTCATCTTCATGCTTGTTTTATTTTTCATACCTTTTTTTTGTATTTATAAAATTATTCATCTTCACTATCCACAAAAAAAATGAAAGTTGAATATGGATGAATGGACGACTGTGACTTTAAAAAAAAACGAAAATATCTAAACATTCATTAAATATTCAACCTTTATTCATCTATATTCAATCTTCATTTTTTTTGGATAATGAAGATGAATAATTTTATAAATACCAAAAAAAAGGTATGAAAAATAAAACAAGCATGAAGATGAAGATGAAGATGATTAAACGCATGATACCTTAATCTTAAGTTATTCTACAGCTGAGTGATTCTACAACATAACGAGTGTGACTATACAGCATAATGAGTGTGCCTATAGAATTGAATATGTGACTACAATGAGTGTACAGCTGCGTGATTCTACAACATAATGAGTGTGACTATACAACTGAAAGTGTGTGGTTTTGCAATTCCGTAAGAACATTACGCACTAAATGAGTTGTTCATCTTCATCTTCAACCTTCATTCATCCCACAAAAAAAGAACAACTTCATCTTCAAACTTCATCTTAAAGATGAAGTTGTTCTTTTTTTGTGGATAATGAAGATGAATAATTTTATAAATACAAAAAAAAAACGGTATGAAAAATAAAAAGAAGCATGAAGATGAAGATGAATATGAAGATGATGAAGAAAAAGAAGCATGAAGATGAAGATGAAGATGATGAAGAAAAAGCATGAACATACCTTCGTATGATGATCGAAGTTACTGACGGAGTATGTTGTGTTAAAAACGCAGTATGGTCGGAATAGTTGACGGGGTATTGTCGGAGTAGTTGACGGAGTATGGTTGGAGTTATTAATGGAGATTATTTGTTGGGGTTTTGTTAGAGAGAGATGAATTGAGTTGGGAAATGAATTGAAAATGAGGGGATTCGGAAGTGTATGAGGGAAGGAATGTAGTGATTGATTTGGGTGAAGGGATGTTTGGCCACAGCATGTCAGTCCTTTCTTCTTCTTCTTCTTCTTTTTTTTTTAATTGAACTTCATCCATCCATCATCCATCTTAAGATGAATGGAAGATGGGATTAACATTAAGGGACTCTTGGAGAGTTACTAACTCCCTTGATTCCCCCTCTCTCTCTATATATATGTGTGTGTGTGTGTGTCTGTGTCTGTGTGTCTGTGTGTATGTATGTGTGTATGTGTGTATGTGTGTATGTATGTATGTATGTATGTATGTATGTATGTATGTATGTATAATTAATTATTATATTAATGTGATGTTTTATAATTTACATCTAAAGATCTTTAAATTTGGTTTAACAAAAAAATATATCATAAAAGATATTATAAAAATGAAATAATTAGAATCGTGGTAGAAAAATGTTTTCAATTGAATATAATTTTCATATTATTTTTTTGAAAAAAAAGTGATAAATTTATTACGTATAAAAGTAGTAAAGTTATCTCACATCGAAAAATTATAATAACCTCATGGAATTCTATATTATACTAAATAATAGTAGTAATCATTTATCTATCAACAATCTTTTGAGTCTTAAAGAGAGCTCAAAAGATTATAAACTTAAGTAAATTATCCCACACCAAAAATTTATGATGAGGGGAATGAGTTCTCTCCAATAAATAAAAGTAGTCATTTGTCCAATCTAAAATTATTAATTATCCCACATCGAAAAATTATGAAAGGGTGAAGAAATTTTTTATTATAAACAATAGTAATCATAGAATCTTTTGAGTCGTTAAAAAGCCGGCCTTAAGTGAAAATATAAAATATTTTTATCATAAACATTTATGGTAAATTTAATTAAAATGTCAAAATAACAAGCTTTATTATTGTATCAACAATAGAATGGACATACATTAGTGCATCTTAGATAAACAAATATTTTAATAAACGTAATCATTCGTCTTCTGATATCAACAGGAAATATTTTGAGTCTTATAACAGTTATTACGACGATAAATTTAAGTAAAATTATCTCACAGCGCAAAAGTATAATAATGTGATTAAATTCTATTTTATAAATAAAAGTAATCATTCGTCTTTAGATATCAACCTGTAATCTTTTGAGTCTTAAAAGATATTCTTAAGACTATAAATTAAATTATAATAATCCCACACCGAGAAACTATGATGAGGTGATGAAATTATATATTATAAATAAGATAAATCATTTGTGTTTATATATCAACCAAAAATCTTTTAAATTACATAATCTTTTATTTATTATTCCGTCTTATATATATTTAATCTATTATATTAATGTGATGTAAAAAAAATGAAATAATTAAAATCGTGGTAGAAAATGTTTTCATTAAAATATAAATTTCATATTATTTTTTCGAAAAATAGTGATGAACTTATTACAGATAAAAGTAGTAAAGTTATCCTACATCAAAATATTATAATAACGTCATGACCTGGAATTCTATATTATAATGAAAGTAATAATTCGTCCGTAACTATCAACCAACAACCTTTCGAGTCTTAAAAAACCTCCAAAGATTATAAACTTAACTAAACTATCCCACATCCAAAATTTATGAAGAGGTGATTGTTGAACCGACGTGTTTATAAACATTATGTGTTTTGATTATGTCAAAGATAAAATTGTCATAGATATTACTTGGTAGTTTGTGAAATGATGTCTCAGCTGTGAAGGATGGATGAAGATCGAAGGAAAAGACTCAACAAGACTCAAGACGAAGCATAAGGACATAAGGACTTAAGTGTAAAGGGGACAATGCAACTATATAAAGCGAGGTTAATATAACCTTAACAAAGGTTAAATTAACATTATTTCAATATATATGCAATAAACACGTGCCAAGAACTATCAAAAATATTTATGTTTGATTCTTTTGAAAAGGTAAAAGATATGGGATATTGGTTCAAATAATATGCTATAACGAAACTAAATATTGAGTGAATAAATGACTATGAATAAATGATTCTTAATAATATCTTATCTTTATAAGATATGAAGAAATCATTAAACAATGAAAACTTTATTTGATTGATATCCTCCTTATTATATTCCACCAACCATATATATCTTCATACTTTAAGGAAATGATTGATTTTAACAAATTATTTCATTCCTTTTAAGGATTTTCTCATCTATATATATTTGTGTGCTCACTCACACTAAACTTACGACTTGCACACACATTTTTCACTTTGCAAAAATTCACCACATTTCAAATTAAAAGGCATTTTGCAAAAAGGTTTTGATAAAGGTCTTGGCTAATAAATCGTGTCTTATTGTTTATGTTCGTCAAAGTAATATAGTTGCATTATTCTATCTAGACAATTGAAGTGTATTCCTAGCTAGAGAAATATTGTAAACTTGAGTCGAGTAAAGTATACGAGTCGAGTAGTGGTTTACTCAATCGAACGACTAGTCTCGTTCACACCTTGAACGCTTCACATCGTTCAACCACCGGGGGCTTCACATCCTCACACTGAAGGCTTAATATCCTTCACAGTCGTGGGCTTAACATCCCACAACCCGAGAGCTTAATATCTCTCAAATCGAGTGCTTCACATCACTCACACTATCACGATTAGAGGCAATCGTGAAAGTATTTATTTGAAAGGTAATCCGAAGTAGATACTCTTATAAATAAAGACACCGGTGGACCTAGGCTTTTCAATTGGGTCGAACCACGTTAAAATTGCTCGTGTCACTTAATTAATTTGATTTAACTCTTAAAGTTTCAGATTTAAATACTTTCAAAATTGCTGGAAAAATAATTCTTTTAGGTAAGACGAAACATTTTAACGATAAATCACAATTTGTCCGAAAACCAATACTTATTAATTAAAGACTTTAATAAATAGTACAAAAATTACGTAAAATAGTTAAAATATATTTATGGACATTCTGTCCAGAAAGGAAAAATTTTACAGAATCCTAAAACTCGGTTTTTAAAGCGTTTTCTCGTTAATCGTCCAATCTCGACAATAACGATTAATAAAAATAGTAATTACAAAATGATTTAAGTATTAATGTCTAAAAAAATATTTTTAAACCCAAAAATCATCATTTTCCAGAATATACTAATTTTCCAGATTTTCCAAAGTTCAAGATTTACCAACTTCCGTCAAAACCGTCTTTAAAACCCGTTTTCACAATTAACGATTCCATTAATAAAACTTATCGTTCCTAACATTTTATTAAGGCACTAAAAATCATAAAATTACATTTTAATATGAAATCATCAGAATCATAATTTTTTTTCAGATTTAAACCAAAGACCAGAAATCGAGAATTTAAACGACAAACACGGTTTTAACGATAAACGATGATTTAAAGTGATTAATTAATTCATCCACTTAACATTTCCGAAAAATTATGAATAAATTCAGAAAATTCTATTTCATCAAAAAGTTTCACCACGTCAAAAATCAGATTAAAATAAAATGTTTAAGTACTAGAACTAAAAATCGGCTTTTAATCGTTTTTGACCGATAACGGTAATAATTCAATAATCGATATTTAAAATATCAGAAAAATACTAAATTATTAAAAATCATCAAAAACATCATTTTTACAGAATATAGACATCTATTACATGTTTAGGCCGAATATTACGATCTTACAAATTAAAGTAACAATTTAATCGTTAATCTCGTAAAAGCGATAAAAAATATCGAAACATGCAAATTTTCAACTTTTAAAAATTTTCCAGATTTTATGACATACATATATTGCCAAATTAAAACATAAAAATATATATATGCAAATACTCAATTAAAATCATGACATACCGAGTAACATCGATGTTACCTCTACTCCAAGTCTGAATCGATTATATATTCGTCAGCCTCGGGATCGTCCACAAGTCCTACCAAACACAAAAATCATGGCAGAAAAATACCATGAGAAAAACTAACAAAATTAAGGTAAATAACGATCGAAAACAACATCGTTTATTATCTTAACGAAGGGATCGAAAAGAGGATTATTTTGATGATAAAAAATGATGCGATCGAGGCTCGAATTAAGCAAAAGTCAGCCTAGGAGGGGAGAGGAGTGTCACGGCCAGAAATGAAGAAGGAAAAAGATGTTGTAATATTTTTTTTATGAAAAGAATGAATAAAAGAAGAAGGATGGTTTATGCAAGAATGGATGGCATTAAAATGTAGATGAAAACTAGGTGAGATTAGCCACAAAACAGCCGGCCAAAATAAGTGAGGGAGAGTATGAAAAGTTTTGATAATAATTCATGAATGAATGAAAAGAAATAATCTTACGTTTACGTTTTAACGTGATAAAATGAAACGTATTAATAAAACGTAGTTAAATTGTGACAAGAAGCTTTGTCGGTCCAATATGTGAGGAAATGATCTCAAATATTTTATAAGTTGATAAAAAGTATAATCGTAAAATAGTTAAAAGCATTTCAAAGTAATTCGAGTAAACCTCGCGTAAGAAAATAATTATTCGCGAAGCTTCGTAATAAAATCATTAACGACTAAATTTTTGTAAATAAAAATATTTACTAGTTGAAAATATTATATAAACGTATTCAAACATTTTTAGGAAAAGGAATAACTTAAATCCGACTTTAAAAACGTCAATTCAAAGAGAAATAGAATTCCTTGCGGAAAACTAATTAGTTTACGAAGAAAACCAAATAAATGGATTTAAAAAGAATTAGAATCTTTAAAATTAAAGTAAGAGTCATTAAACTCAAAAATTAAAATAGAGCTTAGTAAAATGATGAAATATGAGGCCGAAAAGTGACAGAGTTAAGACGGAGTCCTAACGGAAAGAATAAATATGCTAGGAAAAATAGCGGGTGTTACACTCACACTATCACGATTAGAGGTAATCGTGAAAGTATTTATTTGTAAGGTAATCCGAAGTAGGTACTCTTATAAATAAAGACACCGGTGGACGTAGGATTTTCAGTTGGGCCGAACCACGTTAAAATTGCTCGTGTCATTTACTTTATGCATTTTAATTATTTTTGTTATTTCCTACACATATACTTGTTAGTAGTAAGTGTAGTAGCAAATAAGTTGTGACTTCAATTAATTAACCGTACGTAATACTACACTACATCTTTCATAATAAGATTCAAGTATAGTATATCGTTAAAAATTTAAAAAGAACGTAAATACTCTATTCACCCCCCCCCCCCCCCCTAGAATATTTCATAGGATCGCTAGACTCTACCGTGATGAAATTCTTAATATAAATAAAATAGTCATTCGTCAAAATTATGATATGATGGAATTCTATACTCCTTTTATAAAAAAAAGATTTCATATTATTTTCTCGAAAAAAAGTGATGAATTCACTACACATAAAAGTAGTAAAATTATCCCACATCAAAAAATTATAATAACCTCATGAAATTCTATATTATAAATAATAGTAATCATTCATCCAAAAATCTTTTGAGTCTTAGAAAGAGCTCTTAAGACTATAAACTTCAAGTATATGACAAGGTTATGAAATTCAGTATTGTATTATAAATAAGAGTAATCATTGTTCTTAAATATCAACCAACAATCTTTTGAGTAAAGTTATTAATAAGACTACAAACTTAAAATTATCCCACATAGAAAAAATCAAAATAAGATGATGGTTCTATATTATAAACTAGTGTGATATCCGTGAAAAAATTTCACGGGTTGCCCGCTTGTATTGATATTGAAGAAGGGATGAAATAAAGTATTATTTTAGATTATTCGTTCAGAGTCTGAAGGTTAATTTATGTGTTAATAGGTGGACGAAAGTATGAACAACATAAAATACGTAAGTGTAAATTTTACGGGGTATCCATTTCTTTTTTGATAAATTTTGATTACAATATAAGATAAATTTTAAATTAGTAATTTCAGGGGTGAACTAAGGCACCGGAGTTACATGTGGTAGTGTCACAGTTTACAACTTACAATTGAAAATTACATAGGCAATACGTACAGGGACGTAGATTAACGTAAATTTCTCATTGTGACACATGCGCTTAAGGACGCTAAGAAATTAAACTCTGGTCTCGGTGTTGAAATTACCGTAACATGACTGAGTAGAAAAATATTGCAGTTTAGAAATTGAAGTAGGGAGGCATGCATAATTACGTACAAAGGAGGGGAAAGAGATGGAAATCAAAGTTAATCCCTTCCGGTATTAAATATGTCTTCAAGGATCTCGAGGTGTATAGTTTGTCTTGCGTCTCACATTATCCCTATTGTAGAGTGGGAGAAATCGTTCTTCGCAAACGGATGTTAAATACATTACGAATTTGCCGGTATGTCGACCGAGAACGTTATGCGTAATGGTGAATAGTGACCGAAATAAGCAGGCCCAAACGCAAATGTTTATTATTCTCTTACTTTGTAGTTATCTGGGCCACATGCAAACATGTTCAACATCAGACGACTCATGGCCCAAATGCATGACTGGTGGGTCTGAAATCTTTAAGCCCATGTTACATTATCGCAAACCGAGATGAATGAATTTTTTTTGCACAATGTCGAGAAAGTGCGACTTCGGTTCGATATACGAAAAATCTACGGATGTATAACAGTGAGTAACATTAAAGTAATGTTACAGTGTACTAATCATCGAGGTTGTAACGTATGAAGGTGTTGCATAAAAACTATCGACGATCTATGGAGTAAGGTATGGTCGACAGCAGTAACAAATTGTGTTCTTCATTTTGTGGTTCCAATTGTAATACGTTGTGTGGTTCCAATTGTAATACGTTATACAACGTATTCGCCTTAACTGTTAAAGGCAATTACGCCTACACTAACGACACACACAATACTACAACAACTATTTCCTACCAATTAAAAGTTTACCCACACTTAACTTCAACTTTTCATTTACCAAAGGTAAACCACTTACTTTCACTGACCATCTACAACTTCTCCAACAAAGAAGAAGCAACAAAAGTGTTATCCTTTGTCACTAAGAAAGAAAAATGTTTCGGGAATTAATGTGGCCGCCAAAGTGCATTCTGGATAACATGTCGTACACAACGTAAGGAGTTATATCTGCCGAGAAATGCAGATTTTGAAAATGAGACTAATATACTTGGGGTACGATGTGGTCAGAATAGACCCGTACATAGCGGCTGATATTGATTTCGAAAGGGAGGTCGTGGTGGAGTTTGGTGCATCGCATATTAACTACTTCAAGGCGTTCAAACTGCAGAGAGCGTTTGAAGAGTTCGAGATGACTAAGGAAGCAATGGCCGATCAGTGGGATCACCAAGCCGGACCACACTGTTGGGTTGCATCTTGGGAGGATGAGCAATACCTCTCGAGGGAAACAGACTACCGCATGGTGCCGATTTGGTTCCGGTTTCTGGGACATACTTGGGGGAGTCCGAAGAGTATGCTCACTACTTACATATTATGGACGCTTTGAACGAAATCTACCCGGACTTCTATGACGATTAACTGCATAAGAACGAAAGTAAGTATTTTTACTTAGTACGTACTGTATTGTATATAGGTACGGAGTACTTGTTAATTTCCAATGGTATTCGATAATGAATTCTACTAATTTTGTCATTTCATTAACGGTTTTAGACAAACTTAGAAGGTAAATTTTGGTTTGAGTAGCGTGCTTCTCGGGCAGTGATTAAGTCTGATCGAAGTTTCTACACCTCGATGACAATGCATGCTTGCTACGGCGTCTGTAGGTTGGTTACAATGCAAATTCAACTCATCGATAGGTTGTTTACTCCAAATATCATGTATAGACACTCTTACGAAGTTAGTTGACAACTAATTATTGAATAAGTCATCTTCGCAAAGAAGTTATAGAGTACGCAGCGGTGAACATGTCACTAATCGGAACATGAAGTAGCTACGTAGTGTATGGTAGAAACGGACGATTGTATTTTGTAACGGTCGGCCGAATATGTAATAAATTGGGTGTAGCTTCCGTTAATTGGTAATAGTAACGGTTGCTCGAGATTCAATATCGACTGCTTAACTGATTACGTATATGGATATATATTAGAAACAGTACGTAAAAAGATGTCGGTCAGTTAACGAAAAGCGTTAGAGTGATACTCATCACATTACCACTTGATGACAACTTAATGTTCATAAGATGGTGGTTTAAGGAGTAAATGACACTAATAAATGAATTACTGAGATATGGGAAGGAAGTCGTAATGTTAGCTTCAGCGTAGCGGTGTTCGTGACTTGCGATACGATTACGTTGCGGACAACTTTATTAGACAGTAATTTTAACAAAATCACCGTGAAACAACAATAGGGAACATTTATGTATCGTAAATAATTGTTATCCAGTAACAAATTAGATATATAACTGATTTGCCCCGTAATGGAAACAGGTTACGGACTACGTTTGCACTGATTGACAAAGCATTATGAATAATAGCAAAGAGTAATCATGATTGCTTCCTTCAGTTGGCAACTAAAAGTGAAAAATCAATAACTTCCAATTCGTATTCCAAGGGAAAAGCAGTAAATTCACCCAATTACTACACTTGCCTTTACCCCTTGAAGTAAATGTGACACTACCCTCAACTGCTATCCCTTAATCACTGATGCAAGAAAAATTTGCCCCATGCAAAACTTCCAAACAACTCTAAATCTATAACTGCTTGGTTTTGAATTATTTGTTCACAACCAAATAGAACAAACTCTGAAATTGAAAGATTCCTTAGCAGAATAACAGAAACCCCAACTTGAAATCAATGGCTGAAAAATAAGTGTACCCACCAACCTACATCATGCACAACCTACCTTACCAAAGAATGGGCGATCAGGGACTCGTTGGCAAGAGCTTTAACTGTGTAAGGGACGAACTAATTAGACTGGGATACCCGGTTAGAAAGATCTACCCTGTGTGGCAAGGACAACATGGAAACTTCATGAAGGCTATAGCAATAGAATTCCAGAGTGGCGAGGAAAGATACAGGAGTGCTTTCAAGTTGCAGAAATGCTTTGAGAGAGTCAGCAGGGGAAGATCTGAATTTGAGGAGAGCTTCGACGACATGTCCTGTCCTCACCTGTGGGTCGCAACTTCTGCCCACAACAGAATGGTAAAGAAAGGGAGGAGCTGCATACCTGTGTCGGTTGATTGGAAAACACAGGGTTACAAAGACGCGAACGTGGACAACATATCAGCATACGTGTGTGTGTTTAATCTGTTGAAGCAACACTGCCCCGGATTCTACGTCTAAAAGGTAACTTCTGGTATTTCAGTTCAGTGAACCTTTTTACATGACCTTTTGAACTACCTTACTTAAGTTCTATCAGAATTCTTGGTAGTTTGTTATTCTGAACTATCATATTTTGCTGTTTGTAACGGATAATTTGACCGCACTACGGCGTTTGCGGTTTCAATCATGTTTTGAAATCTATGTGGGTATTGCATTTAAATCTGTATGTATGTGAATGCAGTAGCGTAAAACAGAATCCACTGGCATCATTGCGTGGTTAGTGGGTGATCAAACTTAAAACGAAGCAGGTAGTTCAAAAACACCTGAAGTGTAGATCGTGATGTTAATTGGTAGGAAATAGACATAAGGTTCAGAAAACCTATAATAGATAGTCGAGTTCACGAAACCAAACAGAAGTTGAGATGAGATAAGTATGCATTAAGTACATACTATCAGCGCAAATTGGTGAATATCTCCTTGAAAACCACATTCGTAGTTGAGTCAGTTTCAAATGAGTCTTCATCTAAAATTAAAACTTTAAGGCCCTTCTTCCTGGTGACCCTGGAAATAGCCACGTAAAGTTGTCCGTGAGTAAAGACTGGTTTAGGAAGAAACAGACCAACGTTTGAAAGAGACTGCCCCTGGCTTTTGTTTATCGTCATTGCAAAGCAAACTGCGAGCGGAAACTGTCGCCTTTCGAAACGTAGTGGAAACTTGTGGACATGACATAGTTCCACCACGATGCGGCCACGCGCGGGTTTGGGTAGGCGAATGAATCTCGTGGTAAGATCGATCTCGGGTTGAAATTTAAATCGAAGATGGAGTCGCCACCGAATTTTATGGGAATTCAGACCCGTTCGAACTCACTCTACACTTAGGCATTTCTTGCACAAAGCACGGCCCGCTTTTAGTGTTAGAGCTTATGAGTTCGTCCCTTTGGATTACGATACCGACGCCGAGTTATCGGATATCGGGCATCTAATGACTCTCGTGTGCCAACGGTTTCGGACATCCGGAAACCATGGTTCTGAGTAAGGGATGAGAGTACGTGTTGGAAAGCCCACAAAGGACACCCAACCCCGCCCGCTCTTAGCGGCCTCTACTTAGATATCGTTCGTTTTCGTGTACGCGCGTTAGTTTTACGATGAAATGTTATGCAAGCGACATTTTAACTAAGCATGTGAATTATGCGTTTCACTACGTCATTTAATGCATCTAAATTATCGTCGGAGTTGTTTAGCATGCGATGTTCATTTAAGGCAATAAATGGCAAACATCGAAAATAGAAAACTCGTAAATAAATTACAAATTACACGGGCGGAATACAACCCTGAATTTACAATACAACGAGCGAAAAAATAGAATAATCGAATTAAAAATGATTAAAATAAAAATGCAGTGCATGATTTTGAAAAGAGTAAGCACGTGATAGACTTGACACGTGACGACTAAAAGTCGTAGAAAAAGATTTGACGAGGCTTGAGTGATGTGAGAAGCTCACGTAAAAGCGTTGTAAAGGCCACTCGATCGAGTCATAGGAGGGACTCGATCGAGTGCCCTTAGTGAGGGCTCGCTGCCTCTTTTTTGGGGTGCCACTCAATCGAGTGGGCTATGGCACTCGGTCGAGTGCCCCCTGTTTGAGCTGCTGCTCAATTTCGTAAAGGGTGGCTATTACAAAATTTGTAATTGGTTTAAAATCGATAGTCAATCGAGTAGGATATAAATATGGCATAATTTATATTTGGCTCGATTTTCGATACTCGTAATCTGTATTTTATGATTATGAGACCGATATCGAAAATTTTGAAAAAGGTGTTGTAAGATTGTTTTGAATCGATTTGGACGAAATTAATTCCCTCCGCGTTACGACATCGTTACTAATCCTTACGGATTATGTGATGTTCGGTTTAGCGTCAACGGATTTCGTACCAATCTTCAAAATAGTGTCAGACGTGTTCAACTACGTACTACCACGATCGCGTTATGCCCTTAAGTGCTTAGGGCGGCGCTCTTCGAAAGGGCGCCACCACCATTGCGACTTGTAAAGGGGTTAAACGGACTAGGAGCGATAGTCGTAGTTAAACGCGTTCAATTCGAAAATGATTTATAAATTATATGTATGCGATATTATTTAGTTACAACGACAATAAATAAACGATAATAAAAAATTAGTATACGAAATAAAAATGTTAGAAGTTAGATACGATAAAAATGTTAGAATGCAAAAAGATAAAGAGTTAGTAACAAAAAATTAAAATGTTAGTAAACGATAAAATTAAATGTTAGTGTTAGTGATTAATAATATTAATAGTGAATAGTATATACATATATATATATATATATAGAAAAAGAGAAGGGAGAAAAAGATTAGAGAAGAAGAAACGGGGTTTGATGACACCCTCAACCTACATGCTTAATTGGTCTCGAAAACGGACTCGTAGTAGCGGCGTGTGCGCGGGAGTGTCGAGATATGTAGGGTGAGTTAGGGTGTATATGGTTAGGGAGAGGATGCTCTCGGGTCTTTGACGAGTTTTGATCTCGAGATTTTGAATGTGTATGTGTGTGTGTAGATGATGGATGATTGAATGTTGAGGTAGAAAAATGTAGGGGATGATAAGTTGCTTATGACTTGAAATGTGGTGAAAAATGTATGAGATGTAAAGTTGTATGGTTATAAGGCTGAAATGTAAGGTGATTAGGGTTGCAAAAAAAATCTCTATTATGAAGATCATAGGGGGGTATATATAGGAAATACCCCTCGACCTAGGGTCACTCGATCGAGTGGCCCTAGTGCACTCAATCGAGTGTCCTGGAAAGAAGGGTATGCTCGATTTTGAAGAGTGCACTCGATCGAGTGAGGTCAAACCACTCGATCGAGTGGGTTAGGCGAGAGAGCCATTTTAGGGAAGCTTTGACTTTTCATTGAATTTTGAATATGTTGGTTGGGCACATGTTTCTAGAAGCTCTTGGCTGGTTTTTGCATCGGATTCGACTTTGACCGGGTTTTGACTAGGTCGCTAAAAGATGGTTTTAATTCCGGTGTCGGTTTTAGCTCAAATTAGTCTCATTTTATTGGAAACGACCCACAGGGCCTGGATTTGAGGTCAGTTTTGAAAGATTTGTACTCTGATAAATGCCCACGTCGGATACTCTTGATTCTGAGACCGTATTCGAGCGTATTAAGTCACGTTTACGTCCGATCATCATCGGGTGTTTTGTTGAAGCTGTTATAGACACTAGAATACGGGTGTCTATAGAGCCCCCACTCTGACTGAGGCTTGGACAAGGCAAAAGTCATAGTAGCTACCAGGCCAATCGAAGATTAAGACCTGGCAGCCTTCCGGTCGGGTCATTTATAATCCATTAGACTTGCGTGAAAGGGCTCGCCAGCCATACGAAAAGGGTCATACCTATCTTGATGATGATAGCTCCGTGGAGAGTCGGACTTGCTTTTGAAGTCCTAAGTGTACCTGTATTTGCATGTAATATTTAGGTGAAACACCGACTCACGCTGGGGAGTAAAGTAGCTGCGCGGGGACTTGCTTCTGAAGTCTTGGGTGTACACGTATGCCGACACATCACATCTTGGATGTAGCATTCCAGGAGAAACACCGTCTTTGATGTTCCGTTGGGAAGCACCAGCTGTTACCTGAAATGTTAGATACATAGGCAGAAATAGCAGGCATAGTATATAGCAAGATAACACATAGGAAATGCAGTTAGCATCTATAGACTAGCTTGCGCTGGAGAAAATGATTTTTTGCTTCATTTTGAAATCGAAGTCCTGAAAGCAACTCACATGTTAGGAGATAGGTTTTCAAAATTGAAAGAATTAGAAAGTAAATTTGCAGTTTAAATAGACCGAAATCTGACCTTGTCAAAAAAAGATTTTCTCAAATGGCTAAGTTTTTGCAAATTTCAAAGTAGGAATTTGAAGAAAGAGGCATACCGACAGACTAGACTCTGGACGCGACAGAACGAGTTGACAGACGCGACTTGGACTCTCGGGGGGTTGGACCATAACTTGGTAGGGGGTGGGCCACCTATGACGACAAGACTCTTAAGTTGCGTTATTCCGTAGCCTAGACGAGTGGCAACATGGTCGAATCCTCGGAATGGGAAAGATCTATTATAGGGGGATTGCACTAGTCTGTAATGAGATTGTTTCTGCATGACAGGACTTAGCAGTAGCAGTGCTAGCTGTAGACTAGTGCTCTTTTGAATTTTTTGGTTTTGGGGTACTTTCCGAAAGTAGGTGCTGCTTTGAGTTCCTGACAGATTCTTGTCTTCGACTGAGCCGAGTACTAGGACACACTATAGAAAGGAGGCTAGATTTTCGAAAGCATTTGGATTTTGTGAGTGGATGGAGAACTTCTGTCTAAGAGAAGCCCCCCAGGACGACAAAGCAGACTGTTGAGAACATGACAGTGTCGTGATAGGAATGATGGTGCTTTTTTAAATTTATGTCAATGTGGCTGGTTGTGCCCTTGTTGAAATGCTGCCTACGTATCCACGTGTAGTAAAATCAAACCTAGCCGTAGTTCTGTGGATTGAAAGATATATAATGGTGCCTAGTTTATTAGGACTTTGGGTGTAACTAGCCTGTATTGAGGGTGTAGGCTAGGTGCATTCCCAATGATGTATGTCTTGATCAAAGGGCTAGAACTATTTGGGCATGTTCTATGCCGACCGCAGGTTGAATTCCCGTGTATGGGGCTAGTAACTAGATTGGATGTTTTTGGAAATGTGGAGCTAGGTCCCAAGTGGCCTTGATGATTCGAAATCTGGAGCTCGATTTTGTGGAGCTAAGGCTTCGAGGGTAAGGTATTGTAATGTGGTAGGAAAGGGGGGAGTCGAGTAAAAATGACTCGAACTTCGATCGGGCAGGTTTGATAATGCGGGATCTGATTTCCATGTCTGGCCCTAATGGTTAGGGTGTATCCTATGGAGCTTGAATCCTCAAAATTCCGGGCTGTCTCTAAGCCTAGTTCTCGAGAAGGTCTTGAGGGTTATAATGTGGGAAGGCTAAATGTGGTGTTATCTGACCAGCCTGATTGTCACCCTTCTATTTGATGGTATGGGCATCGATAATTTTTGAATTGACCGTACTCCGGTCAAGGGACTTTCACTTGGGTTGACCATTGACCACGGTCATGGGTTTTTGATTTTTTTTTTTGGTTGACCTCTTAGCCCCGGTCATGAGATTCTTCATTTGAGTTGACCGTGCCTCGGTCAAGGGATTGACTGTATCTGGTCGGGGGATGTTGAGGGTTCTTTTTTTTTATGGCCGGCTCTTTTGTTTTGGCCTTTTGCTTTTCCCTTGGACTTTTGATTTTTTTGTCCGGCTATTTTTTCTCTTTTTTTATTCCCCCTATGGTGTTGGCAATAGGCACAGGTATTCCTGGATCTGTGGCGTTCATTTGTGGGTGGATCTGGGGTTGGGCCTATCGGTTGGATTAGACTTTTGGAGCTAAGTCTTTGTAAGGTGTAAACATAGTTGGTGTTTGTGTGAGTGCAACTCGCGATGGAGTACTCTACAGTAAGGATGGTGGTTTGGATCTCGGGATTGTCAGCATAATTCTGAGCAAGCTTGGTGGAAACATCATCCCAAGTTGGGTATTTTTGGCGTCACGTCTATAGCGTTACGATGCTTTATTTTGTCAGACTAACGCCTAAGGTAGGGATTGGTTAGTCTTATTGGAAGGGTGTTTATTGTGGAAAATGGGCTTGCCTCCCGTCTTGCACCCAAACTAGGAGACTACCTAGATTTATCATTGGATTTGATACCGCTCCTGCTAGGGGTAGTTATGTGGCTTTCTATACCAGACATGGAACAGGTAAAGAAAAACACGGGTCTCGGTTTCCTACAGTCGTTATAGATGTGCCTATAATAATCACGTGCATGTGCTCATAGTGTATGATAGTGTTCATCATGTTCTCGGAAACACATAGGGAAGCATATAGTAAAGATAGAATATTGAAAGCTGATTTTGTTGAATTGGAGAAGAAGACAGAATGCAACTGACTCTGACTCTGACTTGGAAATGAGGATGTAGGGTATCCTAGACTCGGACTAAGACTTAGACTCGAATCAAATCCGGACTTCCGAATGCTTGGCTGGTATATGTTTTTTTTGGTAAGGTCCTTGATTGGAGAAAAAGACAGGTGCCACGACTCGCCTAAACTCGACTTTGTGCAAATGAAAGAGAGGGAGTCAAACTAGACACGGCCCGGGGTGACGGGACGACAAAGACTCTTGGACCGGGATACTCGAACGTTGACCTAGACAAGGTAATGACCCTGGCTTGGACTCAACGATGGGACTCAAGCTGCACGAGGGTGAGTCCGAAAATGGGGCGACCGTGTTTGACCGTGTCGCGTGCTCGGACCAACCGTGGCGACCTAACCCTAGCTTAGGTGACTCGAGTATTCGTAGCATAGGTACAATTCGAAGAAAACATCATAAGAACGCCGGTGTTGGATGGCTGCAGGATACCCTTACGGTGACCGTCGTTGACTGTTCAGGTGGAGGATAGCCCCCGAGTGAGACTAAAGACTTTGATAGGACTTAGATGGTATGACACCTGAGTGACTTGAAAGTGACACACGTGAGACAATGTGTGTAGGACATGACCCTCAAAGCAACCGTGATTGATCGCTCTGCTGAAGGGTAGCCCCCGAGTGTGATCGAAGGTTTTTTTAGGACTCGTATGTCAGACGAGTGGCCCTTAGATGTAAGGATCATGAACCTTTTGTTATAGGGCTATGCATGGTAAAAGATTGACTTGGCTTCGAGGAAAGATAGACGGGGTAAGGGAAGAAACTTGCGATGTCAAATCGACAGAGCTTCGACGCTAAAGACCCTTGACTGGACTAGAATAAGGATGGCCCTGTGATTAGGGTAGAGCCTTAAGTTAAAGGATTTCTGAATTGGGATGACTCGACTAACGGATTGAAAGATGGGCGAAATTCTCTTAGGAAAGGTCGTGGGGACCGTCCTGTTAGAGGGAAAGATCGCGTGGTACTTTCTAGTTAGGGCTCGAGTGTTTAGACGAACCTTTCATTTACAAGTGTTTGACTCGTGTTGGTTGGTTATGCCTTTAGAAAAAAGGCAGACTAGGATGGGGAAGAAACTCGTGATGTAGGATCGACAGGGTTTCAACGCTATAGACCTTCGACAAATCATGAAAAGACCCGACACACGGATTACGGTTGATCCTATAATAAGGAAGGTTTTTTTTTGGAAAAGAATTGAATTTTCAAAATTGAGAGAAACGGTCCCAAAATTGGTAGTGGGCCAATAGGAACAGGCATTTTGAAATGTTAGAATGGTTGCGAGTAAATTCACATTTTGAAAAATTGGGAGACGGTCCCGTCTTTTGAAATTGGCAGCATGCCGACAGGACCGAACTTTTTGAAAAGTTGAATATTTGGAATTTTAAAAATTTGAATATCGAAAATGAATTTCCAAAAATTTGAAAAATCGAAAACGAGATCCCGAAGATTTGAAAATCAGAATGGAATCTCAAAGATTTGGAAATCGAAATGGGATTATGATTTTTGAAAATCGAAATGGAATTTTGAAAATTCGAAAATCAAATGGTGGATCGGAAATTCGAATTTTGAAATGGACAGCATGTCGGCTAGAAAATAAGCTACTTTTGAGTCAAATCATCAGTCTAAATTTCGGCAGCATTCCGAGTTTTGAAAATTGGATACTTTTGACAAGATGCATTTTTTTTAATATGACGGTTTTTGAAAAAGATGACACGGAAACCAAGTAGCACGTAGTCACGCAAGCAATATGACGACACCATGTATGCTTTACGCTAAGTCTCGGTCGGTTAAAATCGGGTCTATACCAACAACGACGGCTTTCTTATAAATCAGGACGGACTTCCTAAGCCGAAATGGTCTTAGAACATGCCACGAAACCCATACGAGTTCGGCCATAGAAGTTTTTAGCGCACCCATTTAGGAATGTACCGCGGTATAGTGGGACGTCGGTCACAAGTAACCTGCCCGGGAAAAATTTGGGTTATGCATGAATCATTAAACTAATGCGCGTACACTATTAATCGAACGACTTCTTTTCGAGCCTCACCCTAGGAACCCCGATGACTAGTGGTTCATCAGGTATCCCCAGCGAAGTCGCCAAATTGTGGACATGACATAGGTCCACCCCGACTGTAATCCCCTAAAAATTCTAACGCGATACAGTGGCGGAAACACTGTAAAGTCGGGATTAAAACACGATGTAACTATGTCTTAGTAAAATTTAAAACGGTAAAGTCGAACAATAGGCCTAAAATAAAATGGCCAAAATTTAAACAATCCACAAAAGGGGGTTTAAACATTCCACAAGACATAATTATTAAAAGAAAATGAGCAGGATCCACAATGGTCGCTAGCCCACACCCGAAAACAAGTATACCTGCCATGTTAAAACATAACAGCCACAATCAGTGGGGAGCAATGTCAACGTTCTCCCAGCCGTATGACAAGATTTTAAAACTGTAATTACTACTGTAGAAAAATAGTAAAAATGGAAAACAGTAAAAACAACATATTAAAAATAAGCTTTCAGCGTAAACCAAAGTAATAAAATGGGTTTCCGAAGAAACATAAAAATATTTGCCAAAGCAACCAATTTATATCGATAATAAATAAACGGAATTACTTTTTTATAATTGTATGTTACTCAATCATACCTGAAATTTCCTGATTATTCCTATACTACCCTTCCCATAATTTTTCATACTTGTTGTTTTACTTCTTTTTCTCTCCTTTTCTAAACATCTTTCTCCAACTTCGTCAATTTTAAAATCAATCGTTCAATTCGCTATGGATTACTTATGATTTACCCTAATTGAATTAGGTTTAATGTTCTTTACTTGCAAATTGCTTATGAATTCGATGTTTTTATGTTACTTGCAAATTACTTATGAATTACCCTAATTGAATTAGGTTTAATGTTATTTACTGTAATCGAAAATTATGTTTAATTTTTTTAGGAATTCAAGATTTAGTTGCAGGATTAATTTTTTCTGTTTTTTGATTTTGGCTGTTTTTGAGTATTTTGTAATTAGATTTTTATTTAATTATCGAAATAATTTTGATTTGTACTTTTGTAACTCTCGTATTTTAATTATTATTATTATTATTGTAGAATTTAATTTTCTTGTTAATTTTTTCTATTATTTGAGTGTAATATATGAGGGTAATTATTATCAATATGATAATAAATTATGTAACAAAAATTAAAATAAATAGTTTTTCCCAAATTACGAAAATAAATAAATACAAGTACTAATCATTTTTTCAAAAAAAAAAGCGTCTTTCATAAAACCGGGAAAAAAACTGGGAAAATAAAAATAAAAAATTGGTGACCGGAGTGACGGCCCACATTGCTTTTAAAACAACTGGATTTCTTTATCTCTGGTAAGCTTTTAAAACAACTGAATTGTGCGAATATCGTTCTGATCCCTAAGGTGAATAGGCCTCAAAATGTGAAAGAATTCAGGCCGATTGCTTGCTGTAATGTCTTGTACAAGTGTATTGCTAAAATTATTTGTGCAAGGATGGCTAAGATTTTGCCTCTGATAATATCTCCTAATCAAGGAGGTTTTATTGAAGGCCGTAGTATTGTGGAGAATGTGCTGATTTGTCAGGACTTGGTGCGTTTGTATAAGAGGGGGAGAATTTCGCCAAGATGCTTGTTTAAAGTGGATATCCATAAGGCGTATGACAGTGTTGAGTGGAGATTTGTGGACCAGATGTTGAGAGCTTTGGACTTTCCAGACCATTTTCGTCGGTTGGTTATGGAATGCGTCGAGACCGTCTCCTTTTCTCTTTCCGCTAATGGAGATAATTTTGGGTTTTTTCGAGGGAAAAGAGGTTTGAGACAAGGGGATCCCATGTAGCCTTTGTTATTCACGATATGCATGGAATACTTCTCTCGAATTATGGATTTTGGAAGAGTGGATAGGAATTTTAAATTCCATCCGAAATGTGGTCCTTTAAAGCTGACTCACTTGCTCTTTGCGGATGATCTCCTCCTTTTTTGTAAAGGAGACCGGGAATCGATGGAATTCTTGTGGAGTGCTTTTGCTACCTTTAGCAGGGCCTCGGGTCTTTCCGTAAGTGTGGGTAAGTCTCATGCTTATTTCGCTGGAGTGGATGAGGACAGGAAGACTGCGATCCTTCAGCTCTCGGGGTGCGTCGAAGGTACGTTTCGTTTTCGGTATCTTGGGTTACCTATCCAAAGTACTCGTTTAGGTAAGCTTGATTGTGAAAAATTGATAGCCCGAATTATCTCGAGAATCTCTGGTATTGGAGCCCGTAAGCTGTCTTATGCTGGGAGAATAACTCTGGTCCAATCTGTTCTGTCTCAACTGCATAATTATTGGGCTATGATTTTTATCATTCCTAAATTTGTCATGGCTCGAATTATTTCACAATGTCGTAATTTCTTATGGGAAGGAGGTGTAGAAGGAAATAATCGAGCTTTGGTTAGTTGGGAAAAAATTTGTCGGCCTAAAGATGAAGGAGGTTTGGGAATTAGAGATCTGTATATCTGGAATGAAGCTGCTGTGGCGAAACTTGCCTCATGGGTGTTTGATCAGCCGGACCGGTTGTGGGTTCAATGGGTCAATAGCATTTATCTGAAAGGGGGGAGTGGTATGATTATCAGCCTCATTCAGATGTTACGTGGGCGTGGAGGAAAATTTGTCAGGCTAAGGAGAAAATAAAGAATATGTTCGACAATGGTACTTGGCATGGAGCGGAATCATGCTTCTCGATTGCGAAGGTATATCAGGATTTGAGACCTTGCGACTCGCTGGTTCCGTGGGCGAGACTGGTGTGGAGCGCGTGGAGTGTGCCGAGACTGATAAGTGTAGTTTGTAGTGCCTATTTCGTAGTGTTTTGGTCCTATTTCCTTGCGGAATCGCTCCTTGGGAGCGGTTCATGGGCTACTTATGCTTCCTCTAGCTCGTTTCAGGTTCCCGAGACCATTCGTGAAGAGTTGGGGTGATTCCGACTCAATACATACACTTTTTGGAGCCAACGAAGCGGAGGAACGATCACTCAATGCCTTGGATTCGACCCCGAGACCTTGGGACCCAATCCCGAGCCTCCGAGACCCGATCCCGAGTCCCGAGAATCGATGAGAAGTTCATGTGAAGCAAGGAGGAACCAAAAGGATCATATTGGAGGCCTACAAGACTCATCCCCGACGGGTATGCACCTCATCCCGTCCGGGATGAGGTGCACTTTTGAAGGGGCCACTGACAGGCCGTCCCGATCGGGACCAACCCGTCCCGGTCGGGATGACAGGCCGTCCCGGTTGGGACCAATCCGTCCCGGTCGGGATGACAGGCCGTCCCGGTCGGGATGATCCCGTCCCGGTCGGGACCAAGCACCTGTAGCCGCGCCTCTTATTTTCCTCCTCCTTCATTCTTGTACCCCTATAAATACTTCCCTCTTGTATTGTTTATGGATCTCACCTTACCCTAGACTATCTTAAGCTTCTCTACAACATATAAACCCTAGATTTAGTTCTCCTCTCGTTAGTTTAATCTCTCTTTAATCTCTAGTTAATCATTGTAATTAGTTCTTGGATTAAGGGAATACTTGAAGATTCATCCAAGCTTGACAAACTTGGAGTTGATTTGGGTTTCTCTTTTATGCAAGTTATCATCTTTTCATCATTTGGTTGTTGGTATAATCTTCCTTTCTCTTGATTATTGTTATTTATTCAAGTTTGAATCTTTACTTAGTGTTCCTTGTTATTGTTCATATTGTTCTTGATAATGGATGTTTGGATTGTGATGTGGTTTTCTCTTATTGTTGTTAGTTTATCTTTGACTATGAGTGAGTAGATTACTTGTGGGTTAGTAGGGGGATTAAGGGTAGAATATGGGTGATTAGGGTTTGATTAGGGGTAAAGGGTGAATCTTTGTTGTTAGTCACATACTTGGCACACCATGTGTTTGTTGAAATGCTTGTTTGAGTTGTAGTGGCCATGCTTCTCATGCTAGTCTTCCTCTACTCATTGTTTGTCTTGTATGTGGTCATGTTGAGGATAGTGTTGAGGATAGTCGTAGTCACGAGAGTGCGGACTAGGGTCTAAGTTGCGAGAGCCCGGACCTACCTCGACATCGGTCTAAGTAGCGAGAGCCCGGACCTACCTCAACATCGGTTTAAGTTGCGAGAGCCCGGACCGATTCTAGCAATTAGGAGACACCTACACCCTTGCTTGACCACCCAAGTCACCCTACTACACTTTTGAACCCGACCTAACCCACTTCTTCTTCATATTTGATTCAACTTATTAGTTAGTCATCATTTCTTTAGTTCATTGTTTAGTTTGTGTTTAGTTATTTCATTTAGCCTTGTTATAGTCTAGTTCATTGTTAGTCCAATTCCTTCTTCTCCTCTCATCATAATTCACCAATTATTAGCTCTTTGTGTTTGTTTGGTGGCATAGTCTCTTTTTAGGCCGACCTAGTCTAAACCTTGCGACACCGTCTCCGTGGACACGACCCGACTTACCCTAGCTACCCTAGTTAGGTTTTGCCGGTTTTATTTGGCGGTGGGATCCACGACAAATCCCACCATCAATTTGGCGCCGCTGCCGGGGACGGTGCATTGTTTAGACTTAGTTTGCTTATAGCTAGACTTAGTTACCCTTCTTTGTGCTCTTCTAAAATCTCTTGTGCATATTCTCTAGATTTTTCTTGTTTCCTTAGTTTTATTTCTTCCTTTTCTCTTTGTCTTTCGATTGTGCTTGTTTATTGTCGTTACCTAGTGCCCATAAAGCACTAGGTGTTCTCACGTTTGTTCTAGTGTGTAGTGTATGCCTAGGCGGGGAGGCGAATTCTTTCTCTTTAATCCAGAGCCGGAAAGACTTTTTCGAGCCTTTCGCCAACGGACGATTAACCGGGTTAGAATCTCTCAACCAAGTGCAAGCAATACTCATCAAGAGCAAGCTCAAGGAAGCGATTTTGAGGAAGCATCTCGAGAGACGACCGAAGGGAATTTCACCAATCCCTTTGGATATTCTAGTCCTAGTTCCCCCTCTACATCTACTTCAACTCCGTCTTCACCACCGTCTCCCTTACATCCAATAATGCCGAAGTTTTCCTCCCACTCTACGTTTACGGAAGATGTCTTGCCGGGACCCAATGCTCTACCGGCCGCTTATGCCGGAAATTTTATGGCCAAGACTCACTTCATCCAACTTGTGGAAAGGAATCAATTTAGTGGTTTGCCCACCGAAGACCCGCACCAACACATGGAGACTTTCTCCGATTATTGCGACGCTATCTCTCAACCCGGGGTTACACAAGATCAAATCCGATGGGTATTATTTCCATTCTCATTAATTGGAAAAGCGAAGCAATGGATCAAGAGTCTCGATAGGGCAACCATGGGCATCGACACTTGGAAGAAGCTTGCATTGGCGTTCTACCAAACATTCTACCCTCCGGAAAAGACTAATCTACTTAGGGCCTCCATCACCGGTTTCCAACAACGGGATGAAGAGAGCCTTTATGAAGCTTGGGAGAGGTTTAAATCTTTGGTGAGATCGTGCCCCCATCATGGACTTTCACAATGGTTATTGGTCCAATAATTTTGGAATGGCCTTTATGAGGACTCGAGAGCTATACTTAATATGGGCTCCAATGGTAGGTTTACCGAGGTCGATGACGACCAAACTTGGGCGAGAATCGAAGAGATGGCGGTGCATAATTCGCAATACTCTAGGCCTAGGAAGGCAAATCGAGGAGGTAGGCACGAGGTCGATGCTATAACTCAATTAAGCATTGACCTTGGAGCTCAATTGAAGACCCATATGGAGACCATTGACAAGAAGCTCCAAGGTCACCTCACTCAAGTTCAAAGCATTGGTTCCTCAAATCAACACTCAATTCAAGAAGTAAATGCTTTGGGATTTGCACCTCCTTTGCCTTATTATGGGATGTGCAATACTTGTGGAATCGTTGGTCATAATCCTATTCAATGCCAAGGAAGTATTGAGCAAGTGAATGTTTTTCAAGCGTTCAAGCAAGGTGCCTCCTATTCTAATCAATACCAAGCTTCCAATCAAGTCCATCAACAACAAGCTATGCAACCTCGTCCCTATGTTCCACCTCCCTTAAGGGACAACAATCAAGGCAACCAAGGTTACCAAGGCAACTCAAGGCCTTTCAACAACTTCAAGCAAAGTAACCAAGGTTCATTCAACAACAATCAAGGGTTCCAACAAGGGAACTTCAACCAAGGCTATCAAAACCACAACCATGGCAATAATCAAGGAAATTCTCATGGGTTCCAAGGGAACCGTCAACAACAAGCAACTCAAGCTAACCGTCAAGAGAGCAAGCCTAGGAGCCGGTCTCCTATTCATGATTACGGTGCTCCATTAGCCTTCACCGATACTCCGCACAATCCACAATCTCCAACTCGTGATTTCGACGTCCAAAAATCCTTGTTGGAGATGCAAAGGGGTCAAATGGAGATGTCAAAGAATCAACAAGAGTTCTATGCTTATATTCAAAGGGACAACATGGCGAGAGATGCTCATACGAAGATACTTGAGACCAAAATAGCTCAACTTGCATCGGGAAGTTCTTCAAGGCAACCGGGGCAATTACCTCCTCAAGGTGAAACACCAAAATTTGAGCATGTGAATGCTATTACCACGAGGAGAGGTACATCTTATAACTCTCCCCCACCCCCAAATGAGCAAGAGCCAACAAGAGAAGCTATGTCTCCAGTTCAAGAAGAATCAAGCTTGGGAAATCCAATAGAGGAGCAAGTCTTATGGGAGATCGAGAGACCCCAAGAAGACAAGCTTCCCCCACTTCAAGGAAAAGACAAGGGCAAAAGGAAAGTGTCATTTGAGGAGTCTACCCCGATTGAGCCAAATAAATTCCATATCAAGTTGCCTTTCCCAACAAGGCAAATGAAGGCTAAGGTGGATGTCCAATTTGACAAATTCCTAGACATTGTGAAGAAATTGGATGTTAGTGTCCCGTTCACCGAATTACTTACCCAAATCCCGGCATATGTAAGATTTATGAGAGAAATCTTAGCTAGGAAGAGATCCGTCGACAAGGAAGAGACCGTACCATTCACGAGGGTGATGAGCGAACTTATCCAAGGTTCCACGCTTCCGAAGTTGAAGGATCCGGGTAGTTTTTCGATCCCTTGCACCATAGGCAACTTCTTGATCAAGAATGTGTTATGTGACTTGGGCGCGAGTGTGAGCATCATTCCCTATTCTATTTGTTGCCGACTCAGAATGAAGGAGTTGAAATGTACGTCCCTCACCCTCAAAATGGCCGATAAATCACTCAATCGACCATTAGGAATGTTAGAGGACGTACCGGTACGAGTCGGAAAATTCTTCATTCCGGTCGACTTCATTGTGCTCGACATACCGGAGGATGCCAACACTCCCATTATCCTTGGACGCCCATTTCTACACACCGCGGGTGCCATGATCGATGTGAAGAACGGTAGGATCACATTTGAGTTAGGCGAGGAAAAGATAGTGTTCGACCTCCAAGGCAACACTTCGCCCACTAAGGATGAATCTTGCAATATGGTCCATGCCACGAAAAACATTGATCTAGGGGTTGAGTCGGGACGAAGCTTGAAGAAGAACTCTTATGTACTTGAGGATGATGACTCCGATTTGGAGGAAGATGAGAGCCCATATCATGGGCTTGATGACAAGTTGAAAAGCAAGGAGAAGGATGAGCCTCCCTTGGGGCCACATGAGGACCGGTGGACGTTTGGGTATGTCCCCAAAGACCAAAAGTACAAGTTCAAGTCGTTGAACTTGGAAGATCGGGACGCCCCGGGAACGTCAAGGCAAGGCCATGAAGAGCCTTGGTATGTGGTCGGTTATATCTCGAGCTTGATCGAAGACTTTGCTAGGGCCTTCGACTTGTTTCTTCGTGCCCTTGATGGAGATGGAACTAGTTCTTGTTGTTGAAAAAAGATTGAAGAATGTACCACCTTGGTTTGACGGAGTTCCACAAGAACCGTCTCTTTGTATATATCTCCTTCCCTTGTAGTTTGTTTTGTTTTGTGAACTTCTTGATTACTTGGATTGATTGATGAGCGATGTGAGGGAGGGAATTTGATGTGTTATTTGAGTTTATTGTGATAGGTGTGAAGTGGAAGTGATTCATAGGGAGGAATGGTCATTGTTTGAGCTTGGATCGTGTGAAGGGAAGTCGGTTTTTGAAGCTTGGAACGAGCTTTTGGGAGCTATAGAGGGTTAGGAGACTCTTCCCGGCCTAGAAGAGGTCATCCCGTCCGGGATGGAAGGCCCATCCTGACCGGGAAGGATGTCATCCCGTCTGGGATGAGGTGCACAAAAGATGGGTCTACTGCCAGGTCATCCCGACCGGGACCAGAGCTTCCCGACCGGGACGAGCCGGTCATCCCGACCGGGACCACCCATCCCGACCGGGATGGACCCCTTGTTCCTCCTTTTGCTTTTTCTTCGTCGTTTGAGCCCACCCAACCACTTTATACCCCCTCCCAAGCTCCCTACATGTCCTTACTCTCATTATATGACCCCTACACCTCACGTACGCATTTTCACCTCTCCTTCACTTCACTTTAAACCGACTTTCACATCAAAACCCACCTCACTATACCTTTGTGCTCCAACCATGGATCCATATAGCGATTGGGGAGGAATAGCAATGACGACGACTAGCTACGCGCAGATTTGACTTATGGGACGATGGAGCGAGTGAGTTGCTAACCGTATGGTACGGCAACTATCCTCTCTTTTCCGTTTTTTATAGTTTGTCTTCATTTGTTTATTCCTTTCCCCTTATACACTTTTGTGTCATGGTGGCCCTCGGGGCCTTAGTATCTATTGCTCCCGACTCTCGATGACGTGACTACATCGAGAGTCATTTCAAAATCCAAATTTTACAAGATTTTCACCCTTTTGTAGGAATTAGTCGGATTTGGGCGGAAGTCGGGCTAGGTGACTTGATTACACCTAGTCCTCCCCTCCCATTTCTTTTTATTTCTTTCTTTTTATTTCTTCCACCATCCATATCTTTTCTCGTCTCGGCCCATGGTGACTTGACTACACCCCGGCCGGACACATTCTACCATTTTCTCCACTTTTATTTTTGATTTTTAGCTTTATTTTCGTAGTTTCTTTTCTTTTCTTTTGTGCTCCTATGCACTACGGTCGAGCATGAGGACATTGCTCGGTTTAAGTGTGGGGGAGCGATATTATAGCATAGTTAGCTTTATTTTTGTAGTTTTTCGAAAAATCTTTAAAAACCCTAAAAATTTGAAAAAATTTCACAAAAATCAAAAAGATTTTCTTTTTGTGTGTTTTTCTTTTGTGTCATTGTCTTGTATATTTGTTTTGTTGTGTGTGTTTGCCCCCCTTTTCCTTATAGGTTGCTTAAACCACCGATGGCTTTGGAAAGCTTTCAAGATGTCCGGTAACATCTTCTATCCCTTTTTCCTTCTTTGTCTCTTGCGGAATTTGGAGGAGTATGTGATGTGGTGTGCTCGGGAGGAGCTTTGTAAAGTTTGATGTTGGTTGGTTGCTCATTTGGAAGCTAGGGGTGGTGTTTTGTGTTATGTATGTGTTCGTTTTGTGTTGTCCCTGTTTTGTTGCTTTTGTTTCTTTTTCTTTCGTTTTCGTTGAGTCTTTGTTTTATGTTTTGTTGTGTGTCTTGTGTGTGAATGGTTTTCGAAAACCCGGTTTAGAGGCTAGTGTGTGAGTGCTTACTTTCCCTTCCTAGTAGTGTAAATCGAGTCTTGGACTTTAGTCTAGTAGAATGACCCTAAATCAATGAATTCGTTGGTCCTTTACCTTGAGTTCACCTAGCTTACTAGGGATTTACTACGGGATTTGCATTTTGACCATTATGACCACCCACGGTGTGAAAAGGCCTTGGTTGCCGAGTCTCGTCCCTTAGGTGACCATGTCTAGGATGGTTTGATTAGTCCAAGTTCTCAACTTTTTGTGGGTTTGAAGGGAAGGACGCTCCCCGACTCTCCCATTACCCTACCTTCTACACATATCCACACAATAAATTGCAATTTGTGAATTCTCTCTTTCTTGTTATACAAAGAAATGCCAAAAAGCCAAATCAAGCCAAAAAGGGCAAAGAAAAGAAAAAGAATGAAAATGAAAGAAAAGATTGAAGAAAAAGAAAAGGCACAAAAGCCAAAAAGAAAATAAAAAAAGTAGAAAAAGAAATGGCATGGCAAAACAAAGCAAAAATGCAAAAGAAGAAGAAAATGCCAAAAGAAAATCGTCTCACAAAAATAGAAACCTCACACCTCACAAAATAAGCCTTTTACCGACTATTACCGTGAAGAGCCTACCAAAAGACCGAGTCCCTAGGAAGGATGATAGCGGTAATGGTCGGTCTTCCCTCATTTTGCATATTTCCACCTTTTTACTTGGACTAGTTAGGCGGTTTTAGACATGGGACGACCCTCTTGGCTCTTTGCTAAAGGGGGCGGGGTCTCACTTACCTACAGCGTCGACTAACGCCGTGGTTCATCACTTTCCATCCCGCCGATCGTCCCGTAGTACGTTCTTAGAAGGTTAGGAGGAACCTAGGTAAGTTACCAACGTTTTTATTGCTTTGTCGTCATACTATTAGGGTTTTGTCCATTTTGGTTTGTATTGCTAGCTTGGGAACGTTGTCACTTCCCTTGAGTCCTAAACCGGTGCTTCTTTCACCGCTTTTTATAGGGAAGCGGTATTTCTTTTCTTTTGGGTGCAACCTTTTGTGTGCTTGTTTGTGTGCTTGTTTGTTTATGTGTTTTTGTGTCCGGTTGCATCCACAGTTTTGTCGCAAGACCCCACTTGCCTTGCAGAGAGCACTTATCCTCTAGGTGCTCTCGCGTGAGTTGAAAGGGCGTAGGGTGCGCTAATACCCACTCGGCTAGTTTAGTAGTTAGTATGTGCTTACTCGAGGGCGAGTAAGGGTTAAGTGTGGGGGAGTTGATAAGTGTAGTTTGTAGTGCCTATTTCGTAGTGTTTTGGTCCCATTTCCTTGCGGAATCGCTCCTTGGGAGCGGTTCATGGGCTACTTATGCTTCCTCTAGCTCGTTTCAGGTTCCCGAGACCATTCGTGAAGAGTTGGGGTGATTCTGACTCAATACATACACTTTTCGGAGCCAACGAAGCGGAGGAACGATCACTCGATGCCTTGGATTCGACCCCGAGACCTTGGGACCCAATCTCGAGCCTCCGAGACCCGATCCCGAGTCCCGAGAATCGATGAGAAGTTCATGTGAAGCAAGGAGGAACCAAAAGGATCATATTGGAGGCCTACAAGACTCATCCCCGACAGGTACGCACCTCATCCCGTGCACTTTTGAAGGGGCCACTGACAGGCCGTCCCGGTCGGGACCAACCCGTCCCGGTCGGGATGACAGGCCGTCCCGGTTGGGACCAATCCGTCTCGGTCGGGATGACAGGCCGTCCCGGTCGGGATGATCCCGTCCCGGTCGGGACCAAGCACCTGTAGCCGCGCCTCTTATTTTCCTCCTCCTTCATTCTTGTACCCCTATAAATACTTCCCTCTTGTATTGTTTATGGATCTCACCTTACCCTAGACTATCTTAAGCTTCCCTACAACATATAAACCCTAGATTTAGTTCTCCTCTCATTAATTTAATCTCTCTTTAATCTCTAGTTAATCATTGTAATTAGTTCTTGGATTAAGGGAATACTTGAAGATTCATCCAAGCTTGACAAACTTGGAGTTGATTTGGGTTTCTCTTTTATGCAAGTTATCATCTTTTCATCATTTGGTTGTTGGTATAATCTTCCTTTCTCTTGATTATTGTTATTTATTCAAGTTTGAATCTTTACTTAGTGTTCCTTGTTATTGTTCATATTGTTCTTGATAATGGATGTTTGGATTGTGATGTGGTTTTCTCTTATTGTTGTTAGTTTATCT
Source organism: Agrostemma githago (assembly GCA_958450325.1). Lineage (NCBI taxonomy): Eukaryota > Viridiplantae > Streptophyta > Magnoliopsida > Caryophyllales > Caryophyllaceae > Agrostemma > Agrostemma githago. The sequence continues at coordinate 54,177,213 of OY288253.1, forward strand.
TTGACTATGAGTGAGTAGATTACTTGTGGGTTAGTAGGGGGATTAAGGGTAGAATATGGGTGATTAGGGTTTGATTAGGGGTAAAGGGTGAATCTTTGTTGTTAGTCACATACTTGGCACACCATGTGTTTGTTGAAATGCTTGTTTGAGTTGTAGTGGCCATGCTTCTCATGCTAGTCTTCCTCTACTCATTGTTTGTCTTGTATGTGGTCATGTTGAGGATAGTGTTGAGGATAGTCGTAGTCACGAGAGTGCGGACTAGGGTCTAAGTTGCGAGAGCCCGGACCTACCTCAACATCGGTCTAAGTAGCGAGAGCCCGGACCTACCTCAACATCGGTTTAAGTTGCGAGAGCCCGGACCGATTCTAGCAATTAGGAGACACCTACACCCTTGACCACCCAAGTCACCCTACTACACTTTTGAACCCGACCTAACCCACTTCTTCTTCATATTTGATTCAACTTATTAGTTAGTCATCATTTCTTTAGTTCATTGTTTAGTTTGTGTTTAGTTATTTCATTTAGCCTTGTTATAGTCTAGTTCATTGTTAGTTCAATTCCTTCTTCTCCTCTCATCATAATTCACCAATTATTAGCTCTTTGTGTTTGTTTGGTGGCATAGTCTCGTTTTAGGCCGACCTAGTCTAAACCTTGCGACACCGTCTCCGTGGACACGACCCGACTTACCCTAGCTACCCTAGTTAGGTTTTGCCGGTTTTATTTGGCGGTGGGATCCACGACAAATCCCACCATCAGAGACATAGCTTCATCTCATGGCTAGTGTTTCGAGGGGCCCTTAATACGAGGAAAAAGCTTTTTAGGATCGAGGTTGCTGATTCGGATCGTTGCTATATCTGTGAACTGGAAGAAGAGAGTTTAGAACATCTTTTCTTTGGTTGCAGTTGGAGTACTCGGGTGATGGGCCTGTTGAGCAATTGGGTGAGGAAACCAATCTCGTGTATCACGGGGATGGTTTGGGCTACGAAATTGAGGAGTTCGAAGTTGCAATGTAATGTACTTCGAGCGATGATCAATGCGACCATTTACCATATTTGGAGACAAAGGAATTCGTGCAGAATTGATGGAGTGGTGAGACATCCACAGGAGATAGTCAATTTGATCGTGTCGGATGTTAAGAATAGGATTTTGTGTAAAATTAAATACCCTGTAACGACTAAGGATGCTAAATGGCTACATTATTTGATGTAGCCATTGTTTTGTTGGTTTTGTTGCTTCCTTTTTAATATACTTACCTTTTACCAAAAAAAAGTGATTAATTAATTCATCCACTTAACAATTCCTAAAAATTATGAAAAATTCAGAAACTTCTATTTCATCATAAAGTTTCACCACGTCAAAAATCAGATTAAAATAAAATGTTTAGGTACTAGAACTAAAAATCGGCTTTTAATCATTTTTGTTCGTAAACGGTAATAATTCAATAATCGATAACTAAAATATCAGAAAAATACTAAATTATTAAAAATCATCAAAAACTTCATTCTTACAGAATATAATCATATATTAAAAGTTTATGCTAAATATTACGATTTTACAAATTAATATAACAATTTAATCGTTAATCTCGTAAAAGCGATAAAAATATCGAAACATGCCAATTTTCAACTTTTAAAAATTTTCCAGATTATATGACATACATATATTTTCCAAAATGAAATATAAAAATATACATGCAATCACACAATTAAAATCATGAAATACCGAGTAACATCGACATTACCGCTAATCCAAGTCTGAATCGATAATATACTCGTCAGCCTCGGGATCGTCCACAAATCCTACAATATATAAAAATCATGGCAGAAAAATACCATGAGAAAAATTAATAAAATCAAAGTGAATAATGATCGAAAACGACATCGATTATTACCTTAACGAAGGGATCGGAAAGAGAATTAATTCGACGATAAAAATGAGACGATTAGGACTTAAATTAATCAAGAATCAGCCAAGGGAAGATGTAGGTATACTCGGTCAAAGAAGAAGGAAAAATGATGTTGAATAAATTTTATGAAAACAACTGAATGAAGGGAGATAGAAAAGATTTTAAGCATAAACTAGTCGCCATGCCCGTGCACTGCACGGGATTACTAATTTACTTGTCTAACTTCCTTGTGGTTGTCACGGCGCGTGCTTGTAGAGGGTGTCGTAATCGTGAATAGGGCAGATGTTGTGAAGATCGAATCATCAAAGCTACCAAAAGACGCATGACATGTAAATATAAAGAACGAAAGAAGTTGGCATGATCCAGTCTAAGGAAGAAACAGACATTAAAAAATTCGTATACTATAAAATAATTGCAATATGTAATCTGCATAAATTATGCCCTTGTTCTTCTGTGTTTTTCTCTGCCGGGGTCTATTTTGTCTTTTCAACTTTTGGCCTCTTTTTCTCTATTGCTTTCTTCGCTACGGATGCTTCTTTCGCCGTCATTTCGAAGTTGTAAGTCATTTTTGGTGTGGAAATTATGTTACTGAAATATAAGTGAAAATTTGCTTGTAGTTGGTGTACGTAATAATAGTTAACTTACTCCTTGACTATCTTTCTCTTCTCATTTTAAGCTGAGGTGTTCACCGGAGGGTCGAACTTTGTTGTAGGCTGACTTTCTAAGTTGTCTTGTTGTGGTTGCTCCTGCGAAAATATTGGAGTTGTTTGGGTATATGGTCTCGTGTGTAAAAAGGTGCTGGTGTTTTTGGGTAAGAATTGTTGTTGTTACCTCTGTTTTTTTGTCCCCCTTTTCACTGTGGTTGGAGTTGGAGGGTTCTTTGGCGTCGGCAATACCTTTTGACACTTTAATTCCCATTCGGAGTTGTATTTGGTCATCCCAATCTTGACTTTCATGGTGTATTCTCTCCCGACACATTGTTGAAGTATGTAAGACATACTTTCTCCTTTCCCCCGTCCTGTTTTTCGCTTTCTTGTTAGGACAAAACGGTTAAAATTTGTTCGAGTAGTTAGCGTGTTATTTGTTGTGCGTACCTTTTCATATTGGGTTAGTAATCCTTCGATTGGTCACCCGACTATCTTCTCAGCTTCTCTCCCAAAAATCACCAAAGATGCGTATGTTATTTCGTCCGCTATTGTAGTGATTAATCTGTGCCTGTGTTGTAGGTATTAACATATTTGAGACATTGTCTAGGAGCATTAGATAGGTTTAACATACCGTACGGTGAGTTATATTTTTTGTGTTTTTTCTTACCTTTTTTTGGGGTAGGGTATTGGTTCGTTACATTGGCGACACTTTCCGTCCTCGTCAATTCCAGCGGGGCATGATGTGCAAGACTGATACCGCAAGTCAACATATATTCTTACTTCTGTTATCGTTTCGTGGCATTTGTATACCTCATTTTGTTCCAATTGTTTCATTTAACCATTGTTTCATTTTCCCCTCGTACAGCACACCTTCATATGAGGTCACCCACCGTTTGGGTATTGTTGCATGTATACGGTTTCCCTGGCCAGAATGAGATGAAACAAAATGTTCAGCAATTTTTTAGCACTGAGAAAAATAGACATGGAATCAAAATGGGTGTCCAATTGAATGGTTGGGACCTCACCTCTTTGTCTAATAGCACCATGTCTAGCGACAGTGGGGGGCTGTTTTTGTTCGGTGTTACGCGCCATATCCTTGTGGCTCGTGCTGTTATCTGATATTTGGACTTTGAGGGGACCAAGCCTGCAATGGTAGTTCTTATTGGCGCCATTTGTTTCCTTTGTTGTCTGTGATTTGGTTATTTTGTTGCAATATTGTGTCGCGTATTTTAGCTTGGGTGTTAAAAGAGTGTATCGGTAGAGTAGTGTGCATGGGGTATTTATATGCGGCTAGTATAGTAACGTGAGAATAAATGTTTAGAGGGATTATTTTATTCATTACGTAATTGAATGTGTCATTATCATTGTTATTTAACTAAATATTTTGAGGAATCTTGTCACCTGATTCTACATCATCAATGAGAAAGAAGTTAAAGAGCTTACATTTCAATAATAACCGACTTTGATTGCTTTACCAAGGATTCTACATCATCAATGAGGAAGAAGTTGATGGGTTCCTCACCTTAGCTTGTATTCTACCTAATGAATGAGAAAGAAGTTGAAAGAGCTTACATTTCACCATATTAGCTAATGAATGAGAAAGAAGTTGAAAACTTGTAAGTAATAATAACCGACTTTGATTACTTTACCTAGGATTCAACATCATCAATGAGGAAGAAGTTGATGAGTTCCTCACCTTGGAATCTACCTAATGAATGAGAAAGAAGCTTAAAGATCCTAACTAATAATAACCGACTTTATGTATTCAACTTCTGTCTTTTCAATTCCTACCCAATTGCATCGCGCCAAGTGTCCTACCTTAGAATTGAACATTTGTTGAATAGAGCATGGAGAGTATTTTTCTTTCTATTTAATATATACCTAATGAATGAGAAAGAAGTTGAAAGGTCCTAACTAATAATAACCGACTTTATGTATTAAACTCCCGTCTTTTCAATTCCTACCCAATCGCATCGCGCCAAGTGTCCTGCCTTAGAATTGAGCATTTGTTGAATAGAGCATGAAGAGTGCATTGCTTTCTATTTAATATATTAGGCTGGCTTTGTAGCTCCGTAGGCTTACTACACCCGAGTATCGTTTATGTGGGATACGTATCAAATAGAACGTAGGTGGGTGGAGGTTGTTTTCGATTCTCGTCTCGATGACTACACATCTTCGGATCAGGCGATTTAATTTCTCAACGGTAATAGGGTGGGAATTGATCATGCTCGTTGTACACTTGGTTGATGTAATGGAAAAGACAAACACTCATTCTCATAGTGGTGGATTATAAGGGAGGAAGATGAAGAGGATGGTAGGTGGTCGGAATTTATTTCTTAACTTAGGATTCTAAGTAATCAATGAGAAAGTAGTTTAAGGGTTTCTTTACATTGGATTTTAAATAACAAAGGAAGAAGAAGTTGAAGGGTTGTAACTCATAATAACCAACTTCCTCATTGATCATGCATTCAACTCCCGTTCTTCACTTTGGATTCTAAGTAATAAATGAGGAAGAAGTTGAAGGGTTGTGCCAATCGAATCATGCCAAGTGTGTGCCTTAAGAAGTGAGGATTGGAAGTATGGAGCACGGAGGGTGCTTTGTTTCCCTTTTAATATAATATATAGATGATAGTAAAAATGGGTGAAGAATCCCATGTGTATCTAGACTAGGTTGGTCGGCCAAGAGGATAAGAGAAGGAGTAGGAGTTTGAGTATTAAAGCCTCGATTCAATGAAAAGAAAAGAATCTAATGTTTACGGTTTAATGTGATAAAATGAAACGTATTAATAAAACGTAGTTAAATTGTGACAAGGAGCTTTGTCGGTCCAAAATATGAGGAAAAGGTCCCAAATGATTTATAAGTTGATAAAAAGTATAATCGTAAAATAGTTAAAGGCATTTCGAAGTAATTCGAGTAAACCTCGCGTTGGAAATTAATTATTCACGAAGCTTCGTATTAAAATCATAAATGGCTAAAATTTCCGTAAATAAAAATATTTACTAGTTGAAAATATTATATAAATGTATTTAAACATTTTTAGGAAAAGGAACAACTTAAATCCGAGCTTAAAAACGTCAATTCAAAGAGAAAAAGAATTCTTCGCGAAAAAATTGATTTGTTTACGAAGAAAATCAAATAAATAGATGTAAAAGAATTAAAATCTTTTAAAATAAAAATAAATATCATTAAACTCAAAATTGAAAATAAGCTTGGAAAAATGATGAAACATAAGCCAAAATGTAATAGAGTTATAACGATGTCATAACGGAAAGAATAAAAATGCTAGGAAAATAGCGGGTGTTAAACCGACGCGGCCACACGCGGATTTGGGTAGGCGAATGAATCTCGTGGTAAGATTGATCTCGGGTTGAAATTTAAATTGAAGATGGAGTCGCCACCGAATTTTATGGAAATTCGGACCCGTTCGAACTCACTCCACACTTAGGCGTTTCTTGCACAAAGCACGACCCGCTTTTAGTGTTAGAGCTTATGAGTTCGTCCCTTTGCATTACGATACCGACGCCGAGTTATCGGATATCGTGCGTCCAATGACTCTCGTGTGCCAACGGTTTCGGACATCCGGAAACCATGGTTCTGAGTAAGAGGTGAGGGTACGTGTTGGGAAGCCCACAAAGGACACCCAACCCCACCGGCTCTTAGCGGCCTCTACTTAGATATCGTTCGTTTTCGTGTACGCGCGTTAGTTTGACGATGAAATGTTATGCAAGCGACATTTTAACTAAGCATGTGAATTATGCATTTGACTACGTCATTTAATGCATCTAAATTATCGATGGAGTTGTTTAGCATGCGATGTTCATTTAAGGCAATAAATCGCAAACATCGAAAATAGAAAACTCGTAAATAAATTACAAATTACACGGGCGGAATACAACCCGGAATTTACAATACAACGAGCGAAAAAATAGAATAATCGAATTAAAAATGATTATAATAAAAATGTAATGCATGATTTTGAAAAGGGTAAGCACGTGATAGAATTGACGCGTGACGACTAAACGTCGTAGAAAAAGATTTGACGAGGCTTGAGTGATGTGAGAAGCTCACGTAAAAGCATTGTAAAGGCCACTCGATCGAGTCATAGGAGGGACTCGATCGAGTGCCCTTAGTGAGGGCTTGCTGCCTCTTTTTTGGGGTGCCACTCGATCGAGTGGGCTATGGCACTCGCTCGAGTGCCCCCTGTTTGAGTTGCTGCTCAATTTCGTAAAGGGTGGCTATTACAAAATTTGTAATTGGTTTAAAATCGATAGTCAATCGAGTAGGATATAAATATGGCATAATTTATATTTCGCTCGGTTTTCGGTACTCGTAATATGTATTTTATGATTATGAGACCGATATTGGAAATTTTGAAAAAGGTGTTGTAAGATTGTTTTGAATCGATTTGGACGAAATTAATTCCCTCCGCGTTACGACATCGTTACTAATCCTTACGGATTATGTGATGTTCGGTTTAGCGTCAACGGATTTCTTACCAATCTTGAAAATGGTGTCGGACGTGTTCAACTACGTACTACCACGATCACGTTATGTCCTTAAGTGCTTAGGATGGCGCTCCTTGAAAGGGCGCCACCACCGTTGCGACTTGTAAAGGGGTTAAACGGACTTGGAGCGATAGTCATAGTTAAACGCGTTCAATCCGAAAATGATTTATAAATTATATGTACGCGATATTATTTAGTTACGACGATAATGAATAAACGATAATAAAAATATTAGTATACGAAATAAAAATGTTAGAAGTTAGATACGATAAAAATGTTAGAATGGGAAAAGATAAAGAGTTAGTAACAAAAAAGTAAAATGTTAGTAAACGATAAAATTAAATGTTAGTGTTAGTGATTAATAATATTAATAGTGAATAGTATATACATATATATAGAAAAAGAGAAGGGAGAAAAAGATTAGAGAAGAAGAAACGGGGTTTGATGACACCCTCAACCTACATGCTTAATTGGTCTCGTAAATGGACTCGTATTAGCGGCGTGTGCGCGGGAGTGTCGAGATATGTAGGGTGAGTTAGGGTGTATATGGTTAGGGAGAGGATGCTCTCGGGTCTTTGACGAGTTTTGATCTCGGGATTTTGAATGTGTATGTGTATGTGTGTGTGTGTAGATGATGGATGATTGAATGTTGAGGTAGAAAAATGTAGGGGATGATAAGTTTCTTATGACTTGAAACGTGGTGAAAAATGTATGAGATGTAAAGTTGTAGGGTTGTAAGGTTCAAATGTGAGGTGATTAGGGTTGCAAAATAATCTCTATTGTGAAGAGCATAGGGGGGGTATTTATAGGAAATACCCCTCGACCTAGGGTCACTCGATCGAGTGGCCCTAGTGCACTTGATCGAGCGTCCTGAGAAGAAGGGTCTGCTCGATTTTGAAGAGTGCACTCGATCGAGTGAGGTCAAACCACTCGATCGAGTGGGTTAGGCGAGAGAGCCATTTTAGGGAAGCTTTGACTTTTTTTTTAGATTTTGAATATGTTGGTTGGGCACATGTTTCTAGAAGCTCTTAGCTGGTTTTTGCATCGGATTCGACTTTGACCGGGTTTTGACTCGGTCGCTAAAAGACGATTTTAATTCCGGTGTCGGTTTTAGCTCAAATTAGTCTCATTTTATTGGAAACGACCCACTGGGCCTGGATTTGAGGTCGGTTTTGAGAGATTTGTACTCTGCTAAATGCCCACGTCGGATACTATTGATTCCGAGTCTGTATTTGAGCGTATTAAGTCACGTTTACGTCCGATCATCATCGGGTGTTTTGTTGGAAGCTGCTATAGACACTAGCAAGCAAAATACGGGTGTCTACAAAACTTCATCTCATCAGATGGGGATAACTTTAACCTCGGAATGTAGACGTGCGCACCCTTCCTATTACCGCTTATCACTTTGGGTTCAATGACACGGTCACCAAGTTTCGAGACAACTAATCTGGTACCGTTACACAGTCCGTTAGCTTGGTCAATATTTCGTAGTAGCATGACGATTGCACCTACTTTAAGAAGTAGTCTGTGGCTTGGCAGCCCTGAAGCGCGAATGGTGTTCAGAACTTCCGTGGAGTACAAATTGTGTACGTGTTGCCAAGTCTCCTTGCTGCTGATTTCATCAGAAGTAAGATACTCGACCTCAACACCAGGCAGTATAGAAAGTACGTAATTGTTAACCTTCTCAACAACGTCATGAGTAGGTGCAAGAACAGCTCTTTGTTGAAGGTACTCCGTATCTTCGAAATGATTGAGCAGGTCAGGGTACGTACTGTTAACGATTGAAGCAATGGGGTCGGGACCGAGGTCAATAAGCACCTCTTAGGGAATGGTAATCTCTGCGATGTCGTCGTTTGTACCACCTGCGACACCATCACCGACACTCAGTATCCAGTCGGAAAACTCTCTGATTTCATCTAGATTAGAATCAGGTTGTCCAACTTGCAGCCGCATATTCGTAGTCAGCTTCAGTACCTAGAAAAAAGGCGAACGTATGCAGGTATGTTAGTGGTAGTCGTCGATTACGTGAAACATTGAAATACTTTTATAAAATGTAACCTGATTGGGAAATATAGGTTAGGAAAATTGAAGTTGTTTAATGAAATGGGGAATACTAAACAGACACCTTAACATCTCTCCAGATAGGCGACGAACAGATCGCTGAATGAACGATATCCTGCCGGCTACCCTTGGGAACAACCAGGAGAATTTGCCTGAAATCACCACCCAAGACAACAACCTTGCCACCGAATGGTCTATCCGTAAGTGTCGGGTTCACAAATCTCATTATATCGCTAAGACTGCTGTCAAGTGTCTCGAAATAGTAACGACTGACCATAGGAGCCTCGTCCCAAATGATTACTTTGGTCATTGTTAGTAGTTCAGCCAGATCTGAGGCCGGCCTTATGCCTGGGCACAAAGAGTTCTCATCGACGTTAATAGGTATGCTAAACCTTGAGTGAGTTGTACGCCCTCTTGGCAAAAGTATAGCAGCTATACCGCTAGAAGCCACGGAAAGAACTATTTGGCCCTTGCATCTCAATGCGGCACATAAAGTCTTCCAAATAAATGTCTTGCCGGTACCACCGTACCCATACAAGAAGAAAAATCCACCGCACCCAGCTTCAATGGCTCGCATAATTTCATTGTACACCGATTTCTGCTCACCAGTTATGGAAGACATGTAGGACTCATGCTCAATCCGCAGCTGATCACGATTACAGGTCAACTCGTCATAAATCAATCTATTAGAGTCTAATGTGTGTAAATCATAATCACGTTGCGGCATATCTGGAAACTTAGAAAGAGAACTTCCATTGGCTTGCAGCATCGACTATATTTCCGACAGTGCGTAATTTTGTAACTGCTGATCCGTCAGATGCAGATCTGTGCCAACGTAGGAGCAAACGTAAAAACATTTCAGTGGTAGAAAATAACAGCATATATGTATACATTATTATCGACATTAAATGGATGAATGTAATCATGGACAAAATAGTAAGGACTGATATGTAACCAAAGTTCAGAAGCTCCCTCCGTCGAGGATTTAAAATATCGTCACATAGATGGTGCCACATCTTTTGCCACACTTCCTCTGGTTTGATAAGGCTGTCAGAGAATAGTAGTGACGCAAACATATTCCTTAGGTACGCTGCTGTACCCCAGTAGCTTGCCTCTTCTATTGCATCAATGTACTCATTGTCGTCACCAAGCAAACCTAATGCGTAGCATGCATCTTTAAAAGTATCGTGCACAACACCTTTCACCGTCCTTATATCTTCATAACACGTTGCCTCACGGATAAAGTTAAGCAGTATTTTCGTGTAGTACCTTTCACCACCATTAGGGGAGATGTAATACATCCTTCCCAAACTAAAACCTTGCTTGCGTGGTGCCTAGGACTTGCATTCTTTATGCCAGAAGAATTTGGTGGGAAACTTCGTGTACGTCAAATTCCTGGACTCCGGGTGGTTTGCATTGTATTCCATCCAAGCCACAAACTTGGTTCGAGCACCATTGGATCGAGCAGCTATCTCGTCTAACGGGTCCTCATCGTTATATACGACGTTCCGTTCATTGGGAAGATGGTACTCCAAGCGAACAACAGGCGGAGTCCTGTAATGAATGTCAAATGAGAAAATACGCCACAATGCTTCAGGAGGGGACACATACCTACAGTCGTAGTACTCCTGTATGTGATCTATTTCTTCTGGGTTCTTCCTGGTTGCCGCTCCGACAGTGACTCTGTCATAGCCCTTGTTCACATACTTAAATAGGTATTTAATGGATCGTGCTTGATTGCACCATTCGACATTTATGTGGGCATGGTATTTCGACAACAACTATGCATTGTATGGGACGATGTAGCCAATGTGTACACTGACGCCGCCCTTCTCAACCATTACACCGTTGTCCCTTCTCTTGTACATGGGGTATCCTTCGCCGTCAACCGTTGTCCGTTCGCAGAAAGGTTTGGGGAACCTTTTCGTGCAGACATCGTCAACCATGCAAGGAGATTTGGGATTCGCATGCCCACAGGGACCATGAATCATCAGGTCCTTTACTGCTTCGTATAATGAGGGGTTTTCAGACTGGTCGGGAATCTCGGCGGAGATAATAGTGTCTACATCGCCAGCTTCTGGGAATTTATCATCCCTCTCCAATAACAAAAGGATGTGAGCATGAGGGAGACCTCTTTTCTGGAACTCCACGGTGTACAAAACTGCGGTTACATGGCAAAGAACGATAGAGAAGGTCAATATTTAAAGTGTCAAAAAAATAGTGATGTGTAATTGAGGCCCACTCAAATTAATTACCTGCTCTCGTTCTCCCGAAAACGTGATTGTCCTTAAAATCCTTGATAAGAAGGTCCAACTTTTGTTTGAATACACGGGTTACAATATCGGGCCTATCCTCGGGCTTAAGCCCCCTCTTCTTCATGAACCTAGTGATTTCAGGCCATTTTGGGTTGCAATTAAATGTTACAAAAAGATCTGGGTATCCACACCCCAAACAAATTGTCATTGTATCTTGGTAAGTCTCCCGCATGTATCCCTTACCACCGACAAAGCTCGAAGGGAGTATGTACTAAACGCCGACGGATGAGGAGTCGGTTTCACCGTTCGCGGCAGCAGCACGCAACTGCTTCGCGTTTTCAGATCTAAGTTTCGGCTGGTTGAACTTTAAATAAGTCAACCGCTGGGCCTCTATCATTTTATATCCGTCGACGATTAACTGCTACAATAGTCGGCATCCCCGTAGTAAAGTATCGGGTTCTACATCAGTTGGTCTATCCTGCAAGCGGAACGCAAACCATTCTCTTGAAGTTAGCTTATTGTGAGCCGTGTCAGGATTACGACTTGCTTCAACGGATTCCTAACAGTGTTTGATACCGATACGATAACCATCCTCACCGTGAGGGAAAAGGAGAGGGTACTGCAGAGGCAAATACGATGGATGAAGCTCCGAGATCCGCTGTAGACGACCACACCTTTCCTCGATAATAATGTCTCTGCTTTCAATGGTATCTTCAATATCACCGACAATAAGTGCGGCAACTTCGAAAACAGTTGGAAGGTTATATTCACGCCCATCTGTGCATTGGGTACTAATTAACCACAGCCTGACCTCACACCTTTCATCGGAGTTTAGAATGTTGTCCCTGGCCATACAGAATGATTGAGCAAATGGGTTGTAGGCGTCTAGCATAGCCTTAATTTCAGCCATGACCCCGTCATCAAACCTATCTACCCTGCAGGACTGTCCCCTGCATATAAGTCGATTGGAATTAGACACTGTTTGACAACAATATGACACGCAGCAGTGGTCAAATATACAGAGTAACATGAGACCGATATATTACCTTAACGTATGCTTCCTGTTGTTAATATCATCGTTGGTGTCGTATATGTACAATTGACAAAACCTGGGTGGCTCGTTATTTGCAGGCAATAAACTACCGATTAAGTAAGAGTTTTGGCCACCAATCCTATAAGTGTAAGGTCCTCGACCACTATTTACAGAGTCGTCCACTTTGCCACCACTTGAAGTAAATGAGTGCCCGAATTATACATCCTGATATTGTCGATGAAATGTTTGCTTTTGGGATGAACACCATCGAATAGATCTTTAATAAGCTGCGGGGGTTCGGTGAGGTAAGGTAATTCAACGACACCATCTTTAAAGCACATGGTGAATGATGGAGTAAGCGGTCTATGATCCATTCTCGATCTCTCATTGTACCACATATAGGCGGAGCACTTCTGACACCTATATTTCGGATCCCCTAAGTCATCGTACCTTTCCCAACCTGTCATAGTTAACTGACGAAGTCAAATATCACAGCTATGTAAGTACCGGCAATCTGAAATATAGTACTGCAAGAACCTGTAGCAACAACGTTATTGGGCGAATCAGTGCCTTCATCCGTTACGATCGACCCGAAGATGTCACAGGCTAAACTTTTAATTATTGTGTCACCATGAGCCGACTGGCGAAATGTTTGTTACTACTCAACCGTTGGGGTGTAGTTGAGTCGTTAACGCATGCTTCACGTATGACATCTACAACACGCTCTAGCGAAGCTGCATCGTTCAACCATAATAATAAGCTATTCGACCTACGATTCCATAGTTTACATTTTCTAAAATTTTCACACACATTTACTTGACTACTACCCTTTTTGAAATTCGATTAAATGTATGATAAAAAACAGAATTCACGAAAAAAAAAAAATCAGTAACTACCAATTATTTACCAAGTTAATTGGTTAATATTCACAGAAACAATATCGTAAACCCTAAAAGATTATCTAAGTTAAGGGTGATGGTAACTGTAGACACCCACATTTTGACCGCCAGGTGTCTATAGTAGTTCCCGCCAAACGCTCGATGATGATCGGACGCAAACGTGCTTTAATGAACTCGGATATGGGCTCAAAATCATGGGCATTTGGTTTAGGCTTTTTACGGAGTACAAATATCACAAAACCAACCTCAAAATCGGGCCCAGTGGGTCATTTCGAGTCAAATAAGACTAATTTGGGTCAAATCCGACACCGGGGGCAAAACCGTCTTTTAGCGATAGAGTCAAAACCCGGTCAAAGATATTTTCGAGACACCCGAATCAGCCGTGACATCCCGTGAGTCCGGTTTGAGCTCAAACACTACAAAAATCAGCCTCAAAAAATATTAAACAATTCCGTTAAGGATAGAATTCGATCTCAAATAGGAATCCTATCCGAACACCCGATCAAACACTCGACCGAGCATCAAATACTCGGCCGAGAAACCTTGTTCCAGCCTGATTTCGTGGCTTCCTCCCCAAGGATTGGAGTTCTCGTGCCTCTCAACTTCTTACGTTTCCTATCCAAACCGGTATTTCTTGTCGTCCAAGCAAGAGTACCTCTTCTAGTATCAATCGAGGACCTCACCAATAAATAGACCTTCACATTCAACACAAAAGACATCAGTCATCAGACATCAGACATCAGTTATCAGTTATCAATCATCAATTATTCATATCATACAGCAAATTCATAGCATCCAAAAATAGCATCGAAATACCGATAAAATAACCCGACGAATCCGACCCCAAAAAATCGGCCGAACCCGTCACCTCACACGTCCCAAACCGACACCCTAACTCATCCACATCGTCTCGACGCTCCCGTGCCTAAGCCACTTTCCGACGAGCCTCATTCCGAGAAAACAAAGCATGTAGGTTGAGGGTGTAAAATCAAACCCGATTCTTCCGTTTTCTCTTCCTTTCTCTCGTCCTTTTTCTTTTCTTTTCGTCAGTCGGTCCGTTTTTTTTAATATGGGTCTTTGTTGCATTTTTTTTTATATAATAGCGATATTACTAAATTATTTTCATAAAACAAAACATTCTTAAAAATACGATATCGACTCTCTAGTCGAATATCGTAACAAAATAATAACATCAAACCTGTTGATGCTAGAAAATCGTTATACGGTCTTAAAAACATAATACAACGATTTTCAACGCGGAGGGAGTCAAACATCGTTTTTTTTTATTTTACAAAGCGATTTTCAAACTTTTAAACCTTTTCCAAAAATCATTCCTGAATATTTGATATTGATTTCATAATCGAATATCGAATACGACGAATATCGAAAATATAAATTGAGTATAAACTAATCCATATTTGTACGCGATTTATTTAAATTAACGACTTTCAAAAATGGACAAACCGGGACAGACACCCGTGCGAGTCGCGCCCCACCCAGGCGACTCGCGCGAGTGCCTGAAAACCGAGACCCTTTTTTTCGTTTTCTCTTCACCGTTTTTCTAACACAAAACAGCGGTTTCTCGGTATATTTTCAGATTTCGACAAATCTTTTTTTTACCTTGGTCAACACGTGTTAATCCATCACGTGTCACAATCCTTCTTCAAAATCATGCATATTATCGTACTTACATCTTATTTAATTTATAAACCGTTACTAACTTGTTTGCTCGTGTTTGTAGCGATTTATTTTCATCTTTTGTTTTATTAGACTAAAACGAACTTCACACGCTAAAACAACTTTGACGTTATTAGCTTAGATGCATTTAAACGACATAGATCAAACATAATTCACATGTTTAGTCTAAAAATACTCTTTGCATATCATTCAATCGTCGAACTAACGCGCGTACATAAACATCGAACGATATCTTAGTATAGGCCGCTAAGTTCGGGCGGGGTTGGGTGTTCTTTGTGAACTTCCCAACATGTACCCTCACCCCTTACTCAGAACCATGGTTTCCGGATGTCCGAATCCATTGGCAACGAGAGTCATTCAATACACGGTATCCGATAATGTCGGTATCGGTATCAAATGCTAAGGGACGAACCCAATAAACTCTGACATCGGAAATGGGCCATATTTTGTACATGGCCCATTACGACATAGAGTGGGTTCGAACGGGCCCGAACTCCCACAAAGTTCGGTGGCGACTCCTACTTCGATTTAAATTTCAACTCGAGATCCATCTCATATGGAGATTCATTCGCCTCCCCAAACCCGCGCGTGGCCGCGTCGGGGTGGACCTATGTCATGTCCACAATTTGGCGACTCCGCTGGGGATCAACTGATGAGTCACTTACCATCGGCATCCTCAGGGTGAGACTCGAAAAGAAATCGTTCGATTAGTAATGTACACGTTTTAGTTCAACGGTTCATGCATAACCCAAATTTTTCCCGGGCCGGTTACTTGTGACCGACGTCCCACTATACCACGGTGCATTCCTAAATGGGTGCACTAAAGACTTCGATGGTGGAACTTGCATGGGTTTTACGGCAGGTTCTAGGACCAACTCGGCTTAGGAAGACCGTCCTGATTTGCGAGAAAGCTATCGTCGTTGGTATAGACCCTATTTCGACCGACCGAGACTTAGAGTAAGAGCATACATGGTGTCATTATACTGTTTCCATGACTACGTGCTACTTGATCTACTTGCCTTCTTTTTCAAAAACCGCTATTTCAAAAGCTTGCATCTTTTCAAACCTAACCATTTTTCAAAGCCCGGAAAGCTACCGAATTTAGAACTTATGATTTTGACTCAAAATAGCCTATTTTTAGCCGGTATGCTGCCCAAACTTTATCAAAATTTCCAAAAAATTGGCCCGATAAGACTTTTCGGTTTTCAAAAAAATTGGGCCATCCGATCCGACTTTTTCGGGTTTTTCTAAATCCAAATTTCCCATTTCAAAACCTTCCTCTTCTTAGGACTTCCCGTATTTAGTAGTGTCGGGTCTTGTCATAAGTTGTTAGAGTCTATAGCGTCGAAACTCCGTCGATCCTACATCACGAGTTTCTTCCCCATCTCAGTCCGCCTTATTTGTCGAGGCACGGCCCACCTGCGTAGGACGAACTCCTACAAAGGGAAGCCCGTTTACACATTCAAGTCCAAAGTCTAGGGAGTATCTCACGTGGACCTTCCTTCGAGCGGGACTCGGTCCACATAGCCGAATCCTAAGGGAGGCCTACCTTTCACGAGTCACCCGTCTAGGTGTCTTTTCCGAGTCATTTCCTTTTCAGGCTTTTCCTCACTCGGGGGCCACCCTTCAGCAGAGCGATCAACCACGGTTGCTCTAAGGGTCATGGCTTACACGTGTTGTCTCACGTATCCCACTTTCGAGTCACTTAGGTGTCACACCATCTGAGTCCTATCAGATTCTATAGCCTCACTCGGGGGCTATCCCCCAACCGAGCAGTCAACCACGGTCATCCTAAGGGCACCCCACGTTCATCATACACTGGCGTCCTTATGATGCCTTCTTCGAGTCGTACCTATGCTACAAATACTCGAGTCATCTAGGGTTAGGTCACCACGGTTGGTCCGAGCACACGACGCGGTCAAACACGGTCGCCCCATTTTCGGACTCGCCCTCATACACCGTCCGAGTCTCATGGTCGAGTCTAATCCAGGGTCGTTACCTCGTCTAGATCAACGTTCGAGTATCCCGGTCCAAGAGTCTTTGTCGACCCGTCACCCCGGGCCGTGTCTAGTTTGACTCCCTCGCTTGCACTTGCGCAAAGCCGAGTTTAGGCGAGTCGTGACACCCGTCGTTTTCTCCAATCAAAGACCTTACCAAAAAAAACAACCAACCGAGCATCCGAGTCCGGATTTGATTCGAGTCTAAGTCTGAGTTCGAGTCTAGGATACCCTACATCTTCATTTCCAAATCAGCGTCAGAGTCATTTATATTCTGTCCTCTTTTCAAAAATTCAATAAAATCAGCTTTCAATATTCTATCTCCACTATATGCTTTCCTTATATGTTTCCGAGAACATGATGAGCACCGTCGTACACTGTGAGCACATGCACGTGACTATTATAGGCACATCTATAATGACTGCAGGAAACCGAGCCCATGTTTTCCTCTTACCTGTTCCATGTCTGGTATAGAAAAGCCACATAACTACCCTTAGCAGGAGTGGTATCGAATCCTATGACAAATCTAGGTAGTCTTCTAGTTTGGGCTCAAGACGGGAGGCAAGCCCACTTCCCACAATAAACACCCTTCCAATAAGACTTGACCAACTTAACCAATCCATACCTTAGGTGTTAGTCTGACCAACAAAAAAGGAAAAAAAGAAAAGCTGGACAAAAAAGAAAAAATCAAAAGTCCAAGGAAAAAGCAAAAGGCCAAAACAAAAGAGTTGGCCATAGTCAAAAAGATTTGTCAACATCCCTCGACCAGATACGGTCAAGCCCTCGACCAGGCACGGTCAACTCAAATGAAGAATCCCATGACCGGGGCTAAAGAGGTCAACCAAAAAATATTCAAAAACCCATGACCGTAGTGAAAACGGTCAATTCAAAATTATCAATACTCATACCATCCAATAGGGGAGAAACAATCAAGCTGGTCAGCTAGCACCACACTTAGCCTTCCCACATTACAACCCTCAAGACCTTCTCGAGACCTAGGCGAAGAGACAGCCCAAAATTTTGAGGATTCAAGCTCCATAGGATACCCTAAACATTAGGGCCAGACATGGAAATCAGATCCCGCATTATCAAACCTGCCCAATCGAAGTCCGAGTCATTTTTACTCAACTTCCCCCTTTCCTACCACATTACAATACCTTACCCTCGAAGCCTTAGCTCCACAAAATCGAGCTCCAGATTTCGAATCATCAAAGCCACTTATGACCTAGCTCCACATTTCCAAAAACATCTAAACCAGTTACCAGCCCCAAACACGGGAACTCAACTTGCAGTCGGCATAGAACATGCCCAAATAAGTTCACACCACCTCTGGGAGCTACCCCGGAGAACGCTCACAGTCACAGGATCAACATCCTAACTATTCTAGCCCTTTGATCAAGACATCACTGGGAATGCACCTAGCCTACACCATCGTTGTGGCTAGTTACACACAAAGCCCTAGTAAACTAGGCACCATTATATATCTTTCAATCCACTGAACTACGGCTTGGTTTGATTTCACTACACGTGAATACATAGGCAGCCTTTCAACAAGGGCACAGCCACCCACATTGACACACATTCAAAAAGCGCCATCATTCCGGTCACGACACCATCATGTTCTCAACAGCTAGCTTTGTCGTCCTGGGGGCTTCTCTTAGGCAGGAAACCTCCATCCACTCACAAAATCCAGATAAATTCAAAAAATCTAGCCTCCTTTCTGTAGTGTGTCCTAGTACTCGGCTCAGCCGAAGACAAGAATCTTTCAGGACTCGAGGCAATACCCACTTTGGAAATGTACCCAAAAATCAAAAATTCAGAAGAGCACTAGACTACGGCGTTGCTACTACTAAAAGTCATGTCATGCCAAAACAATCTCATTACAGACTATTGCAATCTCCCCATAGCACATCCTTCCCATTCCGAGGATTCGACCATGTTGCCACTCGCCTAGGCTACGGAATAGCGCAACTTAAGAGTCTTGTTAGGTGGCCCACACCCTTTTACCGAGTCACGGTTCAACCCCTCGATAGTCCAGTCGTGTCTGTCAACTCGTCCTGTCGCGTCCAGAGTCGAGTCAATCGGTATGTAGGCCTCTCTTTTCAAATTCTCATTTCAAAAACTTGTAAAACATAGCCATTTGAGAAAATCTTTTTCGACAAGGTCAAATTTCAATCCATTTAAACTACAAATTTCTTTTCTACCCTTTTCAATTTTGAAAATCTATCTCCTATCACGTGAGTTGCTTTCAGGACTTCAATTTCAAAATGAAGCAAAAATCATTTTCCCCAGCGCAAGTCAGTCTATAGATGCTAACTGCATTTCTTGTATGCTATCTTACTGTCTGCTATATGTGCTATTTCTGCCTATATATCTAATATTTCAGGTATCACTTATGCTTCCCAAAGGAACATCAAGTTTTTACTTCCACAGTGTGAGTCGGTGTTTCGCCTAAAATGTTACATGTGAATTGCTATGTGTCGGCATTATACAGGTACACCCAGACTCGAGAGGAAGTCTCCTCGCAAAAATTCCCCAGTGGAAAAGCTCAGGCGACATTTTCTACTGAAGAATCGGGATGTGTCTGTAAACAGATACACCCATGGCTTCCAAGGCAAGCTCCCGCGCAACTCCAAGATGGGATGTGTCTGTAAACAGATACACCCATAGCTTCCAAGGCAAGCTCCCGCGCAACTCCAAGGCGGGATGTATCTGTAAACAGATACACCCATAGCTTCCAAGGCAAGCTCCCATGCAACTCCAAGATGGGATGCGTCTGCAAACAGAAGCACCCAAGACTTTTTAGGCAAAGTCCCCACAGAATTATCAGCATCTATCCAGGTATGATCTCTATCTTATGGCTGGCGAGCCCTTTTACGCAAGTCTAATGGACTATAAACGACCCGACCGGAAGTCTGTCAGGTCTAATCCTCGATTGGCCTGGTAGCTACTCTGACTTTTGCCTTGTCCAAGCCTCAGACAGAGTGGGGGCTCTGTAGACACCGACATTTTGACCGCCAGGTGTCTATAGTAGTTCCCGCCAAATACCCGATGATGATCGGACGCAAACGTGCTTTAATGAACTCGGATATGGGCTCAAAATCATGGGCATTTGGTTTAGGCTTTTTACGGAGTACAAATATCACAAAACCAACCTCAAAATCGGGCCCAGTGGGTCATTTTGAGTCAAATAAGACTAATTTGGGTCAAATCCGACACCGGGGGCAAAACCGTCTTTTAGCGACCGAGTCAAAACCCGGTCAAAGATATTTTCGAGACACCCGAATCAGCCGTGACATCTCGTGAGTCCGGTTTGAGCTCAAACACTACAAAAATCAGCCTCAAAAAATATTAAACAATTCCGTTAAGGATAGAATTCGATCTCAAATAGGAATCCTATCCGAACACCCGATCAAACACTCGACCGAGAATCAAATACTCGGCCGAGCAACCTTGCTCCAGCCAGATTTCGTGGCTTCCTCCCCAAGGAACGGAGTTCTCGTGCCTCTCAACTTCTTACGTTTCCTATCCAAACCGGTATTTCTTGTCGTCCAAGCAAGAGTACCTCTTCTAGTATCAATCGAGGACCTCACCTATAAATAGACCTTCACATTCAACACAAAAGACATCAGACATCAGTTATCAGTTATCAATCATCAATTATTCATATCATACAGCAAATTCATAGCATCCAAAAATAGCATCGAAATACCGATAAAATAACCCGACGAATCCGACCCCAAAAAACCGGCCGAACCCGTCACCTCACACGTCCCAAACCGACACCCTAACTCATCCACATCGTCTCGACGCTATCGTGCCTAAGCCACTTTCCGACGAGCCTCATTCCGAGAAAACAAAGCATGTAGGTTGAGGGTGTAAAATCAAACCCGATTCTTCCCTTTTCTCTTCCTTTCTCTCGTCCTTTTTCTTTTCTTTTCGTCAGTCGGTCCGTTTTTTTTAATATGGGTCATTGTCGCATTTTTTTTTATAATAGCGATATTACTAAATTATTTTCATAAAACAAAACATTCTTAAAAATACGATATCGACTCTCTAGTCGAATATCGTATCAAAAGAATAACATCAAAAATGTTGATGCTAGAAAATCGTTATACGGTCTTAAAAACATAATACAACGATTTTCAACGCGGAGGGAGTCAAACATCGTTTTTTTTTTTATTTTACAAAGCGATTTTCAAACTTTTAAACCTTTTCCAAAAATCATTTTGATATCGATTTCATAATCGAATATCGAATACGACGAATATCGAAAATATAAATCGAGTATAAACTAATCCATATTTGTACGCGATTTATTAAAATTAACGACTTTCGAAAATAAACAAACCGGGACAGACACCCGTGCGAGTCGCGCCCCACCCAGGCGACTTGCGCGAGTGCCTTAAAACCGAGACCCTTTTTTTCTTTTTTTGTTTTTCTCTTCACCGTTTTTCTAACACAAAACAGCGGTTTTCTCGGTATATTTTCAGATTTCGACAAATCTTTTTTTTTACCTTGGTCAACACCTGTTAATCCATCACGTGTCACAATCCTTCTTCAAAATCATGCATATTATCGTACTTACATCTTATTTAATTTATAAACCGTTACTAACTTGTTTGCTGGTGTTTGTAGCGATTTATTTTCATCTTTTGTTTTATTAGACTAAAACGAACTTCACACGCTAAAACAACTTTGACGTTATTAGCTTAGATGCATTCAAACGACATAGATCAAACATAATTCACATGTTTAGTCTAAAAATACTCTTTGCATATCATTCAATCGTCGAACTAACGCGCGTACATAAAAATCGAACGATATCTTAGTAAAGGCCGCTAAGTGCGGGCGGGGTTGGGTGTTCTTTGTGAACTTCCCAACACGTACCCTCACCCCTTACTCAGAACCATGGTTTCTGGATGTCCGAATCCATTGGCAACGAGAGTCATTCAATACACGGTATCCGATAATGTCGGTATCGGTATCAAATGCTAAGGGACGAACCCAATAAACTCTGACATCGGAAATGGGCCATATTTTGTACATGGCCCACTACGACATAGAGTGGGTTCGAACGGGCCCGAACTCCCACAAAGTTCGGCTGCGACTCCTACTTCGATTTAAATTTCAACTCGAGATCCATCTTATATGGAGATTCATTCGTCTCCTCAAACCCACGCGTGGCCGCGTCGGGGTGAACCTATGTCATGTCCACAGCAACTAAATCGAAACTCGATGATCAGTAAAACAAATCCAAGAAAAAAATGCATAAGTAGATAGATGACCTTCGGTGAGGTTAGGCGTAGTTGGAGACGTGTGTGTGGATGCAGTTGCTAGATGGTTGTTACAAGCTCTCCGCTCCCTAAACTTTATCATATGTTTGCGTCGTGCAAGCTTCGACCGTCATTCTCGATATGGATCGTTGGCGGTATACATGGCTTCTTGGTATGAATTATAACCTTGTCGTCTATCTGCCATTATAAGTTTACGGTCCAGTCTGGCTTGTTGTGCGGTGAGGTACCTGATAAGGTAGTTTTCCAATTCGTTCGTTGTACAACGTTTGAACGTCAAGTAGATGCAATGTAGCCGTAAAGTAAGTAAAGAATTCTCAATAAATTGGTCAATAGACTATTGCGGTACCGTCTCGAAGTTCTTCCCTATCTCGATCGAAAGCATCTAGTTGGTGCAAATACGTCTGCTCTCAAGTACCACAGAATTGCTGAAGATGATGATCGTGTTCGATGCTTCCCACTTGGACTTCAGATTATTACACAGAGGGGAGTAAGAAACAGGTTGTATCACAAAGTTGTGAAATCAAATTGGAAATTATGAATTACACTTACAAAGGAAAACGAAAGGACACGGAACATTGAGAACCGTTTACACTATTGCGAAATGTGGAGTAGAAGTATTATTCAATTGAAGTACCTGATAATGATTGGGAACCTTCACTTTGAGGGGTGAAAAATGCTGAGGAAAATTCTGACGGGACTCCGGTAGAACAGTTTGTAATGTCTTGAAAGGGCTTCCTAGAATTTTCTGCGTTTGTATCGTTCCAATGAACGTGATTAGTTTTTGTATTAGGGAATGTTTCGAGGATACAATGAACAATGTAGAAAGCAAGGTGAAACAATGACGAAGATTTATACATCTCACCATTACGATGCTTGTTAGCACCGGATATATGACCGCTGGCAGGCATATTTTCGGACATCAAAGACTCCGGGTCGTTGGGTGTACGGTGGGGAGCAGACTTCCTCTTTTGACAAACATTTTTGCATGGAACCAGTTTTTTGGTAATCTTTCCATCGCTGCATATGACTGTTGCAACGGTTAATAGATAAATAAGGTTGCACACTAATTGAATAAGGTTTGGTACAAATGTATGCACACATTTTATAGACAAAATATTTGACACTGCAAGTTGAAGTACAACAGTCACAAACATTTCCCATGATAAGTTATAATTAATTGGATTGTGATATCAAAGCACTATGTTCATTGATTGGAATGTGTTCGGACTTTGTATTAAAAATAGATACACTTTGTAGTAATCCTTAAAGTTAAGGAAAGTTTCACGGAAAAATAAAAGAGGTTGAAATAATCCTGATTACAAATAGATACACTTTGTATTACGTTTTGAGAATATACGATGGCGAAAACAAATGTCGAGCAATAGGTACACAAACTGAAATGCTTATATTGCATTTATCAAATGACGTACGATTTGTTCGGAATTGGGACATTCAAAAATGCGAAATCTGATAAATATAGCACAATAAGAGAAGGTGTCATAGAACAATCGTTTGTTGAGAGCGTCAGTATGTATAATGTAATCTTCTAATGTTAATCAGTCTTTTTTCGTAAACATCATTGCAAAGACATATGTCGTAGTAATTGTGTAATGTAGGAGCCTTGGAATTGGAAGAATGAACTTGTTTTACTTAACAAAATATGAAAAAAGGACTACATCGTTAGCTACACAAATAACGTAAATTACATAAAGTGTTCGCAAATAAAGCGGAAAATATTAGTTGTACGAACTACCCGGTGAAATACACAAATATATAAAAATGAGTACATTGTAGGTTACAGAGCTACTAAATTTAGAGTACTTAGAATATTTGTGAAGAGCGTGCTGACATAGAAACCGGCAGTCAAGAATGGGAGGACGATGATGGTAAGCAAGTAGAAATCTTTATGGCCTGAAATGGGGCACACTGTAAGTAGGTCAGTGCAAAACACATGTACTGGAACATCACTTATGCAAGGAAATACAGAGTGTTACAAAATGGATCTTCCAAACCTCAGAGGGAATTGATTGTTACAGAGAAGACGTTGCATCAAACAAATTGCCCGAACAAAGCAATAACTGTGGCTTACCTGCAAATATTGTCAAGAATGTACATGTGTAGCAGACGCAGCTCCACATGAAGTTCATTATAATAGCATGCAATTCAATTTAATGAGTAAAGATGTCAAGGAAATAGTTCACGACAAATGATGTCGATGAAATTAGTACAAAGTACCAGGCAAAAAAGATCAAACACAACAAAAGTACGTTGTTTTACATGGTTCAAACAACTAAATGAAAAGTTCGGGCTGGTGATTAAAAAAAATGTTCAGATGTTTTCAAAGTAAGACGGTTTAGGTTGAAACAAACTTCCCTTTCTTAACAGCGGACTGTGCATCAAATGTGCCACCAACTGGAGTACATGGGTCGAATTCAAGGAGGTCTTCATTCCTCTTGAGGGGTGTATGCTTCGATGAGTTGGACGCAGTGTCGCAGTCGACGACCTTATTGTTCAAAGGGAATGACGATAATAAGTTTTTATTGTACCTTACATTGAACAACATGGAAACATACTAATCAAACAGCTAACCTACTGAATAATAGATAAATAAGAAAAACCTGGATGGGTGGTTCAGTAACTTATGCCTCCTGAACGCTGACGGATGTGGCTGCTGCAACCTATAACTCTTCTCCAGGGACGTTACGTCTGAAGGTCGTATTGCTTAGAGCAGTCGTCGTTAGCCTGTACTCGTCCCTTTCAATCGGCAGACAAACAAATCAGTTAGTATTAAACTAATATTGGGACCAATCGGAATAGCGATGCGGATAATTTGGAAGAAAATAAAACAAAAATATGAAAGAACAACCTTCAATCCTTCTTCATACTTCATGTGCCACGTGTGTATTTTGTCTACGTCGTCAGATATCCAGGAAACAGTGTAAGAGGTAGATGATTGCTAAACATTGAACTTATCGTCTATATTTATCTTGAATAGGAAGCGAATGTCAATGAATGTTGCTAGCTCGTCAGGCATAGAATGACCTTCTCCGTTCTAGTGGAAGTAACAGCCTTGTGGTTAGGTTCTATGATACAAACATTGAACGTCGAATTGATTCCAATTGTAAGGTAAGCAAAATACCTTCTCCATATTTGCAATCAACTTTCTGGCAGTGTGTTGGAGAAACTTTTCAACTTGATGATCAAATGCGACAAAATGACATTCGATCCCAGAGAAGTCGACCACCGTAAACTTGACCTGAAACTTGTCACAATTACAACGACAATTGCTTATTAAATAGAGATCTGCCTTCCAATTTCTGGGAAGAATACATGTGTTGAAATAGATAGGGGAAACTAACTTAGGGTTGTTCTTCATGAAGCCAGTTTTGCTTCCATCGTAATTCGAATTCTTACAAAACCACCTCCCTTTCTCGTTATTCACTGCCTTTGATCTACAAGACTTGCAGCTGTTGTAGTACCACCTGTAGACACCCACATTTTGACCGCCAGGTGTCTATAGTAGTTCCCGCCAAACACCCGATGATGATAGGACGTAAACGTGCTTTGACAGACTCGGATATGGGCTTGTAATCATGGACATTTGGCTTAGACATTTTAAGGAGTACAAATCTCACAAAACCAACCTCAAATCCAGGCCCAGTGGGTCGTTTCGAGTCAAATAACACTAATTTGGATCGAAACCGTCACCAGGGGTAAAACCGTCTTTTAGCGACCGAGTCAAAACCCGGTCAAAGATTTTCCCGAGACTTGTGGACCGACCGTGATGTCTCACGCGTCCCACTTCTACCCAAATTCCTACAAAAATCAGCCATACAAAAATAATAAACAATTCTGTTTCAAGTAGAATTCGATCTCAAGTAGGAATTCTATCCGGAAACCGATTCAGACATTGACCGAGTGTAAAACACCCGGCCAATACACCCTCAAACCAGCCGGTTTTCCTCTTTCTTCTTGGCCAAGAAAGCGGAATTCTTATTTCCCTCAAACTCCTACTTTTTCCTATCCTAAGCGGTATTCAAACTCTCCTAAACCAGGGTCGGAAACTCCCTATAAATAAGACCTCCCGTCCAACATAAAACAGAGAACAATTACAACAATTTTCCAGCCAACATACACGATTCTCACACACCCATCACACGGTTTACATATAATCCGATAGTTAGCAAATCCCGACACTTTTCCGAAGCCTCGGAGCCTAGACCGCACGTCCAAACCCGGCGTCCCAAACCCACTTAAACCGATACACCTTAACTCATCCTCATCATCTCGACGCTCCTAAGTCTAAGCCACTTCCCGACGAGCCTTATCCCGAGAAAACAAAGCATGTAGGTTGAGGGTGTAAATCAAACCCGACTCTTCTCTTTCCTCTTCCCTTCTTCTCGTTTTTTATGGGTCTTTTCGTCGGTCTTTTTCTATTTTTTCTAATATCGATACTACTAAAAACTATTTTCCTATATCAAATATTCTTAAAATATGATATCGATTCTATATAATCGAATATCGTATCAAAAAGAATTATATTAAGATTTCGACGATTTCATTTTATTTTTTGTTCGTTCAAAATCCTTTTTTACAACTTTTCGTCCAAAATTCTTTTTTCTTATTTTTCGTTCAAAAACAAACTTTTTTCAAAACCTTTTCTAAAGTCATTCCGAATATTCGATATCGATTTCATAATCGAATATCGAATACGACGAATATCGAAAATATAGACCGAGTATAAATTAATTCATGTTTGTACGCGATTTATAAAGTTAACAATTTTCGAACAAAAAATAAAAAATCAGACCCGTACGCGAGTCGCCCCCGGTCCAGGCGACTCGCGCACGAGTCTGATCCGGTTCTATTTTTTTAGTTTTTCGTTCGTTTATTTTTATTATTTTACGAAACGATTTCTAAATTTACATCTTTTCCAAAACTATTCTAAATATTTGATAATCAACTATCGAATATAGCGAATATCGAGAATATTAAGTCGAGTACGAGTTATGCAATATTCGTACGCGATTTAATCAAAATTTTCCAAAAACCGTTGTCGAAATCAGGCCGCCACGCGACCCGCATGAGTCTCGGGCGAGTCGCGCGGCTCACGGCCCAAACACGTCTTTTTCGTTTTTTTTATTTTTTTCTCGAACATCATTTTTTATACAAAACAACGTTTTAAACTATATTTTTCAGATTTCGATTAATATTTATTTTCTCGATTTCATATTTCTTTCATATATTATTATTTCAATCGTTACTAACCCGTTTTCTCGTGAATTATTCTCATATATTCTTTTTATCGTTTTATTAGACTAAAACGGACTCACATGCTAAAATAACTTTGACGTTATTAGTTTAACATGCATTAAACGACTTAGCAACCCATTTTATTTTTCCTCACATGTCTTAGGAAAATAATCTCTGCATATCATTTCATCGTCGAACTAACGCGTGTACACAAAACCGAACGATATCTTAGTAAAGGCCGCTAAGTGCGGGCGGGGTTGGGTGTTCTCGCTGAACTTCCCAACACGTACCCTCACCCCTTACTCAGAACCGTGGTTTCCGGATGTCCGAAACCATTGGCAACGAGAGTCATTCAATATACGATTAACCGCCCAGTCGGCATCGGTATCGATATGATAAGGGACGAACCCAATAAACTCTGACATCGGAAATGGGCCAGGCTTTAAGTATGGCCCACTACGACATAGAGTGGGTTCGAATGGTTCCGAATAAACATAAAATTCGGTGGCGACTCCTACTTCGATTTAAAATTCTATTCGATCCATCTCATATGGAAATTCTATCGCCTCCCCAAAACCCGCGCTTCGCCGCGTCGGGGTGGACCTATGTCATGTCCACAATTTGGCGACTCCGCTGGGGATTAACTGATGTGTCACTTACCATCGGCATCCTCAGGGTGAGACTCGAAAAGAAATCGTTCGATTAGTAATGTACACGTTTTAGTTTAATGGTTCATGCATAACCCCGTTCTATCCCGGGCCGGTTACTTGTGACCGACGTCCCACTATACCACGGTGCATTCCCACTTGGATGCACTAAAGACTTCAATGGCGGAACTCGTTTAGACTTTGCGGCATGTCCTAAGACCAACTCGGCTTAGGGAGTCCGTCTTCAGTACGAGAAAGCCATCGTTGTTGGTATAGACCCTATTAGACCGACCGAGACTTAGACTAAGAGCATACATGGCGTCGTTATACTGATTCTATGACTACATGCTACCTGATCTCCTTTGGTCTTTTCAAAAAACCGTCATTTTTTCAAAAACTTACATCTTTTCAAACCCATTCTTTTTCAAAACCCGGAAAGCTGCCGAATTTAGGACTTATGATTTTGACTCAAAATAGCCTATTTTTAGCCGGTATGCTGTCCAAACCATTTCAAAAAGAAAAGCCCGAAATCTCGGCCCGATAACCTCTTTCTCGGTTTTCAAAAAAAATCGGGTCTTCCAATCCGACTTTGCTCGGTTTTTCAAATTCAAATTCTCTTTTCAAAACCCTCTTCTTCTTAGGACTTCCCGTATTTAGCAGTGTCGGGTCTTGTCATAGGTTGTAAGAGTCTATAGCGTCGAAACTCCGTCGATCTTATATCACGGGTTTCCGCCCCATCCCAGTCCGCCTTACTTGTCAAGGCATGGCCCACCTTCGTAGGACCAACTCCTACAAAGGAAAGCCCGTTTACACACTAGTGTCTAAAGTCTGGGGAATTCTCACATTGATCTTCCTTCGAACAGGACTAGGCCCACTTTGCCGAATCCTAAGGAAGGCCCATCATCCACGCGTCACCCATTTAGAAGTCGGTTTTCGGTCTGTTTCTAGTCTAGTCTTTTCCTTCCTCGGGATGTACTTTTGATTCTAAGATCTGGGTCAGTTACTGATTACGCGGTGCCCTTACAGACTGGTCACCCCACACTCGAGCCATGACGCAAAAAGCCATAGATGAATTGACCGCCTCGTTGGCCCAAATCCAAGACCAATTGAGGAAAATGCGGGAAGACCAGATCGCCATCATTACTCGGGTTAGTGCCGTAGAACAGGGAACCCCCAATGCTTCGATCGAAGATGACGGGCCTTTAGCCACATTGGCCAGTGCAGTCCTCAAACTGCAAGAACAGGTCCATCTGACCACCCAAAGCTCCATCCATACGGAGAATGCTAGGATTTATACCCCATTGACCGATGAACTACCCACAAATCTCAATCTGACGGGTTTGCCAATGTTCGAGGGTACTGAAGACCCGGTCCACCATATCCGGGCTTTCAAGGAGTTCATGGCCCTTAAAGGGGTTAAGTCCAACATGTTCAAGCACCTATTCGCTTCTTCTCTCGAGAAGCACCCAAGAGCCTGGTATTACCGACTCGATCCCAAGAAATACAAAACTTGGGATGACGTGGCAACGGAATTCGCTCGGAATTACGCCGACAATACGGAAATCCAGACCACCATGCGCACCCTGGAAGTAATGGCCCAGGAACCTAAGGAAGGATTCACAAAATACCTTCAACGCTGGAGGGCTGAAAGCGTCAAAATGGTCGATAAGCCCAGTGAAAAGGTGTTGGTTGAAGCCTTCGTCAAGAACCTACTTCCAGCTTACCGGGTCCATCTCCGGTACGCCATCATACCTAGCTTCGCGGTCCTAACTGAAATGGGAACAAGAATCAAGGATGATCTAAGATTGGAAAGCCTCACAAAGGCCTCCACTAAGGGATACCAAGGGGCTAGCTCATCAACAAGCAAGTCCGCTACTACTGCTGCTACTCGTAGCATTTTCGACGAGGTAAATGCACTCGATACCTTGTCCCAGAAAACTACCACTCCCCGGGTGTTCACCGACATAGGCACTACCTATGAAAATGCCCTTCAGAGGCTATCATCAAAAGGCCTGATCACCCCGATAGGCCCAACACCCGACATCCCGGTCGAACGTCGCTCTAAGGCCTACAATCTCCAGGCCTACTGTCACTATCATCGTGGTAAGGGGCACGATACCGAGAAGTGTTGGAAACTGAAACACCTTATCCAGGATCTCATTGAAAGCGGGAAAATTCCTTTGCCCGGGGGTAAACCCAACAACAAGGATAACCCATTGGCCACTCACGCCATCTTTTCAGGAGAAATAGTGGATTGCTCACACCTCATTTCTCCATTTATCTCACAAATAAACGGGATCTGGTGCGATGACGAAGACGATGTCTACCTCACCAAAGGGGAAGTTGTCCCCATCACGCCTGAGGAGATTCAGAAGGTTAAGTCCAAGGCCTTAGCCACTAGTCAAGCCCTCATCATCGCCGAGCCACTCAAAGTGGAGCCCGCTCCGGAAGAACCGACTGCTGAAAAGGTTCTTGTGAAACAGCTAAGTAAGACCGAGTTGACCTCTCTATATGGCAACTCCTAGTTAGCTCTCAGGAACATCGAGAGGCACTCACTAAAGCCCTCGATCAAGTCAAAATCGACTCCATGGCTACTCCGGCTGAAATGGTAGCCACAGTCCTACCTCACCTAAAAGGGAGATCCATAGAAGAAGGCCCACTGATTACCTTCTCCAATGCCGATCTACCACCATTTGGGCCAGCCCACAACATGGCCCTCTACATCACGATTATTTGCCGTGGAAAGTACCTACCCAAGACCCTAATTGACGACGGGTCAGCAGTCAATGTCCTCCCCTTGAGGACCGCCAAAGCCCTCGGCATCACCGAGGCCGACTACATTCCGACGGCTCAAACCATTCAGGCTTTTGATGGAAGCCCAAAATCGGTAGCCGGAGCCACAAAACTCACTATCATAACCGGCCCGATAGAGAAAGAGCTGGAATTTCACGTGATCGACGTGACTTCTTCCTTCAATCTTCTTCTAGGAAGACCTTGGATCCATGCAACCAGGGCTGTGTCCTCCACTTGCATCGGAAAATCAAGCTGCCTTTGCGTGACACCGTCATCACTATAGAAGCCACACCTATGACTGTGGCTAATTGCAACACCGCGGGCCGCACCGATCTATGGGGGTTCGACTTCGTAGGAGCCATCGAAGAAGATCATCTCTTCCGCCCTTACTTCACGGTCCCCCTCGACCGGATGCTTCAGAATCTGGGCTTTCTACCATGGGTTACATCAAGGCCCGATCTCCCTGCAGGAAAAATTCTCGAAATTCGGGACAATGGGAGGACTCAAACAGGCTTGGGCTTCACCCTAACCCCGGAAAACATAGGTCAAGCTAAATCCGGTAAGGTTATCTTTGTCACTCCAGTGTTCGAGACTGTTCAAACTGGCCCATATCGGCCCACAAACATACGTCCTGGGACCTACTTGGCCCAGGACTGCAACTACATACCAGACGACATCTTCGCTCTCATTCAATCTGAAGATGCTAAGAATGCTGAGCCCGCGCTAGGGCTACTTTTTGGAGAAGAACTCGCGGTTCCAACACCAAAGGAGGAGCTAGTCAGCCTCATTCTCCGCAGTCGCACCTTTGATCCGTCTAAACTGATCTCGGAAGTCGGGTCCGGAACTAGAGCTTGGAGGAAAACTGTCAAATGGACTGACAGTCAAGGAAGAACTTACAAGCTCATCACAGGGGAAGGAGAGATGCCAGAATCTGAGTCTGAGTCCGAGTCGGAGTCTGAGTCAGAGTCTAAGATTGAGTCTAGTGAGTCTGGTGCTAGGGTCAATCCTGTAACTCCCCCTCTTCCTTTAGCCATTCCTGGTGCCTCGGGGTCTGTCCCGGGCACTCTACCTATCCCGCCACTGACTAGCGATCAGATGGCAGCTCTTTTCGAGCTCTTTTCTCAATTTATGATCAATAATAACAACCGTTCTGCTTACGACTTGTCTCATTTTCAAAATTTCAAAAATTTTATGTGCAATGACATTGAGAAGCCCGACGAACAGGTATCTTTACCCCCACATCTGATCGAGCAACTAGAGCAAAGGGAATCCCGCAATCCGGTGATCGAAGAAACCGAATCCATCAACGTGGGAACAACCTTAGAACCTCAGATGCTTAAGATAGGGCTATCCTTAGATCCCGAGGAGAAACAACAATTCATAGTTCTCCTTCAAGAATTCAAAGACGTCTTCGCATGGTCCTACAAGGACATGCCGGGGATCGATCGCGAAATAGCCGAGCACCATATACTGATCAAGGAAGGGTTCAAGCCGGTTAAACAAAAACTCCGACGCATGAGACCCGAATGGTCCCTCAAAGTCAAGGAGGAAGTCGACAAACAATTCAAAACTGGGTTTATACGAGTCTCCGAGTATCCAGATTGGGTTGCAAATATAGTACCAGTCCCTAAAAAGGATGGTAAGGTTCGTGTCTGTGTAGACTTTCGGGATCTTAACAAAGCGAGCCCGAAAGACGATTTTCCGTTACCACACATCGATATACTGGTGGACAACACAGCAGATCATGCCCTTCTATCATTTATGGACGGGTATGCGGGATATAATCAGATAAAAATGGCAGAAGAAGATATGGATAAGACCACCTTCATCACACCTTGGGGTACTTATTGCTATACGGTTATGCCATTTGGTCTCATTAATGTCGGGGCCACCTACCAACGAACCGCCACGACTTTATTGCATGACATGATGCATAAGGAAGTGGAAGTCTATGTGGACGACATGATCGTCAAATCTAAAGACAGGGACGGTCACATCACCGCCCTGAGAAAGTTCTTCACCCGACAACGCAAATACAACATGAGGCTAAACCCTCAGAAATGCAGCTTCGGGGTAACATCTGGCAAGTTACTGGGTCATATCGTCAGCCAACGAGGTATAGAAGTCGATCCAGCCAAAATCAAGGCCATCACCGAGATGCAGCCCCCTAAAACTGAAAAAGAGATAAGAGGGTTTCTCGGAAAAGTTCAATACATTAGCAGGTTCATCTCAAAGCTAACCATGGTGTGTGAACCGATCTTCAAGAAGCTGAAAATAGGAGAACGGTTTCTATGGGACGATAAATGTCAAGCAGCCTTCGATAGAATCAAGGAAATTTTGGCCTCACCACCTGTTCTAATGCCACCTCAGCCTGGTTTGCCTTTGTCACTGTACCTAACTAAAACAGAGACAGCCATGGGGGCTATGCTAGCTCAAACGATCAACTCCGAAGAACGGGCTATATACTACATCAGCAAAAAGTTTTTAGAGTACGAGTGTAAGTACACCATGCTCGAAAAGACATGTTTAGCTTTGGTCTGGGCCACTAAAAAGCTCCGACATTACATGCTCAGTCACGAGGTACAAGTATTATCCAGAATGGATCCAATCAAATACCTCTTCGAGAAGCCCATCCTCAACGGCAGGATATCAAGATGGACCCTGATGTTGGCAGAATTCGACCTAAAATTCGTACCACTGAAAGCCATCAAAGGACGAGTAGTAGCTGAATTTCTCGCTGACAGTCCCGTAACCGAGGAAGGACACACCGACACTTGGTCCTTCCCAGACGAAGACATTTTCCACACTGATACCGAAGCATGGGACTTGTACTTCGACGGGGCATCCAATTTCCGAGGATTTGGGGTCGGGATTCTCCTAATCTCGCCAAAAGGAGAACATACCCCAGTATCAATCAAACTAGACTTTGACGTCACTAACAACGCCGCTGAGTATGAAGCATGTATCCACGGGCTACAAGCCGCTGCCGACTTAGGGGTCACGAACCTCCGAGTACACGGTGATTCATCTCTGGTCATTAATCAAGCGCTTCAAAAATGGAAAACTCGAAATGCTAATCTCGTGGCCTACCAGGCGCGAGTACGGGATCTCGAGAAACAATTCCACAGGGTAGAATACATATACCTACCTCGGGAAGAAAATCAATTCGCAGATGCACTCTCAAAGCTGGCATCTTTGCTAAATATTCCCGACCATATGACCAGTATGCCAATTTGTGTCGAAAGACGGTCCGAGCCAGCATATATCCACGACATCGAAGAAGTCGAGATACCCGATCCCGAGCCGTGGTATCAAGTTGTACTGACATACCTAGCAACCGGGGAATATCCACCCGGAGCGGACAACCGAGCCAAAAAGGCCCTACGAAGACTGGCAACCCAGTTCATCCGCACCGACGACGGGCAACTCTACAAAAAGACAGCACAGGGGGCTCTCCTTCGATGTGTCGACAAAACCAACGCCGAAAAAGTTATGGCTGAAGTCCATGATGGCGAATGCGGTCCACACATGAATGCCCAAATGTTAGTCCGAAAAATCATGAGGCTCGGTTACTACTGGAATAGCATGGAAACTGACTGTCAACAATATGTTAGACATTGCCATAATTGTCAAATTTTTGCCAATGTACAACATATGCCACCATCCTTGCTATACACCATGACATCACCATGGCCATTTTCAACATGGGGAATCGACATAATCGGAAAGATAAACCCCTCGGGAACCGGAGGACACTGCTTCATTTTGGTAACAATCGACTATTTCACCAAATGGGTCGAAGCTGAATCCTATCGTATTCTCAACGCTAGCCATGTTGCCAAGTTCATTCAAAATAAGATAATATGCCGGTATGGGATCCCTCATGAATTCATTAGTGACCACGGGATCCATTTTCAAGCCGAAACAGCAGCCTTGCTGACCAAGTACAAAATTCAAAGGCATACATCTTCACCCTACCGACCCCAGACTAATGGAGCGGTAGAAGCAGCTAATAAAACAATTGTCACCATACTCAAAAAGATGGCTGATAATTACCGGGACTGGCCCGAAAAAATACCATTTGCACTTTGGGGATATCGAACCTCGATTCGTACTGCGACCGGGGCAACACCGTATTACCTTACATACGGCATGGAAGCAGTCCAACCCGTTGAGCTAGAAGTGTCATCACTCAGAATCCTACTTGAGAGTCAAGTACCTGAAGCTGATTGGGTTCGAGCACGATATGACTCGCTAGTCCTTTTAGATGAACGACGATCTCGTGCCCTCAATAATATTCAAATCTATCAAAAGAGAATCCAACGGGCTTTCAACAAAAGGGTGAGGCCCAGGAATATCAAAGAAGGAGATTTGGTCCTCAAATCAGTTCGAGCTTTATTGCCAGTGGACCCAAGGGGAAAATTCAAACCTAACTGGGCTGGGCCATATCTGGTAAAGAGGATTCTATCAGGTGGAGCGGTAATGCTAACGGATCTGGACGGGAACGAGTTTGTCAACCCAACTAACCTGGACCAGCTGAAGCGCTATTACCCTTAACCCACCTTTCTCAATGTCATTTGCAAAAGTTTATTAAAAAAACATTTTTTTCAAACTTTTAAAGACAAGTCAAAAGCTAGAATTATTCATTCTACTGTTTCAAGCATCTTGAACCAATAGTCTTGATGTGTTTCGAAATTGCAATTTAATTCAGTCTGAACTACGTTTGGTTTGATTCCATTTATTGTGGATACGTAGGCAGCCCCTCAAAAGGGCACAACCACTGCAATCGAAAAAAACAGGAACGGTTCTTTCTTTATTTATAATAAAATTACAAAAAAAATCAAAAAACCATCACAAAAAAAAAATACTAATACTTAAATAATAAAAACTAGGGCATTTTTCCCTTTCCTTTGCCCTTAGCCTCCTTTTCGGTCCATTGGCGTCGAGGTGGAGGTGAACGCTCCCTAATCACCAAGGGAACCTCCTTAGCCCGGGCTCGTTTCTTCAAACTCGACCCCCCGGTCACCTCTTTGTCACGCGGGCCTAGCCTGTCTCGGACCGCCGGCCTCGGTCCGAGTCTTCCCTCCAGATCATTAGCACCAGTCTCATTAGCCTGAGTCTTAGGTTTTGACTTGGAATTCGACCCCGACTCAACAAAGGTAATGGGAGTCTCCTCGAAGAACCGCCTATTATTTTTGGCCGATTCTCGGCGGGCCAAGTCAAGAGCTTCTTCGGTCTTCAAAGCTTTACGGGCCTCCTGGGATTCTTCAGAAGTCCATTTTCGATAGGATTCAGAAACCCAAGTGGTTTGACAAGGGCGAGGTATAGTCCATATGACACGGGTGAACCACCGCTGAAGCCACGTGTCACACATAGCGTCCGTCAATTGGATCGAAACGCTAATGATTGCCTCAGTCTCAGGGATCTCCTGAAACGAACCAAACTGTCTTAGGATACGGTCCGGATAAATATGGACAGTCCAGTCCAAAGACAAAATCACCAGATAACGGGCCTTATCTCTCCTAGCTAATCCTGTCAACCTCGAAAGGAACCACCAAATGACGTTCCATCTGATCAAAGGCCCACCATGAAATATTAGCTCTTCATCCCAAAATTTTTGAGTTACGGGATGACTTGGTCTTATTCGGCGAGACGTTGAACCAATCTGATTGCTGCGGTATTTGGGTATATTCACCGGGGGCTCCATGATCGACAGACGCTCGAATAACCAGGTCTGCAAAATTTTCGAAAAGTCAAAAACTTTCGAAAAATCAAAAAAAAAAGGATCAAAAAAAAATCAAATTTTTCGAAAAATTCGAAAAATTCGAAAAATTCAAAAATTAAGAATTTTCGTAAAAATTCAAAAATTTCGGCAAAATCGGAAATTTCAAAAAACCGGAAAATTGAAGATTTCGGAAAAATTCCGGAAAATTCGAGATCACCGTAAAAATCAGAAAAATCGGGCAATTATTCGAGGAAAAGGATTAAATACCTGCAAAAGACGAATACCCCCTGTCAATTGCTGATTTGGTTCGAGCCTTCTAGCGTCAAGACCCATAATAATCTCCCCAGTTATCAGCCAAGCTGGGCTGTGACCTGTCTCCATTTGATCAACTATGCTGATTAGCCTGATCTCACCTAAGCATGAATCAGCATCCATTCGACCTTCGAAGGCATATCTATGCAGCATACAAAAGGCAAAGGCCCTACGCCTATGGGTAGAAGTAATTCTTTCACCAACCGGGTTCATAAATTTATCAGCCAAGTCAAATAGGGAAACCAAATTTCCCTTCACCATACGGGCTGTCTCAGCATGCGACAACCCTAGAAAATCCCTCAGCCTCCTCCTTGGATCGGGGTAAAATGGGGGAATAGCAGGACGAGCATTAGGGCACCACCCTCCAATAGCTGCTATCTCCTCAGGAAGAGGACATATTTCTCCTCGAGGAAATGCAAAAACATGAAAGGTAGTATCCCAAAAGGCTAAGCAAGCATCAAGAAAATGCGAATCTACCCTAAGTCGCTGAAGTGGGAATAAAGCCACAATTCCCATTTGAGTTAACTGGACTCTGTCTTCGTCTCGAAAATCCTGGGCCCACGCATAAAGCATCGCGGTCAAATGGTCAATACCCATCGCAAGAACAGTTTCTTTTATTTTATCCTAAAAAGTCTAAGGGATTTTAAGATGAAAGAAAAGATTTGGGTGGGAATATGAAAAATAAGAAGCCAAAGCTCTCTATTTATAATAGAGAATATCCCTCTTCCTAGTCATCACAGGAATAGGATTTTACCACTTCCCCTCCTTCACCTAGGCATACAAGCCTAACCAGAAAGTTCTAGGAATCCGTGTCAAAATCCGATCAGGAATCAAAGTCATCCCAAGCATCCTTATTTCCAAAAAAAAATCAGCTTTCTTCTTTTCAAATTTTTTTCGGAAAATTTTTTTCCCCAACATGAGTCGGTGTTTCGCCTAAGTGTTACATGCAATATGTTATGTGTCGGCATACAGGTACACCCAAGACTCCCAAAAATTCTAAGTTCCCCAGTGGAAAAGCTCATACGAGCTCCCGCGCAATTCTAAGACAGGATATATCTGCAAACAGGTATACCCACAGCTTCCTAGGCAAGCTCCCGCGACATTATCAATATCAACCCAGGTATGATTTCTATTCTGTGGCTGACGAGCCCTTCACGCAGGTCTAATGGACCCTAAACGACCCGATCGGAAGGCTGCCAGGTTTTAATCCTTGATTGACCTGGTAGCTACTTTGACTTTTGCCTTGTCCAAGCCTCAGTCAGAGTGGGGGCTCTGTAGACACCCACATTTTGACCGCCAGGTGTCTATAGTAGTTCCCGCCAAACACCCGATGATGATAGGACGTAAACGTGCTTTGACAGACTCGGATATGGGCTTGTAATCATGGACATTTGGCTTAGACATTTTAAGGAGTACAAATCTTACAAAACCAACCTCAAATCCAGGCCCAGTGGGTCGTTTCGAGTCAAATAACACTAATTTGGATCGAAACCGTCACCAGGGGTAAAACCGTCTTTTAGCGACCGAGTCAAAACCCGGTCAAAGATTTTCCCGAGACTTGTGGACCGACCGTGATGTCTCACGCGTCCCACTTCTACCCAAATTCCTACAAAAATCAGCCATACAAAAATAATAAACAATTCTGTTTAAAGTAGAATTCGATCTCAAGTAGGAATTCTATCCGGAAACCGATTCAGACATTGACCGAGTGTAAAACACCCGGCCAATACACCCTCAAACCAACCGGTTTTCCTCTTTCTTCTTGGCCAAGAAAGCGGAATTCTTATTTCCCTCAAACTCCTACTTTTCCTATCCTAAGCGGTATTCAAACTCTCCTAAACCAGGGTCGGAAACTCCCTATAAATAGGACCTCCCGTCCAACATAAAACAGAGAACAATTACAACAATTTTCCAGCCAACATACACGATTCTCACACACCCATCACACGGTTTACATATAATCCGATAGTTAGCAAATCCCGACACTTTTCCCGAAGCCTCGGAGCCTAGACCGCACGTCCAAACCCGGCGTCCCAAACCCACTTAAACCGATACACCTTAACTCATCCTCATCATCTCGACGCTCCTAAGTCTAAGCCACTTCCCGACGAGCCTTATCCCGAGAAAACAAAGCATGTAGGTTAAGGGTGTAAATCAAACCCGACTCTTCTCTTTCCTCTTCCCTTCTTCTCGTTTTTTATGGGTCTTTTCGTCGGTCTTTTTCTATTTTTTCTAATATCGATACTACTAAAAACTATTTTCCTATATCAAATATTCTTAAAATATGATATCGATTCTATATAATCGAATATCGTATCAAAAAGAATTATATTAAGATTTCGACGATTTCATTTTATTTTTTGTTCGTTCAAAATCCTTTTTTACAACTTTTCGTCCAAAATTCTTTTTTCTTATTTTTCGTTCAAAAACAAACTTTTTTCAAAACCTTTTCTAAAGTCATTCCGAATATTCGATATCGATTTCATAATCGAATATCGAATACGACGAATATCGAAAATATAGACCGAGTATAAATTAATTCATGTTTGTACGCGATTTATAAAGTTAACAATTTTCGAACAAAAAATAAAAAATCAGACCCGTACGCGAGTCGCCCCCGGTCCAGGCGACTCGCGCACGAGTCTGATCCGGTTCTATTTTTTTAGTTTTTCGTTCGTTTATTTTTATTATTTTACGAAACGATTTCTAAATTTACATCTTTTCCAAAACTATTCTAAATATTTGATAATCAACTATCGAATATAGCGAATATCGAGAATATTAAGTCGAGTACGAGTTATGCAATATTCGTACGCGATTTAATCAAAATTTTCCAAAAACCGTTGTCGAAATCAGGCCGCCACGCGACCCGCATGAGTCTCGGGCGAGTCGCGCGGCTCACGGCCCAAACACGTCTTTTTCGTTTTTTTTATTTTTTTCTCGAACATCATTTTTTATACAAAACAACGTTTTAAACTATATTTTTCAGATTTCGATTAATATTTATTTTCTCGATTTCATATTTCTTTCATATATTATTATTTCAATCGTTACTAACCCGTTTTCTCGTGAATTATTCTCATATATTCTTTTTATCGTTTTATTAGACTAAAACGGACTCACATGCTAAAATAACTTTGACGTTATTAGTTTAACATGCATTAAACGACTTAGCAACCCATTTTATTTTTCCTCACATGTCTTAGGAAAATAATCTCTGCATATCATTTCATCGTCGAACTAACGCGTGTACACAAAACCGAACGATATCTTAGTAAAGGCCGCTAAGTGCGGGCGGGGTTGGGTGTTCTCGCTGAACTTCCCAACACGTACCCTCACCCCTTACTCAGAACCGTGGTTTCCGGATGTCCGAAACCATTGGCAACGAGAGTCATTCAATATACGATTAACCGCCCAGTCGGCATCGGTATCGATATGCTAAGGGACGAACCCAATAAACTCTGACATCGGAAATGGGCCAGGCTTTAAGTATGGCCCACTACGACATAGAGTGGGTTCGAATGGTTCCGAATAACCATAAAATTCGGTGGCGACTCCTACTTCGATTTAAAATTCTATTCGATCCATCTCATATGGAAATTCTATCGCCTCCCCAAAACCCGCGCTTCGCCGCGTCGGGGTGGACCTATGTCATGTCCACACCACCCCGCACAAGATTCAATGTCTAATACTAGTGTAGATCCCGTGCGATTGCACGGTGTTTGGTAGATATTGCATTATAATATGTTTTTCGTATAATAATACAACTGTGCGAAGAAGATAATATTTTATAGCAATCATAACACTTTGTTGAATATGTTTGTAGCTCGGGGTCTGTAGTATTAAATATGTTGGAGACAACACAGCACAAACCTGAAATAAAGAAGAGTCCATGTAATACTTCTTATTTAATTTGTCTAACTTTGTTAATTAATAAATGATACCATAAGGTAATGAGAAATATATGAAGTCGTAGCACATTTGAAATGACAGAGTGATGTACATGTACTTATGCATATGTCTTATTAGTCTATCTCGGAAAGAAGCTTGTATCTTGAGATTCTGTGAGAAGTCAAATCATAAGATAAGTTAATGTGTAGTCAATATTTGAAAATATAAATGTTGAAAACGTGTTACATGTAATTTATACCTTCTCATCTAGTAGGATCATTTCAAACCGACTAAATTCATTTGGATTATTCCAAGCCGGTACGGAATACATCCTAATGACTCTTACCCTGATTCTCCACGTCTCCTTGGTGTCATTAATGTCACCGACCATATTGAAACGTCGGAACTGAGAAGCAGTCATTTTTTGGGTATAGTGTAAATAAAATAAAAAGATTAGAAAATTCAAAGACTATTAAGTATACTATAGAAGAGAAGGTAGAATGATGTTTGTATGTGAAATGTGCACGGATTAAATATACGACGAATGAGTTAGGTAAGTTTTAATTATATGGAATATAACTTAATCCATCAATCAACTATATTTGCGCAATTAATAAATCAATCAATCAATTAACAAAAATGAATTTGGTAGTATATCTCATAATAATTATCATCTACGAACTTGGTATTATTTTATCTAATCTAGTTAATTAGTAGCAATATTATTCATTAGATAAGCAATCATAAATCATACATTATCATAAATCCGTATCAATCATTTTACAAAATTGAGTCAAATTATATATTATTATATTATTTTATATCACTTTATTACTATATATATTATATAATCAATATTATGCACCATATATATATGGCATAATTTAGAAGAATATTCTATATTTATGATCATCTACGAATGTGGTAGTATCTCGAATTTATTCTCGAATGTGGTAATATTCTCGAATTATACCTCCTCCAATCTTTATTTATCTTCCTCTTTGAGTAAATTATACCTCACATATATTAAACAAAGGGGAAGATTATTAAAAATCGGAGGGAGTATATGATTATACATGATAGTAGTATACCAATCAAATAATAGTTATATTCTATATTTTATATGAGTATATATGAGTATATATTATACTCCGTATATGATAGTATCAAATTAAAAAAGTCTATCTAAACCAATCACACAAATCCTGTCAGTTATATACAAAATCAAAAGATTGATCGTCTTCTATAATTAAAAGATTGATTTTAAATCAAAAAAGATATACAATTATATCGTGTAGAACTAATTATAATAATATCTTCTAGTATAGACTCAATTAACCAAAATTTCATTTCTAGTATAGACCTCGTGCATGTATGCACGGTGTTTATAGAAATTTATATATTTTTAGTTAATTATTTATACAAAATGGATTTTAATTAACAATCTGATAATTTTTCATTTTTTCTATCTCTGTTTTTGGATATAATAACATAATTTGAAATTGCATAATTAATCAAAATAACGACCTCGACTAATATCATGAAATATGTAGTCCAAAAAATTATTATTACAATCATTTCTCGTTTAAATATTTTTTATTATAATATATGAATAAATTGTGAAATGTATATTCACTTTAAATTTATTTTAAAATAGAGTATATAATTTTCTACTCTTGATGTTTAGATGTACTCACTCCGTCTCGTTCGTTTGTTTGCCTTTAATTAAAATACTACTCACAATAAATATAAAAGACAAACAAATGAATGAAACGGAGAGAGTAGTTATTCTCTATGATCTCAGTATATATCATTTGTTCATAAAAGTTCATAGTTATTGTTCGAGATTCAAGCAACTATATTTCTGCAATTTATTTTCAACGATACACCCATCATTAGTTTTTAAATACGTAACTTGTAAATATTCTTTATATGATATGATTCATAATTGAGTGTGATTCTTTTCATATTTGTTATATTGATTTTATCCAGATTAAGTGCTTAAAATTCATTCGGGAAAAAGTTTTGAGAATTTTTATTCTCTTAGTAGCTAATAAAGGATTACAATATTTAATTACAGTGTTATATCAGTCATGATTATTACAAAAATAAAATGTATTTCCGTTGGTATTCATATAGTGAAGTTTTAAACAAACATATTCTAGTTTGAGGATTGATTAATAAAGAATAATTTGGTTATATTTTGGTTAATTAATACGGAGTAATTTAATACTGTAGAAACGGATTATTTTCTTAATTTTCCTTAATTAAATTATTGGACTGTATAGCTTTAGGATTAATTTAGTGATAATTGAAACATTGAGATATTGTGGTGTAGTGGTAGAGAATAAGTACTACATATCTAAGGTCAAGGGTTCGATTTGCATATAACTCATTTCACTTGCTTTACTAATTTTTTTTAATTTTTTGTAGTGGATAACTTTAGGCAGGGGGATGGTTGTGACGGTGCAGAACGACCCACCGTGTCCATGGTAGTAGTGGTTGTCACGAATGTGTAGAATGTACATATGTAGAAGGTTAATCTAATGTGAAGACATTAGGATTGATAATACATTACTACACCTTTTCATTGCCAACAATCTGTGATATGGAAATAACTTCATCAACCGGAATGTCAAAGCTCTCACCCTCCGTACCTTCATCGAGAATCTGTAATGAATTGCTCGGAGCTTGAGATGAAAGATTGTAGGATCAAAACACTTCGCATTAAAAATCACATTAAAAGTGTACAAAGTATGGCAACAAACAGTAATTTTAGAAGTTTGTATGTATAAAACCTCTCTTGAAAGGCATCCACTTCGGGAATGTTTGGATTAACCTCGAATGTCGTTGCGTTGAAGGTAGTTTGCACAAGCCAAGAATCTGACAAACAGAAATTTACATATTTCACATGGATGACTGATTAGAAAAACAGTCATAGAACAGGGCAATCAAGTCGGCCAAGTGAGATACTTACTGTCAAAGAGTTTCGGCTCTACACATCTAAGAACAACGACTTTGGACTGATGAGGGCTGG
Source organism: Agrostemma githago (assembly GCA_958450325.1). Classification (NCBI taxonomy): domain Eukaryota; kingdom Viridiplantae; phylum Streptophyta; class Magnoliopsida; order Caryophyllales; family Caryophyllaceae; genus Agrostemma; species Agrostemma githago. Next base: position 54,221,170 of record OY288253.1, read on the forward strand.
GTAGAATCTGCAATACCTCAGGTAGATCCACGTCGTGCGGTATCCACAAAGTACAATGCAGAACGTCGCCACTAAGAAGAACGAAAAAAAGAAAAACGAAATTGTGAGACGATTACACTAGTAGTAGCTAGGAAAAAAGAAGTGGTAGACAGCGAGGCATACTCTGTGTCCTCCAACTTTATTTTTCTGCACTTGAAACCATTCTTTGTTTCAGTCATTGGTCCAATCTCGTACACCTTCCCGGCAACATCTGCAGGAGGAAAAAGTGATCACAAACTAATGTACATATCAGTAGATAAGTAAGAATACAACATCTGTAGTACGGATTTCACATAAGAGACCTATGTACTTATTGGCTGCAATTTTGTCATCGTTAATATCTCTAAATTTAACAAAGCGGTAGCAGTTAGATGGTATTGACACATCGTTAGGCAAATGAGTAACTTTAGTGGAGCATTCGACGCTCAATCTGCAGGTATGCATAGTGGCCTTGTCTACGCCTACAATGCGGGCAACAGTCAAACTCCGTATGTTGTACACCTGGCCAATGACAAACTTGTCCTTGAATCTGCTGAGCAACGGCTTCTTATTAGTCGCTTGAACCAAATCATTCTGGAATCACAGACAAAAAAATAATGGAGTAACGAATTACATTCCACAGTAACATGAAGAGTAGACCACCAAAGAAACATATTAGACAAATGATTATAATCACCTTTGCATCGATAAGTACCAACTCGACTGCATCTGTTGTAGTTTTGTTCGTATAGTTCGGCCTGCTCCATCTGTATATCACCCTAACGGTTAATTTCTTCAATCTCACACCCTGAGAAAGGTTAGCAATGGAAACCAAATTCGATTGAGACATAGTTCAAAATGGGAAGAAGATACTGAAAACAGAGTGTTATGGAGACGAAAGAGTGAATGACTGCAGACATCGTAATCAAATAACCAAACATATAAATACAATTAGATGAGATTGAAACACAAAGGAAGGAAGCGAAGAGGCGGATATTGATTGCCTATGCCGTATTTTCGAGATGAATCATGAATAATGACGTAGGGTTTCGATGAAGATTAGCAATTAAGGAGATTGAAGTAATCGGTAATGCATTCTCGAGAAGGATGAATTAACATTTACAACAACCTGCTTCGTGAATTGGTAAACAACATCAATGAGGAAGCGTAATCGGTTGAAGAAGATTAATGGTGGAGAGATTAATTGGTAATGGTAGAGAATAATAATGTCTCGTGAACTGTTACTGCAATTTAATATTTTTTTAAAATTTTCCGAAAGTAGGCTACTGTATCTATTTTCTACACATTGGACACAGATTGATGTCTTGGATCAATGGTTTGCTCACATGGGATAGATCCTGAGGCCGCGGGTTTGATTTTTGCTGCCGAAGTTTTTGGAAGAGATTTTGAGGAAACTTAGGAATTGCTTTGGGTGAACATACACTGGGGAAAGAAATTTGTATCAAAAAAATGGACTTAATTTGAAATGGGGGATCACCATTGTGCCACCTCATGGCACATGGTGTTTGATTTAATATATAAGAGATAAGAATAATCTTGTGTTTTTTTTGCTCTTAAAAAGAGCTCTTAAAATTATAAACTTAAGTAAATTATCTTACATCGGAAAATTGTGATGAAGTGGTGGAATACTATAAACTTAAGTAAATTATCTCACATCGAAAAATTGTGATGAGATGATAAAATTTTATATCTATATTATAAATAAGACTAATCATTCGTTCTTAGATATCAATAAAAATAATTTGAGACTTAAAAAGTCTTTTAATAAGACTATAAGCTTAAGTAAAATAATCTTACATCGAACAATTATAATAAGGTGATGAAACTCTACATTTAAAAAAAACGAGTAATCATGTGTTTTTTTGTGTCTTAAAAAGAGTTCTTAAGACTATAAATTTAAGTAAATTATACCACATCAAATCTTTATGATGAGGGGAAGATTTTCTCTATTATAAATAAGAGTAGTCATTCGTCCTAACTAAAATTATTAATTACCCCACATCGAAAAATTATGATGGGTGATGAACTTTTATATTATAAATAAGAGTAATCATAAAATGTTTTGATTCTTTAAAAAGCTCTTAAGGTTATAAACTTAAGTAAAAATATTAAATATTTTTAGCATAAATATTTATGATAAATTTAAGTAAAAATCCCTAAATAACAATCTTTATTATTGTATCAACAATAGAATGGACATACAATTCTTATATACGGAGTATATAAATATATATCTTTTGAGTCTTATAACAATTCTTAAGGCTATAAATTGAAGTAAAATTATCTCAAATCGAGAAATTATAATAAAGTAATGAAATTCTATTAATATTAATAAAAGTAATCATTCGTCTTTAGATATCAACCAAAAATCTTTTGAGACCGAAAAAGAGTTCTTAAGACTATAAATTGAAGTAGAAAAATTTCACATGGAAAAATTATACTCCCTCTCATTCTCTATAATCTTTCACATTTTCGTTTTATATGATTTGTGGTTCTCATTTTTTGTGACCCTGTATAATTTTCATATCATTTGCTTGAAAAAAATGACGTGATTAAACTATTAACTAATCTTATGTTATGATAATCTTGGAACGACAGAACGCTACTATAGAATAATAAAAAGTTTCATAAAGTTACAAACGCTTAAATAAATTACAATAATTAATTAAATAATTAATGAAATTTGAAATAGTGAACTTAATTAACACAATATTATTTTCATGTACAATCAAATTAGTAACAATCATTAAAATTTACACATTTATCACTAGTTATTTTATTAACCGTGCAATGCACGAGCATCCATCTAGTAAAATTTAAAAGAGAGTAGTTTTTTTTTGAACTCCCAGGCCGGGATTACTGCATTTCATTAACATCAACAGCGACCAAAAGATTAATATGCTCCGGGCAACTATCCTCCCAAACTCGTCTTCCAAAAGACTGAGTATGAAACTGAGCCAACTCATGAACTACACGATTACCCTGACGCGACCCGAACAACCCAGAAATAGACTCGAAATTATGACTTAAGAAACCAATTTTCTTCAATATAATAAGAAAAAGATTACTCCGACCCGTACGACTGTGCCTCAGAATGTCAATGACCGCCTGACAATCACTCTCGACCATCACGTTCTTGTAGCCTCGCTTCCAAGCCTCCGTCAACCCTTCCAAAATAGCCTCCGCCTCGGCGTCACAAAGAGAGTAGTTTGTTAAACAACATTTATTAAAGGAAGTGTTACACAAATTTTCCTTATTTTTACTTATCCTCTTTCAAATGTGACGAGGGAAAGAGGGGAAATGAGAAGGGTAAAGAAGGATACAACGTGTACATGTATTCCGTACTACTCCGTAATCAATTGGGACGTGCTAAATCATATACATAAATTATTACGTTATACACACAAATTTCGTTTCTACCCCTCATTTCATCCCCTTCATCCTTCAATAGGGAGATTTTTTTTTATTTTAAAAAAACTAACATATAAAACTCCACTCACCCACCCACCCTTGCCCCAATCACCCCAACCCACCCCCACGAGCCACTTTACCATGGTCGTCCACCCGCCCTTGCCCCCCGTCCTTGTCGTCGACCACTTCGCCATGGCTCCACCGGTGGCTATTCTCCCTTGTCCCTCTCCCCTAGCCGACCACCTTCTAGTGTCTCTCCCCACCGCCGACCAACCTTTCCTGCCACCATCTCCACCGCCAGCCCTCCGGCAACCCCTCTCATAGCCGACCTTACTCACTGCCGCCCTACAGAAAACCCTAACCTAAATCATCCAAACCCTAATCGTGAAAAAAAAAATCTGATATGAAGCAATAGAAAACAATTTGTTCAATTGTTAACCAGAAATTAGTGAAATAATTAACGAAACGGAAAAATTCGTAGTTCCATATCCGAATTATGATCCATAATTATATTAATTTTCAATGAAATTGGGTAGAGTTTGAGAGAGATTAGAATAGAAAGTCTTTTTTAAGGGAAGGACAATGTTGAAAAAACTAATGTCAAAATGCGTACAACGTAGTAAAAAAGTGGAAAGATGATACACTTATACACGGTGTATAACATTTTCCATACACAACCAATAATAATGCGCCATGTGTCTATTTTACTTTAACCAAAGTTGATTAATGCAAGGGTAGGTTAGTAATTTAATATGTTTTAGTTAATTATTAACCTTAATCTAGTTAAGTTAATTTTAGAAACTTTTGTATTTTGTTTTTATTTTGCATTTTTTGTTTTCTTGAAATAATCAATAATACTGTTAATATATTTTCGATTTATTTAAAATGTAAAATTAATTAATATGAATAAATTTTGTACTTTTTAAAAATCGTGACTATTATTATATATATGTATGTATGTATGAAAGGTAAATATTAAAATAAATAATTAAAATTTTCAAAAATTTTAAAGTAAATTATGATAGTTATTAAACTTTTGGTATATGCTAATCATAATACCTAAGTTTATAATTATTTTATTAACATTAAAAATTAATTTCCTTAAATTAAGTTGGCAATTGTTTATTTAAGTAAGTTTGAAAAAATAATATCTTAACTGATTAAAAATAAATTAATTTCAAAACGATTACTTAAAAGAAGAAAATGCATAATGCTTTAAAAAAATTACAAAATAATAATATTTTAATAATAATATACATGTGTGTGTATATATATATATAAAATTAAATGTTTCGATAATTTTAAAGTAAATTAATGAATATTATTTGATTACAAAATCAATATCTTTGAAAATATTTGGTAAAATTTTTGTTATTCTTTAGGAAATATGTGGAAAATATAAGATATACGGAAATATTTTGTAAATATTTCAATAAATAAAAAACTTTAAAAATTATAATCTTCCTAACAATATAATTATACATATATGAGTTACATGATTTACTTAACATTTATAAAGAAAAATTATGATTTATTTCTTTCCTTGTTTAGTTTGATTTCTTACCTAGTTATATAAAAATATCATCCAAATTTTTTCATTTAATCATCCAAATTTTAAAATATTTCTAATTAAACATTCCCTTCTATTGTTTAATTATTTTTTTATTTCCTTAAGTTTAAATTTCGTTTTTAATTCAATTAATGAAAATATTAATTTTAAATTTCATTTTTTTTAATTTCGTTTTTTTATAATTAATTAATACAATTTAAAACAAGAAAAATGGAAATATTGTTTTGAAAAATGGATGTATAAATAATATTTATTAATTTACGTGAAAGTAAAAAAAAATTGATTAATGATAATTATATTAATAAATTTGTCTTCAAATAAAATTATTTTAATCAAAATAAATTAATTAATTGAATGATGAACACAACAAAAAATCTATATATATTTGCTCAAAATAGTAATAAATAAATAAAAAATGAAAAGTTTCTATAATTAACTTAAGTATAATTTAGTACAATTATAAAAAAAAAGTACGGTATAATTTAGTAATAAATTAACTAAAGGTGTAAAATTACTAACCTAACCCTAAACTAATACTCCCTCCGTCCCAATGAATTGTTTGCCTATTCCATATTGGGGCGTCTTAATGAATTGTTTGCCTTTCTATTTTAGGAATGTTTTTTATATGTAATTTGACTATTCTCATGAATTTTGCTCCACGTGTCCCTTCCTCATTGGATCCCTTACCCTTGATGTCAAAAGTAAAGACAAACAATTTATTGGAACGGAGGGAGTAATTAGGGCAGAGCACGGATCAGATATCCGATCCGAATCAGATTTTCGGATCGGATATCCGATCCGAAAATCCAAAAATTTTAATATCCGATATCCGATCCGAATCACTTCGGATATCCGATTTTTGATATCCGAAAATTTCGGACCGGATATCCGAAATATCCGATATCCGATTTGGTTGAGATTTTTGGTCAAATAAAATTCTAAATGAAGTTCAATTCAACTCGAAAAATCCTAATCTTAATTAATCTAGTATTATACGGAGTATACTATTCTATATTTTAAGGCAATACAAAAATGTCACCAAGGTTTAATGTAAAATGAATTAAATTATAACCTACTTACATTAGAATACACTAACCCGATATAAAAATTCCAAAAAAAAATTCATTGTTCGGATCGGATCGGATATCCGAAAAAATTATTTTGGATATCCGAATCCGATCCGATATCCGAAATTTTCGGATCGGATATCCGATTCGAAATCATTTTTCGGATCGAATATCCGGTTTTTCGGATCGAATACGAATCGGATAGCGGATCGGATTCGGATAGTCGGATAATTTGCTCAGCCCTAGGAGTAATAGCCCTAAGTTAACAAAAAAAATTGACATGTGGTGCAATATGGTTCGTTGGGTATGAAATTCTCATACATCGCGTGTTGCGTAGCTTTTTCAAAAAAAGTGGGTATGATTTATCAGTTCCATTAATTAAGGGGGCGTTTGGTTCATCAAAGGGAAAGAGAATGAAATCAACAAAGGAAAACAGAGGGAAAGGAATGGGATTATCCAAATTTAGGTTGTTGTTTGATTTCAGTGAAAAAGAATGAATTTCACCCAACAATCACTCAAACCTCAACATTAGCGTATGTGCCATCATATTATTTATACTTATGTAAAATAAAAAATTATAAAATAAATAAATTAATATCTAAATTATAAAAATAATAAAAAATAAATTCTGTAGTATTTTTTAATAATAAAATACCTGTAATATAAGGAGTATTATTTTTACACTTTTTCAATTGTAAATACGGTAAAAATATACGGAGTAATAATTACTACAATACGATAAATTTTAAAAAATGCGTTTTTTTTTAATTGATGAATGAAGGCATCAAAAATTATTTTGACCCAATTTCGACTCATATCTGACCTGACCCGAAAGTGTGATGGTGTTCGTAATGGTGGTAGGTGGACCTTGGTGGTGGTGGTCGTAGTGGTGGTGGGTGGACTTTGGTGGCGTTGGTGGCGGTGGTTGGTGATGACTAGGTTGGTGAATGGGGAAAGGGAATTCCATTAGCTTGGGGGTGAGGTAAGAAATTAGAGGAGTTTGGGCGAAAGAGAGGGGAAAAAGAATTATTGAATCGGGTAAACAAACACAAATAAAGGGAATAATGAACTTTGATTCCCTTTCCCTTTCCCTTTTCTGAATATCTCAAACCAAATGATCCCTGAAGACTTGTAAAAGTGTTTTTATATTGATTTTATTTTGGTTCAAGGGTTGGAAGCGGTGATCTTCGCTCGTGATCTGCAGTTGTTTTCCTGATGTTATCATCTTTATCCATTACCTTGCCATCAATTAGGGTTTCCTTCTATACCATCTACGGAGGGAGTATTATTTTACTACCAATATTAACAATTAAAAAATCCCTCCTGTGTGTGTAATTGTGTATCCACATTATCTATCCTGCACTCACATTTAAGCCTCCAGATCCAACAACTCCAAACACTAACACCGGATTTCCACAAAAAACAAACAAACAACATAATTCAATACCAAATAGCCGGATTCGCATTAGGAATTGAGTAAAATTAGGGTTAGGGTTTGCAATCATCGAAATTAGGCCTGGGAAAATTGGGAGAATGTGATGGTATGTATGTCAAATGGAGGAAATTGGTAAGATTAATAATGGAGAAAATGGAAGCTCGAGTGAGGCAGGTTTACCGCCAAACCCACTTGCAGCTACGTATCGACAATGTTACAGTGCCTGTAGAAACACCCTTTTCCGACACCCTTCACTAGTAAGTTGTTATTTCTAGTATTTCATTATGTTTCTTCAATTGCATTGAGTTTTTTATGTTTGAATTTGGTCTGGGATTTGTTTTGTTTGGGATCTGGTTTACTATGCTAATCTTTCAAGATTCAATTCTAAGGTTCTGTTGTACAATAAGGAATTGGAGGGGCAGGATAAAGTTTTTCAGTTTAATTCAGATTGATACATTATATACCAACAAAAGAGGAGGATTGGTGCTATTAGAACACCCGCAATCATGGATTCAGTTGGTTGAAAGCCATTAGAATAACACACATTCTTGGTTGTGACAGAGTTTTCTTATAACGGGTCAAATACAACCCATTTGCATCGGAAAAGACAAGACACTGCAAAGCCATTGTTTTGTGTTTCCTTTACAAATGGGTCGTATTTGACCCGTCACAAAAAAAGTGGCGGATAACTCAGAAGGGAGACTAGCTGTCAGAATAATGCATTTTTAGTTTTTCATTTTCTTTTGTAGAAATTTGAACAATCATTTTGTGTGATATACTGCTCTAGTCTCGTTCTGGAAAGAAGAGTGAGAAATATTTGTTGTTTGTATCTGTATTGTGGAAAGCCTTTCATCTTGGGTGCCGAAAGTATCCTAGAAGTCGATAACAGAATCTAATACTGAGTAGCTAAGATTTCTAGCATTGCATTGAAGATTCCCTATTTCCCTTATGGCATGTTTGGGAACTTGGATTTGGATTTAAATTCCGGATTTGAAATATTTTGAGCGTTTGGATATCTTGGGATTTGGATTTGAAATTTTTACCAAATCTAACCTAGTTCAAATTTGATTTTCTCAAATTCCTAGTATATGGGTAGTCATTTCAATTCCATCACCTGTAGTTTCTTTATTTTTTCGCATAATTTTGTCGCATAATTTTTTTTCTTCATTTTTTTCCCCTTTTTGAACATTTACATTTTTCTAATGAAAACTTTTTAAAAATAAAAATGGGTGAACTTGTCCCGACTTCAGTCGTCCGAAATCCAAATCTAAATCCAAGGGTACCCAAACACCATTTTGGACTTGGATTTAGATTTGAATTGTAGAAATTCAAATACAGGAATTGAATTCTTGATATTCAAATCAATTTCGAGTACCCAAACGCAACCTTAAGGAACTTATTTTGCTCAGATATCTCCAGTGATCGAAGAAGATTTTATTACATTGATTTCTATTCCTTTTTTTGGTCATAAGAACACTTAGGTCTTATCTGGAGCAAGCAGACTAATGGTCTTGGTTATTTTACTTCAATCTGGTACAGAACCTTATTTTCCATATCATGCATCCCCTTTATATCAACTAAATCATTACTAAAGGCCTTCTGAGGCTTTGAAATGATGTCTAATTAGTTTGGATGAGGATTTTGCTTCTTCGTGATGAGTAGTTAAATGACTTGTGTGATGATAATCATTGGTTTTTATTTCATTGACAAAGTAGACTGTTTTTTTCTTGGTTGAAGTTCTACTAATAACAATTTTCTCAGATAAAAACGCTGGATATCCCTATTGAGCACTTAAGCATTGCTGATTCTGAAGTTGAATATCTTCCCTCTGTTCGTTCTGGTGCATGGACTGATATTGGGTATCGATCTTGCATGGAGGATGTGTACGTTTGTCTAGATGATTTCATGGATCAATATGGCCTTGAACATATTAGTGATGGTCCAAATGCCTTTTATGGGGTAATTTGTGCCTTCTTACTTTCTCTTTTCCTATATACTACGTATGTGTTAAACTATCATTTCCTCATCGTACTCGAATTGTCTGGTATTGAGAATTCTCGATATTTTAGCTCTATAAACTGTATTCTTCCCATTCTTTGGTTTCGTATCATATTGACCTGTGTCAAACATTAAGAACAGTAACTTATAAGTCTAACTTACACTTTTAACCCCCACTCCTTCCCCAGGTGTCCGCAACCACCTTATTCCCTCCATGCCACACAATCATTGTAGTCATCGCTTCCTTAATCACCGTTAATGCCCTACTGCTGGTAGCTGCCGCATTCCAACGGTCCTCCCCATCACTTATTCATCTATCATCCACTTAATCTGATAAACTCCGCCTCTAGTATGTGTAATACCTGCCTTGGATAGGCACTAGCTAAAACGTGTCAGTGCGTTTTAGGTGTGTCTTTTAGTTAAAACACACTTGATAAGGCTCATTGGCACACACTTTCTTATCTTTTTCTTCTAAATCTTTAATTATGCCATTTATTTTCCCTATCATTGCTAAATTTTACTCATTCACATGTTAGCCAATCTAAAGTTATTTTTGTGCAAAAATTTCTAACTTGTCCCTCCCATCTAAAGGCTAGTGCCTTCATCTTGTGTTTTGTGCATTTTTGCCTCGGCCCCTCACAACGCCTCTTCAAACTAAGATCCTCCACCACCTTAATTTATTCCCTCCCACGAAACCACCTTAACCCAAATAACAAAAAAGCCCAATTGCTTGCAGAAACGCAGCCTCTGCCCAGCAAAAACCAATTCTCGCCCACGAAACCCCTAAATCAACGTTTTTGTGGGTGGGATTCGAATTTTGGTGGTTAGGGAGATGCTTAGAGTCATCATGGCCGATGATGAATCACCTTAGTGTGGGTTATGAGTGTGGTGAGGATATGGTTTAGGAGTTTTGGTATATAGCGGTGGAGTGATGGTGTATGGGGGATTGGGTGGGAGAAAGGGATGAGTGATGTGTAAGGAGAAAAAGCTAAGGAATATGATCAGGATATGTCAGTCATTTGATTTTGAAAAGTTAGATTTTTCACCATTCGAGGAAATTGTATAAATTCAGTAAGGAAGCCATTTTAGGAATATGTTATGAATCCAAAGGAAGGGAGGGGTAATAGATATCTTAACTTTATAAATTGTAGGTTACTCTCTTCATTCAAGGTATGTTTTCCCGGATTTGATATTTGTTGTCAAATGATTGACGTTGAACATGTATTTTCACAATGTAGTGTAGTTTTCATTTTTAGGAAAATGAAATTAGTTCTTAAGTTAAAATTAACTACCACTGTCTCGACCACAATAGTATTGTCTCAATTCTTTGTAATTCATGGGGTAGAGCATGTAATTCACCACTTACTTTAAAATACTTAAAAAAAAGAATGTGCGACAGTAAAAATGGGAGGGAGCTGGTATCATATTTGCATATTTATGGAGAAATCAATGGTACATAGTGGTATACTGGTATTTACTTTTGAACCGCTTAAACTAGATAATTAGCTTTTGCCTGTGGGATGTGTAATATGTTTGCTTTTGTTATTAAACTTCATCCGTACAGGTGTTTGATGGTCATGGAGGCAAGCATGCTGCTGATTTTGCTTGCTGTCATTTGCCACGACTTATTTTTGAGGATGTAAACTTCCCTAGAGAAATGGAGAGGGTTATCACCTCTGCATTTTTGCAGACAGACAATGCTTTTGCGAAAGCATGCTCATTGGATGCAGGGCTTGCCTCTGGTACGACTGCTTTGACGGCTCTTGTGGTTGGGAGGTTAGTCTTTTTTTGTTGTGCCTAAAGGTCCTGAGAATTTGGTTCTGACTCAAAGATCATGCAGTCATGCACAACCAAGATGTACATTATTTATGACACATCAAGTGGTGGCTGTGTTTACCCTGACTATCTGAAACGTGTCAGACACTTAACCAAGCACCTAGCTTGCTAAGATGAAAATTTTGTGACGCAGTGTTACGGTCAAACAAGTATTTTGACCAATTTTATAGACACTGATACGACATGACATCACACTAAATTGTCGGTGCAAATGGATATAAGTTTCCCAAAAGAAGCAGTAACTCCTATAAATTTATTTAGTTTCATTTCATCTTTTCTCAAGAATACTACTCCGTACTAAGTACTGAGCATTTCTTTTTTTAGTGGGCTCAATAAAATAATGATTATGTGTTTTACTATGAGAAGATGGAAATTTTTGAGTAAATACTATCACTTGCCACGTGCAACTGAAAATACATGTCATCTGATATTTAGTTAACTCTTTTATCTTAATGTTATATCAATGACTCAAAAGATCAAATCCCCCCTCCCTTGATGAAAAAGCCTAATTTGTTTAACATCTTAGAGCTTAGCTGCAACTCTGCAAGACTTCTAATCTATTTTCTCCTTTCTGTCTATTTTCTTTCACCCTTTCTCATGGCTGGTGATAAAATCCAGATGATGTCACTACCATCTTCCTTCTTTAGTCGAAACCTTCTGTGCAGCTTCACGCGTGTCGACTCGCGACATGCCGGATAAATGACCAACTTGTTAGGGATAAGAACTAGATGCATAACAAGCGCTTGTAGTTGTACTTTGTTATATTTGGTCTATCATATAATGATTGAAGTACACAACATATTAATTAAATTACATGAACAAATGCTGCCTCCAGTCTAATCTGGATCCGGTCCAGATCCGCGGATCCAAATTTGTTAGATCCAGATCTAGATCCGCGGGTTCGGATTATCCGCGGATCCACATGTCCACCTTAAAAAAATAGTCCAACAATAAAAAAAGTTTACGACTATATATTTTTTGACTTTTTTTCTTGCCATTTTTCGTTTAAATTTAATTGTTCTATTTTTAACTTCATAATTTCGTTAATTATGAAATTTCATGCAAATAACATATGTTTAGTTTCAATCGTGAAGTCCATAAATATCTAATATTTGTCCTCACTTGTTTTAAGTCTATTTTTTTTTTCAATGAATCTCAACGATGAAAATGTCGGATGTTAAGAAGTTATGTTAAAATTAGGTTTGTTTCACGAATACTTATATAACTAGTATAGACCCGGTGCAATGCACGGTATTTATTTTATATTTATCTTATAGAATATTTCATTTAAGATTTAAAATAAAAAATTTATTATTTTATTTTTACTATTTATCGACTGTATAATTTAGAAATAGGAAAATATTTTTTAAATCGCAAAACTAATCAAAATATTTGAGCAATGTCTTGAAATGCACGGAGTATTAAATAACGTGTAATTAATGAAAATATTTTTTACAATCCCTTTGTTTCATTGAAAATTTCCATTTTTCCTTTTTCGTAAATTTCTTCACTTTCTTTTTTGGTATAACTCTTCGCTCTTACCTAGGTGACCCACCTACTTTACACCTTCTCTACTTTTAAATATTTTATTATCCACCTAAAAAATGTGTCATTTTTTAGGTGGATCCTTTCATTGAAACAGAAGGTATATTTTTTATATACTCGGTTTATATCATCTCATATCTCGAGATACCCACTTCTCTCTTTAACATACCATAAAATACATAAATATTTATAAAAAATTGTATAATAATGTACTTTTTTTAATGGTTAGCACGTCGTGATACGTTCTCTTTGTGTAAAAAAACTATTCAGTTTTTCATTAGAAAATTAAAAATGGACCGTCTCAGGTGTAAGACTTATATTATGTAATTTGTGAAACTTCTTTTATATGGATTTTAATAGTATATTCCGTATTTTGTAGTCTCCCCTACCAAAATAATCATTTTATATGATAATTATAATCCTCACATTTGAATAAATGAGAAGATCTTAGTGGTATCGAGTGAGTATATACTCCTTCTGTCCCGATGAATTGTTTGTCTTTGCTTTTGGCAGAAAGAGGAAAAGGTCTAATGATGAAGTGACATGTGAAGCCAAATTCATGATGAGATCAAATTACACACATATAAAACATTCCTAAAATAGAAAGGCAAAGAATTCATTGAGACGCCCCAATATGGAATAGACACAGAATTCATTGGGACGGGTAGAGTATATATTTGTAAAAGTTAAAGTAAATAGCTCATTTCAAAAATAAATTTTTTAGATAACTGATTTTTTTCTCAAGGTTAATGACATCATATCTTAAAATTTATCTAATTATTTTCATAAAAAGATTTTTTTTTTTGTCAATTTCTTTAACATTAATGAAAATGAATTGTTTGCGAATTTATTAGTGAAATGTTCTTTTACTTCTCAATTTAAATTAGTGTATTTTTGAGGAAAATGTTAGTAACTGTTATTGTCTTAGAGTAGCATATAGAGAATTTTCGGTGAGTTTTACTATGTATCAGGATTTGTAAGAGCAATCGGAATATATATTCCATTTTTATATAGTTACTAAATTTTATATCGATGTTAAGAATATGATTTTCGAATATGATCAGAAAGATATACAATAATAATCATAACTATTTTACATTTTATGTAAAATATTGTACGGGATAGTGCAATCTCCTATTAACAAAAATAATGCAACTATTTGGTTAAAACGGAATACAATATGTTTGTGCTTTTAAAAAAAAAATTGATCATACATTCCATATTAAATATTGTATGTGATATCTTCCATTTAAAACATGTGATTTTCGTAATCAATGTAATCAATCAAATTTGCTTAATTACATACTTTCTGTGGTGTATAGCTTTATGTGTGATGTAGTGATATTTAAATCAGTAAGATGTTAGAGTGTAGTTGGAGAGGAGAAGGGTGACACACATGAGGTAAAGGGTTCGATTCGCACCTAGCTCATTTGGTCTTTTTTTTATATTTTTGTTGTGGATAGCTTTAGGCGGGAAAATATGAGTTGTGTTATTTGGTTAGTGGAAAGGGGGATTATTGTAATTTTTATTTTTAAAAAAATATTATACAAAAACGGATCTGCGGGTCGGATCTAGATCTACTTAGCTAGATCCAGATCCATTTTCAAAGCAGTGGATCCAGATCCACGGGTTCAATTTTTTTTATCTATATCCGATCCATGCGGATCTGGATCGGATCCAGGAGTCCACAGTCCATTGATTTGTACACATCTTTCATTGTAATCTGTCGACAGGATTGCATACATTTCTATTTATGGGTAAACAATTTACCGGATAAATGACCAACTTGTCCAAATTTCAGCAAATGGGGGCTGTTATGTTGAACATCTTGGAAGGGTAAATGTTTAATTTGGTTCATGAATAGTCATTCAAGACCCCCTTTTTTACATCACCTAAAAACTGTGCATAGTTAATGTATAAACTCGTTGGAATGGGGTGTGTATATAATATCTCAAGATGTCAGCTTCATTTTTTAAGGTAATAAAGTTATTCCCAGTACTCTATAATTTCCTGTATCTGGGATTCGGAATCTGTTTTTCTGTTCATAACCGATTCTGAAAGTTGTTGATGTCGTTCATTTCAGGTAAACGGATATCAAACATTTTTTTCCTTGGATTGATCTGATGACATGTTTGTTACAGTACTTCCCCCCCCCCCCCCCCCCCCCCCAACCCTAAGAATAGATATCTGCCTTCTCCGATAATCTTCAGTGATCGCAAGAGATTGCTCCTTGAAAGTTTCGTTTGATCCGTTTAGTTTATACATTCTGTTATTTTGATAGCTAATTAGCCGATCTTTCAAAAATTTACATGTACAATGTTTTCTTACTAAATTAAATGAAGTTTCCTCTTTAAATAATTCTTTGAGGAATTCAGCCAAGTTACCCCAGGCCTGTAAAAAAGCAACATTCGTTTGTGTGCCAGTTGGTAATAAGTTTTCTGCCAATTCCATTCAACTTGGACACTCGTGCGACATTTTGTCCGCTATTTTTGTTTTTATTGAGTGGCCGCATCATATCTGTATTGTGTATGATGTTAACTCTTTTTGTCCTTGTATATGAAGTGAATTATTTATTCCCACATGTCTATTTTCTCCCTCTGACTGATGTTTGTGTCAGCTTCTTGAAGTTTCACAAATTCTCTGGGGAATGCTATTGAGTACTTTATTTCAGCTTTTTGGAGTGTAGAATGAATTTTTGCTTTTGCTTGTGTAAATTTTAGTTAAATGGGTTGTCTTGCAAAAAATATTATGCAACTCTGTGCATCGTTTTCAACTGCCCTCACTTGTAAATTGAGTTTTTCTTGATTCTTCTTCTTCATCAGGTCACTGGTTGTAGCCAATGCTGGTGACTGCCGAGCAGTACTATCTCGGAGGGGGAAAGCAATTGACATGTCACGTGATCACAAACCACAATGCGCCCGAGAGAAGGACCGAATTGAATCTCATGGAGGATCCGTCTATGATGGCTACCTCAATGGACAATTAAATGTCTCTCGTGCTCTAGGCGATTGGCATATGGAAGGAATGAAATGGTCTGATGGTGGGCCATTAACGGCTGAACCCGAGCTCATGAGAACCGAGTTGACTCATGAGGACGAGTTTCTTATCATAGGATGTGACGGTTTGTGGGATGTGTTTAGGAGCCAAAATGCTATAGATTTTGCACGACGTCGCCTTCAAGAGCACAATGATCCTATGATGTGTAGTAAGGATCTTGTTGATGAGGCTCTGAAAAGGGATAGTCGGGATAATTTAGCCGTTGTTGTAGTTTGTTTCCAGGCTTGTCCTCCTCCTAACCTAATTGCCCCAAGGCCTAGGGTTCACCGGAGCATTTCGGCCGAAGGGTTGAGGGAGCTCCAAGGCTTTTTGGACGGGCTGGAAAATTAGCCAAGGCGATGACGATTGTTTCCTTTCTCTTTCAGTTTATTCAGTATCTATTGAGTTAGACGGTTCTAAAAGGAGTGTGATATTTGGGGCGGTAGAACAACTGTACCATATGCGGCGTAAGTTATGTTAAAAGTACGGGGTTTTCCTTTTCTTCTCCCTTGTTAGTTTCTACTCCATCTAGGCATGAGTTTAGTCGCCTTGGCGTAGGATTAATTTTGTAGTCTGTAGTTTTGCTATTGTTGGTGTCACCAGGGACCTCTTGCTGGTGTTGAAGGTGCTTCTAACATGTACTAAAACTTGCCAAGAGACCAAGTGTGGTGGTTTGAAGCTGTTTGTCACTATAGTTGTTGCATCAGCCATGTTTGATTTTTAGCATGTAACAGTTCTATTTTCTCATTAGGAATGACATTGTTGTTTCGGTAATGTTAAAATATGTATGTCTCCAGTTTCATACACATACCAATCTATTCAACCAATTTATCCACCGAAGGTCGACAATTCTATTCTTACCTCCCTTAACCTTTTCTAGCTGTTCGGCCCATCAACATATCTCAGTATGTCACGACCTAAATTCAAACTTTATGCCATCAACTCACAGAAAAATGAAAACCAAGTTATACAAGGCGTATGAATGTATGATTGATGTACTTTCTCTAACTTTCTAAAAAAATTTATCTGATTGGACGTAAACGTGCTTTGATGGACTCGGATATGGCTCGAAATCATGGACATTTGGCTTGGGCTTATTACGGAGTACAAATCTTACAAAACCAACCTCAAATCCAGGCCCAGTGGGTCGTTTCGAGTCAAATGAGACTAATTTGGGTCGATTCCGACACCAGGGGTAAAACCATCTTTTAGCGACCGAGTCAAAACCCGGTCAAAAATATTCTCGAGACACACGAGTCAGCCGTGACACCTCACGTGGCTGATTCGGTCTCAAACACTACAAAAAATCAGCTTCAAAAATATTAAACAAATCCGTTTAAGGATAGAATTCGACCTCAAGTAGGAATTCTATCCGAAAACCGAAACAGTTCACAAACCGAGCTCAAACACTCGGCCAGAACACCCCAGCCAGCCGAGATTCATTGCTTCTTCGCCAAGCAACGAAATTTGCGTTCCGCTCGACTTCCTATATTTTCTATCCTTAGCGGTAGTTCTAGTCCAACTGCTTCTCCTAGCCAAGGTCGGGAATTCTCCTATAAATAGCCCCTTGCAACACACATTGAGCATCTACAATTTTTTCATCAACCTCGACACGCAACACGACACAAAAATCGTGACAAACAGAAAATTTCACAAACTATTCTCACATTCCACCTCGTTATACTAAGCAATTCCCGACGAATCCAACCCGACGAAACCGACCCTCCAACCGGCCGAAACCCGTCCCATCACACGTCCAAAATAACACCTTAACTCATCCCGCATCATCTCGACGCTCCTAAGTTTAAACCACTTCCCGACGAGCCTTATTCCGAGAAAACAAAGCATGTAGGTTGAGGGTGTAAATCAAACCCGACTCTTCTCTTTTCTCCTCTTTCTCGTTTTTTTTCTTCTTTTTCTTCTTTGTGTCGAGTCGTCGGTCCTCGTTTAATATGGGTCGTTTTCGCATATTTTTTTCATTATTTCTAATATCGATATTACAAAAACTATTTTTTATATAACGTTCTTAAAATACGATATCGAATCTCTAATCGAATATCGTATCTAACAAGAACTAAATTAATTAATTCTCGTTGATGCTGATAAAATCATTACATCTTTTTAAACAAAATTCGACGATTTTATACGCGGAGAGAATTAACATCTTTTTCGTTCAATTTTTTTTTTTTTTTTTAACTTTTCGTTCAAAACAAACTTTTTTCAAAACCTTTTCTAAAATCATTCCGACTATTCGATAACGATTTCATAATCGAATATCGAATACGACGAATATCGAAGATATGAATCGGGTATAAATTAATCCATATTTGTACGCGATTTATAAAAATTAACGATTTTCGAAAAAAAAAAAAAACCGAACAGACCGCCACGCGAGTCGCGCGCCTGTCAGGCGACTCGCGCGGTAGCCTGTTTGGCCGAGTCTTTTTTTTTTTCGTTTCCTCGCTTTTCTATTTTTTATTCTTTTTGAGTCTTACATAAAAAGCGACTTTCGCGACATATTTCGATAAATACTTTTTTTTTGACCTCGGTCAACGCGTGCTAATCCATCACGTGTCATAAATCTTTTCAAAAATCATGCGTATTATTTATTTACTTCTTTATTCAATTTATTCATCGTTACTAACTCGTTTGCTCCTTGTTTGTAGCGATTTATTTTTTATCTTTTGTTTTATTAGACTAAAACGAATTCACATGCTAAAATAACTTTGACGTTATTAGTTTAATATGCATTAAACGACTTAGCAACCCATTTATTTATTTTTTCTCACATGTCTTAGGAAAATAATCTTTGCATATCATTCAACCGTCGAATTAACGCGTGTACGTAAAAAACGAACGATATCTTAGTAAAGGCCGCTAAGTGCGGGCGGGGTTGGGTGTTCTCAATGAACTTCCCAACACGTACCCTCACCCCTTACTCAGAACCATGGTTTCCGGATGTCCGAATCCATTGGCTACGAGAGCCATTCAATACACGATATCCGATAATGTCGGTATCGGTATCAAATGCTAAGAGACGAACCCGATAAGCTCTGACATCGGAAATGGGCCATGTTTTAAATATGGCCCACTACGGCATAGAGTGGGTTCGAATGGTTCCGAATAACCACAAAATTCGCTGGCGACTCCTACTTCGATTTAAAATTCAATTCGACCCATCTCATATGGAGATTCATTCGCCTCCCCAAACCCGCGCGTGGCCGCGTCGGGGTGGACCTATGTCATGTCCACAATTTGGCGACTCCGCTGGGGATTAACTGATGTGTCACTTACCATCGGCATCCTCAGGGTGAAACTCGAAAAGAAATCGTTCGATTAGTAATGTACACGTTTTAGTTCAATGGTTCATGCATAACCCCATTTTTTCCCGGGCCGGTTACTTGTGACCGACGTCCCACTATACCACGGTGCATTCCTACATGGGTGCACTAAAGACTTCGATGGCGGAACTCGCATGGGTTTTACGGCAGGTTCTAAGACCAACTCGGCTTAGGAAGTCCGTCCTGATTTGCGAGAATGCGATCGTTGTTGGTATAGACCCTATTCGACCGACCGAGACTTAGACTTAGAGCATACATGGCGTCGTTATACTGTTTCTATGACTACGTGCTACCTGATTTACAAGTCGTCTTTCAAAAACCGTCATTTTCAAAAACCCGCATATTTTCAAACCCATCTATTTTTCAAAATCCGGAAAGCTACCAAATTTAGGACTTATGATTTTGACTCAAAATAGCCTATTTTTAGCCGGTATGCTGTCCAAACTTTCCAAAAAAAATTCAAAATCTCGGCCCGGTAACCTTTTTTTTCGATTTTTCAAAAAAATTGGGCCTTCCAATCCGACCTTGCTCGGTTTTCAAATCCAAATTCTCTTTTCAAAACTTTCTTCTTCTTAGGACTTTCTGTATTTAGCAGTGTCGGGTCTTGTCATAAGTTGTTAGAATCTATAGCGTCGAAACTCCGTCGATCTTACATCACGAGTTTCTACCCCATCCCAAGTCCGCCTTATTTGTCAAGGCACGGTCCACCTACGTAGGACAAACTCCTACAAAGGGAAGCCCATTTACACAATCGAGTCCAAAGTATGGGGATTTCACACATGGATCTTTCTTCGAACGGGACTAGGCCCACTTTGCCAAAACCCAGGGAGAGTCCACCATCCACGAGTCACCCGTCTAGGAGTCGGTCTTCAGTCCCACTCGGGGGCTACCCTTTAGCGGGGCGATCAACCGCGTTTGCTCTAAGGATCAGGTCTTACACGTGTCTCACGTACCCCACTTTTGAGTCACTTAGATGTCACACCATCTGAGTCCTATCCGAGTCCTTGGGGGCTATTCTCCGATGGAGCGATTAATCACAGTCACTCCGAGAATCATACCCTACACATTTGTCTTAGGAGAGTCTAACCCAAGTCAAACTGGAGTCGTCTCTCCTCCCACGCTATTTCCTATGCCTTGGTGTATTCGAGTTCCGAAGCAACGACTTTCTTGATTACGCGGTATTCTTACAGACAGGCCGCCCTTCACCCGAACCATGACGCAACAAGCCATAGACGAGCTGACCGCTTCACTGGCTAAGATGGAGGCCCAACTGACAGCCATCAGTACCGACCAAACCACTATTGCTACCCGTTTGAGTGCCGTGGAGCAAAGGACTCTTAAGGTCAGGAATGAAACCGCTGGGCCCATAGCTGATTTGGTCAGCGCCGTTCGCAAGCTACAAGAACAGGTCCATTTGTCAACGAATAACTCGATCCATACGGAGAATGCTCGTGCTTATTCGCCTCTAACCGATGAGTTGCCCGCTAATCTCAACTTAACAGGCCTACCAATGTTTGATGGGACTGAAGACCCGATGCTCCACATCCGGGCTTTCAAAGAATTCATGGCTGTTAAGGGAGTTAAGTCATCCATGTTCAAGCATCTCTTTGCTTCTTCCCTTGAGAAGCATCCAAAAGCCTGGTATTACAGGCTCGATTCCAAAAAGTACAAGACTTGGGACGACGTCGCAACAGAGTTCGCTCGGAATTATGCAGATAATACCGAGATCCAGACCACAATGCGCACCCTGGAGGTCATGGCCCAAGAGCCCATAGAAGGTTTCACCAAGTACCTTCAAAGGTGGAGGGCCGAAAGTGTGAAGTTGGTAGACAAGCCCAACGAGAAGACACTAGTGGAGGCGTTCATCAACAACCTCCTACCTCCCTACCGCGTCCATCTTAGATATGCCGGCATTTCAAACTTTGCGGTGCTTACCGAAATGGGCATTAGGATTGAAGACGATCTTCGACATAATGAAGATCTGGGTGAAGCTTCTACCGAAGGCCATACTGGACATCCACTTGAGTCCTTAGAAGCCGAAGACTACTGACAACCTCATCCAAGAGTCTAGGTTTGGTTTAAGTCTGAGTCTGAGTCTGAGTCTAGGATATTCTACTCCTTTCAATTTCAAAATCAGAGTCAGAGTCATTTGTATTCTGTCCTCTTTTCAAAAAATTCAATAAAATCAGCTTTCAATATTCTATCTCCACTATATGCTTTCCTTATATGTTTCCGAGAACATGATGAGCACCATCGTACACTGTGAGCACATGCACGTGACTATTATAGGCACATCTATAATGACTGCAGGAAACCGAGCCCGTGTTTTCCTTTTACCTATTCCATGTCTGGTATAGAAAGCCACATAACTACTCGTAGCAGGAGCATATCGAATCCTATGACAAATCTGGGTAGTCTTCTAGTTTGGGTTCAAGACGGGAGGCAAGCCCACTTCCCACAATAAACACCCATCCAATAAGACTAGCCAGTCCCTACCTTAGGTGTTAGTCTAACCGACAAAAAAAGTTGGACAAAAAAAATCAAAAGTCCAAGAGAAAAAAAAAGCAAAAGGCCAAAACAAAAAAGCTGGCCATGATCAAAAAAGAATTATCAACATCTCTCGACCAGACACGGTCAACTCAAATGAAGAATCCCATGACCGGGGCTAAGAGGTCAACCTAAAGAATTAAAAAACCCATGACCGTGAAACGGTCAATTCAAAAATTATCAATACCCATACCATCCAATAGGGGAGAGACAGTCAAGCTGGTCAGCTAACACCACATCTAGCTTTCCCACGTTACAACCCTCAAGACCTTCTCGAGACCTAGGCTAGAGACAGCCCAGAATTTTGAGGATTCAAGCTCCATAGGATACACCCTAACCTTTAGGGCCAGACACGGAAACCAGATCCCGCATTATCAACCTGCCAGATCGAAGTCCGAGTCATTTTTACTCGACTTCCCCCTTTCCTACCACATTACAATACCTTACCCTCGAAGCCTTAGCTCCACAAAATCGAGCTCCAGATTTCGAAACATCAAGGCCACTTGCGACCTAGCTCCACATTTCCAAAAACATCTAAGCCAGTTACCATCCCCAAACACGGGAATTCAACTTGCAGTCAGCATAGAACATGCCCAAATAGTTCACACCACCTCTGGGGGCTACCCCGGAGAACGTTCACAGTCATAGGATCAACATCCTAACTATTCTAGCCCTTTGATCTAGACATCACTGGGAATGCACCTAGCCTACACCATCGCTGTGGTTAGTTACACATAAAGCCCTAGTAAACTAGGCACCATTATATATCTTTCAATCCACTGAACTACGGCTTGGTTTGATTTCCCTACACGTGAATACGTAGGCAGCCTTTCAACAAGGGCACAACCACCCACATTGACACAAATTCGAAAAAGCATCATCATTCCGGTCACGACACTGTCATGTTCTCAGCAGCTAGCTTTGTCATCCTGGGGGCTTCTCCTAGGCAGAAGTTCTCCATCCACTCACAAAATCCAGATAAATTCAAAGAATAAAGATCTAGCCTCCTTTCTATAGTGTGTCCTAGTACTCGGCTCAGTTGAAGACGAGAATTGGTTAGGGACTCGAAGCAATACCCACTTTGGGAATGTACCCCTAAATCAAAAGAATATCCAAAAGAACACCAGTCTACGGCATTGCTACCACAAAGCCCTGTCGTACGGAAACAGTCCCATTCCAAGGATTCGACCGTGTTGCCACTCGCCTAGGCTACGGAATAACGCAACTTAAGAGTCTTGTCATATTAGGTGGCCCATCCCCTACCGAGTCACGGTCCAACCCTTAGAGAGTCCAGTCGTGTCTGTCAACTCGTCTTGTCGCGTCCAGAGTCTAGTCGGTCGGTATATCTCTCTCTTCGAATTCTCATTTTAAAATTCGCAAAACTTAGCCATTTGAGAAAATCCCTTTCCTAGTCACCACGGGAATAGGAATTTTTATCACACTTCATCTAGGCATACATGCCTAAGCAGAGACTTTAGGAGTCCGTGTCAGAATCGGATTAGGAATCAAGTCATCTCAAGCATTCTAATTTCCAAAAAAAAAAATCATTTTCTTTCCAAAAAATCAATCAAAAATCATTTCTTCCCCAACATGAGTCGGTGTTTCACCTAAATGTTACATACAAATTGTGTCAGCATACAGGTACACCCAAGACTCTCGAGAAATTATAAGAAAAGTTCCCCAGTGGAAAGCTCAGGCGACATTTTCTACTGAAGAATCAGGATGTATCTGTAAACAGATATACTCATAGCTTCCAAGGCAAGCTCCCGCGCAATTCTAAGACAGGATGTACCTGTAAACAGGTATACCCATAGCTTCCAAGGCAAGCTCCCACGACATTATCAACATCAACCCAGGTATGATTTCTATCTTATGGCTGGCGAGCCCTTCACGCAGGTCTAATGGACCATAAACGACCCGATCGGAAGTCTGCCAGGTTTTAATCCTTGATTGACCTGGTAGCTACTCTGACTTTTGCCTTGTCCAAGCCTCAGTCAGACTTGGGGCTCTGTAGACACCCACATTTTGACCGCCAGGTGTCTATAATAGTTCCCGCCAAACACCCGATGATGATTCGACGTAAACGTGCTTTGATGGACTCGGATATGGGCTCGAAATCATGGACATTTGTCTTGGGCTTATTACGGAGTACAAATCTTACAAAACCAACCTCAAATCCAGGCCCAGTGGGTCGTTTCGAGTCAAATGAGACTAATTTGGGTCGATTCCGACACCAGGGGTAAAACCGTCTTTTAGCGATCGAGTCAAAACCCGGTCAAAAATATTCTCGAGACACACGATTCAGCCGTGACACCTCACGTGGCTGATTCGGTCTCAAACACTACAAAAAATCAGCTTCAAAAATATTAAACAAATTCGTTTAAGGATAGAATTCGACCTCAAGTAGGAATTCTATCCGAAAACCGAAACAGTTCACAAACCGAGCTCAAACACTCGGCTAGAATACCCCAGCCAGCCGAGATTCATTGCTTCTTCGCCAAGCAACGGAATTTGCGTTCCGCTCGACTTCCTATATTTCCTTTCCTTAGCGGTAGTTCTAGTCCAACTACTTCTCCTTGCCAAGGTCGGGAATTCTCCTATAAATAGCCCCTTGCAACACACATTGAACATCTACAATTTTTTCATCAACCTCGACACACAACACGACACAAAAATCGTGACACACAGAAAATTTCACAAACTATTCTCACATTCCACCTCGTTATACTAAGCAATTCCCGACGAATCCAACCCGACGAAACCGACCCTCCAACCGGCCGAAACCCGTCCCATCACACGTCCAAAATAACACCTTAACTCATCCCGCATCATCTCGACGCTCCTAAGTTTAAACCACTTCCCGACGAGCCTTATTCTGAGAAAACAAAGCATGTAGGTTGAGGGTGTAAATCAAACCCGACTCTTCTCTTTTCTCTCCCTCTTTCTCGTTTTTTTTTTCTTCTTTTTCTTTTTTGTGTCGAGTCGTCGGTCCTCGTTTAATATGGGTTGTTTTCGCATATTTTTTTCATTATTTCTAATATCGATATTACAAAAACTATTTTTTATATAACGTTCTTAAATACGATATCGATTCTCTAATCGAATATCGTATCTAACAAGAACTAAATTAATTAATTCTCGTTGATGCTGATAAAATCATTACATCTTTTTAAACAAAATTCGACGATTTTATACGCGGAGGGAATTAACATCTTTTTCGTTCAAAATTCTTTTTTTTTTTTTTTTTTTAAACTTTTCGTTCAAAACAAACTTTTTTCAAAACCTTTTCTAAAATCATTCCGACTATTCGATATCGATTTCATAATCGAATATCGAATACGACGAATATCGAAGATATGAATCGGGTATAAATTATTCCATATTTGTACGCGATTTATAAAAATTAACGATTTTCGACAAAATAAAAAAAAACCGAACAGACCGCCACGCGAGTCGCGCGCCTGTCAGGCGACTCGCGCAGTGGCCTGTTTGGCCGAGTCTTTTTTTTTTTCGTTTCCTCGCTTTTCTATTTTTTATTCTTTTTGAGTCTTACATAAAAAGCGACTTTCGCGACATATTTCGATAAATACTTTTTTTTGACCTCGGTCAACGCGTGCTAATCCATCACGTGTCATAAATCTTTTCAAAAATCATGCGTATTATTTATTTACTTCTTTATTCAATTTATTCATCGTTACTAACTCGTTTGCTCCTTGTTTGTAGCGATTTATTTTTTATCGTTTGTTTGATTAGACTAAAACGAATTCACATGCTAAAATAACTTTGACGTTATTAGTTTAATATGCATTAAACGACTTAGCAACCCATTTATTTATTTTTTCTCACATGTCTTAGGAAAATAATCTTTGCATATCATTCAACCGTCGAATTAACGCGTGTACGTAAAAAACGAACGATATCTTAGTAAAGGCCGCTAAGTGCGGGCGGGGTTGGGTGTTCTCAATGAACTTCCCAACACGTACCCTCACCCCTTACTTAGAACCATGGTTTCCGGATGTCCGAATCCATTGGCAACGAGAGTCATTCAATACACGATTTCCGATAATGTCGGTATCGGTATCAAATTCTAAGGGACGAACCCGATAAGCTCTGACATCGGAAATGGTCCATGTTTTAAATATGGCCCACTACGGCATAGAGTGGGTTCGAATGGTTCCGAATAACCACAAAATTCGCTGGCGACTCCTACTTCGATTTAAAATTCAATTCGACTCATCTCATATGGAGATTCATTTGCCTCCCCAAACCCGCGCGTGGCCGCGTCGGGGTGGACCTATGTCATGTCCACGGAATGAAATCTTAAAAAGTTGTGAGGAAGTATAAGCATTTGACAATAGATGTCACTCGATATAACATCAGTTGCAAAATCCATGTCTATTGGTCAAAACAACTATGTCTATTTGATGTTTTGTAGTAGTGCATGATCGGATCTAGATCCGTTGGTCGTACCTAAATGGGTCGGGTAGGGGTTCTACCAAAAAAATTCAGGTGTTTTTGTGATCAAATGGGTTGGGTATGAATCCCAGAAAAAAAATTTGGGTTGGGGTCTGATCGGACATGACTAGGGATGCCAACGGGTCCAGGACCCGGCGGGTCGGACCCATATGGGTCGGGTCTGGGTCTCATTTTTTCAGACCCGGCGGATCCGGGTCGGGTCTGGATCTTATTTTTGAAAACCGGGTTTGGGTCCGGGTCTGAAATACTGGACCCGGACCCGACCCCTGGACCCGACACTTTAATTTAAAAAAAAAAAACAAACAAAAATCTCCCAACATACATACGCAAAACTGCTAGCAAAACAACTAAATTACTAAAATAACTCACTCTCTCACTTCTTTCCTCACCATTTCAATGTTCATTCAAGGTTTCCTAAGACCGTTATGAATGATGTTGTAAGAGTGTTTAATTTCTTAGTACAATATATGTCGTAGATAATTTTGTACGTGATAAAAAATACCGGCAAAATTTAAAATTTGAAAGAAATGAGGAATGTAGGACAAAATAAAATAAAATAGTGAGACCCGCGGGTAGACCCGGACCCGAACCGGACCCGGCGGGTCTGGATCCGGGTCTTAAAATTTTGGACCTTGCCGGGTCCGGGTCGGGTCCGGGTCTAGGGTAATTTTGACGGGTCCGGGTCCGGATCTTAGTGGACCCGGTCCAGATCCGGTCCATTGCCATCTCTAGACATGACCCATAAAACTAAAACCTGTCATTTTGTTTATTTATTTTAAAAAAAATGTTTTTTAACCTAACAGGACATTGAAACACATGCTTAGTAATATTTCATACCTCTGACCTCTGACCTCTTCTCATGTATTCTTGTAATTCATTATCTAATTAACATCTTAACGTGTGCCCAGTGGACACACGTTAGGAAAATCGTTCTTGTTTTAATCCCTAAGATAGCCTTTCTTTTATCTCCTACTATAGTTCTATTGAATTGTAAATTATTGACTAAAGTTTTACTCTGTAATATTCATGTTTGCAAGCAATAATGAAAGTAATAAAATATTCGACAATTTTTTTTTTTTTAAATTAGTCAATCAGAATACTATACTAAGATGCCAATTTAGAAAGAGATAATGTTGACTGCATATATCCTCATCTTTGTATAATTTCCGTTATTAGCAATATTTTGTAATCAAGTTATTCTAGTACCATATCATGTATATACTGTATCCGTAGTTAGATGATTTTCATATCAGATCTGTATCTTTGTTATCAGTATTTCTAGTTAGCTTGTAATCATGTTCAGAAATGCAATAAAAAACAATCAACTTCATTCATATTTTACATGGTATCAGAGCTCTCAGATCCATACCACATTCACACAGCAACAATGACAACCGACAATCAACTCGCCAATCCTTATCAACCCGAAATCCCTTTCTTAGGGGTGTTTGGTTGACACTTTTGGACTGGAATGAAATGTATTCCATGTTTGTTTCATCAATTTTGGAATGGATTTAGAAACCCAAGGGGTTCTAATTGCTCTCTAACCCTTTGGAATCACAATCCATACTATATGCCCATGATTTCAACTCCATCCCTCCCAATGTATATTTCCACTCCATCCCAAGATCAAACCAAGCGGTATTTAAGAAGCATTGGGTTATAACTCCATACCTCCCTGGTTTTAGAATCCGATTCATTCTATTCCTATTGTTTGAACCAAACGACCCCTCAATTGTTAACCTATCCATGATCGACAAACTTAAACCAGTCGAATTCATGCAATGGCAAGAGAAAATCGAAGTTATGCTTTCCGGCTATGATTTTCTTAAGTTTGTTGATGGCTCACATCCGTGCCCAACGGATACAATACTTGACCCCAAACACAAAGATAAGGAGACTTTTCCGAATAAAATACCAAACCCCGCCAATTTAACTTGGAAACAACAAGACCAATTCGCCAAAGCGGATCTCCTCAACACCCTCAGCGTCGACTCCCACGCCCTTGTCACCCCTCTTTCCACCTCACAAGCCATCTGGACCACACTGTGCAAAACCTACGCAAATCCATCTCGCGGTCACATTCTCCAAATAAATGATCACCTTGACTCCATAATCAAAACCCTCACATCATCACCGAGTACATGTAATCTATAAAAACATGTACCGACAAACTTGTCGTCCTCGGGAAAGCTATGGATACCGAGGACATCACGACCAAAATCATAAAGGGTCTTGATTACAAGATCTACAAACCCACCATTGAGACCGTTAATGCTCGTGATGAACCCATTTCTTTTGACAACCTCCACAAAAAGGAAATTAATTTACTGTACCGTTAATAAACCCACCGAACCTAATTTCTTCTTGGCCAACGCTCACATGGCCAACTACCAACCCCGTGACCTCTCTTACAACAACTCATCTCACCATGCACGGTCCCACCAAAACCATGACCTCGACACTACCCAACACGCCCCGTTCAAGGGTCATTGCCAATATTGGAACTATGTCAGTCACATTGTTCGTTCCTAAGCGTCGTAAATTTGCTCAAGATTTTTTCGACGTCACTTTCACTACTTTACCTTCCACTCGGCCCGGACCCACCCACACCCCACGGTTAACCCGACTCACCCCCAAGTCAATCTCGCCACCACTCACCAACCTACCACCTCTCAACCATGGTTGATCGACATCGGTGCTACCCACCATGTCACTAATGATCTCTCTAACCTTACTCTCCATGCCTCTTAAGATGGGAGTGATTAACTTGTTATTGGTGATGGCTCGACTTTACCCATCACCCACGTAGGTTCATTCGTTCCATCTTCCACCTCTTCTAACTCTAAACTCATTTTTTCCAACGTTTTATGTGTTCCATCCATTTCTCGAAACGTTTTATCGGTTTTCCAATTTTGTCACGATAATAATCTTCTTTTTGGATTTAATGACTCTTCTTTTTGCCTTAGGATTCCAAAACGAGTATCATAGTCTTGCACGGATAAGCTTTAAGAGGCGCCTATGATTGACAACCAACCAACCCGTCCGCCTACATCAACACCGTCTCCACTAGTCCGGATTGGCACCTTCGTCTCGGACACCTCTCCACCAAAATATTTAATTTTATACGTACCAATTTTAAATTATCACATAATAATTTAGTAAGTCAAACTTGCAACTCATGTAATATACACAAGAGTCACGAACTTGAATTTGCTACATCAACGCTTGCTACTTCGTCCCCGCTTGAATTAATTTTTACGGATGTTTGGTCATCCCCGATTCCTTCATACGTCTCCTCTAAGCATTACATTGTTTTTGTTGATCATTTCACTAAATATACATGACTTTATCCCATCAAATGCAAATCCGACTCCACCTCGATTTTTAATAGATTTAAACTTCTCGTTGAAAAACAATTTAACAAACCTATCCTCCAAATCTATTCCGACAATGGTGGAAAATATTTAAAAATGGCTCACACCCTGATCAACAATGGAATAGGACATCTCACCACTCCTCCACACACCCCGGAACTAAACGGGTGTATGCCGAACGCCGCCACTGTCGCATAGTTGAAACCGGTCTTGCACTCCTCACCCATGTCTGTCTACCCACTCACTTTTGGCCACATGCCTTCTCCACCGCGACTTACTTAATAAATTGTCTACCCACACCCAACTTGCATAAACGGTCCCCGTTTCTCACACGTTTTGGACATGACCCAAATTACACCAAATTCCAGAGCTTCGGACGCTTATGCTATCCTTGGCTCTAACCTTACACCTCACATAAACTTCAACCACGGTCCACCCCATGCATTTTTGTGGGCTACTTCCCGACTCAAAGCGCGTACTATTTCTTTGACCCCACCACATACAAAACCTATGTCTCTCGACATGCTCGTTTTTTTAAGTCATACTTCCCGTTCTCGGACCTCTATTCTCAGACCACTCCCTACACCACACCCACAAACCCAGTCACATGGTTCTACCATACCTTACCACCACCACCACCCCTACCGCCTCACCACCCACCACCGCCACCCACCACCGCCACCCACACCTCGCCACCCAACCGTCCATCGCCGGACCACCCTCACCGTTCCCTACTGCCCTCCTCACTGCTCTCCTTCATCCATGCCACCTCCGACCCTACCACATCCGCTGCACCCCTCCGCCCTAACACCACCTCACCTCACCTCTACTGCGCCGCCCTCCACCACCCTTCGGTGATCCCCTTCGCTCCCCCTATCACCACTCCCTGACTCCCCTCGTTCTCGCTCACCTGCTACCCCCGTCACCACCCACCGATACCACCGCCCACCTCCCACTAATCCACCATCCACTGCTGCTCCGCCCGAACAACCCAGTCGCCCAGTTACGCTTCTCTAATAACATCAGAAAACTCAACCCTAAGTATTCAAATATGGCCATCCTTACTCCTCTATCCCAACTACCCAACACCACTAAACAAGCTCTTGTCGTTCCTCATTGACGGGACGCTATGTTAGGCGAGTATGAAGCTCTATGCAAAAATAATACTTGGACTCTCGTCCCTCGTAAATCTAATTTTAACGTCATTAATTGCAAATGGTTTTTTCGAATAAAATACAAACCCGACAACACAATTGAACGTTACAAGGCCTGACTTGTCGCGAAAGTATTTTTACAACGACCCAGTGTCGACTATTCCGACACATTAAGCCTGGTTGTAAAACCAATCATAGTCCGGTTACTTTTAATTCTTGCTCTCACTAATAGTTGGAAACTTCGTCAGCTCGATATTAACAATGCCTTTCTTCAAGGCAATTAACTAAAACCGTATACATGTCACAACCACCTGGGCTTGTGGACTTCCACAATCCCTCCTACGTCTGTAAACTTACCAAGGCCATATATGGTCTCAAACATGCCCCACAAGCTTGGTATAACACCCTCAGGCAATACCTTCTTGCCAACGGGTTCAAAGGGTCCATTGTTGACCCGTCTCTATTCATTACCACGAAACAACACGATAAAATATATTTATTAGTATATGTTGATGATATTATCATCACTGGTCCAAATTCGAGTCTGGTTGCGTCCTTCTTGTCTAAACCCAATTCGCACTTAAAGATCTTGATATTCTTAACACCGTTTACGTATATACATCAAAGACCAAATAACATAACATTGAAAGTTTGGAACACATTAAATGCATGTATGCATCTTGTGAAGTTCTGATCTTCAAATCCAACACTAGTTTCAACCAATCAATCTTCTTCAACTCTTCAAGATCCACAGTTTCAATTTTTCAATAGATGTAGTGCATCAAGTATCTCATGTTCTTGCTTTATAAATTTTTAAATTTCAAGATTCCTAATTATTAGAATTTGAGATATTTTTTTAATATACATGTTGATTATTGAATTTGAATTTCTAGTTGAACTTTGGTTTCTTTTATCTTGCTTATTTGATGAATTGATGTGTGATGTGTGATATGTGAGAATGAAGATGAGTAGAGATATTCTTGTTTTCTAAACTTTTGAGATGGGTAGAGATGTAGAGAAGAATTAGGGAAATTAAAATGGTAAGAAAATTGAAAACCTGAACTGTGAGAAATTGAGAAACGTGGGATTTGTATTGGTAGAGAATATTTTGCGATTTTTTTTAAAGTTTTCTAATACTTTTTAGTCTTTTGTGCACCAAATTCCAAATTTTAGTTACTTTTGACGTCACTGTAGTCCGTTAAGACGGACTTAATCTCTTTTTAACTGATTTGAACTTAATTGTTGACTTATGACTTGACTCTATTTAATTAGGGTTTCCTAATTAAAATCTGTATATCTGTTTGATTAAAGTTTCCTAATCAGTATTTGAGCAACTGAGCCTAGGGTTTCTGTTTAGGATTTGAGAATATTTTATAAACTTTCATACCCCACCCCAATAATTATGCTATCAAAATATGTAATCTATAATCTTTCCTCAAGCAAGTTAATAAAACCTCCTCTCTCCTTCTGCTTGTGAACGTAGCTAACACATTGTTAGTGAACCACGTAAATCTGTGTCTCTCTCGATTTTGTGTTCTTATTTTTATGTCTTTCTCTTCCGTTATAACAAATTGGTATCAGAGCTTTAAGTTTTTTTGATTATCTGTGAGAAAGATGTCTATGGTAAGCGTTAAAATCAAGAGTTTTAATGGGAGGAATAGTTTTAATCCGCGGCAAATCAAGATTCGGGCGTTGTTAAAACAATAGGGACTGTGGACGTCAGCCGTGAAGAAGAAAGACGACACAGTTACCGCTGAGATGACCATTCTGGAGAAGAAGGCACATTCAACAATCATGTTGTGTTTGGCTGATGATATCTGATGCGCGGGTGTCGCGAACCGCGCGATCAAACAATATTTATAACACCGGCAAACTAACTACGTGGTAGCGGTAAGTCGGGATCAATCCTCAGGGACGGAACATGGGAAGTCAAGTCTATGTCTAGTCTATTGATTGAGATTTAAGGAGTGTTTGAGATTGATCACGAACTAAACTAATGAGAACGAGACTAGAATAATAGCTAAGAGAAATCAAGTAAAGGAAAGACGTTAGGGGGATTCGGGGAATTAGAAACGGACACATAAAACAAGGAATCAAGCAAATGAAACACAATCGATAAAGGAGCGAGTCACCCTTCGGTTTCTCAACCCAACCTCACTAAAACCCACTTTCGCGACGATTAAGCTAGGTCACTAATCGAAATTTCCCAAACCCTGGGTTTCCCCATATTGATAAGGGTGAATACGAGTCAATAATATTGATCAAGTAAAGTCAACACATATACAACAATTCCAAATCCCCCTTTCCACTAACCAAATAACAAATCTCCAAATTTTCCCGCCTAAATACATATGGGCCTACC
Organism: Agrostemma githago; assembly: GCA_958450325.1. NCBI lineage: Eukaryota > Viridiplantae > Streptophyta > Magnoliopsida > Caryophyllales > Caryophyllaceae > Agrostemma > Agrostemma githago. The sequence goes on from OY288253.1 coordinate 54,254,364, forward strand.
GTATGGGCCTACCGTATGGGCCTACCTTTTGATTATTTAATATATATTGGTTGGACTTATATCTAAATTACCCATGCATGTTAACTTCGATCAATAACTATATGTTTAAAAGATACTACCATAAAATAGTATAATTAATAGAGTAGATGCTACCATTTTTGTTATACCATAAAATAGTATAAATCTTTTTCTATATATCATACTAATTAATTGATTGATAAATTGACAGTACAATCTAATTTTATAAATATCTGTTGGTACCCTATTAGTTTCTCACATTTTTGATATTTATATTTTATATTCGAGATAATAATTTAAAATTTCAATGATAATCAAGATATAATCGTGTAATCTCATTCAATTCATATTTTAATATTTTAATGAACATGTTTTTTTTACAAAGCTAATAACAAAATTTTATAGTAATTTTTACTTGATTATTTGATTAAAGTTTTTTTTTCTTCACAAAACCAATATTCGCAAATCAAAATTCATTCTTTTATATATTGAGGTCATTTATAAATTTAATTAATAAATTATAAGATAACATAATACTCCAAATATTATTAGATAAAAAAATAACTCCAAATATTTATATATTAAAATCAAAATGTGAAAGTATTTTATATACTCCGTAGTTTTTTTCATTGTCAAGATTTTATATTTGTTTACAATACGTAGACTTCAATAATATGAGACACTTATATTTTGTCACAAAAATAAATAAATTATGTTATAAATATATACGAAGTATATTTTTTAATATATAGCTAATACATACGGAGCGCATGATAATTTTATTTATTGAATAATTTTTCTTCTAATTTTACATAAATATTGACTTTGACTTGAATTTGGATTAAATGTAGTAATTGTTTCCTTATTTGAGTGATTTTATTTGTTTCCTTATTAAATGTAGTAATTTTATTTGTATCGTTATACTAAGTATAGACCCGTGCATATGCACGGTATATAATGCAAATTTGTTTTATAGATATTCTAAGATTGTTATAAATTTTAGTATACACGTGTACTTGGTAGTATTTTATAGATATTCTTTTAGTAAGTGCCTTTGTCGTACATTTTTATTTACTACAAAGTAATTTTGCATTAAATGTAGTAATTTTACATAAAGATGGTCATATCCTCAAATCTTTTATTTGTTTCCTTATTTGAGTGATAATGATTTGGAGGTAAAAAACTTCATGAGAAGTTGACACCTCATCAACTTCATTTTTGTTATACCATAAAATAGTATAAATCTTTTTCTATATATCATACTAATTAATTGATTAATTAATTGACAGTACAATCTAATTTTATATATATTATCATATAAGTACAATCTAATTTTATATATATTATCATATATTTAACAGTATACGTAAGGCTAAATAAATGCTAAATATATCACATCGTAATATCATATATACCGTGCATCATTAAAAATATACGCTAAATATATGACAGTAATCAATTCGATAAGAATACCGTGTATATAATATAATTATTATGCCTTAAATTCCATATAGAATGCATACATTCCTTATAATATGCATCTATATTATTTTTCGTATATTATGCCATATAATCCATATATATGCCATAATTATTATATCACATTATATTTCCCGTATCAAATTTCATGTCGTACCGATAATTGTATTTCTGAGTATCTTTGACAGTATAATATTTTGAGAGTAATAATTTACTAGAAATGACATTTTGGTTAATTGAGTCTATACTAGAAGATATTATTATAATTAGTTCAATACGATATAATTGTATATTTTTTTTGATTTAAAATCAATCTTTTAATTGTAGAAGACGATTGTGGACATGACGTAGGTCCACCCCGACGCGGCCACGCGCGAGTTTGGGTAGGCGAATGAATCTCGTGGTGAGATTGTTCTCGGGTTGAAATTTAAGTCAAAGTTGGAGTCGCCACCGAATTTTGTGGTTATTCGGAACCGTTCGAGCCCACTCTATGTCGTCATGGACTATACACAAAGTACGGCCCATTTCGATTTCAGAGTTTATGGGGCTCATCCCTTTGCATTACAATACCGATACCGTTTACACCGGCTTTCGTGTATAGAATGACTCTCGTGCGCCAACGGTTTCGGGCATCCGGAAACCGAGGTTCTGAGTAAGGGGTGAGGGTACGTGTTGGGAAGCCCACTAAGGACACCCAACCCCGCCCGCACTTAGCAGTCTCTACTAAGACATCGTTCGTGTTCGTGTACGCGCGCTAGTAAAATGACTAAATGATATGCAAACAGCGTTTTTGGCTAAGCATGTGAATTATTGGTTAGCTACGTCATTTAATGCATCTAAATCCAAGTCAAATTGTTTTAGCATGCGAGGTTCATTTATAAAGCAATAAACATCAAAATAAATAGAGCTCGTAAATATGTACAAAATACACGGGCGTAAATACAACCCGGCCAATACAAAATAACGAACAATAAATGAATAACGAGATAGACGTAATATAAAGAGCGATGATAACTAACTTGAAACGGACCCGTATATATAAATACAAACTAGACCGTAAGTTGTGTAAATGGACGAACCTCGATTAGATACACATTATATTGTGTATTAAGCGAAGGACGGAGATAGGGGACCTAGGCGTGGTGCTAGCCCGACCCCGAATCTCGGTGCCTTGTCCCGACTTATCACATTGAGAAATTGGAGTCTAGATTAATCATATGTCGGATACGACTAAAGAGTCGTCGACACAAGATTAATAGTGATACCGTCAATCAAAGTCGTTTAAGTGAAGTGATATGCATGAGTTTTGAAAAAGTAATCGCGTGATTGACTTTACACGTGACGACCGAAGTCGTAAAAAAAAGACGAGGCTCGAATGATGCATTAAAGCTCTCGGTTTTATGGGCTACAGGACCCACTCGATCGAGTCATGGCACGAACTCGATCGAGTGCGCCTTTGAAGTGGCTACTGCCCAGTTTTTGGGGTGCTACTCGGTCGAGTGGCATATGGCACTCGGTTGAGTGTCACCTTTACGAGGCATAACTCGTTTCGTTTTTTATTTGTTTAAAATCGATGGTTGGCCGAGTTAAATAAAAATATCGTATGATTTAAATTTAATCACGGCTTCCGGTATTATGATCGTGTACTATACAAGTATCATACCGTTATCGGAATTTTGTGAAAAATGTCATTATGGGATTGAAAAGTTTGATTAATGACGAAATTGTAGTCCTCCACGTCACGACATCGATACTAATCCTAACGGATTATGTGATGTTGGTTTTCGCATCAACGGATCTCGCACTAATCTTAGAAATGGAGTCCTTCACGTTCAACTATGAGCGACCAAGATCTCGTTACGCCCTTGAGTACATTGGGGCGGCGCTCCTCGAAAGGGTGCCACCTCCGTCGTTGCTCGTAAAGGGATTAAACGGACTTTGGATGGTCGTCATAGTCAAACGTGTTAAGATCCGAATTTTGATACTAATATGTATATATACGCGGTTTATAATGTTAACGACGATAATTAAATGTTAGAGGTTAGTAACGAGAAATAAAGAGTTAGTGTACAATAATTGAAATGTTAGTGTTAATGTTAGTATACTAGTATAGTTATAATATAGTTACAAAACGATAAAAAAACGAGATAGTAAAGATCAAGATGGGGTTTATGACACCCTCAACATACATGCTTAGAATGGCCTCGGCAATGGACTCGTAATAGCGACGGGAACGCGGGAGTATCGAGGATGTAGTCGAGTTATGGTGTGTGTGTTTGTATGGGTGGCTTTGTCGGTTTTTGAGGGACAAATGACTCGGGTTTTTGACGTAGTATTGTTAAGGGTTGTAGTGTAGTGTAGTGTAGTGTAGAGTATTAGGGTAGAAATGTAGGGTAGAATTGCATTCATCAAAGCTTTAAAATGAGAAGGATTTGAAGGGTATTTATAGAGTTCACCCTCGACCTAGGGTCACTCGATCGAGTGGCCCAAGTGCACTCGATCGAGTGCCTTTGAAAGCGGGTCTGTTCCGGATTTTGAGGCTCCACTCGACCGAGTGGGTCAATCCACTCGATCGAGTGGATAAGGGTGGCGAGCCATTTTAGGAAATGATTGACCCTTTTGATTTGTTCAAGGATTGTGTTCAGACGCAAGCTTCTAGAAACGAACTTGGTCGATTTTTGTGTCGGATTCGTCCTTGACCGGGTTTTGACCCGGTCGCCAAAAGACGGGTTTTATTTTTGGTGTCGGTTTTGGCCCAAATTAGTCTCATTTTACTCGGAACGACCCACTGGGCCTAAATTTGAGGTTGGTTTTGTGAGATTTGTACTCCGCTAAATGTCCACGTCGGATATTATTGATTCCGAGCCCATATTCGAGTGTACTAAGTCACGTTTGCGTCCGATCATCATCGGGTGTTTTGTCGGGAACTGCTATAGACACTAGCAGGCAAAATGCGGGTGTCTACAACGATCAATCTTTTGATTTTGTATAACTGACAAGATTTGTGTGATTGATTTTGATAGACTTTTTAAATTGTATACTATCATATATAATCATAAGAATATAGAACACGTACCTTAGTATTCTATATATCATATAGAATATAGAATACTAATTAATTGATTGGTATACTATCGTATATAATTATATAATCATATACAATTGATTGGTATATATTTAACAGTATGATATATTTTATTCTATATATCATATATTATACTAATTAATTGATTGATTGATTAATTGTGCAAATATAATTGATTGATTGATTGATTAGATTATATGCCATATAATTGAAACTCACCTAACTCATTCGTCGGGTATTTAATCCCGTACACATTTCACATACAACATCATTCTAGCTTCTCTTCTATAGTATACGTAATAGTCTTTTAATTTTCTAATCTTTTAATTTTATTTACACTATACTCAAAAAATGGCTGCCTCTCAGTCCTGACGTTTCAATATGGTCGGTGACATTAATGACACCAAGGAGACGTGGAGAATCAGGGTAAGAGTCATTAGGATGTATTCCGTACCGGCTTGGAATAATCCAAATGAATTTAGTCGGGGTGAAATGATCCTACTTGATGAGAAGGTATAAATTACATATAACACGTATTCAACATCTACATTTTCAAATATAGACTACACATTAACTTATCTTATGATTTGACTTCTCACATTAACATCTTATGAAATGAGTCCCCAGAGAAGCCTTTCGGTGGAAAAGTTGTAGTATTTGGTGGTGATTTCCGACAAATCCTACCTGTTATTCCTAAAGGCAGCAGACAAGACATTGTTTTCTTAACAATTAATTCATCTTACTTGTGGAATTTCTGCAAAGTTTTGAAATATGAGACTTCTATCTACCAACAGGGACGTGAATATAGCTGAGGTTGCAGAATTTTCAGATTGGATTCTAAAGCTCGGTGATGGTATTCTCGGCGATCCTAATGACGGTAAGGCAAGCATAGAAATACCAAATGACATATTGATACACGAAGCGGGAAATCCAGTGGCTGCAATTGTTGACAGTACCTACCCATCTGTTGTACAGAATTTATTGAATGCAACCTATTTTCAAGAGAGGGCTATTCTTGCTCCAACTCATGAAACAGTCGAGATGGTAAATGACTATATTCTTTCCTCAATCCCAGGAGACGAGAGGATTTATCTTAGTTCTGATAGTATTTGCAGGTGAGAACGATTAGATGCTTTTGACGAGAGTGTTTATTCTATTGAAGTTCTAAACAGCATAAGGTGCTCAGGACTTCCAAATCATGAATTAAGGTTGAAAGTTGGGGTCCCTGTTATGCTACTAAGAAACCTGGATTAAGCGGCTGAGCTATGTAATGGTACAAGGCTTGTGGTAACAAGGTTGGGTGAACGTGTAATTGATGCTCAAATTATATCAGGGAGGAACATCGGCCACAAAGTCATCATCGCCCGAATGACACTAAGTCCATCTGATACCACTCAAATTGGGTTGAGACTAAGGCGTAAACAATTCCCCATGGTTGTGTCTTTTGCTATGACTATCAACAAGAGTCAAGGAAAATCGTTGTCATGCGTTGAATTATTTCTGCCAAAACCAGTATTTAGCCATGGACAACTATATGTCGTTGTGTCACGAGTAACGAACAAGCGAGGTTTGAAGATATTGATCTGTGACAAGGAAAATGTTTTGGGAAACACTACCGACAATGTAGTGTACAAGGAAGTCTTCCAAAACCTCAGATGAGGTAATCTTATAGAAGTATAGCCTTATACTTTTACACTACCTTTTATCTTCTTACTCCCATATTATATGCGAGGATTGTATGGATTGTATGCATAAGTACATGTACATCACTCTGTCATTTCAAATGTACTACGTCTTCATATATTTCTCATTACCTTATGACATCATTTATTAATTAACAAAGTTAGACAAATTAAATGACAAGTATTACATGGACTCTTCGTTATTTCAGGTTTGTGCTGTGCTGCCTCCAGCATATTTGATACTACAAACTCTGAGGTACAAATAAATCGAACAAAGTGTTATAATTGCTGTAAAATATTAACTTCTTCGCACAGATGTACTACTATACGAAAAACCTATTAAAACAATGTCTAACAAATACCGTGCAATCGCACGGGATCTACACTAGTTAGTCAAATCAATCCAAGTGTATCAATCACCAAAATTTCATAATTCATGACACCGAAATTCTTCATCCCCTAACCCCTTAACTACTAATCTACTCACTAATCATGGATAAGACTAAATTAACTAAATAAGACTCTCTCCGTATCTATATGTTCGTCCACTTTGTTTAATATATGGGCGAAGTATTATATTGAAAGTGGACGAACAAATAGATACGGATGGAGTAATTCACAACTAATGATAACATAGAAATAAACATTAAACTAACAATAACATTAAACAATGAACTAAATAAGAAATAAGTAAATAAACTAGAAAACATGAGATAAAAGCAATAAAATTAGGAGAAGAAAATAACAAACTTAAAGGAAATTGAACGTGGAAGAAAGATTGAGTACTTGATTAAAAGAAAGATTAAGTCTTGGATGCTAATTGAATAAGATTAAATTAATTAGATCTAGAGTAATTGAAGGTGATAAAATGGATTATCACCTCCAAAATATCCCCTAAACTAATCTCCAAAACCCTAATAATAGTCTAATGTAAGATGATGTTCTCCTCAAATGAGAGTTTAAAATTATATAAGGCCTCATTAAGGGTAAAATCGGAAAGGGAAATAGAAATAAGAAATAAAGCAAAATAAAATAAAAGAAGTAAAAGTGCCAACTTTTGCCAGTCAAGTGACAAAGCAGCAACACACATACCATTTCACCTATTCAAATCTTCATCGGGCAAAATTATACCCGACGATATCTGCACTCTAATTCCGTCGGACAAAGTCGATCTTCAACGGGGAAAACAAACCCACAAAAACCGCTTAGAGAGAACCGAAGAGAGAGAAAGCTGCTCTGGCTTTGCAATGACGAATTACAGAAATGCTAGCTCGTCTTCAGCTCGAAGCGGTAACCAGAAGACACAAAAATCTAATAGTAATAATGCATCAAATAATACTAAACAGAGTAATATCATCAATAATAAACAAACTTCTAGTACACAAAAATTACAGGATGAAGATGTTCAGACTCAGAGGATTACTCCGTACTATATACTATATTTACTCTCTCGTCATTATCTATAAATGGAGCATCGGGAATGAGAAGCTGCCCAATATTTGACGGAATCACTTTTATAGAACTGTATTTGGGTCAAATCATTTCGACCCAAAAATTTCTTTAAAGGGGAAAGGAGACGTCTTTTCTAACGTAGACAGTATTATTGACTTCGTCGACTTTTAATTCTTAATAACGTTAATAAATAATCCGTAATAGTTATTAAGGTATCCAAACTTTTCTTCTAACAACATTTCTTATATATAAGTATATTATGTTATTAATTTAATAAATTGCTTATTTAAATATTTAGGCTTGTTTGTATGACTAAATTACTTACGTATATATAAAAATGTTACGTGATATTTTATTATGACTAAATTAAACTTGACTAAATTATTACTTGTTTAATTTATTTATTTATCACCTTTACATTTCTGTTTATATGAAAAATGAGAAAATAAATAAAAGAAATTTATTAAAATAAAATTTACTTACATCATTTTCATTATTTAATTCTATATTCTATGTTTATTCTATGTACTTTATATTTGTATGTATTTTATATAATTGTAATTTTTGTCATATTTAATTTTCCTTAGTACTTTTATATTAATTTATATATTATAATAATAGAGTTAATTAGTAACCTACAAAATATTTATTTTAATAATACTTTACTTATTATTTTTATATAGGTAGAAATTAATAAATTTCATTTTATAAAAATAAATGGATTTTGTTCCAAAATTTTTACACGACATTTATAAATATTTTTAAAAATGATTTTTCAAATTTTGTAAATCGACTAAGTACGACTTAACTTATATTTTTCAGAAAATTTTATATTCTTCAGAAACTATAAATTTTAAAATAATATTTTTTTATTATTATTATAACTTAAATTTTATTTTTATATAAAACTTCATTTAAAATAATTTACTATTTAAAAAAATATATTATACGATATTTGGGATGTAATGTTTCGGGTGACACTTGAGGATTAAAGTATAACGTTGTCACACTGAAAGCAAGTATTTGAGGATTTGACTGTATCAAATGAGTCCGGCCAATTATTGAAGGTCACCAAATAAAGTACTACTTGTTCACGGGCGACTTTTATATAAAGTTTACGATGCGAGTCTGGGACGAATAGCTTGTGTTGGATCCTACCATGCGTGGTGTTTCAACTGCACTTGTAATGAAAAGCAGACTCGGATGCTGCGGTCCGAGAGTCGACCTAGTGTTTAAGGTAGTCATCCTACGGCAGTGAGAGCTGCGGTTCAAGAGTCTGCGTAGGGTATGTGCGCATATATAGACAAGTACTTGATAAGTATTACCACCTAGGTAGCGGGGGCAGAACAGGATTCTGAAAACTGCGGGTTCCCTCTTGGATTCTGAAAACGTATAATATAACAGAAGTTCGGGCCCAATTGAGCCTTATGGGTGAGATGTAAACCTCATAAGATTGGTTCGGTCTACGAGTCGGTAACACGGTTACTTCTATTGGTGAGATGCAAGCCAATAGGGTGTAGCGGTGATACTAGGAGCCACGACTCGTGTGTTTATTCTCTGTTTACGTGAAAAATGATTTTAAAATCAAATGGCTGCCAATGTCCCATCTTTTAAACTTTATAGTTTTCATCACCTCACATGTTGATAATTGAATTACAGGAAACTATATGTTACATGATATCCTTTAATATTTTTGTAAGCATATTATTTGTTATTCACATGATTGTCTTATGTGTTTGAGGTGATGTTAGATGAACGACTTGGTTGCTGTCCCGCTCAGTGTCCACTGTTTTAATTTTTGCAGGTCTAAGACGTTGGGGAATCAAGCGAGAGAGATTTAATAATATGTTCATATGAAATACAATCTATATTTTGTACTAAGTGAATCAAGACTATGTAATTAATAGTCGTTTGTTGTAAGGATCCGTAGCGATCCAGATTTATTTACGCTCTGATATAATTTTAATTAAATGACTTAGATAATTTTCCGCATTATCTATTAATTTAAGTCATCAAAAATCCGGGTTGTTACAGTGCTCCCCACTGATTGTGGCTGTTATGTTTTAACATGGCAGGTATACGTGTTTCCTTGTGTGGGCTAGCGAGCAGTGTAAATCCTACTTGTTTATTTTAATAATTATGTCTTACAGATTCTTCAAACCCCTTTTATGGATTGTTTTAAATTTTGGCCATTTTTATTCATGGCCTATTGTTTGACTTTTCCATTTTAATTTATTAAGACATAGTTACAGTGTGTTTAATCCCGACTCTACAGTGTTTCCGCCACTGTATCGCGTTAGAATTTCTAGGGGATTACAGAGGATGTATTAGAAGATACACTTGAGCTGGGAATTACAGAAAAAGCGAAGACAGACACACCTCTACTACGCATCACAACAGAGGACGTAACAGAGGAATTGCAGTATTGGAGCACAACTGTCTATGGCTTCATAGTTGGAGCGAATCGTCCATGGAGCATTGTATCGGGTTATCTGCAACGCATATGGAAGAAACTGAAGATTGATAAAATTTTGTTTATGCCAAATGAAATTTTCCTGGTACGTTTCTTTGATATCGAATCGCAACAACAAGCATTACTTACTGAACACTTAATGTTTGACAATAAGCCTGTCATAATACATTAGTGGGAAGCCGATGCTGCATTGTTGAAGTATGAGGTGAAGAAACTATCAATTTGGGTGAAGTTACTGCAACTTGACCTAAAATTCTGGGGAATTGAGTGTTTGCGTAAGATCGGAGGGCTCATTGGCAAAGTCATTCGTAATGCTACATCTACTGACCAATGTCATTTCCTGGGTTATGCGAAAATCCTTGTTGAGGTTGAGATTGATCAGGTCTTTCCCACCTCAATAAGATTCCTAGATGAGAAGGGGGTAGTTCAGAAGATTGCTGTGGAGTATGATTGGTTACATACCCATATCATGCTCCAATTGCAAGGGAATGGAGCATACTGCTCTGCAATGTAGAACCAAGGCGGAGGAGGTTGAAACTAAGAAAGTCTGGGTACCTGTGGTGAAACCTAAGCCTAAGGCCATATTAATTACCCCTGATAATCCAGTTGTGGCACCTAGGGATGCTCCTGCACGAGCAGTAACTAGGCCTAGTCTGACAGTTGAGCATATTAGTGGAGGAATTATTTACACAACTGAAGGATTATCCTTGAGATGCTACAAGGTTCTGGTGGACAAAAGAAAGTTGGTGAGCAAGGAGGAGGAGGGGAGAAAGAACAGCGGGACTCTCTTAACAATGGATAACATAGGCTTTTGGAACATAAGAGAGATGAATAAACTCAAGAAGCAGAAGGAAATAAGGTGGTTTATGCATAATAACAGAGTTCACTTGTTTGGACTCCTTTAAACAAAGGTAGAAACAAATAATTGGCCAACTATAAGCAATACCTTTACAAATTGGTCTATTACTACTAATAATAGCACACATAAAGGGGCGCGCATTTGGTGCTTATGGAATCCTAGAATCTATCATGTTAATGTCATAGATATAAAAGATCAAGCTATACATATGAAGATACAGATCATTGGAAAGAATTAATGGTTTTGGTGTACTATGGTCTGCGGGTTTAACAAACCTGCTGAAAGGCTAACTTTATGGCATTACCTCAGATCCTATGCCAAGGGGGTCTCAATACCTTGGATTGTTTCTAGTGATTTCAATAATGTGTTGAGCTTGGATGAAAGAATTGGAGCATCAGTTAGTCGGGCTGAAATAAACCTTTCTTTGATTGCATTCAGGACTGTCAGATCAGTGAATTGAAGATGATTGGTGCGCACTTTACATGGACCAACAAACATGAACCAGGGAGTAGAGTGTGAATGGCTTATTCAGTTCCTTGATTCCTATGTCAACTTTCTGGCTGAAGGTCTCTATGACCATTGTCCTGGCATCATCTCTCTGGACAAGTTAAGCTATAAAAGGAGGTATGCTTTCAAATACTTCAACATGTGGGCCTCTGCAAAAGGGTATCTTGGCCTGATTACTGAAGCTTGGGGGAAAGCCATCCATGAGAGTCCAATGTACCAAGTAGTCAGCAAACTTAAGGGATTAAAACAAGGTTTGAAAAGGCTAAACAAATCTCAATTTGGTGATGTGGAGACCCAGGCAGATATCATGGAAACTGCACTTCATAATGTTCAAATCCAACTCAGACTCAATCCTAAGGACACACTGTGGACGCTCGTCCGCACCGCCCGGCGCTCCGCACGGGACCTCCGGTCGCGGCGGCCACCCACGCGGACCTGTTCGTCCTGGGACCGGTTCGATTTCGCATACGGGGCGATGTGTCGGACCTCGATTTGGTTGAAGATTTGAATTGTACTAGACGGATGTGGACATCCATGTTTCCGTTAGAATCGATCGAGAAGTGGTTGTAAATGTTTAAAAGCCGATATGTTTGGCAAGACAACTTTTTTAGTGAACCGAATTCGTTGCCAATTTATGGAGTCGCCACCGAGTTAATTTTGGGAACTCGAAAACCGTTCAAGTCAACTTCAATCCTTATCCGGCTCAAAGTTGAGTGGCATGGGGATCTAAAAATAAAGACTTGTACCCTTAAGCCTTCCATGCCTAGAATGACTCTCATTGCCAATGGTTACGGACATCCGGAAATCGTAGATTCTGAGTAAGGGGTGAGGGTATGTATTGGGAAGCCAACGTCCGATAGACATCAACACTCAATCCCATCCCCACATAGCGACCTCTACTAATCAATTGGTGGGCTGATAACTTTGTTCCTTAATTGTGGCGGAAGTACGATAACATCCGTTGTTTTAAACCCTATGTCTTTTGCTAAGCCGGTTGTTTAAGGATAAGTAAGCTTTTGTCGTCGAAGTAGTGGTATTTACATTCTTTGCATGCGATTTCACGTGACAAGCAGGCCATGAAAATATGCACGTAGGAGAGTAGAGAGTACTAGATATTATACGTATTATCAAGTCAGTTTTAACGTGATAATACGGATATTAGTCGTTCTTGTGGTATACCTTACCTGGTATTCTGCTTAAGGTGCGTCGATTTGATATTAATAAGGATGCGTTGAACCACGTGTGAGGGGTGAGCATCGGGATTAATATGGAACCCAACCACTGCTTGTCCAGTTTTAGTTTGATTACGTTTTGAATTCCGTGTTAGATGATTTAGCATGCGATTATAGTCATAAAAGCGGTAAATCATACAAAAGCAGTAAATGCGAAATGTAAGTAAATCACATTGTGAGGAGTTGCACCCTCAGAGTGTACACTAAACGAGACACGATGCGTAGATGATTGAGAATGGATCTCGAAAATACTCGGGTTTAGTTTAGGGTGTTTTAGTGCTTATGGTTGAAGTTATGGACGTTAAGTATGTTTATAACGTGCCATGGACCTAGCGTCCATATGAGTCAGACTCGACGTTATTGAAGTGCATAAATAAAGAATATAGAATGTAAAGTTGTGTTTAGATGACAACCTAGTGACGATACGACTTCGAAGGCGGATCCTCCTAGCTTTCCTGCGGCAAATCCGGCAGAGCTTCGCTACTGTGTCTAGAGGTGGCTAGTCGAACACAGGTGCCCCTTTTCCTTCAAATCGAGCCAAGGACTCGAGGAACTACGAGGAGTAGTGTTGATTCGCGTATCGGGAACAAATGATCAAGTGGATCGTACTTAGAGTTGGAGTGCGACGCTAAGTTTAGGAGAAGCTCTTAAAGAGGAGGGAGAAGGGTGAATTATGAGAGGTGTTCACGAATTCTGAAAAATGTGTTGAAATGAGCGGAGAAGGAGGGGTATTTATAGTTTTTCTCTTAGTTCAAATCAACTACTTAGGCGCCTGGTGGCTTGCGCACCAGAACTAAGGCGCCCGAGGGTGTGCGTAGGGGAACTCAATCGCCAGGAGGGGGGCGATTTGATTTTCAAAGATCCGATTTCGAAACTTTCCAAAACGGAGATTATGTGTATCTTAGGTTTGCTTGGGGGTTAAGGCTTCCCTCTTGACCTAGCGCGTCAAGCACCGGGTGGGCCTTGGTTCAAGCGCGTCTTGAGGTTCACTCGGCCTGACGTATTGACTCGGGTTTGACTTTGCATATTTTGGGACCGAATCGAAGCCCCGGTGTCAGAATTGACTCTAATTAGTGTTGATGCGACCGTAATGACACGACTAAGACCGTCTTGATGTTGAATTAATTTTACCGAGTAATTATTCGATCTGTTCTATAGAAAAACCATCTAAAACATCGTAAACTCGCGTCGCATTCCAGTTCGATCGTCATCGGGTGTTTCTCGGACACTTCTGCAGCCACCAGGTCAGAATCTGGGTGTCTACAAACACAAATGTTGCATTCTGAGCGAGACATAGCAAATCAATTTGCTATTTTGGATAAAGCCAGATATACATTTCTCTAACAAAAGGCAAAAACCATCTGGATGGAGGAAGGAGACATGAACACAACCTTCTTTCATGCCCCGATTAAACACAGAAGATCAATAAATAAGGTTAGACAAATACAGGAGTTGCAGGGTATGACTCAAAACACTCCAAATGATATACAAAATGCATTTCTCACATACTTCACAAGCATTCTGGGGGTGCATACCACTGTTAGCTCAGTTCACATACCTACTGTCAGGAGAGGAAGTACAATTACTGAGGAGCACAGAAGGGAGCTACTGAAATCGGTAACAATGGCTGAGGTAAAAAAGGCCATGTTCAATATTCAGGGTACTAAAGTTCCGGGGCCTGATGGTTATACTAGTAAATTTTTCAAACAGATGGAAAGTGACTGGTCCTAGTGTGTTTGAAGGAATCAAAGGTGTTTTCATCCACAGAAAATTGCTTAAACAAGTGAGTAATACCACACTTACTCTTATTCCTAAAATTCAAACTCCTCAAATGTGAGTCAGTTTCGCCCTATTGCTTATTGCAACACTATCTACAAATGCTTGTCTAAGGTGATTTGTGAAAGGCTTAGTACTGTACTACCAGACATTATCAGCCCGAGTCAGAGTGCTTTTTTCAAAGGTAGGGATATAGTGGAAAATATTCACATTTGCCAGGATATCTTAAGGTTGTACAACAGAAAAACAATGTTCTCCTAGAGCTATCTTGAAAATAGATATGCAAAAAGCATATGACACAATTGAGTGGAGTTTTGTGGAAGGTATGCTTGAAGCACTAGAATTTCCTTCAGAGTTTACTTGTATCATTATGGAGTGCTTAACTTCTCCCAGTTATACTCTAACCTTGAATGGCGACGATTTTGGTTTCTTTAAGGCCAAGAGGGGATTGAGACAAGGGGACCCTCTATCCCATCTTCTCTTCACCATTTGTATGGAATATCTAAGCATGATCATCAAGGGCATTCGGGATAAAGCAGATTACAGGTTTCATCCCTTATGTAAGCACATCAAATTAAGTCATTTGTGCTTTGCAGATGATTTATTGCTTTTTTGTAAGGGGAATATGACCTCCATTAATTGGATTATGAGAGCGTTTGGTGCATTCTCAGCTGCTTCTGGGTTGATTATGAACAAATGAAAATCTCAGCTCTATTGTAATAGAATAAAGGCCTCTGAGGAATGTCAGATTGAAAATGTTACGGGTATGAACAAGGGAGAATTGCCATTCAAGTATTTGGGCATCACCATGTCTCCAAAAAAGCTTTCAGTCCTAGATTGCCATATACTTACGGAAAAGATTGTAAGTCGTATTAGGGGAATGGGTGCTAAGAAACTGTCGTATAAAGGTAGGCTTGTTTTAGTACCAGCTGTGTTGAGTAATATCCATTTGTATTGGGCCAGGATCTTTATTATTCCCACATCTATCATTGGTCAAATTAATGCCATTTGTTGGAGCTATCTACGGAAAGGCTGTGAGCATTATAACTCTCCACCTTTGGTCGCTTGGGAAAGAGCTTGTTGCCCAATGGAGGAAGGAGGATTGGGGATTAAGGAGCTCCATTGTTGGAATATTGCTGCTATAGGTAAATACGCTTGGTGGGTAACCTGTAAAGCGGACCATATGTGAGTAAAGTGGGTTCATTCGATTCACCTCAGAGATATGAATTTGGAAACTTATAACCCCCCTTAACTCGAGTTAGTCTTGGAGGAAGATCTGCTGGGTTATGGATCAATTCTATGCTAATAATTTCTTTCCTACGCTGTTGGCACAGAGCAAGAACTATGAAATGGCTGAAGCTCACAACTGGCTACGCAAACCTAGTCCTAAAGTCCCCTGGAGATGCTTGGTCTGGAACATAGTTAGAATACCCAAGCATGGGTTCATCGCTTGGCTTCTGTGTCAGGGTAAACTCCTCACAAAGGATAGGCTAGCCAAGATGAGTATGATTTTGGATAAAGAATGTTTCCTGTGCGGCATAGAGGCAGAGAATCATGACCACTTATTCTCAAGGTGCGGATATGCTTAGAGATGCTTCAGTCTATTATCTAACTGGTTCAGGTACCCTATCCCATCTGTCAATACAGCAAACTGGTGGCAGAAGTTAAGACACAAATCATTGTTGCTGAAGCACATTATGGCAGCGGCTATCATATCAGTTTGGTATCATATTTGGAGGAACAAAATCACTGCCGATTATATCAGCAAGTGGAGAGACCGGAAATTGTCAAAGCCACTGTTAAATATGAAATCTTTAATGAATTAAAGGCATGAACAAAATTGTAATTAGCAAATATCAGCATTACATTGATGGATTAATGTAGTTTATCACATAGAGGAAGGGGAAGTCATAGCTTGTATTGGTGTCGAGATTTTTTCTCTTATTAATATACATACTTACATTTGCACCAAAAAAACGGGGAAAATAATGCCCCACGACATACCCAATGTAAAAGTGATTGAATCGATTTCTGGGTTGGTCGAGCTTGAGCGGACTTTGGGCTGGGTCATGACTGGAGTCGCTGCTGCTTCGCACGCCGGAGCTGGAGTTGAGGTTGATAAGGCGTGGCCTAGTGTTCGCTGGAGTTCTGGCCGGAGTCTAGGCTGACGATGTGTAGAGCAGGGTCGTCGCCGGAGGACGACGACTAAGGATGACAATGGTAATATTCATATTAGCAAATCAGTTTTAACGTGATAATACGGATATTAGTCATTCTCGTGGTATACCTTACCTGGTATTCTTCTTAAGGTGCGTCAAGTTCGGTATTAATAAGGATGCGTTGAACCACGTGTGAGGGGTGAGAATCGGGATTAATACGGGACTGGACCACCGCTTGTTCAGTTTTAGCATGTTTACATTTTGAATATCGTGTTAGGTGTTTAGCATGTGATTATGGTCATTAAAGCGGTAAATCATACGAAAGCTGTAAATTCGAAATGTAAGTAAATCACATTATATGAGAAATTGCACCCTCAGAGTGTACAGTAAACGAGATACGATGTATAGACGATCGAGAACGATCGAACTAGGAACTCGAGGAACTCGAATAGTAGTGTTGATTCGTGGATTGCGAATCGAAGAGAAAACGATCGAGTGGATCGTGCCTAATGTCGGAGTGCGACGCTAAAGAAGGGCTTCAAGTTGTGTGGAGCTCGTAGAGAGGAGATGAATAATTGAATTGTAATTTTGAATTGTGAATTGTGTGCTGAGAAGGGGGGTATTTATAGATTTTCTCGTAGTTAAAATCAAGATTTTAGGCGCCAGACGTCGTGCATCCCAGTATTAGGACGCTATCTGGCGGTGGAGAAATGAGGCGCCAAAGTGGAGGCGACTGGGATTTTGAAGATCCGATTTGAAAAGTTTCCAAAGCGGAGATTATACGTAATCTTGTGTATTGCTTGGTCGTTAAGGCTTCATCCTTTGCCCTAGCGCGTGCGTTGCCGGGCCTCGGGCGCACGTCTCGAGGCTCGACGCGGCCTGATGCGCTTACTTGGGTTTGACTTTGCGTGTTTCGGGACCGATTCAGAGCCCCGATGTCGGAATTGACTCTAATTAGAGTCGACGAGACCGTAATGAAATGACTAAGACCATCTTGATGTTGAATTAATTTTTATGTGTAATTATTTGGTCCGTTCTATAGAAAAACCGTCTAAAACATCGTAAAACCGTGTCGTGTTGCAGTCCGATCATCATCGGGTGTTTGTCGGGAACTCCTGCAGCCACCAGGTCCAATCTGGGTGTCTACTGAAGCCCCCACTTTGAGTGAGGGTTGGACAAGGCAAAAGTCAAAGTATAGCTGCCCAGGTCAATCGAGGATTAAGACCTGGTGTCTATCCGCTCGGGTCATTTTAAGTTCGTTGGACTATGTACTAAGGCTCGTCATCCAAGGTTTCGAAATCGTACCCGACCTCCTTAATTGTAGTTGCTTATTGAAGTTTTCATTCGGATTTGTCTACCTTGACTTGGGTTTGAAGGGTTTTGGTAGTTGATTAATGTTTTGATCTTTGGAATAGATCCCATGCTTGAGTCTACTTCTGAGTAGTTGAAAGTTGGTGAAATATGAACCCTTTGTAATAAGTTCTTCTCGGGCGACTTGGTTTTGATTTAATCCCTTGAGGGTGGCTGTATTGAATTGTAAAAATCCCTCTTGGGTGGCTGCGTTGAATTGTATAAATCCCTCTCGGATGGCTGCGTTGAATTGTATAAATCCCTCTCGGGTGGCTTCGTTGAATTGTATTCTTTGGAACAGATTCCCATCTGTTCCAGGACTTTGCGTATTGTGTTCTTTGAGATAAATTTTAACTATCACTGGACTTCGCACATCGTATTCTTTGGAGTAGATTCCTGTCTGTTTCTGGACTATGCATATTGTATTCTTTGAGATATATTCCGACTATCTCTGTACTTTGCACATTGTATTCTTTGGAACAGATTCCTGTCTATTCCTGGACTTTGCATATTATATTCTTTGAGATAGATTCTAACTATCTCTGGACTTTGCACATTGTATTCTTTGGAACATTGTAGACACCCATATTTGGCCGCTAGGTGTCTATAGCAGTTCCCAAAAAACACCCGATGATGATCGGACGCAAACGTGCTTTAACGCGCTCGAATATGGGCTCGGAATCAGTAATGTCTGGCATGGGCTTTTAGCGGAGTACAAATCTCACAAAACCAACCTCAAATTTAGGCCCAGTGGGCCGTTTTCAATAATATGAGACTAATTTGGGTCAAAAGCGACACCGAAAATAAAACCGTCTTTCAGCGACCAAGTCAAACTCGGTCAAAGTCGAATCCCGAGACGCAACCAGCCATGCATTTGTCTAAATTCAAAGTCAAAGCAAATCAAGACTAACTAAGTCAACAAAATCCCATTCAAAAAGGCAACAAATCATGCCCTATTTACACTCCTTCCTTCCCGATCCACTCGATCGAGTGGCTCACATTCACTCGGTCGAGTAAGGCCATAAACCGGCCGATCCAGACCCAGACCGGGCACTCGATCGAGTGCACCCGCGCCACTCGATCGAGTGACCCTGAACCGGGGTATTTGTCCTATAAATACCCCATCATCACCCATCACATTTACCACAACTTTTTACCCATCACATGAACAACTTTTTCTACCTTTTACCACCTTCAAAACTTCTTTTCACCCAACACATTTACAATTCTACACAATACATCCCTTTGAACTTGGCTTCAAAGTCACACACATACATACATATTCAAAATCCCGAGATCAAAACTCGTCAAAGACCGAGAGCAAAACTCGTTAAAATCCATCCCTACAAAACTACACACCATAACTTCCCTACGTATCTCGACGCTCCCGTGACTTTGCCACCATTTGACGAGCCCTATTCCGAGAAGCAAAAGCACGTAGGTTGAGGGTGTAACATTCAAATCCCGACGTCCTTTTCTTTCTTTTTCCTTTTTTCGTTTCTTTTATATATATACGTATTATTTATATTAATTATACTAACACTAACATTTTAATTCCGTTACTAACTTTTAATTTTATGTATACTAATTTTATTTTATGTCAACTAACATCTAACATTTTCATTATTCGCATACTAACCAATCTAACAATCTACTCCCTCCGTTCCAACCATTTGTATACGTTTGCTTTATGCACGTACGTCGATACTCGTTTACTCTTGTCTATATCTTTAGTTACGTGTTACAAAAAATTATAAAAATTTGATATTAATAATGTATTTTATTAGACGATTTAAACAAGATCTCACATGACTATCTTTTATCTTATATATTAGAAGTTACATTAAAGATTATCATCACTTATAAATAGTGTTAAAAAATCAAATGTATACAAATGGTTGGAACGGAGGGAGTAACATTTAATTAATCGTTATTTATATTCCGTCTTATATAATACCGCGTATATCTATCATAAAAAACTATTTTCAAAACGATCCAAGCAACGTTCGTTGAGGCTAAATTAATTATCGTAGGCCTAAAAGGCCAAATTACGATGTTAAAATGCGGAGGACCTAAGTTTGCGACGACGGTCGATTTTTTGGGTCGAATATGTCGAATTATGAATTCCGCCTAAAGTCTATTTAATCCCTTTACAAGTTGTATTGGAGGTGGCGCCCTTCGAGGTGCGCCGCCCTAAACACTTAAGGGCGTAATAGATCGTGGAGATTCGTCGTTAAATATGTCCGGCCCCATCTCATTCAAAATATTATTCTAAAAAGGTCATCGACAAATCGGATTAGGACGAAACCCATTGACGCCGAATTAATTGTCACACGATCTGAAAGGATTGATCATGACATTATGACGTGGAGGGAGTCGATATTTGTTCTAGCCCGATCAAACTCGATTTTGCAAATTTTGCTTTAACTACTAGATAACGGTTCTATAACCGATTGTTGAGTAGGACGAGCCATCGAAATTTCCACTAATATAGATTAAACAATATTTATATTTAGTGTAATTACATGTCGATTTCAAAATCAATAAATCGGAATTGTTACCTTTTTCAAATCGAGTAGCACCTCGAACAGAGGGTACTCGATCGAGTGCCTTGGCTCACTCGATTGAGTGACACCTCAAATAACAGGCAGAAGGCCTCCACGAGAGGCACTCAATCGAGTCTCCCCCATGACTCGATCGAGTGTCTTGTATCATGCCTAAACCGTGAGCCTTCTAAATATCGTAAGCCTAATCAATTTCTTTTTACGACTTTAAGTCATCACGTGTTAATTCAATCACGTGATTCCTTATTCAAAACTCATGCCTTTTATTCTATTTTACTACTTTCACGACTTTGACTAATGTCTTGCACGACTAGTTTTGTGTCGACGACTCCTTAGTCGTGTCCGACGCATGACTAGTCTAGACATCAATCTTTCAATATGATAAGTCGGGACAAGGCATCGAGACCCGGGATCGAGCTAGCACCACGCTTTGGTCCCATACGTGAATACGTATTAAAGTCTCCGTCCTCCGTTTAATGCACAATATAATGTGTATTTAATCGAAGTTCGTCCATCTATTCAAACTACGGTTTAGCTTACATTTTCTATTTACGAATCCGTTTATGGTTAATGTTTACCGTTTTCTATTTCGATTATTATTTTATCGCTCGTTGTATTGTAAATTCCGGGTTGTATTCTGCTCGTGTAATTTGTATTTTATTTACGAGTTTTCTATTTTTGATGTTTGCCATTTATTGCCTTAAATGAACATCGCATGCTAAATCACTTTGACGTGAATCAAGATGCATTAAAATGACGTAGCAACCCTTTCGATATTTATATCTTGTAAAACGTTGTTTGCGTAACATTTTACCGGATTACTAACGCGCATATTAGAAAGTCAAACGATGTCTTAGTAGAGGCCGCTAAGTGCGGGCGGGGTTGGGTGTCCTTAGTAGGCTTCCCAACACGTACCCTCACCCCTTACTCAGAACCTCGGTTTCCGGATGCCCAAAACCGTTGGCGCACGAGAGTCATTCAATACACGATAACCGGTAGTGACGGTATCGGTATCGCAATGCAAAGGGACGAGCCCAATAAACTCTGAAATCGAAATGGGCCATACTTTGTGTACGGTCCATAACGATATAGAGTGGGCTCGAATGGGCCCGAACTCCCACAAAGTTCGGTGGCGACTCCTAATTCCACTTAAATTTCAATTCGACCCATCTCATATGGAGATTCATTCGCCTCCTCAAACCCGCGCGTGGCCGCGTTGGGGTGGACCTATATCATGTCCACAAACATATTCCTATCTGTTCCTGGACATTGTATATTGTATTCTTTGAGATAGATTCTGACTATCTCTGGACTTTGCACATTGTATTCTTTGGAACAGATTCCTGTCTGTTCTTGAACTTTGCATATTGTAATCTTTGAGATAGATTCTGACTATCTCTGGACTTTGCATATTGTATTCTTTGGAACAGATTCCTGTCTGTTCCTAGACTTTGCATTCTGGTGAGTGGTTGTATAAATTTTGGTAAGTGTGTGATTGTATTTGTATGGCTTCTTGCTCTCCTATACTTTGTCTATGGTTCGTGGTCTCCAGCTGGGGATGTAAGTTTGATTGTTTTGGATTGAGGATTTGCTAGGAACTTTGCTGAAGGATTCGCTACTTGAACTTGATATTTTGGTTTGATGGGTGTCGCTGGGGGTCTGCGTTGGCTTGCATGATGGGTCGTGTCAGCTTACGGGATGCTCTATGGGAGGGGATAGTATAGTTGGTTGCCATGGGTCATAGTACGGTTTGCTATACCGGTTGGGGATTTTGTATGTCTTGCTTATCCCGGCGGGGAGGGGTAAATTGACTTAATTATTCCGTTGGGGGGAAGTGAATTGGATTGTTATTGTTCGTTTGGCTAGTGTGCGAATGTATGTCTTTTGGGTTTTGGGAATTGTATATGGATCAACCCGACTTTGTCTTATGTTATAGGGTCAAGCGCACGCTCTCCAGTGACCCAGTACTGAGGCGCCTGGGCTGCAGCGCCTCAGAAATCGGTCGCCTGCTCTGAGGCGGCCCAACTTTTGTTTTCCTGACTTGTTTAAAGTCGTGAATGGAAGGAGGGTGAAGCTCATTTGTTCAAAATTTCAGACGTGCATCCTCCATCTCCCCAATCTCAAATTCTCAACTCGATCAACTGATTTCAAACTCATTTTTGCTACACTCGATTATGTCGACCCCGGGTAAGTGTTCCTTACTCACCCATTGTCGATTTGTACTTGATTGGTGTGATTTTTGGGTTGAATTTGCTTAAGCTCTAGAAATCGATTTGGGTATTTTGTCTTGGCTAGGTTTTGATGCTTGTTCTTGGTTCCCTTTTCGTATTAGGGTAGTATAGAACTTGTAGGTATAGTTATTTGCTTGAAATGGAAGCTTGAATGTTCTTTAATGGCCTTCCATGGTTGAAAATCGAAATGTTAGGATTTAGGGAGTATTTTCCCGGTTATTCCCGCACTTGACTCTTGTAATCTTGCTAGATTATTGCTTGTGACACTGTGGGTAGCTTGTATGTCGATTTTCGTGACCCGGAGTGCATTCTATGACACTTTATGTGAGTTTGTGATGCTTACGACGGACCAAATGAGACCGTAACGATGTCGGATTTTCATGAAACCACCTTTATTGCGACCGGGATCAAAAATAGGTGTTAGTGGCCGTTTCTTGCCAGTGACAGTTTAGAGGAGAAGGCAGGTTCCTAGACCTGCTGACGAGGCTAAGGAGGTTGCTTAAAAGGATTCCGTTTGTGCTCAGGGTTGGGACGGTCAACAATTGTTACTTCGTCCAGATTTACACGTGTCTAGCCGTACCGTAAATGGCAAGGTGAGTACCTTGATTATTTTGTTGTTGACTTGTATTTGACTTTGATTTGTACTCGTCATGTTTGTTTATACTTGTATCCTTGCGGTTTGTAGCCCCCAGGTCCGATGAGGACTTTCTCGGGATTTACGATGTATCTGGAGATATAGTCTCGGAAATGTAGCCCTGAGGCTATGAAGAGGGACGACCTTGGGTCCCTTTGTAGGACATTGGGTTTGGCTGATAGGTTGCAAAACCAAATGTAAACTAATGGTAGTTAGAGCGATGATAGACCGCTTTCATGACACGACCTCGACATTTCATATGTCGTTTGGCGAGGTCGGCATTACTTTGGAGGACTTTGGGGTGATTACAGGGCTGTCTTTGGGTCCTGATTTGATTAGGTGGGCGCCAGAGAGCCCTAGACTAGATAACACCGAAGTTAGGGATTGGATCGGGGACTGACTGTAGCCTTCGACTTATTGAACGCGCCATGCTTTGGTTAGCTCCTACATGACCGATCACTTTGAGAGCGTGGCGGTTTTGGAGGGTGGAAAGCCCAACAGGGCGATGAAGGACGCCCGTCTGTGGCTGTTGTAATCCCCTAGAAATTCTAACGCAATACAGTGGCGGAAACACTGTAGATATGAGATTATAACACACTGTAACTATGTCTTGATTAAATAAAAATGGTAAGTCAATACATAAGCCATAAAATAAAAATGGCTACAGACTAAAAGTGAAATAAAATCCATAAAAAGGGTTATAACAATCCATGGTTCAGATTACTAATCAGCGAAGCAGGATCCGTAACTACTCGCTAGCCCACCCGAAGGGAAATACATATATCTGGCATGTTAAAAACATAACATCCACAATCAGTGGGGAGCAACGTCAACGTTCTCCCAGCCGCATAACAGGATTTTAGAACTGTAATTACTATTATAGAAAAATAGTAAAAATGGAAAACAGTAAAACATTATTCATCAAAATAATCTTTCCGTGAAAACTTCACGTATCGAAACATTAAAAATAAAAATTAGTTTTTTGGAGAAAACATAAAACATTTGCCAACATGCAACCAAATTATATTGATAATAATAAAATAGTCAAAATGGCGTTATGGATAGGATTAGTGTAGACGACTCGACTTTTATTAGGAGAATACTAAAAACTAGCTTCGAGAACTTAGTTCAAACGAATCAAATTTCGATCTCTAACTAGGCTACTCAACTGTAATAGGGCGACGACTTAAAAATGCGTGCCCCTAGTTTAAGACAATGCACACCCCTCCTGAGATTACCTGTCACCCAGTTGAACTTATGACGACGACTTACTGCGAGGCCTAAGCTTAAGGTCAAAATGTACACAACTCCCGAGATACCTGTCACCCGGTTCAACAACCAATGTACCGATTCCTGATACACTTTCCTTATAGTTGATGGCAAAAACGTAAACCACAGAATATATTACTCTAACCTCACACTTGTCCTTATTCCATAACTCCAAAACAAAGCCATTATTGATATTCAAAAGATATATTCACTATAATAATAAGAGAACAAAAGGAGTAATCATTATATTCTAAAAGAGGAAACTTTCTATTTTAGGAAACTTCTATTTTTAGAAACTTTACTAAAAATAGTATCATAACAAAATATCGAAAATATTAGTTCATACTAATAATTGTTTTTTTAGTAAACGATATATATTTATAAAACTAATACTTTCGGCCTTAACGATATTAATTTCTAAAACGAGAACAATTGGGTTTATGAAATTATTAAAATATCATACAAGTGTTTATAAAATGATTAAAAATGTCTTCAACATTTTAATACTACTAATTAGGGTGTTTTCAAAATTGATATCAACTATAAGGCGTCTTCCCAGAATAATATCAATTTTAATAAATCTGAGAATAATACGTATTATTGGATTAATTAAACAAGAGTAGTATAGGTGACCGGTTACCTGCAGAACCCTTTCACCTTTCTTTTTCACCTTTAATTTTATTTAACGGTAATAATACAAACTATAGAGCGTCTTCCAAAAATAATTCCAATTTTAATAAATCAGAGAATAATACGTATTTTTGGAGTTGTTAAACCAGAGTAGTATAGATGACCAGTTAGCGGTAGAGCCTGTTCACCTTCCTTTTTCCCCTTTAATTTATTTCATATTACTTCACTCCTTTTCACTTACTCGGTGTACGGGACATTAAACGTCATTCATGTCCTCCTTCTTCTTCCTTCAAGTCTTCAACCTCACCAAATCTAGCTAACAACACAATCCTACACCAAATTCAACACGTTAATCTAAACGAAAAGTACATGAAAAAAAATTGAATAAGGATGAAGGGTAATGGAGAGAGATTGGATGAAGGAGAGAACTATGGAGGAGTAGACCTGACAAAGCTGGCTTGACCCGAATAAGCCAAACTGAACCCGACTCGACACCCAAATTGAAGACTTGATTTTGACCCGTAATCCGAATTGATCCGAGCTAACTCGAAACTGACCCAACTATTATTATAGAAAACGAGTCGATATCCCTATAAAGTTGAAAACAACAACCCGAGGATGACTCGAGCCCAAAATTATCCGACCCAACCTGAAGTCTACCCGATTATTATAACCCGAAAATGGCTCAACCCGAAGCTGACCCGATACGGTTCACCCGTTATCCAGGTCTAAGTAGGAGGATGAGGGATAAGTAGCAGGTTAAATATTAATTAGGTGACCTGATGTAGCAGGTTATAAAATCATTTATACCATTCTTGTTTAACTATTCCAATAATACGTATTATTCTCAGATTTAAAGAAATTGGTATTATTTTGGGAAGACGCCCTATAGTTGGTATTATTGTTGTTAAATAACCTTTCAAAATTTATAAAACTAAATTTCCCAAATTATTAATAGTTTCGACAAAACAAGCGTAAAAAAGATTTTACGGCAAATGTCAAAATAAATCATTTAACGTCTTTTATTTAATTAAACCATTAAACAAATTTAGAATATTATAAGAGGTGATTTGACTGTTAAAATTTCAGATTTAAATATTCTCAAAATTGCTGGAAAAACAATTCATTTAGGTGAAACGAAGCATTTTAACGATAAATCGTAATTTTGTCCAAAACATCATTACGATTAATTAAAGACTTTGATAAATAGTAAAAAAATTACGTAAAATAGCTGAATAACGTTTTTGGACATTCTGTCCAGAAAAATAAATTTTTCAGAATCCATAAACTTGGTTTTTAAAGGGTTTTCTCGTTAATTGTCTAATGTCGACAATAACGATTGATAAAAATTAGAATTACAAAACGATTTAAGTATTAACATCCAAAAATTATTATTAAACTCAAAAATCATCATTTTCCTGAAACTACCCATTTTTCCAGGTTTCCAAAATTCCAGATTTAACAATTTCCATTAAAACCGTCTTTTGAAACCCGTTTCCACAATTAACGATTCTCTTAACAAAACTTTGTTGTTCCTAACATTTTATTAAATCACTAAAATCATAAAATTACATTTTTTTTCTCAAGAACCATCGGGAACACATTTTCCAGATTTAAAACAAAAATCAGAAATCGGAAATTAAACTGACAAACACGGTTTTAATGATAAACGATGATTTAAAGTGATTAATTAATTCACCCACTTAACAATTCCTAAAAATTATGAAAAAAATTCAGAAAATTCTTTTTCATCAGAAAGATTATCAACGCCAAATTTCAAATAAAAATAAAATGTTTATGTGCTAGAAATTAAAATCGGCTTTTAATCGTTTTTGTCCGTAAACGGTAATAATTCAATAATCGGTACGTAAAATATCATAAAAATACAAAATTATCAAAATCATCAAAAAATTCATTTTTAAATAATATATTCATATATTACAAGTTTAGACCGAATAGTACGATTTTACAAATTAATATGACGATTTAATCTTTAATCACGTAAAAGCGATAAAAATATCGAAACATGCAAATTTTCAACTTTTAAAAATTTTCTAGATTATATGACATACATATATTGTCAAAAAAAATTATAATTATATACATGCAATTACACAAATAAAATCAAGCAATACCGAGTAATATCGACGTTACCTCTAATCCAAATCCGAGTCTATGATAAGTTCATTGGCTTCGGGGTCATCCAAGAATCCTTCAATACACGACATACATGGTACAAAAATACCGTGAGAAAACTAAAAAAATCGAGGTAAATAATGATCGGAAATAACATCGATTATTACCTTAACAAAGGAAATGGAATTGCTGCTAAAAACCAAGGCCAAAGGAGAGGAAATGAAGAGTATTTTGCTTGATTAATAAGTTAAATGAATGAATAAAAATGTGGAGAGTTTTTGGAAAATGAATGATACTTAAAGTTTGATAAAAACAAGGCATGTACATCACTTATGCACCAGCCGAAATGAAGTGTTAGGAGCATGAAGAGTTGATAGTTATTCACCCAAAATAAATGGGGATAAGAATTATCCTCGAAGTTTAATACAAATTGTAAAATAAAATGTAAAATAAAGTGTATTAAAAGTTGTACTATAAAATGTGACATGGGTGTGTGACTGTCCAATTAAGTGAAAATGAGTCTGAAAATAGTTGTAGGTTGATAAAAATAAGGATCGTAAAATTATTAAAAAATTTCAAAGCAATTCGAGTAAACCTCGCATTAGAAAATAATTATTTACGAGAATTCAAAATAAAATTATTAAATGATAAATTTTCATAAATAAAAATATTTTCTTAGTTAGAAATATTAGATAAATGTGTTTAGACATTTTTAGGAAAATAAATAACTCAATTTCAAACTTAAAACGCTAGTTTGTAGAAAAATAGAACCCCTCGCGAATAAATAATTAGTT